>OZ024854.1:56133940-56141440 GCA_964017155.1 Oasisia sp. SBJ-2009
CCGCCGAAATTGCTCTCAAATCCGTTGACTGACGTCAAACACGAAGGGATGTATTGATGTTTACATTGCCAGTGAAGCATTTGTGATAGAAGAGTGGTCAAAGAACTTCTTTATGTGAAATTTGAAATATCGAAGTTCTCATACAATTAAGTCTCGTGTGTATAAAGCGTGTTTCAGTTTTTGGGCAACGATGTCGCAAGTTTATTATTACATTGCTCAATTCCTAAGTTTATAACGCAAATCAACCGGTTGAATGAACATATGTACTGCTACTTATTGGAGCGACCTGCTATTGTATCGTGATCATACTAACTGTTTCAGATAACGAAATGTTCGGGGTTTCTTAACAAACAAACTACCACTGGGCACTACAATTTTCAACCGAAAATATTGTTTTAATCCCGTAATTATATCGATTGTATCATAATCAGTGCAAAATATAATATGTTTCCAAACCACCAACACGGAAGAGTTTTTCAATTGTTCACGATCGAAACATTCCAGGAATCACTCCACTCGGTAATACTTATTACGCATTATTGTATCCTACAGATCTGGACAGAGTTGATCTTCGATCACAACTGGCAAAAACTGCACAGCTGTGCTACTAATACCGTGTGCAAATCGATAAACCATTTCTCGGAAATTGTCCGTGAAATCACGCTGTTCTGATTGAATTAATTTACTTGCTATACGCCTGTGGGTAAACGAAAAGTAAGGTATCAAAATAAAGAGGTCGACCAATGTGATTCTTGATACAACCTGCGCACAGTTATTGGACATAATATCGCAGTGTTGCTGTCACTCCCTGGGCTCTGCACCTGCCCACGAGGTAACTGAAGCCTCGCTCCTATGATACTCGATCTTACACACGACGTTGCAGCCGTCTGATGTTTGATCACCAGTGCTCTTCGCTCGATATACGATATTCTGTTATGTTGGACAACCGGCGTCGTGCTGGAGGCAGTGAGCCACGGCTACAGAGCGGCCACAGGACGAAGCCATCGGAACTACGTATTATACCAGGATATCTTGTAGCAATAATGGACGCAATATATTGTACGTCTAGCGATGTTAAGCTGCGATCGGAATAACGCGATTGCTACGTACGTTTTCGAGTTTATGAATTATGCGAAGTGAATTTTTTAAGGTTAGGTTATATTTTGTATAATGCACGTTGGTAAAACAAGTTGCAGTAATACAGTGCCTAATATATTCATCCTGGGATCGGGGTATTTATGCCGCCGATATGGCACACAAAACATCCTATTTATCAACATGATAACACAAATCGCCCAGAACAGCCAATTACAGTTAAGTTGTAATATTTATTTTGTAATCAATTGCACTAGCATTAACTGTGAAAGATTAAAATCACCAATAAAAGATTAGGAATAACAATACAAGGTTTCTTTCATAATAAGCCAATGGCAATTATGTTGTAATATTTATCATGCAATCAATCGCGGTTAACATTAACAGTGAAAGGGGGAAATCGCCATTAGGAGATTAAATATAATGAGAAATTAATCACCTCTAGAAATGATTAGGCCTACGTCAAGTTATTATATCCTTACAAAGTATTAAACCAAAATACACATATTTATATTTCGTTAATGCATGTAGTCTGTCCACACCTGCTATTATCTACAGTAATTCTTATCATAAGAGCGATATTCATTCAACAGCCGGACAAATTACAACTGATGTCCGCGCGCCGTTCCGGAGCGACGGTTTCTTGGCAAACATTTTGGCCGATTCTAATCGGTCGGAGTAAACTATTTTTACACGCGGTCCAGTGAAGTGCAGTGCAGTACAAATAAGATTGTGCATCAACTACAAATTGTCTTTACCACTCCACGTTGCCTTTCCGCATTTCGGGCACGTTGTCTTGAAGCACATGTTTGCGGTGTTGAGTTGGGCGCTGGCTCTGGTCTCTGGCTCTACGTGTCCCGCGGTGCCGCTGTCGCAGTTAGTGGCGAGGCTTTCGCGGGCGTTCGATATTATATACAGCTGAGCACCTTCGAGGAAACTCTACGAGCGATGACATAGCAGATTCTATTGATATACTATAATTGCGTCGCTCGCTGTGCACCAAGGGCGTCGGTTAATTACATATTCGCCTTTGGAGATTATCGGTGACGTGTAGCTGCACTTGTAAATAGCGTCGTCTCCAAGGAGGACATTCAAGAGTAGCCTTGGCACCATTCCCCTCTGAGGTCAGATAGTTTATCTGACGCAAACTGTTAATTCTTTGAACTATAAAACTGGGAATTAATTTAGAGTCCATTGATGTGAGGCACGCCGAATGCAAATGATATACACGTCTAGTCATGCACATATCCTGGCAAAGCGTAATATAGAATATGTTTTCCAAAATAGCAAATCATGAACTACGATTTTATAATGGGGCACAACGATAGTAATATTGTCCAGATCATTGTGCGCACTTGGACGAAAATACACTAATTAATACTGACACGAATGCCTACAACTTAGATAAATTAGCTAACAGAAAAATTTGAACTTTGCGAAGAATCGTTTACAAAACAAAAGCAAAGGAGAATTTTTGTTTCTTGTATGACACAATTACAAAGAATAAATGTGAACGAGGAGTCAGTGAATGCTTCAAATAAGTATATATATTTGATACAAATATTTTTATTTGACGATACCAACTCACGTCAGCCATACCACTTACATGTTCTGGTCCGTTTTTGACGAAATTGTTGACGAATTAAAGTACTCACACCCACACACGCGTATGCACACGTACACACAAGTAAGCGCGCGTTCACACGCTTGCCAGACAACACCTCCGCATTGTCAAATGAATGTTGGGATAGGTCAGTTGTCAACAACGCTGTGTACCTTTCTACATGGTATTTACAACTGGCCGCATAAACAGTTTATTTAATTATCTTTTATTACAAGAAACCAAACGCAGGATACAACGATGAATTTAAGCCGTTACAATTGTCATTAAGATTTAATTTAGAACAATGGATAGGATTAGGTTACACGTGATTAAAAATGTCGCGCGTGGGAGTACTGTTCGCATGCAAAGGAACCAACGTCTTCTGGATAATTCGCATGCTGACACGCTAATGCGCATGTTTTATCCGAAATGCAGACGCTAACTTAATATTTGATTAAGTCGTCCTAATACCGTTCTAGCTTCTCTGGCAACACTGCGGCTGATCCGCCACGTCCTAACATTGATTGACGCCAGATATAATCCGTAGCGGTGAATAAATAATAAACAAAGCAGTCTGCTGACTTCCGAAGTCAGCCACGCGTGTCGACAACGCGTGCGCCCTCTGGCGGATGTCTGCAATGCTCTCCGTTAAACTACGTAACGCCCTGACGTTTCTCGCGTAACCAAGGTTCTCCATAACAAACAAATTTGGCTGTGTTCCCGCCTAGATATGCTGTGTAGTGGTGACGCTGCAAATTTCACAAACGTCTGAGACAGCGGTGAACTACGAACAACAAGATGTGTATGCGAACCACGTGCCCGAAGTGTGGGAAGCCGACATGGACCGGTAAACATGCGCTTTCGTCTTTCTTGAGCTATGGTAGTTAAAACTGTATTTTCGAAATCCGAGTTGATACAAACCACAACACCATAGTTATAATAGTATTGATTTTAATTTAGCTTCGCGGTTCGGCCGGTTGTTTGTTTTCTATTGTTGTGTTTGCTGTTGTCATTTGCATTTATCTTATTTATGCGGTCCAACATCAGTGTTATGTCGGGGCGATACCACTAGCAACAGAAGTCTAAATAATAACATGTTCTAATGCCTTATAGAACCGTTACATAGGTCAAAAATTAAAATAAATCGAATTGATGAAATCGAAGTTATTGCAATAATTCCGCAGTTCTGCGATATTTTGCTTTTGATTGATCTAGATGTATATCCATTATATATATGGTAGATAATATCGTTCATGTTTAAGTTGGACACATATGCCTCATTGCTTGTGTTACTTCTAAGTTCTGAACTCTGGAGTGGACACTAGAAAGATAACGACACATATTTGTGGTGTGTCGTATTAAAAAAACAGGTGAAATGATGACCTGAATAACTTTTTACATGTATGCACCCGTCGAACTGAAAATTAATAATTGAATGGAATAAAGCTTATACTCTGAGCTGCCGTGCACCGTTGCCATGCCGCTGGCGCCTCAGAGTGAGTCGGGAATCAACCAACTGGTTAATTAGCAACAAACGCGCCACCTAGTGATTACGAAGATATACAATTTCTATCACAGACGTAATAGGGCGTGTAAGTCTCGCGCGCGAAAACGAGGCTGGGGGCAGTTGGGGGCAGGAGGTCCATATTCTCCATGTTAACGTATAGGACTTCGGTTTGTTTTTGGTTGTAATAATCGAACGGTTCCAGTCTAACTATTTCAGTTATACTGTCCGAAGGATTATTACAAGCAGAAGCAGTGGAAGACTTCGCCGGTGACAATGATCACGGAAATCATGAATTTTAATCGATTATAATGGTGGTTGCCATGGCAATAGCGGCAAGTACTTGCGTTTGGCGATCTTGACTAATAATGAAAAGTGCAAACGTACACGTGTGTTATGATTATGCGAATTTAGACAACTTGTCAGATATAAGTGCTTATCGAAACCACAATGTACAGCAATGTAAAATGCAAATCCCGTAAACTATTTTATTGTGTATTATTCTTGTGGCCGGTCCCCAATTGTCTCGCTTAGACCCCAATGAGCTCCAATAGCGCGGAGTCACGCCATTTATCGTGACACACTTACGGGCCCTATGCCAGGGGTACCAACTTGCCTCTTAACACTCAGGAGAGGGAGAGGGAGAGGGAGAGGGAGAGGGAGAGGGAGAGGGAGAGGGAGAGGGAGAGGGAGAGGGAGAGGGAGAGGGAGAGGGAGAGGGAGAGGGAGAGGGAGAGGGAGAGGGAGAGGGAGAGGGAGAGGGAGAGGGAGAGGGAGAGGGAGAGGGAGAGGGAGAGGGAGAGGGAGAGGGAGAGGGAGAGGGAGAGGGAGAGGGAGAGGGAGAGGGAGAGGGAGAGGGAGAGGGAGACCTTGTATGTTATTTTTGCTTGTGCTTGTACATGGCTTTGCTCTGCATAACTGTTTGCGTATAAATGTACGTTTGTGTTAGTGTGAGCGCGTGCGTGCGTGACAGACATGCAGCCAACCTTACGTTGCAGGCTGCGGGGGCCACGTGCAAAGCGTGTTGAAAGACGTACCTATTGACAAGAGATGCAAGTGTAAGAGATACAAGTAGCACACTCTGCAGGCTGTTCGCAGTCCAAGCGCGGCTCCGTGTGGCACCGGCAAACCGGCGTCACATCATGGAGGCAAGGCCATAGAGATTAAGTTACATTAGCCAGCCCACAGAAACATCGCAGACAGCTTGATAGAACGATCAACTGCTTGATATTTACCCGTTAATGACAGGATTGCATAATATCAGCAATCACTTCAACCTTCTTATTTCGTAATTCGCAGGGAAGATCACAATACCACAATACGGACGCATTTTTTCATGTTATGGCCTGGTGAAGCTAGCAGAGACAATAGTTTACGTTAATCAGACAATTTCCGTCGACACTCTTAATGCCGGACACAGATCGGTATAATTTCGAGGGCCATAACACACACACACACACACACACACACACACACACACACACACACACACACACACACACACACACACACACACACACACACACACACACACACACACACACACACACACACATATATATATATATATACTGCAAACACGTGGTTCAAATGTGGACAAGGAGATTATAGGATGAACCAATACCAAAGCAACACGTATAGGCGGATTCATGGATAGAGGGATCACGTGCCCCCCCCCCCCCCCCCCCCCCCCCCGATATATATTTGGCAAGCTTCGAGCCACTGTGTAATTCGGCCTTTTTTGGAGAGCCTAGATGTGCTTTGCGAGTCTCGATGTGGTGCAAGTGAAGGTTTTATGAGAACTGCATTTGGTTTTGTCGAGTCTCAAGGGCGGATATTTTTTAAAGAGTTCTAGGGACACACGTATACGTTTTCGGTCCCCAATAGTATACGCTCTCTGATAAGTGCCAACAAGAATAAATGCAAATAACGTTTTCTTACATTGAGCATTTTGAGGCTGTAACTTTCAAAATGTGAACTCTATTCATGGCTTATTGAGCGCAGCTTGGCGGATAACATAGATCTGTCCACAATGTATTTATTCTGATATTTAGGACATTATTTTAAGGACTGTGTGAAACACAATATCAAAATATTGAAACTAGACTGATACTACTTTAATGAATTAAGAGAATTGTGGTGTATTAATGATTGCGAAGCAAATTATTGATTTATGAATCTATTTATACACGACATTTGGCAGACAAGACGGTAAATCAAAACTAAATTAGAAAATAATGAACAAAACCCGGTATCTTTGGATCTCTGTTTGCTGGAACTAATAGTGACGAAGAGCCTGTGGAACAAATTATCATCACGTTTGATTTGCAGGTTGCGGGGGACACGTGAAGAGTGCTCTGAAAGACGTGCCGATTGACAAGAGGTGCAAATGCAAGAGATACCAGTAACCGACCCGCAGAGCCAGCATGGCTCCCGTCTTCCGGTGCCCAGAGATCGGCGGGAAAACAGCACTTCCGGTGGGAAGTCTGAAATCAACCACAAACGAGTGACGGATGCTCAACCCGGCTCGTAGAAACATCGTCATGTGGACATTACACAAACGTTTTGTTTGACGGAACATATACACTCTGTCCATGTCATTAGTATGCACTATTTGAAAGTAACAACTTTGGAAAATACCCGATAGCTAAACA
Organism: Oasisia sp. SBJ-2009; assembly: GCA_964017155.1. Classification (NCBI taxonomy): domain Eukaryota; kingdom Metazoa; phylum Annelida; class Polychaeta; order Sabellida; family Siboglinidae; genus Oasisia; species Oasisia sp. SBJ-2009. The sequence goes on from OZ024854.1 coordinate 56,140,797, forward strand.
GATATGGCAGCGCTGGATAGAAATTATGCAGGGTGTACAATTTCTGCTCTGTTACCGTATCACGTTGGAAGAAGGCTATGTATTCTGTCGAGCTATGCGCTATAGTGATGCAGTAAAAGACCATGGGTGAATCCTATATTCGCTTGTTGTGATGTATTCACTTCTCCCTCCTCAAGCGCTGTCTGTCTGTTTGTCTTCCTTCCGCCTCGTTTTCGTTTCAGTATATGTCCCTCTGTCTACGTCGCTCGTATCTCTGTCATTCTCCCACCCTCTCTTCCTCTCTCACCGTCTCTCTCCCCGTCTTTCGGCGAATCATAATTGAGGGTGCGTTTGGAGGATTTTATTGAGTTTAGCAATCGCCGAAAACAAATATCAACAGCTTCTTCAAGTCGATGTAAACATGTTAAGAAAGTCCTGAATGTAAATAAATTATGCAGTTTAGTTTTCGGTCTTGTTTAACAATCTTTTTAATATGTCTACACAAGAGAATATTTTATCTATACACTGGTCCTCTCAGAAGTCTATGATGACAGTGTTTCATATCGTATTTGGCAATAATACTTATTGTATTTGTTTCTCCCGCATATATCCGTTCGTAGACTAGCCTCGGTTACCCAGACTCCACGAGATGGCAGCACCTTTAA
>OZ024854.1:56146440-56156440 GCA_964017155.1 Oasisia sp. SBJ-2009
AAGATACGCAACTAGTCAAACGAAGGTCTAGTGTATTTTCCGGCATCAAGATCGTTTTGATTATTAATTATTACATTGTTGAATGTTCTTTCGGACGAACAAGAATATTACAGTAAAGTCAGTTGTTGGTGATGCATACGTTCAATGTGTGACTCGTTGACTCTTTCAGGAAAAACAAACCAGCGACAATGAAAGTAGTGGAAACTGTCAGAGTAAGTAAATCGACAGTAGCAACAACAGCAACGATAATTACAACAACATCAGCAATACTCTTGCATGTACTACAGCTGTTGTTATTATTGATGCTGCTGTATAGCTACTGTTGCGGCGAATGCTGCCATTAACCCACAGTATTAGTGGTACTACAACCATTATTATGATACTGTATACTGAGGAATTCCGCCCCTTGCCCCAAACTAACATATTTTTCTACGTCATATAAATGTCAATATTGTACTTCCAGCAGATAATCGAGGACCTAAGTACGTCAGTTTCAGAATTAAACCCACAACGAAGACAATTCAGTTGACCCACTCTTTATCCTATTTCCGAAGTTGTGTTTATGTTCTGGTGTAAATCGTGTCTTTCCTTGTGAAACACTTTCGCTTTCGTTTCAGCCCGGCCCGTTTCTTCTGGCGTTGCTCCTCCTTCTGGTGACGTCATTACTCTGTCAGGCTCAAGGGCCGAAATGTGTCCAATATTGCTACGATCAGTATAGTGACTGCAGGAATGATTGTCTCAAAGACATATTCGACCGCTGTCATAATTACATAAGACGGTGCGTTCAGTTTTGCTTCGAGGCCGCAAAGGACTGTATTGCACAGTGTGAAAAAAATAAACCGCCGACGGATTTGCACTGACAACTGCTCGGAGACACGCACGGATGATGTCACAAACCCCGATCTTTGATGATAACGTCACGTTAATGTGACCGTTACGTGCAATACCTGTCATTTTCTTCCGTGTAAATTACCAAATTATATTACTGCACGTTGTTCGTGCTGTTAAGCTTAGGAGCCTATATTGATTGTTTATTAACTTTGAGAATAATCAACCTTTTTGTAGTGATGCGCATCTGAGCGTGGTTTCTACTACATGCCATACCCTGATACTGATATAACAAGTATGTAATTTAACAAAACTAGAATATCTTAATGATGTAATAGAAACATGTTTCAACATATTTAAATTCATAAAATGTTCCAACTATCCCCGGTTGCTATCAGGGGGCGATGAAATCGGATGGCCAATTCGAATTGCTCCTGGGTAATATTGCGTACATTTGCATTGCGTGAAATTCAATGCAGCTAAACACTGACAAGAACAACCGAGTTGCTTGCGGTCAAAGCGACTCTGAAATAGCACAAACAATACACAAACACTTTACATAAGACGACTGTCCAATCACAATGCGAATAAACAATGTTCCTTTCCTATATTCATTTCGTTATATATAGTTATACCCTAAACGCTAGTTCTCCCGCAATTGGCGTATTATATGTGTGTTCGGAATCTGCAAGCAAGTCAATACCCTAGGATGTTGTAGTTGGGCTTCGAGTGCCACTTTAATATAGCGCCTAAATCAAAATGGGTGCAGTCGCTTCATACTAATTTATAAAGTTTGGTTATCCTTGGCCTAATCTTTGTGGAAACCTCTGTATATATTTAGAATAAATACATTCTAGATGTTGTCCGTTGAAGGTGACTATACATTTCGGCATGTACATAAACCTATGTAAATACATTTACGTAGATATTGTTTATTTTCATTTTTTTCATGGCCACGAGAACGTTACATACGTTCAATTTGGTATCTTATGCTTTCTTTCCTGTGGATTTGAATAAATTGGATTCTTTATTCTCATTTTAGATACCAAATCGTTTAAACAATTCATCAACGAAACACTGCATGGAAATTGTGATAACACTTATATATCATATTTGCATATATTTAGTTTTATATTGTATGTTTTGTATCCTGTTGATATGAATACACGATATATGTCTTAATTTGATGTTAAAATCCAATTAGTTTAGGCCATTCACTGTTTGCACTTCACTGTACTAAATCCAGTTTTTTTTTCATCCAAACTAATCAACAAATTGTCAGGCTATGGCCAGAGCCTGTAACACAACCAACACTCGGCCTCTAAGTGGCGTGGTATGCAACTAGTGCGATCTTCAGTTGGCACAGCACCAGGAAACCACCAGGACCCCAAGTAGCATATGTACGCAGTAGCAACATGGTATATCAAAGTGCAAAGACTTGTCCACTTTGTGGGCTAATCCGTCTACCTACCTGACACCCGTTGTTTATTCGGGCATTATGGCTTTTACTCTGTATATATATGATGCACCGAATAAACTGTTTAAAGACGACAACAACAACAAAACAACAACAACAACAAATCCGTCTACCTACTCCGAGCTACTGACAGAGAAAGTGGCGCCATTACATTATATAAGTTACAGGTAAGTGTATGACGTCTAGGTAGACAATAAGATACGACATACAAACGTTTACGGATATCAAAAATACAAGCAGAATTGTTGACCACTTGTGTATGTATGCCAACTGTCAACAGGCGTTCTTTTGAGTCGACGTGAACCTGATATCAATAACACTCACAGACGTGAAAACAGCCGTGCATTTTTGTAAATACGTAGAACCTAGGTCACACTGCTTTCGAAACACAGTGTTTCAAATGTACCAGTCGCCATCTTGTTATTCATTCTGTGCAGTGGGTTGTTTTGGTTAGCGCAATGTGTCGACGATATATGTATCTCGTCGCATAGAATAGCCACTGTTGACTTCTTACGACGTACCATATTCAGATCTAAGTATGAACATACCACAAAACTAATGTCCAACATGTTAAAAGCCGACCGTGCATGACACATTTTGCACTTCAGTATTGCACATTGTTCAGAAATGTAATTATCCGGAACGAACCACTCGTTATGGCATCAGAGATGGGATTCTTGACTGTAACGTCATCTTTTGATGTAGCTTTGTTTTTTGTAATAACACATTTAGGAATCGAAACACACAATCTGCTGTAGGCGGTACATTGTAAACGATGCCACATGTAAATTTCCATCTTCACAATTATTGATTATAATTGATTATAAATTATTTCTAGATTGATTAGGGCCTACTGCAATCGTCATTAGGAGTGTCATTCTGCATAAGCATTACAGTCATCACTGAAAACACACATCAGCTTTGACATCTGCGTCATCAGGCTTACATATCATTAGTGCCTGACATCTTATTCTGACGTAATGGAGCCCTTTATCCTAGTTCTGAAAAGGCTGCCTTGCCCCGTATACGCCACCGCCGACTTAATCATCATTACATTTGTTTAATACAATACAATAAAACTTTATAAAATAATAATAAAAGTGATTGAAAAGTGTTAAACCAAAGGCCTTTGTCTATGACCTATTATCAGGCGATGGATGAGTTAGACCGAAATATGGTTATTAGATGGCATGATATGTACAACTTTAAATATAGAATGATGAACTTACTTTTGACAGCTTCTAGTCTCACGGTCGCTAAGAATATTCACCAAGTGACAGCATCAGTTTCCATTATGCAACAATAACTCGTGTTCGATGATTTGGCCGAAATTGTGCCTTGATGATGCATATATATTATATTATGTTTTCTATTTACACACTAGAATAAGTACATATTTATTATGCACATTTCCAATATAGTTACTGTGATTTAAGCTACACCTATTAAAACAAATTAAATAACAGAATTAAACTGAAGTTGTTGAATCTTTCAGGAAGAACAAACGACCGACAATGACAGGAGTGATAGCTGGCAGGGTAAGTATGGCGGCCTGTGACATTTAAACATACCATGCCCTATTACTGTAGTGAGAGAATATTGAGTCACATGTTAATACATCAATTGAATAGTGTAACAATTAATCGTACGGACTCTTGCAGTGTGAATAATAATTACGTTCATATTTTAAGAAAAATAAATCTACAAAACACAACAACTTAAAATGGTGGCCTCGGTAAGCCAAAGGGTCGTATCTTGCTAAAACACTGTTCCTTCCATTTCATCCCGTAGCGTGTCTTGTGGCACTGTTCCTGCTCCTGCTGATGTCTTCACTCGACGGTGTTCGCGGGGCGATGAACACGCCAGCGAAGTGTGTCCTGACCTGCTATAACCAGTTTCGTCTGTGTCGGGAGAAATGTTTAAAAGGAAAACGCTGTCGCATCACCATGTGCGCTCAGCTCTGCCTAGAAACCGAAATATGCCAAGTTGCGCAGCCGTTTGTATTTGTTCAATCAGGTGAAACGACTAATGCCACTACATGCTCGGAAACTGTACTTTTCAGGAATGGTTCAACCACTAATTGATTACGGGTGTGTTATATGGGGAAGCTGTGGACACAGTTTGCTGATGAACGTTCATAAGATGATGAAACAATATGCGCGTGTAATTTTGAATGTAAAAGACCGGCGACAAATTTCGACTGTAACACTGTTTCGTACTCTAGGATGGTTGCCAATTGATGTTCGGATACGTTATTTCACTTCCATTGTAATGTATAATGTCATGCATGGGCACGCCCCTGGCTACCTCACTGATCTGTTCGTGTTAAACAACAGTGTGCACAATCATCACACTCGCAGCTGCAAAAATATTCATGTGAAGAAATACAACCTGTCCTTAGGCCAGCGCACATTTGCTTACAGGGGTGCGAAACTTTGGGACACGATCCCGGAATGTATAAAAAATGCGAATAGTGTAGACACCTTTAAAATAAACTGTTTAAAGTTTCTCGTGAAAGATGTGTACAATTGCATGCATTTCCCGATAGATACGCTTGAGTGATTGTTTGCATTTCGCAGGTAGATTGTTTTGGATTCAAATGAAATGGTAAATTCTTTTAATTAATGTTTTTGTTTTTTTTATACAATTGTGCCATCGATCTATTTTATATAAACGTTTTTTTATTATAATCAATACATTTTCTTTTAAATAATGTTAAATAATATATTAATGTAATTTTTTAATAATTATTCTAATATTTTATATTTAATAATATTTTAATAATATGTATTTGTTTATAATTACAGTTTATCTATTTTTATTTTTATCTATTTATTGCTACAGCGGTTATGTTTATATTGTTGTGAACTATATAGTTTATCTAAAGCTTTATTGTATGTATGTATATGATGTATGTATGCATGTAAGATGATGGCCCATTGAAAATCACGATATACCACGTGACATGGTTACCATCAAGAAATAAAACTTTTACTACTACTACTACTACTACTACTACTACTACTACTACTACTACTACTACTACTACTACTACTACTACTACTACTACTACTACTACTACTACTACTACTACTACTACTACTACTACTACTACTACTACTACTACTACTACTACTACTACTACTACTACTACTACTACTACTACTACTACTACTACTACTACTACTACTACTACTACTACTACTACTACTACTACTACTACTACTACTACTACTACTACTACTACTACTACTACTACTACTACTACTACTACTACTACTACTACTACTACTACTACTACTACTACTACTACTACTACTACTACTACTACTACTACTACTACTACTACTACTACTACTACTACTACTACTACTACTACTACTACTACTACTACTACTACTACTACTACTACTACTACTACTACTACTACTACTACTACTACTACTACTACTACTACTACTACTACTACTACTACTACTACTACTACTACTACTACTACTACTACTACTACTACTACTACTACTATCAGATGTCTCAACTTGTGCAGGGGAATTCCATACGCTCGCTAGGAAATGCCTACCAAGAGTTATATTAATAAAATAAACGTTCGCTACAATGGGAATACTTTAATTGTATGTGTAATACATCTGTTTCAACTAACCCCGTGTAAATGGTTAAGCAAAAGTGAAACAGTCGCTATATCTAGAACACGCTCAAAAATACAAACACTCTCACTTCAACGACTATTTTTATTTAAATAGGAAACACTACGCAAGTCATACATTACAATTTATAATGTTTTATCATTTAGACATCCAAAGGCACTTTTAGAAATCGCGTCTAATGCCTTCATTACAAATCACGTCACCACATCGAATCTCCTGCACCTATTAGTCTGTTTACACCAACCATTAAACAATCATCAATATTTTCAAATAGAACCGGTATAGATAAAACCGGTCTAGTTTTCATACTTCATGGTGCAGTTCACCACAGTCTAGTGCACGATGCCCACTGGTTCATTTATGAAATGTTAACTTGCATATTTCACGATTGCATAATAATATGGATCTGACTAACAGTACGTTCGTGACCTTCCAAAGTCCAACAGGTTCTTTGCGTGCGTGATTGGAATGCGTTGGCTCTCATGATTAACCTGATGTTCTTTCTTTAGTACGCTCTGAGGACAGGACAGGACAGGACAGGACAGGACAGGACAGGACAGGACAGGACAGGACAGGACAGGACAGGACAGGACAGGACAGGACAGGACAGGACAGGACAGGACAGGACAGGACAGGACAGGACAGGACAGGACAGGACAGGACAGGACAGGACAGGACAGGACAGGACAGGACAGGACAGGACAGGACAGGACAGGACAGGACAGGACAGGACAGGACAGGACAGGACAGGACAGGACAGGACAGGACAGGACAGGACAGGACAGGACAGGACAGGACAGGACAGGACAGGACAGGACAGGACAGGACAGGACAGGACAGGACAGGACAGGACAGGACAGGACAGGACAGGACAGGACAGGACAGGACAGGACAGGACAGGACAGGACAGGACAGGACAGGACAGGACAGGACAGGACAGGACAGGACAGGACAGGACAGGACAGGACAGGACAGGACAGGACAGGACAGGACAGGACAGGACAGGACAGGACAGGACAGGACAGGACAGGACAGGACAGGACAGGACAGGACAGGACAGGACAGGACAGGACAGGACAGGACAGGACAGGACAGGACAGGACAGGACAGGACAGGACAGGACAGGACAGGACAGGACAGGACAGGACAGGACAGGACAGGACAGGACAGGACAGGACAGGACAGGACAGGACGTAAACTCCAGGGTGCAACACCTCTAGAATGGCGTCCGGTTTATCGGGTGTTACTTATCACACGTGTAATTATTACGTACCTTCTTTAGCTGTCTACAGTGAGAGAGACGCCATGACATTGCACAAGCCACGGGTACGTGTACAACCTCTGTCTACACTGAGAGAGACGCCATTACAATACACAAGCCACGGGTATGTATACAACCTCTGTCTACAGTGAGAGAGACGTCATTACATTACACAAGCCACGGGTACGTGTACAACCTCTGTCTACACTGAGAGAGACGCCATTACAATACACAAGCCACGGGTACGTATACAACCTCTGTCTACAGTGAGAGAGACGTCATTACATTACACAAGCCACGGGTACGTGTACAACCTCTGTCTAGTGTGAGAGAGACGCCATTACAATACACAAGCCACGGGTACGTGTACAACCTCTGTCTACAGTGAGAGAGACGTCATTACATTACACAAGCCACGGGTACGTGTACAACCTTTGTCTACAGTGAGAGAGACGCCATTACAATACACAATCCACGGGTACGTGTACAACCTCTGTCTACAGTGAGAGAGACGTCATTACATTGCACAAGCCACGGGTACGTATACAACCTCTGTCTACAGTGAGAGAGACGCCATTACATTACACAAGCCACGGGTACGTGTACAACCTCTGTCTACAGTGAGAGAGACGTCATTACATTACACAAGCCACGGGTACGTGTACAACCTCTGTCCACAGCGAGAGAGAGACGTCATTACATTACACAAGCCACGGGTACGTGTACAACCTCTGTCTACAGTGAGAGAGACGCCATTACAATACACAAGCCACGGGTACGTGTACAACCTCTGTCTACAGTGAGAGAGACGCCATTACATTATACAAGCCACGGGTACGTGTACAACCTCTGTCTACAGTGAGAGAGACGTCATTACATTACACAAGCCACGGGTACGTGTACAACCTCTGTCTATAGTGAGAGAGACGCCATTACAATACACAAGCCACGGGTACGTGTACAACCTCTGTCTACAGTGAGAGAGACGTCATTACATTACACAAGCCACGGGTACGTGTACAACCTCTGTCCACAGCGAGAGAGAGACGTCATTACATTACACAAGCCACGGGTACGTGTACAACCTCTGTCTACAGTGAGAGAGACGTCATTACATTGCATAAGCCACGGGTACGTGTACAACCTCTGTCTACAGTGAGAGAGACGTCATTACATTACACAAGCCACGGGTACGTGTACAACCTCTGTCTACAGTGAGAGAGACGCCATTATATTACACAAGCCACGGGTACGTGTACAACCTCTGTCTACAGTGAGAGAGACGCCATTACATTACACAAGCCACGGGTACGTGTACAACCTCTGTCTACAGTGAGAGAGACGTCATTACATTGCATAAGCCACGGGTACGTATACAACATCTGACTACAGTGAGAGAGAGAGAGAGAGAGGGAGAGAGACAGACAGACAGACAGACAGACAGACAGACAGACAGACAGACAGACAGAGACATAGACAGAGACAGAGACAGAGACAGAGACAGAGACAGAGACAGAGACAGAGACAGAGACAGAGACAGAGACAGAGACAGAGACAGAGACAGAGACAGAGACAGATACAGAGACAGAGACAGAGACAGAGACAGAGACGTAAACTCCAGGGTGCAACACCTCTAGAATGGCGTCCGGTTTATCGGGTGTTATTTATCACACGTGTAATTATTACGTAACTTCTTTAGCTGTCTACAGTGAGAGAGACGCCATGACATTGCACAAGCCACGGGTACGTATATAAGGCGCTACTAACCAATCGAGATTCTAATGAATTTTCCCACTTAAAATCGTTTTAATTGTTAAATATGTTTCGCACGAACGAGAATATTATAGTGAGGTCACTATGCACGCGTTCAGTGTTGACTCTTTCAGGAATAAAAAAACAGTGACTATGAAAAGAGTGAAAACTGTCAGCGTTAGTAAATCGACAACAGCAACAACAGCAACAACTATAATTGCAACAACATCAGCAATAACATAATTTACACGAACAACAGCTGTTGTTGTTGCTGCTGTCGAGATTAATGCTGCCACCAACCCACGTTATTAATGGTAATACAACAGTTACTATAATACTGCACTTATAACGAGGAATTCCATTATATGTTTACAATTGCACCAAACCAACAAACGTTTCTAAGTTGTACACATATCAATATGTTGACTCCAACAGAGAATCGAGACACCAAAATATGTCGGTGTCAGAATTAAACACACAACGAAGACAACTGTGTTTATCCTATATCCGAACTTGTGTCTGGTGTAAATCGTCTTTCCTTGTGAAACATTTTCACTTTCCTTTCAGCCCTGCCCGTTTCTTCTGGTGTTGTCCCTCCTTCTGGTGACGTCATCACTCTGTCAGGCTCAAGCGCCGGTATGTGTGAACCATTGCCGCGAACAGTATAATAACTGTAGGGAGGATTGTCTCAAACGATTCACCAACTGTCCCACTTACAGCAAAATGTGCTGTAAGTTTTGCTTCGACGCCGCAGTGGACTGCGTTGCACTGTGCAAAAGAATGGCACCGCCGACGGATTTGCACTGACAGCTGCTCGGAGACACGCACGGATGATGTCGCACACCCCGATCTTTGATGATGCAAACCTTCTTGTCATCACTTCACCTTCAAGCCCTGGAACCAAACTGCTGTAGCTTCTGTCACACAGTTGGGGAACATCTGCGTAATACTATGCTATAAACAACCTATTAAAATTTAAACATATACCGAAATGCTTATTCGTTCTTATTTTGTGTA
>OZ024854.1:56166440-56189297 GCA_964017155.1 Oasisia sp. SBJ-2009
TTCAGCAAGGCGTTCGATACAGTTGGGAGGACCGGGCTATGGCAGCTACTGAGGAAGTATGGCTGCCCAGTTCACAACAATGATCGAGACACTACATACTGGAATGATGGCGAATGTTAGTGTTGGAGGGGAAGTTTCGGAATCGTTCAGTGTCATAAATGGGGTCAAGCAAGGTTGTGTACTGGCCCCCACGCTCTTCTCCACCTTCCTATCAGCAATGCTCGACGAGGCTTTCCGAGACATGGAGGATGGCATCTACATACAGTCAAGCAGAGCGCTGACCTATTCAAAGTCGCACACTTCTGAGCAAAGACCAAGACTACTCGGATATTGATGAGAGAGCTGCTATTCGCAGATGACAGTTGCACACTCTGCTGAAGAGATGCAGAAAATAGTGGATGCTTTCTCTGATGCGTCAAAGAAGTTCGGCCTGCAGTTTAACATCAAGAAGACCGAGGTGCTGTACCAATCCAACTCTGCAAGAACCCGAGAGGAGGATATCATGGTTGATGGAAACAAGCTGAACTCTGTTCTGGAATTCACCTACCTCGGAAGCACAATATCAAGTGATGGATGCATTGACGATGAAATACAGAGGAGGATGGCCAAGCCTAGTGCATCTTTCGGTCGACTACGCCAGAGACTCTGGAACAACCACCATGTGTCCATGCGGGTTCAAGGTAAGATATACCGTGCAATCGTGCTGTCCACCCTCCTATCTGGAGCTGAGGCCTGGACAGTGTACAGACGACAGGTGAAAAAGCTGCATGCCTTCATGATGGGACATCTGCGATCGATGATGAGGATAACCTGGATGGACAAAGTGACAAACAAGGAAATACTAGAACGAACAGGGCTGCCATCTATGGAAGATCTTCTGATCAGAAAGAATCTCCGGTGGACTGGACACCTCATGAGGATGTCACCAGACAGACTACCGAAGCAGGTTCTCTACTCTCAACTGTCTTCTGGTCACAGAAAGAGAGGGCGCCCTCGTCTCCGATTCAAGGATACCATCAAGAGAAACCTGAAGATGAGAGACATAAAGATCGACTCATGGACATCACTCTCACAGCAGAGAGACAAATGGACAGCTACAGTCAAGTGATGGAAGCAGTCTTTGTCGCTTCGCGACCGACAGCATGATGATGATGATGATGTATTGTATTGTATTGTGTTGTGTTGTGTTGTGTTGTGTTGTGTTGTGTTGTGTTGTGTTGTGTTGTGTTGTGTTGTATTGTATTGTATTGTATTGTATTGTATTGTATTGTATTGTATTGTATTGTATTGTATTGTATTGTATTGTATTGTATTGTATTGTATTGTATTGTAATGTAATACCACGGAGATGGAAACCAGGAAATGGTTAATCAAGCATGCATAAAAACAGCACATGATCAATCCCGTCACAGTATACTCCAGCAACATGCTAAATATTGCCACGAAACAAGGAGCCACTGTAAACATCATGGAAACTCTGGAAACTGCAGAATATATTTGCAAAACTGAGCTCCAGAAATATTTGAATAACAACGCAAAGTTCAAAAGGTACGTGATAGCATATTTGAAGAACTAAATCCTCAATAACATCTTACTGTACCGCAGAAGCAGATGTAGAAGCTGATCAATGAAGTTGTCGTGCTGATACGCCTTCTTCATCAGAAAACAGTTGGGAAAGATGTCAATCTTGAGTTGAAGAAACCATCGGAGAATATGAATTTTCTAAGGTACCGCAAGTTTCGTTGAGTCAAATGGATCGATGCGTCATGGCCGTTAGGCATGGTGGTTGACAACTGTGCTGAAAGAGACTCACTTGAAGATGGAGAAATTATTAGATATCGGTTGGAAGATGAGTTCCAGACATTTGGAACCAGTATTTTTGACGGTGCCGCCATTACCAGAACTTACACAATGGTACATACAAGTTGCGTGTCGCCAGAATATGCCCTTGTAATTGCTCAGGCGCTAAATTCCAAGTGCCGCGTTGTGCTGCTTGCAAGTGCAAAGGGAACGATATAAAATGTGGGCGAGTAATACCTGTTCGGACTCTTGTTGAAAACAATGGCTCTCACAAGAGTGACACAGCTGACTCAGAACAATGTCTACGATGTGATTGAGTAACACCTTGATGTGTTTTTATTTCGAATAATGCGTGTCATAATTTTATATTGTCTTATCAAACATCGCATTAATAGCCAGCAGTAGGATATGCATCAATAGACTGTCTTTAAAAATGTACAATCAGTTCGATTGTTTTTGCTCCTCGCGTTTCAGACTAATTTCACGAAAAAGCAAACCTACGAAGTATCCCCTGTGACATGCTAACTCGTTTGTGCAAATGTGTGGTTTCGTTTTTATTAAATAAACAGAAAACTCAGAAAAAGAGTATTTGCTATCATAGCCGAAACTCGAACCGGACATCTGTGTTACCGTGACATCCGGAAAAGACTGTAGCTTGAAAATCTCGCGTGAGCGAAAACGAGCAGTGAGATCGACCTTTGACCCGTCCATGCTGTCAGTCCTTCGATAGACTGTTTACTATAATTTATAGAGTCGCAATATTCCCGTTCTTTTGCTGCTTTTTGTTCAACGATGGGACGCCCGCGTATGTTTGCGACCGAATCGGCAAGGAAACAGGGAAGTGCACAAAGAGCCGCAGAAAGACAGAAACAGCGGCCGTGCGCACACGTGTATTTGGAAAAAGTTATAGACTTGTGCAAGTTGTGGAATCAAAATGACATGTACGACAGGTTAGTACTCTGTTATTACTCGGCTTCAACCATTTCACATTGTTTTAATATTGCGTGTGCCAGCTGACAAAATTGTTTTGCTATTAAATTAGTCGACGGTATTAGGCCATTTAGGGTCATTCCGAGTGAACGCAAATAAAATTCCATAAATTGGTTGCTGTCATCGACGTCTTGGACTTAGTCTTAGATTATTTTTGAATAGATCAGTACTAATACAGTATGATGAGAGCCTTTCCCGTTTTGCATTTGGTAAGATTAGCAAGAATCCAAAATTTGAGCGTTTGTAGCTTAAATAGGTTTCAAGTTATGGCACTTTGACATTTGACAGGTTGTTAAAAATAAATAATTTTATTTACATTTAATTCACTAGTCAATATATTCTGCAATCTTGAGCCTGTGTCAGTGAAATTGTGGTGAGTTGATCTATATAATATAGAGATTACATAACTACAATTAGAATATAAATACAGTGTACGGTTAATGTACAGCTAGGTGATACAAATCATGATTAAGATTTATTCAAAATATCACTCGCGATAGGGTTTTCAGACCCTGATTGTGAGCAGAATACACATACCTTAGACATAAATTGATAAATTGTACATATTTGGTATATAAATGTGCAAATCGGAGGAATATGGCAGGTCTGGTTACCTTAATTATGAATCTATACATGTATATGCAAAGATGGTATGTTATTATATTTCTTAAAATATGACCAACTTCCGACCCAAAAATTTCGATGAGGCGTAGCTTGTATTGTCACAAAACCTTTTCTATGTGTAAGCTCATTCCTATAACTCAAATAACTAGTAAAATAAGTCTCAATATCCTTCCGAGCTTCCTTCACAACAAAAATGGCATACGCCTGGGTGCCACAATTTTTAAAATAAATTGCTCGTGATATACTATGACACAAAATTGTAACTTTTGTCATGATTTAAAGGTAAAGGTAAGGATTGCTCAAAGCGCTTTTTACACTTTACTCCCTGGTAGTTCAATCGAAGACCATCTCGGCTTCTCTGGGAAGCATTCAGCCATGTAGCAATTTTGCGAAGACTGCTTGTACACAAATAGTCATCACTGTTTATAGCCAGGTACTCATTCATACAGCTGGGTGAAATGGAGCAATGTAGTGTGAAAAAAAACTTGCCCAAGGTTTCACATGGCAGCACAAAATTTGAACCCGGGTCCTCTTATTTTAGAGTCTGATGCTCTACCCCTGAACCACTGCGCTAATACTAGCAACCTTTGTTTATGACCAATATTAAAGAAAAACTGTTAGTCTCACAGACTGGTACATTTCGTCATGATGAAGTTTCAGTAGTATGCCTGCAGTGCAGTTGTGAGGAACACTAAGCAGGTTTTCAGCTCACTTAGTCTTCATGGCATTAAAATTAACTGATTTTAGTAATAGTTTATTGTAATATTATTTTGCCTAAAACCACTAATGACATGTCCTGTGCAAGTTAACAAACACAATTTGCTGTGTTTTGTGGTGAAAAACTCAGCAGTGATTAAGATTAACAAAAATATATTTCATTCAATATTACAAATTAACTATTCAGGGCTGTATAGTCCAAAGGACCTGAGGACCTCTTGGGCCAGTGTTGATGATTAAATGTCCATTTTGAGGTGTTTACAGTAATGCTCACTGGTTTGGTTATGTTTTATTTCAGATGCCGCAAAGACGTTGCCACTCTGCAACCTGTTGCTATATGTGAACTTTTGTGCATGACATTGAAGAAATTGTGACTGATGAATACAGACGATGAAGACATGACACTGATGACAAGAGCGGAAGACGTCACTGGCAAACCATTCTGCATTGTGTACAAAGAATGCCTTTTGGAGCTTGCCAGAATGGAGGTAATCATTGGTATTTGATATTCATAAAATATCATCATGACACAAGTAACTGCATTTTAAAGATGTTTCTTAAAAACTATTCATTTTGTATAATGGCAAGAAAGATGTTATGTTTGTTTTGATTATGTTTAAATTGATGAAAGTGTGGTGTATATTGGTTAATTATATGTTGCCATATTTATGTTACAAACATAGAAATTAATATTATGGAAATTATACATTGAAATACCATTACATCATGCACTATAATTGGTATCAACTGCATTCTGATTGGGCAGGCTGAGTAGAGTGGAATACATAACTATCTTTACAGAAAGCACTAATTAATGCCCAACTATGTCACTGCATTCACACAATTTTGCTGTGTTTGTGGTCATCTCATATGAATAACCAGAGAAAAATATGCCAACTAGGTGATTATGGTGAAGAAACATTTAATTCATAATTACAAACTTACAACATATTCAAAATTATTCATTATTAGCCCCATGAAATTATGTGTAATAATTATGTGTCACAGTCGTCTATTTGCCTATTTGTGTAGATGGATAGATTATGCAAAGTGAAAGGGTGCAGGCTTCCCTATGACCTGAAAATAAAACGAGTTTCAAATGTGCGGTACTTCTGTCATTGAGTAACACAAATTCTTTATACTAATCAGTTCTGCTGGTAAAACAATTATTACAATTGTTGTCACATACACAGCTATGCACGGTTGTAACGTTTAAAAAAATTAAACGGCTTAACCAGTAGAGCATTATATATGTTAATATGCATCTAAATTGTCAGCTTAGGAATATATTATGAATTTTATTCATCTGCCAGTGGAAGTTTTTGTGCCCCCTAGAATTAATTTCTGAACCTGCTCCTGCGTATGATAGCTTATTTGTCTGCATGAGGTTTTTGCAGTAATGGGTGTCCTGGATAGATTGTATATTGTTGGAATCACATGTGGACTAAAGTAAAGACAACATAAAGTAAAAACATTTTATTGAAACTTTTGACAAGATAGACTACAATATAATGGCAAGCACTGCACATGATATATGTATTTATTTTTAATATCACATGCACA
This sequence comes from Oasisia sp. SBJ-2009, assembly GCA_964017155.1. Taxonomy (NCBI): domain Eukaryota; kingdom Metazoa; phylum Annelida; class Polychaeta; order Sabellida; family Siboglinidae; genus Oasisia; species Oasisia sp. SBJ-2009. The sequence goes on from OZ024854.1 coordinate 56,172,135, forward strand.
TCAGATAAAAAAACAATCAGTAAAATATAAAATTAGGAAAAGGTTGAAAACATGTATGGTATATATATATATATATATATAAACAAACAGTTACTTTTATCACGATTCATTCATTCACAAAAATATCCAGCACAAATACATAGTATGTCAAATGCTGGTTAGTTAAAAAACATTAATCCCATTTATTAGGCTTTAAAATGATGCCTTTACCCGAAATGACATTACCTACTGCAAATGTGTGCCTAACACTACACCCATGGGCAAATTGTTCAAAATCCTGAAACAATTGTTACACAAGAACAAAATCCTGGCAATTTACCTAAAATTGTAAAGTTTACTCATAATGCATGCATTATGGATATTACTGAAACATGCTGTAAATAGCTAATTTTTTACAGCAGTAAAACATAAATTGATGTTTTATTAAACATATTTCTCTTGACAAGTTTGCATACAAGTTTCACTTTGGCTTGAATGGCAGACTCATCTGACAAGATTTTATAAATGACTTGTCCAAAATATTTACAATGTGACAAAGTTTAACTGGTTAACTCCTGAAGTAATTGTCTTAGAAAGATTTGACTTTCTAGATACAAAGTACATATACATACTATATACATGTAATGTGTACATATTAAATAACAATAATAACAAATAAAGTACACTAAGTTAACTATAATTATGATGATTACACTAGTCATGGTCCTCGCTATGTGGCTGAGAGTTACATGTGCAATCACTACCCCGGGTATGTGTTTACTCACCTGTATGAAGAGTACCGGCTATTATTACTTTATATAGTTAGTCTTTGCATAATAACATAAGTGTGGCTGAATGCTTCCTACATTAGTAGATATGTTGTTTGATTTAACAGATCTTAGTAAAGTGTAACATATCTGGCATGTAGAGTTTACGATATGAATACCAAATACCAAACAATTGTATAATTGACTTTTGCTAAATGTATCATCACATAAGATATCATAAATGTCACAGCCATGTTAATTGTCACTTTGTTTCTTGCACAGGTAGATGTGGATGCCCAGAAAATGGCAGGTACCTGGCATGCAGTACCATTAAAGAGAGTGAACTAAGTAACACAGTAATGCCATCGATATCCAAGCCGATGAAGTTCACCAAAGAATGCCGAACCTATCTTATAGTGTTGAGAGAGGTTGACCGAAGGCTCATGCCATATTTGCCAGACCATGGTACCCACTGTTCTACCACAAACTGCAAAGCTAGTCAGATATCACCATATTCGCATGTCAAGCAACCTGCATTCTATATGGGTCTCTAGTCAGTTTGGGTAACTGACTGGCCTGGAAGTCAGTGCACACACCATCAGTACAGGGGAGTCTGTTATGGATGCAACACACGACTGAGATCACTCGGTTGATATTCACATGACATTTGATCTGCAGCGTCTTGCACAGCCCATGGTTGTGGAATCTTGTCCGGGATCTTGGATGGTATATAGCTTATTAACTTGTTGACCTAGTGGTGGTGTTCAGTTTCCTGTTGAGTGTTGACCTGAAAAGAAAAGCATAATATTCAAACTCAGTAAACAAAAACTGGCATCATGGTATTAGAGTTGTCATTATGGAGTGTTCTTTGCCATAATCAATAACTCTACAGCTGTATAACATAATATTTTATGTATGACCTAAAGCATTCCACAAAAAAGGCAGCAAGAAATATTTGGCTACAGCAGCATGTACAGGTTGATATCTAAGCAGGGTTGTAATTTATTAGGTCTGTATTGTCATTACATGAAAGTAAAATTACCAAGCTATTTTTAAATGTAGGGATGCCTTATCTTATATATTATTATAGAATTATATTTACTCCCAAGCATAGCGCATTCATATTTTCTGTTTTATTTTCAATATACAATTTTGTGTCAGGGTATGTCATGTAATAACTACTGCATGTTATATTTGACATTTTATGGCTCAGCTGGATGTCAAAGTAAATGTTGGAAGTGACAAAATAAGGTGTTGTTGTGATGCCAACAGTATATTTCCTTCACTGAATATTCAAACATGTCTACCTTCTTCAGAATGAATAATAATTGATTTTATAAATTTATTTCTGAGTTATTGTTGTATGCTGAATAGTTTTTTTAAAGGTGTTGACCGAAGTCTGTGTGGACACTGGACTGGTCACACTTAGTATAACATGCATTACACAACTGCAAAGGTTATCCTAGTTTTCCATATCCGAGATATTATGAAAATGCTAATGAAAGCAAATGTGTATTGAAATGGGCATATTAAAATATTTATAAAATGTATACATTGTTGATTGTTAAAATGTTTAATTCACTTGGAGTGATCAGACGTTGGCCTCTTGCAAACTACGTATCCTCCATGCATTTGCCCGACACAAGTGATTGCATTAATCTTAGCCCCTCCTCTGCCTCGTCTCACTTGCATTGTAGTGTAGCCCGTACTAATATATCATAATTTGAGTTGTATTATGCATTCATATATTGCTGTGATGAAAAGATAAAGATTAGAACAGCTGGCATATGTGAGTTGAAAGGTATCAGGTATTACATAGACTACAGCCAGGCATCACTGACCACAATGGAAACAAGTGCAAGAATGTTATGTGTAATACTTGCATATGGTGTACACTGGCTAGTAGCTATACAAGCATTTTATGTTCATGTTTACCTTTTTGTATATTGAATAAATTCATCACCATCATGGTTGTCATAATTTTTTTTATTATGTTGCATAAAATATAATGCAAATCAGCAACATCCAGCAATCATAGTAAAATGTGAGTCACAAAACACTGTTTAAATAATTGTGATAACCAACATAATTCTTCGTTTGACGTTCTGTTGCACGAGATAACGGATGCTCCCCACGGTGACCATCACCCGGAGCTTAGCTACTGCCAATGTTCCGAAGCCAATGAGATATCATTTCGTCCCTAACGTCATCTACACTCTCTAGATATGTACTTTTGCAATTACACAGCTTATGAACAAGATCCTGCGTTATCAAATACAATACATATAAACTTATAAATAAAGGCTGTATGAGTATCTGGCTGAGACTAAGGGTCTAACTCTAAGCGATGCCGATGCCGACTGTCAAACTTTAAAAATAATCTAACAAGTTAGAGAATCCACGTCGAGTAGGCCTATAATGAAGTTCACAAGTTGCAGTTCTTGTTGAATTAGCCCACGACTACTCGCCCTGGTTGCTAACTGCAATAAAACACTTAATACATACCTTCACAGAAGAAACACTTCGGAACGTTCGTCACGACACGCAAAAGCACATGCGGTTTGTTATTGTGCCGTAGGATGCCGATCTCGTATAAAACACGTGACCCAAAAAGGGCAGGACGTCTACACCGGCTAATGGTTTCGTCAGTTATACCCGGTGTAACGACGATTCTTTTTTGCCGAATAAAAAAAGACAAGTACGCATTTTAAAATTAAACTGATTGCGCATACTAGTTAAACTATTGAAACATTACACATCAGGACATAAAAGAAAAGGATTGGCGATGGGCAAAACGAAATGATTGTCAACCTTTAATCATGTATATTACCCGAAGGAACGCGAAAATGTTACAATCAATGAAATCCACTCCGATTTGCGTCACGTCACGATTGCGCAACACTTAGGGGGTGGGGTACATGTGTGGCTTGTGATTACGTATAACGTAGTACTATTTTACTATTGCTTTGCAATATTCAGTAGGTAAATGAATGTACATTATTTTAGTATATTACATAAGTATATTGATTACATATTAAGGTAACTATGACTCCTTTTGTGTGATGTCAACTGCGAAACCGAACTGATTTATCGTTATTTTTGTCCAGTATTTTGTATCTGGCATCTTGAAAAATACACGTATCAACAAGATACTGCCACATATATTAATTTTCATCATTCCTGATTATTTGATAGTACACTTAAATGTGTTGCTATAGAGTTACTTTGAAAATGTGGAAAGAGAAATATATACATTGGGGACATTAAAGGCCTGGATATAAGTGCAATTTTCGGAGTGAGGTAAACTGATTTGAGAGGGTTGCCCTCTGGAATATTTTTCAGGAGGCTTTGAAGTTTAATAAAATACAGAGCAACCAAAAATAGCACGAGGTGTCCACTACCTCCAAAATTTTGACCCGTGCGCCCCGACGATTGTGTGTTTGTCTGTCTTCGATTACGCCTGAAAGCAGCTTCGAGAAGGTGAAAAGCAGTCAGCTAGGAGTGACTCAGCCAAACGTGTTTTAAAGTAGTTTATTAATGTTGGTTTAATTAAAGTTACTACTGATATTCTCACGCTCACGCATTAGCCACAAGGATTAACAGCACACAGACAATTTATCCACCTATTCTATTCTAACATTTTGTTATTACTTCATCTTGTTGAAACTTAACTACATACAGGTGGTGAATATCACACGTTGCTATGCACATGTGAATGAGTTTTATGTATTTTCGTCATAACTGGTCAACAAATTGTCAAGCTATGGCCAGAGCCTGTAACACAGCCAACACTCGGCCTCCAGGTGGCGTGGTATGCAACTAGTGCGGTCTTCGGTTGAAACATCATCAGGAAATCTTCAGAACCCAAAGTAACATGTGTACGCAGTAGCAACATCGTATATCAAAGTGTGAAGACTTGTCCACTTTGTGGGCTAATCCGTCTACATACTCCGAGCTACTGACAGAGAAAGTGGCGCCGTTATAATATATAAGTTACAGGTAAGTGTATCACTTCTAGGTATATAACAAGATACGACATACAAACGTTTACGGATATCAAAAACACAAGCAGAATTGTTGAACACTTGTGTATGTATACCAACTGTCGACCGGCGTTCTTTTGAGTCGACGTGAACCTGATATCAATAACACCCACAAACATGAAAACAGCCGTGCCGTTGTATGTAAATACGTAGAACGTAGGGTATATATATATATATATATATATATATATATATATATATATATATATATATATATATATATATATATATATATATATATGTATACTATACTGCTTTCGAAACACAATGTTTCAAATGTACCATACGCCATCTTGTTATTCATTCTGTGCAGTGGGTTGTTTTCGTTAGCGCAATGTGTCGAAGATATATGTATCTCGTCGCATAGAATAGCCACTGTTGGCTTCTTACGACGTACCATATTCAGATCTAAGCATGAACATCCCACATAACTAATGTCCAACATGTTAAATGGCAACTGTATATCAAAGTTTTGCACTTTAATATTCCACATTGTTCACTAATGTAAATATCCGGGACGAAAGACTCGCTATGTCATCAAAGTTATGATTCTTGGCTATAACGTCATCTTGTGCTATCACTTTGTTTTTTGTAATAATACATTTAGGAATTGATAGACACGATCTGCTGTAGAAGGTACATTGTAAACTATACCACTTGTGAATTTCCATCTTCAAAACCACGTTGATCGTAAGTTATTTCATGATTGGTTACTACAATTATCATTGGAAGTAGCATTCAACATAAGCATTACAGTTATCACTGAAAACACACATCAGCTTTGACATCTGCGTCATCACAGGCTTACATATAATTAGTGCCTGACACCTTATTCTGAAGTAAAGGAGACGTTTTACCCAATCCTTAAAATGTTATCTTATCTCGTATACGCCATTGCCGACTTATTCATTCATTACATTTTTATATTATAAAAATGACTGAAAAAGTGTTAAACTAAAGGCCTTTTTTACCAGTCAATGACTTATCATCACGCGATGGATGAGTTAGACTCGGTTTGAACGAAATGTGATTATTATATCGCATAATATGTAAAACTTAACATATAGGATAAAGATTGTACTTTTGACAGCTTCTAGTCTCGCGGTCGCTAAGAATATTTACCAAATGACAGCATAAGTTCCTATTATACAACACTAATTCATGTTCGTTGATTTTGCCGCTTTTGCCTTTGATGATGCATATAGTGTATTACTTTTTCTTTTTACACACTATAATAAGTACACCATTATTATGTACATTTCCAATATAATTACTGTGATTTAAGCTACACCCATTAAAACACATTAAATAGCAAAATTAAAATAGAACTTGTTGAATCTTTCAGGAAGAACAAACGACTGACAATGACAGGAGTGAAAGCTGGCAGGGTAAGTATGGCGGCCTATGCAATGGCAGGGCGTTATCTTCACATTCACTTCGCTATCACCATCCTAAGCGGCGGCGGTGGCAACTACAGCATAAAGTACACACATCACTGAGATTAACACAACCACTATCTCATATCATATTGACAATAGTAATCTTAATTGTAATACAACAACAGTGACATTATACTTATAATAAGGAATCTACGAGTACAACAAATGTATATATTATATACCATTACAATAATTTATGTCATGCCCTATTACTGTAGTGAGTGAATATTGAGTCTTTCTCAAACGTGCCAAATGAGGTCAATAAATTATGTGAATAGTGTATCAATTAATCTTATAGATACTTACAGTGTCAATAGTTATTATATTCATATTTTAAGAAAATACATCGACAGAAGGGCACGCTACACACAACTTAAAATGTTGGCCTCGGTAAGCCAAAGGGTCGTATCTTGCTAAAAACACTGTTCCTCCATTTCATCCCGTAGCGTGTCTGTGGCACTGTTCCTGCTCCTGATGATGTCTTCACTCGACGGTGTTCACGGGGCGATGAACACGCCATCGAAGTGTGTCCTGGCCTGCCATAACCAGTTTCGTCTGTGTCGGGAGAAATGTTTCAAAGGAAAACGCTGTCGCATCAACATGTGCGCTCAGCTCTGCCTAGAAACCAATATAAGATGTCTCAACTTGTGCAGGGGAATTCCATACGCTCGCTAGGAAATGCCTACCAAGAGTTATATTATGTGCTAATAAAATAAATGTTCGCTACAATGGGAATACTTTAATTGTATGTGTAGTACAACAGTTTCAACTAACCCCGTGTAAATGGTTAAACAAAAGTGAAACAGTCGCTATATCTAGAACACGCTTAAAAATACAAACACTCTCACTTCAACTTCGAGGACTATTTTTTATTTAAATAGGAAACATAAGCTACGCAAGTTATGCTCAGCATATAACATTTAATTTAACCTATACATTACCATTTACAATGTTTTATAATTTAGACACCCAAAGGCACTTTAGAAATCGAGTCTAATGCCGTCGTTACAAATCACGTCACTACATCGAATCTCCTGCACTTATTAGTCTATTTACACTAACAGTTTGTATCCGATATATAATTATGTAGTATTTGTCAGTGCAGGGGAATTCCCTGACAACAACAGTTCAGCGTACGCTCGCCAGGTCGGTTTTATAGCAGTCGCATAATTTCTAGTTGTGTATTTACGATTTTGTGATTTTGTTACATATCGAGCGTGGTTATTTTATTCCGGCAGTTGTATTTTTGAGCGTTTTTGCACGGAACTAGACTTCTACAAACACATATTTTAAAGAAATGTCTACCAAAATTATAGTATTTGCTAATAAAATAAATATTCGCTACAACTGGAATACTTAAATGATATGTGTATTACAACTGTTTCAACTCATTTCAAATGGTTAGGCAAAAGTGAAACAGTCGTTATATCTAGAATACGCTTTAAAATACAGGTACTCTCACTTCAACTTTGAGGACTATTTTAAGTTAAATCGGAAAAATAAACTCTGCAAGTTATGCTTTGAATATGACATTTAAATTAACCTATCCATACCATTTTCCTTTACAATTTTGCATAATTTAGACATTCAAAGCCACCTTTACCAATCACGTCTAATGCCTCCGTTAAAAATACTTCACTACATCGTGTAGTGTATTGGGTCCCCCTACTGGTACACAGTATACACCGCTTACGCGAGTCGAGGAGAGGTCGTGGATCGATGTCCGTCAAATCACCAATGACCTTGACACGACAAAAGCCGAGTTGACTATACTGCAGGCAGTGCTGAATGGGAAAGAAAAACAGATTGAAGAACTGAATAAGAAATGCAAGTCAATGAGAGACAAGCCTGCAGAGAATGGCAAGGGGTTGGTAGAGGAGCAACAGAGGCTGCTACAGCGCCTCTACCCCAGTGTCAGTGTCGAGACAACGTCGACGCAGAAAGACTGGGTAGCCTCATTTGAAAAGCAGGCGAGGCAGTATTTACAACAACTTAGCAATAGAAAGCCATCCGGTAGCTTTCCTAACGTGGACGCACAATTGGCAAAAGAGCGACAGGCCCAGAGTAAACTTCAGTCAGGAGCTGCTCACTACAAAGTGGTTCTCGCAGACACGGAAGCCATTCTGCAGCAACTACAGAACAGTGCGGAGCAGGAGGAAAAGAAATGGAGCGGGAAGGTCTCTCAGTCGGACAGTAGAGACGTTGGTGAAACAACACGCGGCGGCAGTACGAGCCGTCATGTCGAAGTCGCTGAGATGCCCGCGAATGTCGACTCACTTAACGCAGCCACACCAACTCAACTGTCACCGCGAGTCGAACCACGCGAGACGCGTCCTCAACGGGCGACGCGGATGCCGAACATAATTATGTTGTAGTTGAGAGACAGTGGCGCAAAGGGGCAGAATAATCCCCAGAATATATGTTACAAGACTTGAGCAGTCTACCTCAACCTTGTTCAATAGTAAAGTAGTTCACATAGTTGATTGATAATATATTAGTTTAATTAGTGGTGATAATTTGTATTTGGACATTAGCGTATTAAGAGAAGTAATTCGAAAAGGGAGGGATGTAGTGTATTGGTTCCCCCTACTGGACTACGTGTGAGATAGACATTACACTTGGACATGTGATACGCTAGGTATCTGGAATGCGCATGCGCACCATGTATGATGCAGCGAGTGGCTAGGAATAAAATATGCAGCGTACTTAAACTTGTGTTTGATTAAATTCGATTCACATTCTAAAAACCGAGCCGTTACAGAATGTGACACATCGGACCTCCTGCCCTCATTAGTCTATTTACACTAACAGTTTGTATCCGATATATATATGTAGTATTTGTCTAGACGTGACCTGGCACTCGACACTTAACTTGGTTTTGACGAAGGTCACAACGAGTCACGCACTTGTATGGCGGAGGTAGCTTGTGGGTAGCCTCGGTTACCCAGACTCCGTGAGGTGGCAGCACTTTTAAGCCCCTCAACTTCGCCTGGGATATTAATGGGTGTTAAAGGACAAAAAAGGCTACGGCTTCGTGTCATACACCTAATAGAGTTTATACAAAGTAACAATTTCCAAATATACTCAATTTTTTAACGTCAGCGGTTTACTCAGAATGTGACTTTAAAGGCTAAAATTCTAACGAAATCCACGATGGTCTAAACGCCGCCATAGGTGAAGGGTTAATTTGGCTTGGCCATTCAGCGCGCGGCATTCTATATCTCGGTCAGCTTCCGGCGATGCTGTTAAGGGTCAACAACTTCGAGTCTTCGACAGTTCGTTCAGTTGGCGTGACATCTAGCAGCTGCTTATAGACGTATATCTAAATCTGTGGTTAAATCTATGGTAAACTTTAGTAATTATGCCTTCGTGTTCGGCATACGGTTGCAATAATAATGGTTGAAACAACCGGTAGTATTGAAGCAATGGATTCACGTTGGTGATTTGCGGGCGTACTGTTTGGCACTTTGCTCGGTCCATTTTGAGGAGAAATGCTTTGATGTAGACATGTATCATCCGTTGGTGGGATGATTTCAGCGATAACAATAATAGACAACTTTATATTTACCGTCATCAGCATGTTACGCGCGTTGCCGAGTTGCAGCCATTTCATGACAACAGCCAAACCCTATGCAGGGAATCTACGTGGAGAGCGCCTCGATCACCGTCGTGACGTCATTCTTCGTCTAAGATGGGGTAGCGCATAGAATTTGGATGGCTTGGTGTTAAAAATATTTTTCTGGTAAACCGCTGGCGTTAAAAAAATGAGTATATGTGGAAATTGTTACTTTATATTAACTCTATTAGGTGTATGCCACGTAAAAGTTAACTTTGTTTGTCCTTTAAGTTTCTACATCCGGGTAGCCTTAACCCATATTAGGGTAGAGACGCTGATTGGCTCTCAGGCCAACTATGCAATAAAATAAAAATAACGATATACTTTTACAAGATAATAATATCATATGAAAAGTATTCAACAATGAACTTATGTTAACACAAAAGTAAGTAAAAATTCAAATTTACAGTTGTTTATAAAATAAGAATTACGGCAGGATTAACCAGTATCCGTGAGGTGGCAGCATTGTCTAGCCCCACACGGATAGCATACCAATTAAATAAGGATACCTATTTATCAAATAATGCTATATTATAAAAACTATTCGGAATTAAACTTATATTAACACAAAATAAATAGAAATACAATTTGGCAGTTGTTTATAAAAAAAAATATGTTACGGCAGTGTCCGTGGGGTGGCAGCATTGTATAGATCACGCGGATACCAAACAAAAGCCGTTAATGTGGCCAGACTGTCTTCTCGGCGTAGTTCCGCAGCCGACCGACAGTCGGTTAAGCGAGACTAGCTTGTGGGCTGCTGCTTTACGACTGTCGTAGCTTGTGGGCTGCTGCTTTACGATTATCGTAAAATAGTAGTGACGTCGAAGTTGAATTGTACAATATCGTACCCACATATTAACCCATTATACACACGATGGTCGAAGCTGGATAGATTTTCGTAGCAGCGAATGCACATGAGATGGTTGTTGGTAGGACACTAGAACCCGTCGGGTACGTAATGTACGGTTTCGTACAGGGAGCCAATGCAAATACTTCAAAAGTGGAACAGGAGCAAGACTACACCTTGTAAACCCATGCCAGACAATTTTAGACAAGCTGACGTTTTGTAATATTCTCGCTTGCGATATTAAAAAAGCAGGTCTTAGAGCAACAGAATATGACATACATACATACATACATACATACATACATACATACATACATACATACATACATACATACATACATACATACATACATGCATGCATGCATGCATGCATACATACATACATACATACATACATACATAATCTATATATATATATATATATAAATATATATATATATATATATATATATATATATATATATATATATATATATATATATATATATGTATATATATATATATATATATATATATATATATATATATATATATATATATATATATATATATATATATATATATATATATATATATATATATATATATATATATATATATATATATATATATATATATATATATACATATATAAGGACACAGCGAAGATCATGATAAATACAGCGACACATTTTATGTATTTGTTGTCGAAAATTGAAGTTTATACCATCACAATTCACTGCTAGATTCCGCAATGGTGGTGTGGGCGTGATATTCTGATTAAAAATACGCACAGAGAGAAAACATCACGTTCACCACGCTGGACTGGAGTAGTTACCAATAACTATCAATTAAGCTTTATTTGCTTTTAAGATCAACTTGTTGTTAGTCGTCCTTGCCAACTGTTTGTTAATAGTGAATTATGTATTTGCCAAAGTACAACCGTCACTATTACGTCTGAGGGAGTGGAGAGTAGCAGTGTCCGTGCGTCGAAGGACAGCGCCACGAAGATATCAGGTATGGTTCGTGTGCGTGTAACGTAGGTTAGTTATGTTCACCCTCCAGCTATACACGAAGATAAGTGGCGCCATTATATTATTTTAGTTACACTTCTACTTAAAAACCACTGCACGAGACAAGCTGTTTTTATCAGATGTTGACAGACGTTCAATCGAGTCGCTGAGAATCACAAATGTTCCACCGATCCTGTCTCAAGTGAGTTATACCCGCGGTATGTAAATAGACGCTATTACCGAAGAACACATTCTCAAATCTGCCAGACGCCGCTGTATTGTTGTTCAACTCTGTGAAGTGAATGTTGCCGTTAGTCTGGGTATGTGATAAGAAAAACACGACGTTTCTGGGGATGTACTCGTGTCCACCCGAATCACTGTCTAACCTGCAAACATAGATCGCACATGAGAAGGCAGACTTGTGTGTACTGGAAATGGTTTGCAAAGTACACTGTATAGTATAAACGTACCTCTCACGATATCACCCCAGTTAAGGTCCTATGTTATGATGTCTTCTACAGACTTTAGAACAAACAAATTCATACGGAGGGTTATTGGACGTTTAGTTGGTTTGCGACATAACTAATTATACTACAGCGACGTTCAACTGGACTTCCCACAGTGCTACGTAATAGTCAACTAATGTGGCGGGCAGAACTTAGGGGAGACCGGGGCTAGTTGTAACAAAAACAACATATTTCAGGATTGCGGGAGGGTTTCGTAACCGATCGAAATTTTATGCCAAAAGGTCCTCACATATCTCCCGCAGTTAATTGGAGATAATTAATTGTCTGGGATATTTCACATTTACGGTATGATGTATTATATGAGGTGTCCTAAAGTGTTACAATTTACCCCGATACGGGGCAAGTTGTAACAAAAATAACACATTTCATGATTGCTGGTGAGTTTCTTAACCGATCGAAACTGTTGTCATGCCAAAGGGTTCCCACATATCTCCCGCATATAATTGGTACACGATTAAATGCATGGCTTATTACATATTTGTGGCATAATAAGTGACATGAGGTATCCTAAAGTGTTACAACTTACCCCGGCACGATAGTACCTCTTTTCTTTTAAAATGGCGTAATTTTATGGCGTGTTGATGGATTCACGTGATATTAGACATGACATGCTGAAATATGTTGATAGACATGCTGTCGTCTTGCAGAATAATTTCGATTAGCAGTTTTGTCTGCAAGCCCTCTGTTACAACTTCCCCGTGTTATAACTAGCCCCGGTCTCCCCTACGTATATAGAAGCCTATGTCCGTTTCGCGATTGCATGGGTTTCGACCTCACCAAGTCAGACTTAATAAGTGATGTCCCAACTTGGTGTGATCTCATCTCATCTCGTCAAACCGGAAAATGTTTGATACGTACTAGTTATGTAGTGTCGATTTCACGCGACAAGAACTAGATTAGGATGTCGTGATTGGACGCGGTATCGAACTCACTTATACGGAGAACGTGTTCGAGACGTCGGATTGAGCTATATACAAAACGTGATCAAGACGTCGTGAGTTGGCGCTGTCTCGACCTCACCTACATCGAACGTGGTCGAGATGTCAGATTTGGCGCGATCTCGACCTCACCTACATAAAACGTGGTCGAGATGTCAGATTTGGCGCGATCTCGACCTTACTTACATAGATCGTGATCGAGATGTCAGATTTGGCGCGATCTCGGCCTCACCTACATAGAACATTGTCGAGATGTCAGATTTGTCGCGATCTCGACCCTACTTACATAGAACGTGGTCGAGATGTCAGATTGGGCGCAGTTTTAACCTCACCTACATAGAACGTGATCAAGATGTCAGATTGGGCGCAGTTTTAACCTCACCTATATAGAACGTGATCGAGATGTCAGATTGGGCGCAGTTTTAACCTCACCTACATAGAACGTGATCGAGATGTCAGATTGGCGCAGTTTCAACCTCGCCTACAGAGAACGTGATCGAGATGTCAGATTGGGCGCAGTGTCGATCTCGATCACCCAGTCCGAATGTGAATGCGTTTAGACGTCGTAATGCGACAACTGAGGTTCTACTCATTACACGTATGTATGCGATATCGTGATGTGATGTAACCGATAGACCGTTATTGAACAAATGACATCTAAATTTTGCAACTTAGCTGGATAAATAACACAAACAAGAAATTCCACCTCAATGTGGTACACTGGCTTGACAAAATGTAACATAATTTAGTATGAGAGAGAGAGAGAGAGAGAGAGAGAGAGAGAGAGATACAGAGACAGAGACAGAAAGAGAGAGAGAGATAGATGAGAGAGATGAGAGAGAGAGAGAGAGAGAGAGAGAGAGAGAGAGAGAGAGAGAGAGAGAGAGAGTAGTTTAGATAATTAGAATTAGACAATTATAAATGAAAGGTCTATCTGTCTCTCTCTCTCTCTCTCTATATATATATATAGAGAGAGAGAGAGAGAGAGAGAGAGAGAGAGAGAGTGAGAGAGAGATGGAAGAGAGAGAGAGAGAGAGAGAGAGAGAGAGAGAGAGATAGATAGATATATAGATAGATAGATAGATAGATAGATAGATAGATAGATAGATAGATAGATAGATAGATAGATAGATAGATAGATAGATAGAGAGAGAGAGAGAGAGAGAGAGAGAGAGAGAGAGAGAGAGAGCGAGAGAGCGAGAGAGCGAGAGAGCGAGAGAGCGAGAGAGCGAGAGAGCGAGAGAGCGAGAGACAGACAGAGAGAGAGAGAGAGAGAGAGAGAGAGAGAGAGAGAGAGAGAGAGAGAGAGAGAGAGAGAGAGAGAGAAGAAGTAACAGTATATGACGAGTGAGAAGAAAACAGTCACAGCCTCCGTCATCAAAACGTTTTTAGTTTAGCAGAGTAATAAAACTAATCATACATGTTAATTGTCAGTTTCATGTTTGATTGTATGCAGTACAGTCGTTGTTGTTTCGCACGAATGTGATTATTAGACTCACGTCAGATGATGTATTATACATGGCCAATGTGACTTTCAGGAGCGACAATCGACCGACAATGAATGGAAGGAAAGCAGTCAGCGTAAGTAGACTACGCAGTCAGCATAAGTAGACTAAGTAGTCAGCGTAAGTAGACTAAGTAGTCGGCGTACGTAGACTAAGCGATCAGCGTAAATAAACTAAACAGTCAGCGTAAGTAAGCTAAGCAGTCGGCGTAAGTAGACTAAGCAGTCAGCGTAAGTAGACTAAGCAGTTAGCGTAAGTAGACTAAGCAGTCAGCGTAAGTAGACTAAGCAGTTAGCGTAAATAGACTAAGCAGTCAGCGTAAGTAGACTAAGTAGTCAGCGTAAGTAGACTAAGCAGTTAGCGTAAGTAGACTAAGCAGTCAGCGTAAGCAACTCATGCAGAATTCTGACAGGGTGTCATGTTTTAATTCATTCTGCCGTTGTTATTGTTGTTATTGTTGTTGTTGTTGTTGTTGTTGTTGTAGTTGTTGTTGTTGTTGTTATTATTATTATTATTATTATTATTATTATTATTATTATTATTATTATTATTATTATTATTATTATTATTATTATTATTATTATTATTATTATTATTATTATTATTATTATTATTATTATTATTATTATTATTATTATTATTATTATTATTATTATTATTATTATTATTATTATTATTATTATTATTATTATTATTATTATTATTATTATTATTATTATTATTATTATTATTATTATTATTATTATTATTATTATTACTGGTGTTGTTGGTGCTGCTGTTGCTTCTGCTAATGTTGTTGCTGCCACCATATAAAGATGAAGAACTAGACGACACGAATTATTGAAGAGACAAATAATTGTCAATCTCATTGATTGCGTAAATGCTAAAATTGCTAACATTTTAAAAACCGAAATGCACAGATACAACAGAATAGTGCGTCACACTTACATAAAACATTATATAAACCAAGCCAGTCTCTTTCACATGCAGACAGGGCAGGGTACACCTTTCGTTCCCTTTCAGCCCGGCGTCCTCCTTCTGACCGCGTCACTCCTCCTGGTCGTATCGTCCCTCTACGGGGCCCAGGCGGCGACCTACAAGAAGGCGAGGTGTGTGGCGCTGTGTCACCGCCAGTACAGAATGTGCCGTCAGGAGTGCTTCAGTCAGGACCGCTGCCCCAACTACATGACCATGTGTGTCCAGTTCTGCCAGGACACCGCCACGCAGTGTCTCGTCCAGTGCGAGGAAATTGACCCTCCCACGAACGTCCACTAGCGGCCTCACGGGGCCTCGCGCGGTTGACGTCGCACGCGGAACGGTTAAACAATGTATAACAAGGATACTTAGTTATGTCCTATATGAATGTATCATTTGGTATCATTGAAATAAAAAGACTAGGCAGTTCTCGCCAGTAATAAGGAACGGTGAAAGGTGTAAAGAGAAAATGTGGAAACCCGACAACCAGACATTGGTCCTAATGTAGTTTAGGTCAAAATAACTGTGTGTGAAAGGATTATGTGACAGAAAGTTCTTATATGGTGCAGTCTGCTGTCTTTGCGACTGCACAAAGTGTTTTACACTTTAATCACAGGCAAACCTGACCACTCGAACACCACTTCGACTTCTCCGGGAAACAGTCAACTACACTGCCAAGACAATTATTGTGTACACAAATAACCACTACGTCTACAGCCAGGTACTCAATCATACAGCTAAGTGAACTGAACTAGGACAATATAGAATCAACGAACTTGCCTAAGGTTGGATACGACAGCACAGGATTCGAATTCGGGTTCTCTCAGTTGAGAGTTTGATACACGCGTCTCTGCGCCGCTGCGCCACTGCCCCTGTGCTGCCATTGCGCCACTGCGGCACTGCGCTCTATAATACATGGATGGAGGAGAGAGAGAGAGAGAGAGAGGGGGGGGGGGAGGGAGACATAGAAGGGAAGGGAAACAGAGAAAAGGGAATGAAGTTGATGGTATGGATTTGACGGGCGGACGGACGGACGGACGGACGGACGGACGGACGGACGGACGGGCGGGCGGGCGGGCGGGCGGGCGGGCGGGCGGGCGGGCGGGCGGCGGGCGGGCGGGCGGGCGGGCGGGCTGGCGGGCTGGCGGGCGGGCGGGCGGGCGGGCGGGCGGGCGGGCGGGCGGGCGGGCGGGCGGGCGGGCGAACGGACCGACGGACCGACGGACCGACGGACCGACGGACCGACGGACCGACGGACCGACGGACCGACGGACCGACGGACCGACGGACCGACGGACCGACGGACCGACGGACCGACGGACGAACTGAATGAGAAAGGGTGGGATGGTGTGGGGATGGAGAGCAGGAAAGAGGAAAAGAGGAAAGGAAGGAGGGAGAGTTTGGGCGGGATCGGAGGACGGATGGATTTTAAGGAAAGGTGGAGAGGTCCGGGAAACCTATAATTAAAATATTCTTCTATTCTAATCAGGAAAGCAACCTATCGCCATACAAAAGACCCTAAAACGCGCGACAGA
>OZ024854.1:56189497-56306997 GCA_964017155.1 Oasisia sp. SBJ-2009
CGTATGGCTTCAACGATAGCGAATTTTAACAAGTCTTTGTTGGCACCTGCGTGATCCTCTCTTATAACATTATAAATTGTTATACTAGCATTGGATGCACTGTTTGGATAACGAAACCCACTTCTGTTCAATCCTGTTTTTTGTGGACATGCTAGTTATGAAAGTGTGTTTATGTAGTGTATGAATTTTCGGATTTAATGTCCTATGGGAAAAACACGTGCATTCGCCACAACAGTTTTGGTGTTGTCAAAAGACTCAGACTCGTTTTAGGACGGACGGACGCTGGTTTTTGCAATTCTTTTTGCGGAAGCATGTTATGAGCTGTGTATACACTTGAACATCAACACATTACTAAGTGCGTCTGTCAATATTAGCAGAGCCATTAAATACCACAAAAACGTCTATCTGATCTCCAGTTAATCTCCTCATCTCTGGGGTTGTTAAACTAGATTCCTTTAAACGTTTTTATACCTGTGATTTTTCATTTCAAATTGATTTTAGTTACTCTCGTGTGTATTCTTACAAGAAAAGGATTAATTTAAATGTACATAGACCCTCTATCTACAACACAAGAAACGATATAGTTTATACCAACACAGAAGCATAACGAAATGTAACACGAATGACTCTTTTCAATGGATATCTGTTTAATTTTTCAGCACCATCACAGATCACGTGTGGCAATGATTGCTGTGAACGTTGTAAGTACGTTATTCTTCTCTTGACATCCCTCTCGTCAGAGGTGAGGTTGGCCATCGTTCCCGTTTCCAGCGTCTTCTTCCGCTTTTCTGTCTCCAACTACTCATATCCTTTGTAATTGTTCTCCAACCTCCTCCACCTCATTCCATGTCTCTCTTAACGCAGTCCTCCAATTGCAATCCAGGTCTTCCGATCGCCTCATTTTTCTTCCACTTCCACCATTTGCTCTATTGGCCGGTTTTCATCTCCCATTCTACTGACACAGATAACTTATTGCTGCAGTGGAGTTTAGTCTCTTCATATACACCGATAATATCCATGTTCAATAGCTTTGAAAATGTGTTATTCAGTCGTGTTTATGAGCTTGTTTTTAACCTTCTGCTGCAGGAGTTGTGATAACTTGTTGACACACTTTCACGATTGTCTTGTTGTGTTTGTGGTGTTGTCTGTTAACACTTGCGTTAAGAATGAGACCAGTTGAACTAAATTGCTATTGTCACAGGTAGGGTAGCTTGTTGGTCAATCCTTTACTTCTGTTTAGTAGCCTACACCCACGGAGAGTTTTGTTTGACGCTGACAGGTAATTCCCTCCAATTGCAGCACTCACCTAAATTCAGTTCCTCGATAAGTTAGCTACCCTACCTAGTTATTATTAGCCCCTTGTTGCTCTAGAAACTCGGCCGGCGGTACTGGGGCTGTAGTTTTTTCTCTGTTGATTCTGGTAGCCTGGGGCATGGTTAAACAGAATCAGGAGGGTGCCCGGTGATATCTATTGGGCAACTCTAGATATTAACCCATTTCTATCGGATACACTCAAATTCTGGAAAAAACGGAAACTCCCATATTTTCATGGTAAAAACCCATATCAAATTAACCCAGTTTGCTTTCTCTGATATTTATTACATAATATTATAGTGCAGAATCAAATATGGATCAACACTGAATGAATTAACCCTTTTCTAGCCATTTTAAGTTAGGGAAATTCCACGATTTCAGGCATGATTTTGCAGAAAATGGTCAATCAACAGTAGGAAAATTCCAGCTTGAAAGAGTCTATGTGATATGTTTTTAACCTTACTGGCAAACACTCAGAAACACTCAGAAACTTCTCTGTGGGTGTAGTAGGGTTTACATTCAATACTTAAAACCAAAAAGTAGATATTGCAAAGCCACATTGGTAGTGTGTGTGTGTGTGTGTGTGTGTGTGTGTGTGTGTGTGTGTGTGTGTGTGTGTGTGTGTGTGTGTGTGTGTGTCTGTGTGTGTGTGTGTGTGGGCGCGCGTGCGTGCGTTTGCGCGTTTGCGTGCGCGTTCGCGTGCGCTTGAGCGTTCGCGTGCGCGTTTGCGTGCGCGTGATTGCATACAGTGTGTGTGTGTGTGTGTGTGTGTGTGTGTGTGTGTGTGTGTGTGTGCTTGCGTGCTTGCGTGCGCGTGTGTGTTGTTTGTATTAACACATTATTGTTATCATTTCAGCCTTGCCGAGCTCCAATTACGCTTGCTGTCGTCCTGATGACGCTGTTGTGTGTCACACAATCGGTTAAGGACTATCGGTGTATCGCCAAGTGTCACGATATGTACAAGTTATGTCTGAATTGCTGTCTGACTGGGAAAGCGTGTCACGTTTCCACAGGCGAATGTCTCGATTTCTGCATTGATGCCCAAATGAAGTGTTTATCTCTGTGCCTGTGTAAGAACAAGCCTTCTCCGCCTGTACACTGACGGGGGACCACGGGTGCTCGTCCGTGGCTTGTGCGGCACCTGTCACGACAAGTCTGACGAGCACAACTGGCAGAACACAGACATAAAACAGCATAAAAACAAATGATTACTGACATAATAGAACAAAGATGACGACAGCATAGAGAATACAACATATACACATATGTCATTACAACAGAATCACTAAGGTAGTAAGATGACGACAGGGAAGAATGTAAGCACCGTAACGGTATAAACGTGACGATAGTATGACTCATGAGTACAGTACAACGCTGAAGACAATACAAGTGTCGATGAACACATAACAAAAGATGAAGAATAAATGTTACAATACAACGATGATGACAATATAAGTGTCGATGAACACATAACAAAAGATGAAGAATAAATGTTACAGTACAACGATGATGACGTCAACAATTTCACTGTACCGAAATGGCAACTGTTCCACTTCAACTGTGGCGACTGTACTAAGACTACAATACAAAGAAGATGACTGCTTAGAGACCACAGTACAGAAAATATTCAAACAATACTATGACAATAAAAAGAGACTGCGCGATTAACGATCATTATTACAAAACTGACAAGATGGCAATCCAAAGACAACTCAGAGAAGACCACTGAATTCAACTGCTGACAGAACACACAACTGCAGAAACTACAACAGCACAAGGACGATATGCAATAAATGGGGGGCAATACATTAGAGTTGGGCTCTAGTAGGCAAGGAACTATGTGCTAACCTATGGCCACCTTTATAAATGCATTCTCATGTGCTTTAGCAATAAGAAAACGGATGTTGCCCTTGTTTTCTGTTGACCATTGTTTACTTTGATCAAAGGTTAAATATATTTTGGTTCGTCCAAAATCCACCTACAGAGTGACATTGATTATTTTGAAGCATTCAATCATTATAACACACCGATGCATTATTCCTGGTCAGTGTGAAACATCTGTCAACTCTGTCTAGGTGCATGGGTTGATTTTATAGCCAAAGCACAATGCCACTATGTACGATCACAAGTGTCTATTTTTGTCAAACTCAAGTAGAAGGATTTTAGATGAAAAACAGACTTGACCTTTGTTCAATGCCATTACAGATCAACAAAAAATTGCTACATGTGTTTTCTTGTTGCTATGTGACTACTGACGTTTTCTAACGTCCAACTTTCTGTAACGTATATTATTTTCTGCAGATGCTAACCTTTATGTAACGGGAAGCACAGCTATGATTGCGTAGCGTGGTGTGTGCGTGTGCGCGCGTGGTGTGTGTGTGTGTGTGTGTGTGTGTGTGTGTGTGTGTGTGTGTGTGTGTGTGTGTGTGTAGGGGGATCTACTGCGTACAACACGCACGCAGGCCGTTGAGGACTGAACAGAGACAGGAACTGGAGGCATTTGTAGGAAACAGTTCTCTAGAGCGAGTAGACAGTTCCAAGTCCATGTCGACTGGTGAAATGACATCGTATGTGACTAAGTTATTAGCTTTGTTGCTGGTATTAGTTTTTAGAATAACACAAACGACGACATATGAGCATAATCATCTCCTCTTTTTAATATATCTAATAGACTTATTTGTAATTGATTACTATGCAGATGTCTGTTTTATGAATGTCACAGGTGGTCTCTCCCTGTGATTGATGTCTACGTCTAGAACTGTTCATCATTTTAAGCAGCAAACTAACTGAGCAAAACTATTTATCTTGAATAAGTTTGATATACACCTGTAGTTGCATCTCAGCCTGAAACGGTTTGGATATCGTAACTCATATCTCACATACAAACGAAGCTAAACAATGTTCATGAAACTGTATATAATATCCACCTAGCCCCTGTGAACAACCCTGTGTATTTACCTTTCTTTAAGGTAATATAAATAGTAGTTAAACACAATACCATTACACACACCTATCAATATGCTATCATATAAAATATCTGTGTCGACGTGTAAGGGAATCAAATCTGACAAAAAATTGGAGATATTTTATAGACAATTCTTTTGTGTAGATACCAATTTTTAAATCTCTTAATAACACAACCATAAAACAAACATCGATTCGACAGTTGTTTATTGTGACACATGCGCATGAAGCGTAGTAAAAATATAATTTGATGAGATTGATTTTACTCACTGCTAGATAAAGACAGAAAGATAATCACTAGCCTCATGCACATGAATGAACAGTATACATCTTCCTAAAGTACATTATATCAACATTGTAGCTTTCACATACTAGAAACAACATGTAGGTTGCATCATATGTAAACAGGATTAAATTCCTGTTTTCTCTCAATATCGGCCAATTATCACATCCTTTGCAACGCATTAAAACACTTCTCTACCGGTAGCTGTTTTCTGCCTATACATACATGACAAAGCTATCCAATGAAAATAATGTAACTTTACACAATCAATAAATACAACTGGTAAATATACAACTTCAATAGTCCAGCATGCATGTTGGGTGAAAAATATTCATGATGCAGCCGTGGCGATGTGCCACGTGAATCTAACAATATACTAACGTAAGTCGTAAAAATGTATAACTTATTCTTCATCACATCTGTATATAAGACGCAAGGAAACCATTCAATCGTTCCGCCACAACCCCATAGTTGTATGTCCTCTGTTTCAGTTCTTTTTAAAACAATTCACACATCTTCAATAATACAAATATCTACTTTACATTAAACCATTCAAAGCTATAAAATATACTGTGGAAGGGGATTAAAATCGATGGCCGGAAACACATTAGTTGGCGCCAAATTATATACAAACTTCCCATCCAAACATATTGGAGCTCAGCATTTTTAGTTTAATGCCTATGAATACAATGTAACAACCTCTTTGGTAAGTTAGCATAGAACCTGAATAAAACGTGTGACTATTTCCATTGGAAATACTGTAAATGTTGAGTTCCTTCATGACATAGTTTCATTACCATCTACGCTATTTCATCCACTACAACAAGTTGATAAAGAACATGTATAGT
Source organism: Oasisia sp. SBJ-2009 (assembly GCA_964017155.1). NCBI lineage: Eukaryota > Metazoa > Annelida > Polychaeta > Sabellida > Siboglinidae > Oasisia > Oasisia sp. SBJ-2009. Next base: position 56,194,907 of record OZ024854.1, read on the forward strand.
GAACTATGGTGTGAACGCTATCATACACAAACAAATGCACCACAAAAAGCTACAGCATGTAAACAAATTACCCCTTTCTCTTGTCCTAACATACTTCGATAGAAAATAATGTAGATGTACAAAAATGTGGACAATATAAAATCATAGAGCGAAGATGGAAGTATTGCAACATTAAAATCAGCCATAATATGTCAGATTTGACACTCAATAATCCCGTGACCGTGATGGCAGGTAGATATTATTGTCATGTATTACTTCAACTGGTCACAAGTAAACCACAACTTTACCTGCTACACATGTATTGACTGTGCAAGATGTGATGTGAATTTTACAAAAAGCAAGCAAATTCAATAAATAGAAGATTTGTTTTGAAATAGCATCAGATAAAATCACGTGTTACAAACAGGCAAGAAAACAAAAAGTGAAAAGACAAATCTAATCCAATATTGGATTACAAACTTTATAATTCATGAATAATCAGCTTCACATAACTGTAAAAAAAATTCCACTTATAATTACAATACCACAAACTGTTTACATGTAAAATGAATGGCTTAAAGATGTTCTGCGATAGCCACAATAACATTTTATTTAACGTTCTCCACTCAAAGTGATTTTCTGATGTGATTACTCAAAATAAAAAGTTTTCTTACTCACATCAAAGTACACACGCATAGACAATTTGTCATCATTTTCCGAAACAAAGGGCCTGCTGTACAGGTGTGCCATGCACTTCTCTTTGGTACTATATGGTAATAAATGTACGAGTAAACAAAGCAATAACATTGTGATATTAAACCGAGTTACGTTATGTAAACTGTTTGCTAATTTTACCTCATGACTTCTGCTCTAGTGGAATCTACTCAACAAGCTGAAGGGTCAACACTTAACGTGTAAACATTCAACGAAACCCTAATTCCAGCTGTGCCAGGCAAACAGCACTGGAATATCAGAAACGTATTCATCCACAGGCGGTGTGTCCGGGACTACTTTCATCCTACTACCCAGCCGTACCGCATAGCTGCTAAGGGATGATCCCAAAACAGTTACATTTGATACTAAACAAACTCTGTTTAATTTTGGTTAAGCACTGGTTGGTACAATTAAAACTTTCACGAGGACAGTCAGAGGTGAAATGACACTGTTGTCATGTGATATTGTAGTTTTGTGATGACCCCCGAGATTATATGAGCCAACATGTCATCAAGTGATTGTCCAGAAGCGTCACGTTCTTCAGTGTCATGATGACTCACTTCAGATCACCAACACACACATTTATGATGTCACGAAAAACAAACACAGAACCTACATCATTGGTCTGACGGTGTGGTGTGTCTGTCGGCATAAATCCACTTGTAACTGTTGGTCACAAGCATGGCTACTTCAAATCTTACTCATAAAGTTGCTCAACTGTGTTACAATTTAACAAGGTTCTGACGTAAGACTGGGCGTTTACTTTAAGACTCTAACTTAAAGCACCCGCAGAATTCATTCCGATAGCCGAGAACAAACCGGCACACCACCTGGTGAGAATGACCCTAAGCACATTCCCGGCCGCTACAAGTGAATGCCACCAGATGGCAGCACTGGAGGGAAGAGTGGGATCACCAAGGGATGGTGTCTTTGGGTGGCCTGGTCTTGGGAGGCGTCTCCCTCGTCTCCCTCGTCTCCCTCCCCTTGCGATCACATGACATGATCTCCGGACTGCATGAGCGGCGCTGGCTGGCTTGACCACTGGTCCTCCCTGACCCCTCGTGGCGGTCAAACGACTGCCGCGCGGGCATGAGAACCTCTGGGCTGCACGACCGCCGCTCCCGTCTACTACTCGCACCACCGCCTTGACCGCTGGGCAGTCTTGACCGGTCCACCTGCACCGCGAGCTGTCGTTCCATGATGACCTCACGCTCGAACGACCCCTTGAAGTTGGGCAGATGCTTCAGTTTGTCGCCGGCCGGGAACAACTTGTCGGCGCCGATGTCCTGTATGGACGACGTCTGTGTCACGCGGAATAATGTCCCCGGCAACATGACGAGGTCGCTGGGGGCCGTGGTGATGGTTGTGGACGTGTGGGGCCACCCTCCAGCGGGACTAGGAACTGCCCGGGAAGAGGGGATCCCAGACAGGGCAAATACAACATTTCCGAATGATGGAACTGTCGAGCTGAAGCCAATGGCTTTGCCCGCTCCTGCCTGAGAGGCGGAATCACTGCCGCCAGATGGCGCCATGGTTGATTTTGTGCCGTTGTCAGCGGATGGCTTCAGATGCACGGAGACGGGCGGCGTGGCAACAGCAGCCATGGCAACCGTTGCTACGGCAATGTCTTGTAATCTTGCCTCACTCGGGGACCCATTTCTGTTGTCATTCCTGAGTATGGGGCAAATCAAAACATTTGGCATTGGTCAACTTTGTTAATCACTGTTTGCAGGAACACACTGCATCCACCAATTACTAAACAATTTGTATTTTTTAATTAATGCATTGATTGGGGCCAAAGTAATTTGATGAATTTAATACAAATTGCAACTGAGATATTGATGTCAACAGAACATTACAGTGAAGTACGTTAATGTTATGATGTGAATGTGTTTATAAGCTATATATAATGTTGCAACAAAATCTGCATTTTGATAACGAAACACCATTTAAATAGATTCTGACTGCTACTCATTACCTAACGTTCCAGTACTGTGAGTATATTTAGAGACTGCAAACAACATGTCCTCGCTGTCATCAGCACTATCATCAACTGTGTACATAGGACGCTGCAGGGGTTGAAATAGTGGTAGTCCGGTAGTCCGAGGACTACCAGAAATTAGGTCGGACTATCGACGATCGAGTCATCAGTAGCCCAATGGACTACCGCAATATTCAGGAATATTTTATTCGATATGTCATTTATGTTTTTGGTGTAGTGGTGTATGTGTTTGGTGTTTGATTTTTCCATTAAACTGATCAATTTTCATATTTGTTTTTGTTTGTCGTGTTTTTTGCTTAAATCTGGGTCATTTCTGGACTACCAGATATCTCTGAGGACTACCAGATTTCCCAACTAGGTAGTCCTGCTGACTACCAGAAATTGTTGAGTTATTTCTATCGCTGTGCTATGACGTAATCTGCACCCACCGGCAGGGAGGAGCGGGTCCTACTTCTGTCGTCACTGTCCTCGTCACGTAGACAGTGTCACCAGCACCGACTCGCTGCTTGCCCCCAGGGACAGGGTTGGTGTCATGTGACGGCCACGTCGTGTGTTCGCTACTGCCCTGGAAACTTGCCAAGTAGCAATCTTTCTCTGGAATGGAGAAATATTTGTACAATAGCCGTAGTATTTTGTGGAAATGTTCCGAATTTGAGTAGATGTTAGTCTGCTGCTTGCTAACAAGAAGACACATATTTCTACAGATAGTGGTAGCATTGTGTTCTGTATTAAATGTATCCATACATGCAGTGACAAATAATATTTCCCCAAAGACGTAAACATTTCAAGTTAATATATTCAAGGTATATGTTAAAAGGGGATACATCAAACAAGATTATCAGTCACAATACTGGAATAGATATATTTTATGATATTAGACAATCTTATGGCAAAACTATCAGACATTTTGCATATTACAGTCTACACATCACCACAATTCTAGAGTGATGATATGCCAGGTAGACTGGACTGAGGTACTCAGCAGTTCTTTTGGCTAGACTGAGGTACTCAGCAGTTCTTTTGGCTAGACTGAGGTACTCAGGAGTTCCATAGACTAGACTGAGGTACTCAGTAGTTCCCTAGACTAGACTGAGGTACTCAGTAGTTCCCTAGACTAGACTGAGGTACTCAGTAGTTCCCTAGACTAGACTGAGGTACTCAGGAGTTCCATAGACTAGACTGAGGTAATCAGTAGTTCCCTAGACTGGACTGAGGTACTCAGCAGTGCCTTATGTCACAGGTGAGGAAGATGTAAACACGAGAGTAGAGCGTGTACCTTGGTCAGTGAGTGGACAGCCGGACACGACCGCCTTCTGTGTGAGGACGTACACCGCCCGGCTGGCCACCTTCCTGTGCTCCTCCAGCACCACGTCGACGGTGGCACCACTTGACCCCAGGACAACGGCGCGAGTGACGGCCGGCACCACCATGTGGTTCCACAGTTGACACAGCCACCTGTCACACAGACGTGTTTACTTCAGGGAAAAACACAACTGATACACACAGATAGGCATAGAACAATTACGTCAGACTAAAAAGGTAAATATGACAGCAATGTAAATAAAACGTTCTAAAATAACTTATCAAAAGTACAATAACTAACTGAATGTATTTTCTGATTGGCATTCGTAATAATACACCGGAAATCATTTTGTTACGCTGATGCTGTGATGAATACGCACCAGTGAAATATAAGGGGTTATCTGACTGACTCCACAACTAGGTTTACAAAACTGACCCAGTCATTGGATCAACAGATCTGACCTATGACATGGTCAGTGAAACCAAGTCTACAGAACAGTCCAACTGGCAGGTGGTCTCACTTCAACGATTCTTGCTCAGCTGCGTAACTTGACCAAGAAGATAGTCAGTGTAGTGTTATCATGTAAAGCGCCCTGAATAGTTTTTAAGCTAGATTTGGCGCTATATAAGTTTATTTTATTATTATTATTATTGTCTGGTGCCAAGAATATATGCTTTTCTTATGTAACCCTGACGTAGTGTCACTGCTCGAAGACGTTAGACGGCATCACTGTTTGGGATTAATTCACAGGTTTACGTGTATAATAATAATTAATATTTATAATGTGTGTGTGCTTTTTATAACAAAACTAAGTTATACATCTATACACAAAATAAAACCTAGAAATTAGAAAGAAATAGATAGAAAATGAATAAAAGATTTTCATTTCTGTTTATTTTTTATGTGACATGTTCCAGTATAAGCTTAATTTTGAATAGTCTTTATAATAATAGTATTATCTGAAGAAGAAAAAACGTGCCCTTATTTAATTTGTTATTTAAAAACTTAAAAACAGCATCTCTATCCTATTCTGGGGTAAGGTTACCCTGGTGGTAATATTGGCAGAGCATTAATTCCCCAGGTTGATGTGAGGGGCTAAAATATGCTGCCACCTCACGGCGTCTGGATATTCAAGGCTAATGGGTGGGGCAAAGAGACGCAGATTTGAAATGAGCTCAGCATGAATGACATTGAGATGATGCAGGAACCAATGGAAATCACTGCAAACCACCACTTCCCCGTAGAGCGCAATGGCTCAGGGGTAGAGCTTTGGACTCTCGACTACGAGAACCCGGGTTTGAATCCTGTGCTGCAGTGCTAAAACCTTCAGCAAGTTTTTTCACTCTATATTGCTCCAGTTCACTCAGCTGTATAAATGAGTACCTGGCTATAGACAGTGGTGGATATGTGTATGAGCAGCCGAGATGGTGTCTGAGTGAACAGGTCTGTCAGGGAAGTAGTGTAAAGCGCATTGAATGGTCCTAAGGACTGGATATGGCGCTATATAAGAACTTGCCTTTACTTTTGTTTACAGTTACGCTAATTCCCCCCAGATGTCGCCACCGCTGCACCGACCTGAGAACGGCCTGTGGGTTGTTCTCCTCGACGGGACACGACATCAGATGGGTCGGACCGAACCTGATGCCGTCCGCCAGCCCCAGCTTGTGGACGCCCTCATTGAGCCGCAGCCACACACAGATCACCCACTCGACGACGCGGAACACGGGGTTGTCGCTAGGGGGCGCCACACCACTGTGGCTGTGCACGAGCTGGCGGTATAGGTGGCGCTGCAGCAGGCCTCTGATTGGCTCCTGGTCGTTGCGGAAGTGTACCCAGTGAAAGCGCTGCTGAACGGCCGGCTCGAGACAGACGTACCTGCAACGGACGTCAACATCTACTAAACCATCACAAGCTTGTTCATTTGACAGCATAGGGCTTATAAGTGGGTCACGCGACTCCGCGCGATTGGAGCTTTTTGGGGACTAAGCGAGATAATTGGGGACAGAGCACAAGAATAATATTCTAACGATGGATGACAGTTGTAGCTTCCAACTGATGAATACTAGGAATATGTTGTGTTATACGTTTCTTATCTTAAATGTCCGATTTAATATTGAGTTTATCACACTATCATAGACACATAACGATTTACGCAGTGCAGGTAATAGACACAATGTTAGGCCATATGTGTCTTTTATGGGATTTGCATTTTACATTGCTGTACGTTGTGGTTTCGATAAGCACTTATATCTGACAAGTTGTCTAAATGCACATAATCATAACACATGTGTACGTTTGCCCCAAACAGGTTGTACTGTGCGGAAAATGGCACTCATCGTTATTAGTCGAGGTCGCCAAACACAAGTACAAGCCGCTATTGCCATGGCAACCACCATAATAATCGATTAAAATTCATTATTTCCGTGATCATTGTCAGCGGCAAAGTGTTCCATGGCTTCTGCTTGTAATAATCCTTCGGACAATATAACTGAATACGCTATTTGGGAACAGTTCGATTATTACGACCAAAAACAAAACAGAGTCCTATATGTTGACATGGAGAATATGGATCTCCTACCTCCAACTGCCCCCAACTTCGTTTTCATGCGCGAGACTTACACGCCCTATTGGATTGGTTCAAGAGCGTTCTTAAGAGCTCACAGCCCAAGTTTGCTCTTTAAAATTTTGCTCTTTAAACCAAAATTGGCAACACTGGGAAGCCCCACTGGGACACTTTTGCCAGTGCCAGGGAGATGTTGTCCTTTTAATACAGTAGCAGTTATTTTTCCTTTTAAAAAGCTCCTTATAGTTATTAAATTATGTTTAATGATGGATGTTGTTTACAAGGTCCATGCTTCTTCTTGCATAGGTCAACACATTTAACAATACCTATCTTGTTCTCGCATTAGATGATTTTCCCCCCTTCATTTGTACAGTAAAAATGAAGTTGATATTTGTACAGTACAAATGAAGTTGATATTTGTACAGTACAAATGAAGTTGATATTTGTACAGTACAAATGAAGTTGATATTTGTACAGTACAAATGAAGTTGATATTTGTACAGTAAAAATGAAGTTGATATTTGTACAGTACAAATGAAGTTGATATTTGTACAGTCCAAATGAAGTTGATATTTGTACAGTACAAATGAAGTGGATATTTGTACAGTACAAATGAAGTGGATATTGGTACAGTACAAATGAAGTTGATATTTGTACAGTACAAATGAATTTGATATTTGTACAGTACAAATGAAGTGGATATTGGAACAGTACAAATGAAGTGGATATTGGAACAGTACAAATGAAGTGGATATTGGTACAGTATAAATGAAGTGGATATATGTACAGTACAAATAAAGTTGATGTTTGTATGGTACAAATGAAGCTTATATTTGTACAGTACAAATGAAGTTGGTATGTGTATAGTACAAATGAATTTGATATCTGTACAGTACAAATGAAGTGGATATTTGTACAGTACAAATTAAGTGGATATTTTGTCTGACCTGCTGTTGGTTTCTGATGGTGTTTGAAATACCATCCAGTACGCTAATAATACGTACTTGCATACTGCTCCTACATGTTTCCTATTGCAAACCATATGCTTTTCAAATAGGATCCGTTTCAATATACACTCATTCCTTCATAATAAGACATTTAATACATACAAATCCTACATTATTATGGAAGACGACTTATTTGCCGAGCCTACTGACGGTGCTACAGTGCATGTCCCACCTGGCTCTGCTGATGCTGCCGATGATGTAACACCCACCAGTCAGGTTACAACTCTTGACCTCTCCGCCTGCAACAGAAGGTTGATTTAGTTGCAAAGGTCACAGCTGTGTTTGATGAACAGGTCAGGGACAGAAATGGACATGAGCACGGCACATCAGTGGAGGATGAGATCACCGATGGACCACCACTGGAAACGATCGAGAGGAAGCCAGGCCAGATGATGGAGAGACGAACCAGACAAACGCTGAAAGGGTACCATTTGGCAGAGGATAGCGCAAGACAGGCGGATGTGGAACAGGATGCAGCACGCTGAGGCCTTCGCTCAACCACGGGACACAACGCCTGCACAGTGATGACGATGATTTAGTTACAAAGACATCAGGAAATGTGACACAACAAATCAAATTGTAATGCAACCCATGTGACTCCAGGAAAACCTAGAAGTAGCTATAATTTACTATCAATTAGAGGCAAAAACTAATCCAGAGATTAATCTACTGAAACCTGGTGCAGGTTATCATAATAATCCCGGAGTGACTGAACAAAAACACATACTACTTCATTTTAAATATCAAACCTTCCCCTGCAAAAATGTTCAGTGTGCTGTGTAGATCTAAACAATCTTAACTAACACTGTTTTATATGTGAGAAACTACTGTATAAACTGCTTAGATCCGGTCGTACCCAGGGGGATGTGCAGCAGATTGTTGAGTCCTCGAGTCTCGATTGCCGGCAAGATGTCCTTGAACACCTCAGGAATGTTCACCTTCCCAAGGTCATCGAAAACAAGAATTGGCGAATGACCACGAGGAACGGGCTGTGACGCTGGTAAAAGACAACCTGGAAAATATCAAAGAAATACGTATGAATTCTGACACTGTTTCCTTTAGGCCACTCAAAACACAAACACAATCTGTGCTTTGCTTTTGGCAAGTTTGTCAATTCTTGAGAGCTTCAGTGACTGTAGCATACAAAAATACGTAGCAGTAAGCAATGGATGTGCTGAGCTGAAATTTCAGTATGTATTTGGAATTTTTGAATGTATGTTCTTGGACAATTAAAAATCTATTTAAAAATGTGTTTGTTTAATACATGTTGTATTATTTTTCAGGAGTTCAAATGCATCAAGTGTGAGGACTGACCTGTCTCAATGAGAAGGCCGATCAAGTCTGTGCGTGTGAAGGTCTCCCTGACAGGGACAACGTGAATGTTTGCCTTGTTCCCACACTGCTCCTGCTTAGCCTGAAGTACAGATCACACAGTTAACACAGCCCCACTTGTTCCCACACTGCCCCTGCTTAGCCTGAAGTACAGATCACACAGTTCACACAGCCCCACTTGTTCCCACACTGCCCCTGCTTAGCCTGAAGTACAGATCACACAGTTCACACAGCCCCACTTGTTCCCACACTGCTCCTGCTTAGCCTGAAGTACAGATCACACAGTTCACACAGCCCCACTTGTTCCCACACTGCCCCTGCTTAGCCTGAAGTACAGATCACACAGTTCACACAGCCCCACTTGTTCCCACACTGCTCCTGCTTAGCCTGAAGTACAGATCACACAGTTCACACAGCCCCACTTGTTCCCACACTGCTCCGTCTTAGCCTGAAGTACAGATCACACAGTTCACACAGCCCCACTTGTTCCCACACTGCTCCGTCTTAGCCTGAAGTACACATCACACAGTTAACACAGCCCCACTTGTTCCCACACTGCCCCTGCTTAGCCTGAAGTACAGATCACACAGTTCACACAGCCCCACTTGTTCCCACACTGCCCCTGCTTAGCCTGAAGTACACATCACACAGTTCACACAGCCCCACTTGTTCCCACACTGCCCCTGCTTAGCCTGAAGTACACATCACACAGTTCACACAGCCCCACTTGTTCCCACACTGCTCCTGCTTAGCCTGAAGTACACATCACACAGTTCACACAGCCCCAGGCAGCCCCTCTAACCAGCAACCAGTTGTAGGTCAGAGCAATGTCACGACACAGTTGTATTTCAGATGAATTGATAAAACAATATTAATATCAACAGTACATTTTAAAATACTGCCTAATGGAAGTATGTTTTGGGGGCTCTAAATGTTATCAAGTCTTTAAATAATACAATAATTTTAAACAACGATATACATTTATTAGCTCTATACATAGCCAGAAAACACAGTTCGGATGTATCAAAAGGCCGGAATTCATCAGAGGATGTAGATTTGTATCTCATGTCTTAATTTTATAAAAACACACATGAGTCACTGTGCATTTGACAATAGACTCAGATAGTCAGCTCAGATAAGACAACAAGCATGATAACTGGCTGAAAGTAATGTCTCCTACTTGGATGCTTTCAGCCAGTTTGTGGGCCAGGTACGACTTCCCTGTTCCTCCGGGACCAACAAACATAAGATTCTTATGTTGTTCCACCTGAAAAATAACCAGTTTCATTACAGCATGACGACTAATGATGCATAAATATGTGTATAGCCGAATAATCATTTATACAGATGAGTGAACTAGAGCAATGTGGCGTAAACAAACTTGGCCAACATCTGAGGATTTGATACGACTGAATCTAGTCACTACACCACTGTATTCCCCTCCAAAGACACACATTCAATATAAATGAATGATAAAATAATAAAATAAACGTGGAGCACCTGTTAAAGCAACTGCCTGAGTTACGTGAAAGTGACTGTAGGTAAGCAGGGGTAAGACGTACCAGGCGCAGGTAAGTCTGCAGGAGAGACACGGGAATGAGGGACTCGTAGGCCAGGGCGTCCAGACAACCATCCTCCAGCCCTGCAAACAGACACTCTTGTTGTGAATACGTGAAATACCAGAAATCAACATTCAGTGAATATGTGCATTTTGAACTGCAAAGACAATTACTACAACAATACGCACAGATGTTACACAAAGTACACAAAACATGTACACACAAGGCAACATTTCATACTGGTGTTTAGCAAGGCTGCCAATGAAAGCAAACGTCCAGATTGAACGTGGACAAGGAAACTTGTTTGTCATGATACACATTTACATAATAACAAACATATTTGTGTTTATATATTTTATCAGATCATACTAATATTATGTACAGTGCCAAATTGATAGTAATTACTCAATAAACACTAGTTAATCAGACGAACATAACATTCAATTTAAAAAAAAAACGTAATAATAGGTTTTACAGTTGTATCAGATATGTACTTTATAAAGTACACAATATTTTTGCGTGAGTGTCAATTGTCATCACTAACCAAAGAGTTGCACAGTGATGCAGTGAGTTTGATAACAGTTGAGTACTTCGTAGGGAAACTGGTCGGCTGGTGTCCCTGGAGACCATGAGTGCTGCCCTACAAACACAGTCACTCATACAGTACAGTCCTGCAAACACAGTCACTCATATAGTACAGTCCTGCAAACACAGTCACTCATATAGTACAGTCCTGCAAACACAGTCACTCATACAGTACAGTTCTGCAAACACAGTCACTCATATAGTACAGTCCTGCAAACACAGTCACTCATACAGTACAGTTCTGCAAACACAGTCACTCATATAGTACAGTCCTGCAAACACAGTCACTCATACAGTACAGTTCTGCAAACACAGTCACTCATATAGTACAGTCCTGCAAACACAGTCACTCATATAGTACAGTCCTGCAAATACAGTCACTCATATAGTAGTCCTGCAAACACAGCCACTCATACAGTACAGTTCTGCAAACACAGTCACTCATATAGTACAGTCCTGCAAATACAGTCACTCATATAGTACAGTCCTGCAAATACAGTCACTCATATAGTACAGTCCTGCAAATACAGTCACTCATATAGTACAGTCCTGCAAACACAGTCACTCATATAGTACAGTCCTGCAAATACAGTCACTCATATAGTACAGTCCTGCAAACACAGTCACTCATATAGTACAGTCCTGCAAATACAGTCACTCATATAGTACAGTCCTGCAAATACAGTCACTCATATAGTACAGTCCTGCAAATACAGTCACTCATATAGTAGTCCTGCAAACACAGCCACTCATACAGTACAGTCCTGCAAACACAGTCACTCATATAGTACAGTCCCGCAAACACAGTCATTCATATAGTAGTCCTGCAAACACAGTCACTCGTATAGTTGTCCTGAAAACACAGTCACACATACAGTAGAGTCCTGAAAACATAGCCACTCTTATAGTACAGTCTTGCAAATACAGCCACTCATACAATACAGTCCTGCAAACACAGTCACTTATGAAGCAGTCTTGTTAACAGTGTAATACATCAGGTACAGTCCTACAAACACAGTCACACATACCGTGTACTCCACCACATCTCTAGACACCCGTGCTACGATCTACTACCACCGTTAGTGCCATCCTGTGAACACACCTGCGTGACTCGTCAGATAATCGCATTCTTCACCCTGACTCGTTCTGTCTTTCTCACCTATACAAAAGCTGCGCACACTATCAAGAGTCAGGCCGAGAGAATATGGCGATGGCGGAGGCAAATCCTGCTCGAGCCACGAGGTCCTCTTTGTCCTCATTCCCGTCGTCACTGCCGAAATGTGGCTCATCACTGCACTGCTCAGCCTCTCTTCCAACTCAGACCAGGTCGTCTCCGTGGTGACGGCCACTCGACCTATGCACTGTGAACTCTCGAGCTGCGTGTTCGCCGGCATTTCTATGTAGACTGAGCACATCTCGTCTTGCACGTCATCTGTGTGAAAGCAAGTTCATATGTAGCATGACACACAGTTCTTCACCATTCCTGGTCCTCCACAGCATCAACAAAACACAACAAGACTTGTTTTCAAATGGTGCTTACTCAGGAACTGCCATTACAAAGCCTTACAACAAATGCATCTAGCGTATCACAAGTAAATTATTACAACGATAGCACACAATAATCCAGGCACTTCCTAAATAAGTCACCAGAGTCCCCCCAATTGAGAGGACAGTTACGGGCAGATGGATAACCTTTCACATCTCATCTCCTGATAGATTCTTCATCTATATCTGGCAATATTCAACCATTCATTCCTTTTCTAAGCACAAATCTACTTCTAGTTTCTAACCATTCGTTCTCGTCGGTTCATTTTACGATCCAGACATAGCTGCCACCTAGTGGGCAGTCACATAACTTCTGATGGCGACTGTTCGTTACTTACCGAGACCATCCAGAAATGTTCTGCACTGTTGAGAGGCGACACTGAGCAGTGTTGTAGGGTCCAGGCGACAGTGGTCAGCCAGCAAGGGCAGGCAGTCCTGTAGTGACACAGCAGTGGTCAGCAACACAACAAAACCAACTGTCACCTTACACCTTACAGTATTAGTTTCTAAAATGTTTACATTCATGACAGATGACGCTCTCTATGGAATGTTTCACCATTCAAAATATAAATGACTAAATAATTACTTTTGAAGCCAGTAAAGCTGCACTTACAATACTATAATTAATAATAACAATTAATAAATAATTTCTTGATAAACTATCTAAGATTGAATTAAAATTTATTTCAACAACAACAACAACAACAACAACAACAACTACTTCTATTACATTATAAACTATCTAAGATATGAATGCATTAAATAAATACCCAGATTACTGCTATTTTCTAATAATTTTTTTTTTATTTATTGACGGCAAGAATTAAAACTTACTTTTGAGAGTCTAAAAACAGCGAGATTAGTCTTTTTCAGAATGCAACATGCGAGACACTAAGACATGACGACCACTCACAGCAGTGTCTCTTATTGCAGCCAGGTGGACGGCTGACCATCCGTCGTTGTCTGTCATGTTGATGATGTCACTGAGTGACCGGCGGTCAAGCAGGCTGTACTGGTCACTGGATGCGGCCAGTAGTACCGCCTTCAGACACTGGGTGTGACCAGCATGGACCAGACAGTGCAGTGGTGTCCAGCGAGACTACAACGAGGTCAGAGGTCAACTACTGTCATTGACATCACAGAGCACGGAAAATAACTGACACTGAGACATGTAGTCATAGTTCCATCAGTTTCTATTGCCATATCAGCTTATCAAATTACACATCGGTTAGCATATATATATATATATATATATATATATATATACATATATACAGGTGTATATATATACAGGTGTATATATATACAGGTGTATATATATGTATAAATATGTATATATATATATATATATATATATATATACACAGGTGTATATATATACAGGTGTATATATATGTATATATATATATATATATGTGTATATATATACAGGTGTATATATATATATATATATATATATATATGCAAATATGTTTGCATGTACATGTAGGCTAAACTCCAAATATGATGAATTTTATTTGGGGTCCGACTATACTATTTGTATATGGCTTGGTCATGAACATTCAGTTCAGTTTGCCAGACTTCAGTTTTATCTGACAAGTTTACTGTGTTTAAATTCAATGGTCACTGCGTGGTTCACTGTGCATCCATGAATATTCATTATAATCAGGCCGCTTACTCATTCATGTGGTAAAATGGTGAAAATGATTCAAATCAACACCATTATGTATCAGCTTGTTGCACAGATTAGTTATGCATAGATTAGCAACACAAAAGTAACAGAGAAAGTACTTATGCAAAATTATCATGTCTTGATACAGTACACCTGAAATATCACATATCATCAGCTTAAAAATAATCCCTTTAATGGTCTGTATCTGTTATAGGGTTTGTACCAGATATCAGATGGATATAAATACATTTTTCATAACATTACATAGTTTTTGTAATTATTCTGAGCTTGCGACCAAACAGGGACATTTTATGAAAATACAAAAATCTTTTTCAAATTTATGTCATAACACACAATATTTACAAATAAAGCAGGTAATATTCATGTGTCAGTGTCTATACAGCGTCAACTGTGGAAGGAGATTTTGGCTTGTAGGATCAGTGAGAATTACTCACCATTCTCTAAAATGCTACACACACTTACCCATATTTTCCTTATTCAAATGTGCCCCTGGTGTCATATCAAAAATGCTTCACGTTAACACAATAAAACGGAACATCTTAACAAAATGCACCAACTCCAAACTCACAGTTGTAACTGCATCAAGTCTAGCTCCATTCTCTAGGAGGTACAGACAGCAGTCTGTGTGCCCGTTCATGGAACTAAAATGAAGCGGTGTCCACCCTGATTGGTCAGTCATATCAACCTTCCCATCATGCAGCAGTAGCAGCCTCAGGCAACTGCAATGGCAGCAGATTAACATAGTTCATACAACTGGCAACCACAACAAATGGTCTTGCTTTTTTAACAGTCTTCTACTTTCTTACAAGATGTTTCTCACACATAGATTAATTAGGTTTCTTTTTCTGCTTGGTACAAACATTAATTCGTTTTATATCATTTACCACAATTTGCTGTTATCCACCAAATGACGTGAGCTGTTCTAAACTAGAAGTATAAACAATTCACAACATTAAGCGGAAAATTAAAAAAATAGCAATGCTAGCAGTGGTACACTGCTAATGGTTATATACTGTCTGTGTAAGCATAACAAATGTGTTACAGATATGCCATTTTTAAACTGCTCCATTTTAACAGTGAGGCTTATGAACCTCTGAATAAACTACTGGAGACCTCTCTCTGTCTCTCTCTCTGTCTCTCCCCCCCCCCCCCCCCCCCAGTAACCACTTGACCAGTTGGACATACCTCAAGTGACCACCACTAGCTGCCAAATGGACAGGACTGGACTGGTCATTTCTGACTGCATTGCTGTCACCACCGTTCTCCAGCAGGACGTGCAGACAATCTACAACAGGCACAGGATTGTTACCAACCTCGTCATAATGACAGTGTTCATCTATTAATATGTATGTCAAATGTAATAGCTCACTCTCCATCACTCTATATTTTACAAACAAGAATGTCAGACAGCAATACGCACATAGACTGCTTTCAAAACTATTTGTTCACGTTTGTTACGACATAAATTTTTAACCATTTTTGCAATACAAGCTATATCAAATGATCTGTGGATTCAGAACAATCACAAAAAACATGTCAGTTGGTGTAATGTTACAAAGATTTTTTTATAATTGCATTACTTATCTTCTAAGAGATCGTAGATGAAGCCATGAAAATTTGGCACAAGGGATGTAAACCCTTTAGGACAAAGATCTGAACATGCCTACACACATGCAAGGATGGTTACCCACTGTGTCAGTGTTTGTTATGAACCCGTCATAGCGTTATGTAGAGACCCGTCCACCCGTCATTTGGACAGGTAAAAACGAATATGGACGGGTATAAATATGGGTGGACAGGTGGCGGACGGGTAAATATATTTAGGAGAAAAAAGGGCTTCCAAAACCATAGATATTGTTAGTTATGCATTGAAAGTGAGTGTAAATGGTGTCATATGTGTGTTTGTAGCCCATTTCAGGTCATCAAACCCATTTGATAGTTTGTAAACTAGCTTAACAGTTAACATCCATGTGTCCATCAAAACATGTGTGACTGGCAATAATTTTATCTTGCAATAAGCCCTGGTACCCGTGGAACAAATACACAGTGACCGTGTAATGTATGTGTATGGTGCACAATCCTACGCAACTCACCTGTGTTTCCAGCGAGTGTCGCCAGGTGAACAGCAGTGCTGCCATCTGGCATCGGCCAGTTCACGTTGCTGATGCCGTTGGTGGTGAGATGGGTGACCAGGGAGTCGACGTCTCCTTCAGAGGCGTATTTGTGGAGGGGGAAGATGGAAACGTCGGGGGGATGTATGGAAGACGATGTGACGGATGATGAAGATGAAGGAGACAATGAAGCTGAGGCTACACTAGGTGCATTACCTTCACAGGCACCTGCAACCAAAAGGCATTCAGTTAGGTTGACTTAGATCAACTCAAGAATAAATCAGTTCAGTTTAAGTCATGAAATAGAGGCATTTGTAATTAAACTATGTCCATTTGTCATTACATGTATCCCAAAACTCATCCACAAAATCATAAACTATTTGTTAGGGTTTTTAGTTATTATATATATATATATATATATATATATATATATATATATATATATATTTGTGATGGTCATCTAATCTATTTATTCACTCAATTAAGAAGTATTGTCTGGCTCACTCTTATTAAAAACATTGGATTCTGATAAAAGGTCATTAATATATTTTTACAAGTGTGGTGTTCCCCCTAGACTATTCAAATTGAAATCTTCCTGTTTTGCACTGGGTTATTTCAAGCCAAAGATAATCTTGCATTCTAGCGACACTTTCCAACATTGCCTGAATACTACATTAGAGTATACCTCTGTTGTTTGCGAAAATATAATCCAACCAACTTCCTGTTGAACTGCGTTGTGGGATAGCCCGGAAGTCACTCAAATTAGCAGATTACTTAGCTGGGGCTTAATTCTCGCACTCTATTAATATGTATTAATTACACTGGCTGAAGTTACTAGGAAACGAGGTGTTGGTTTGCAAACTTCGGTGATGTGTAATAAACAGCCAGAGGGAAGAATTCCACGTCCATGAGAGGTCAAAAGAGGCCAACTGGTCAACATGTGGTTGAAACATGTTGATACAAGTACAAGTTTGCAAATAAATACTTATAATAATGCATGTCAGAAATCAGACAGGAGTTGTGAGTTGTAAAATTTAAATCCTACAGAACAGAAAATATTAGCAAACACATCTAAACAACATGTTGGTAAAATTGTATCATGTGTTTGATGTTGAATATATTGTTCATGGCTCCAAGAATGGTTTATTGTAGTATGATTTAACTTACTTTGGAGCATAATTGGGTCGAAACATTATACTCATTATCGATAATTATGTTCCAAAGTAAGTTAAATCATACTACATGTGTTTGATGTTGTGAACAAGATTGAATCTACGCATATATTCCACCCAGGTAATCATGAAAATGTAACACAATAAATATATTTTATATGGCGCCAACAATGTGTTGTGTGTTGTGATGACCTAAATGGGCTGAACTTATTTATCTACACACAGATATTGCCAAAAACAGCTCCCACATGCACCAACTTCCACCACAAGCAGCACCAGATGTAGTCGGCTTAGCTACCGAGGCCGCATTAAATAATACAAAAACAGCTGAAGCAAAATGAGAAAATAGAAATGGATGCTAGAAATACCCATGCAAGCATAAACAAAATTAAAATGACATTGCACAATGACAGATATATAAAAAGTAGTAGAACAAAACAACATATTAATATGTGTTATTATCATCATAACTATATGTGTGGGGAAAAACTACTCACATTGATGTTTTCTCAAGAAATACTGAATTAATATGTTCATGGGTCGAATTTAAGCATGATTGATTATATGAAATCTGTGCACAGTGCATATTATAAAATAGTTTAAATAAGTAAGTTAACATTATGTATAAAATCCAGCTCATGAATTATAAATTAGTTTAAAAAAACACTGTATTACAAACTCACATATTATACTAGAATTTATTACAACTGTGACAGTTATGTTGTATGTAACATTGGTGGAACAGCTTGCCTAAGAGTGAGAACAACTGAGACACTGGCAGCTTTCCGAAAACAACTAAAAACTCACTTATTTCGTTTACACTACCTGCCTTGATGACACTGATTTGTATTCTATGACGCTGCTTGGTTTTAAATTGTTCGGTTTGGAATTGTATTTGTACACACTAATTTATTGTTTTATAATTATTTATCTTAGCTTATTTATTTATTTTTACTTACTTATTGCTGTTATATTACTTATTTAAATTACGTTACTGATTTGATCTTACCTTATGTATTTAATTAGTCTATATTTTAGATTTGGTCAACTCGTCATAGTAATGTGTTTTTATTGAGCTTAACTTATTTACTTATTTATCTTAGCTTATTTATTGTTATCTTAGCTTATTTATTGTATTTAGTTAATTTATATTTTAGTGAACACATTGTATTAATGTGAAGTGCTTTGATTGATATTTAGTTAGCTAAAAAGCGCTATATTAAGCAACGGAATTATTATTATTATTGGTGCCAATAAAGTGGTGCCCACGTGTGTAATGTGGCGCCTGGTTCTGTCAGTCCACCATTTTGTGCAGTTATCTGTATCATTCCTCATTCGAAGAAGGATCAAGCTGCCAGAGTTCTTACTAACTATTCATTTTTCAGTGGTTCAGGTAGTCATCACACCCAGTTATGGAATGAGGTATTTTTTTAATTTCATTCTTGAAACCCAGCAATGCAATATGGGTTTAATTTTTTGGCTCAATCAATCCAGTTATGCAATATGGTAGTTTTTTAATTTTGCTCAATTTTACAATTTGATAAGGATACAATAATAACTAAAAACCCTAACAAATAGTTTATGATTTTGTGGATGAGTTTTGGGATACATGTAATGACAAATGGACATAGTTTAATTACAAATGCCTCTATTTCATGACTTAAACTGAACTGATTTATTCTTGAGTTGATCTAAGTCAACCTAACTGAATGCCTTTTGCTTGCAGGTGCCTGTTAGGCTAGTTATTTGTAATGTAATTTGTTTTGTTCTGATCACGTTATTTACCTTTTGCCCAACACAGCCGTGGCATCGCATTTTCATAGGTTTGCTACCTTTCCAGTATGTAAAATGATTACAGGTGTAAAGACAAATGTTACGCCACTCCTCCACTGACCACTATGCCTAACATAGTTACTGTAAATAATTCAACCGACCCATAATAATGTGATGTTTGTTTGTGATCATGGTTTAAAAAAAATTATACTTCAATCGTAGTGCAGTCACAGATGTTAATTTGAGTTGTTGCCATCAGTAATTTATAAATTATACAACAGTAACTTTTAATAATAAAATACCTTCAGTTAAGGCATGCTACTGTAGTGTGTTACATGAATACAACTTTAAGTAATATATTTCTATGCGTGTTATTACAGTAGCACAAGCTTGGACTGGGATAAGGTTAACTTTTATCAATATACACATACTGTATATAACATATGTTACTGTACATATAATACTTTTGTTTGTAAGTTAAAATTAATTTACACATACACACATAACTACATAAGTTATGATGCGAACATATGTTAAATGATATTATTTACTGTCTCATGCCATCGACCAATCAGAGTGGCAACGTTACCTGCGGTTGCCACGGAAACGGGAAAGTCTGGCGAAAGATCAGCCTGGCGAAAATTATCGACATTTGCCGCCACGGGTGCCACAGTGGCACCATCTGGTGAGCTTGACTGAAAGAGAACGGCATAGATGCAGCAACCAAAGATGGGAGGGCAAACATGCAAAGCACAGTGAGAGCAACCAATGCACACGGCACACAGCACACGGCACACGGCACACGGCACACGGCACACACCACCCTGAACCAACGCAACGCAACGCAACGCAACGCAACGCAACGCAACGCAACGCAACGCAACGCAACGCAACGCAACGCAACGCAACGCAACGCAACGCAACGCAACGCAACGCAACGCAACGCAACGCAACGCAACGCAACGCAACGCAACGCAACGCAACGCAACGCAACGCAACGCAACGCAACGCAACGCAACAAGGCAGCGTCATCGCACACATGTCAGGCCCCGTACCGGCGCCCGGCACTTAACTACATCAAGACATTGACAGACTTATTCATGGCTAATTTTCAGTCAATTTGTACAGTTTTCGGAATTCTGACATTATAAGAAAAATGTGATGGTTGTTCACAAGTAACAACGTCCACGTCAATTTGTAGTCTTCAGAATTCTTATATATTTTACAACATTTCTTAAATAAATGAAACATTTGCTTGGAGTGCCGTCATTTGGAATCTCTTACATGTACAATACTTATCTTTAACTTACTTATTTTGTAACAATCATTTTTCAAGGCCACACACAAGGGATGTACAACTCCTGACATGCAAGCGTAATTGTGTGTACATAGTCTTACTTCAAATATATATAAAGCACCCCACACCACATAAGCAACCATCTTGAAACAAGCATGCGTTAAATAGTTTGAAAAACACTACGTTTCCTGTGCATTTTACACAGCTGAAAACACAACAAATCTCCTCTAAACTGGCATAATACCATTGGAAAACAAAATGACTACTGTTTGCAAACTTTGCATCATCACCGACTGTGACATAAAAACCTGATGACACAGAGATAATTTTACTTTGACCAACATACATTCTAAACCGAAAGTGAAACTGCCAATTTGCATTAAATGCCCTGTCTCCTAAGTATAGACAATGACCACATGGGTGAGAATGTTGAACCTGTCTACTGTGATTTCAACCTGGGATACCGAGTACAAATTACAGATTAATTTCCATAATCCATCTATGCAACTTCTACTAGAAAAACAAAATGACCTCAATCACATGCTTCTATTGACCAAATGACCACAATGATGTAACCTCTATTGACCAAATTACCACAATGATATAACTTCTACTGACCAAATGACCACATGTCTGCTGACCAGTGAGTTTAACCCTAACCTATCCAGAAGAAAATGCCAAAAAAACAAGATCCAAAGCTACCTCAAACTTGTGTGAAACGGGTGTATCAAAGCCCTTCCAAGGAGGGGGTTGGGGGTTTGTGCCACGGGAATGGTTGGGAAGGCAGGTCCTCTCATGCCAGTGTGAAGGGTTATACAGGTGGAGACTAGGGGTGGAATGGGTACCCAAGGGTGGTGTTTAGTGTTGTAACAGGTACACAAGGGTGGTGTTTGGGGTGGAATAGGTACACAAGGGTGGTGTTTAGTGTTGTAACAGGTACCCAAGGGTGGTGTTTGGGGTGGAATAGGTACACAAGGGTGGTGTTTAGCGGTGGAATAGGTACCCAAGGGTGGTGTTTGGGGGTGGAATAGGTACACAAGGGTGGTGTTTAGCGGTGGAATAGGTACCCAAGGGTGGTGTTTGGGGTGGAATAGGTACACAAGGGTGGTGTTTAGCGGTGGAATAGGTACCCAAGGGTGGTGTTTGGGGTGGAATAGGTACCCAAGGGTGGTGTTTGGGGGTGGAATAGGTACACAAGGGTGGTGTTTAGCGGTGGAATAGGTACACAAGGGTGGTGTTTAGGGGTGGGATAAGTACACAAGGGTGGTGTTTAGGGGTGGAATAGGTACACAAGGGTGGTGTTTAGGGGTGGGATAAGTACACAAGGGTGGTGTTTAGGGGTGGAATAGGTACACAAGGGTGGTGTTTAGCGGTGGGATAAGTACACAAGGGTGGTGTTTAGGGGTGGGATAAGTACACAAGGGTGGTGTTTAGGGGTGGAATAGGTACACAAGGGTGGTGTTTAGCGGTGGGATAAGTACACAAGGGTGGTGTTTAGGGGTGGAATAGGTACACAAGGGTGGTGTTTAGCGGTGGGATAAGTACACAAGGGTGGTGTTTAGGGGTGGAATAGGTACACAAGGGTGGTGTTTAGCGGTGGAATAGGTACCCAAGGGTGGTGTTTGGGGGTGGAATAGGTACACAAGGGTGGTGTTTAGCGGTGGAATAGGTACACAAGGGTGGTGTTTAGCGGTGGGATAAGTACACAAGGGTGGTGTTTAGCGGTGGGATAAGTACACAAGGGTGGTGTTTAGGGGTGGAATAGGTACACAAGGGTGGTGTTTAGCAGTGGAATAGGTACACAAGGGTGGTGTTTGGGGTGTAATAGGTACACAAGGGTGGTGTTTAGGGGTGGAATAGGTACACAAGGGTGGTGTTTGGGGTGGAATAGGTACACAAGGGTGGTGTTTAGCGGTGGAATAGGTACACAAGGGTGGTGTTTAGGGGTGGAATAAGTACACAAGGGTGGTGTTTAGGGGTCGAATAAGTACACAAGGGTGGTGTTTAGGGGTGGAATAAGCACACAAGGGTGGTGTTTAGGGGTGGAATAAGCACACAAGGGTGGTGTTTAGGGGTGGAATAAGCACACAAGGGTGGTGTTTAGGGGTGGAATAAGTTCACAAGGGTGGTGTTTGGGGTGGAATAGGTACACCAGGGTGGTGTTTAGGGATGGAATAAGTACACAAGGGTGGTGTTTAGGTGTGGAATAAGTACACAAGGGTGGTGTTTAGGGGTGAAATAAGCACACAAGGGTGGTGTTTAGGGGTGGAATAAGCACACAAGGGTGATGTTTAGGGGTGAAATAGGTACCCAATGGTGGTGTTTGGGGTGGAATACCTAGATAGGTTCACTACTCAAGGGTGATGTTTGGGGGTGGAATAAGTACACAAGGGTGGTGTTTAGGGGTGGAATGGGTGCACAACTTACACAAGGGTGGTGTTTAAGGGTGGAATACATAGGTAGGTACGCTACACAAGGGTGGTGTCTATGGGTGGAATATGCACACAAGTGTGGTGTTTAGGGGTGGAATAGGTACACAAGGGTGGTGTTTAGGGGTGGAATAGGCACACAAGGGTGGTGTTTAGGGGTGGAATAGGCACACAAGGGTGGTGTTTAGGGGTGGAATAGGTACCCAATGGTGGTGCTTAGAGATTGATTCGATGGTTAAGCGCATGTGCCTTTTAAGGATAGTGTTTTGTCCGTGGGTACCAAGGTGCAGGGAGAGTGAGTCAAGATTTATTTATAATCATATTAATTAACTCATTAAAATATCAGCCGGTAATGGCTTCTAAAAACTGTTCAGCAACATTTACTGCAGTGCCTTTAGTGCCGCTGTCATATATGTCTATCAGGGATGTATGGACACTTTTTTTTTATAAATGACACAATTCCACATACAATTGAAAAATTCCTGGGTGCATAGGAATTTTGTCTACAGATTTGTTTAAACCTGACCGACTTGTGGATGTGGTAGCCATTCCCTTGGTTTGTTATTGTTTTATACTGTATCTATCATTTGTATAGTGGCATAAAAGTCAGTCCAAAATGTTTACAAAGAACAACTTCTGCAGACATTTCACTTGTTTATGCTTAGCTGTAAGATTGGGTTAATTCATTAATAGTTATATATACAAATAAAATAATTTGAAATAACTACAACTGTGTTTTCTTAAATGCACTGCCCATTGATAACTAAGAAGCCAATGGCCAGAAGTGAATGAATGTAGAATGAGGCGAATGGACCACGTCCCCTGGGAGCAGATGCACTTACAAGTATACAAAGTTAGCATATTAATACATGAATACATGCGCTGCAGGTTGGTCGTTAAAGCTCTACTCAAGTTAACTGTGGCATTAGGAACTAACAACATCAGCACGGGTACAGTTGTGGTTGGTTAGCCGCTACGAGACAGACAGAAGCACATCGAGGTGAGGTACGAGCACGGATTCACAACTCTTCTACAATGACATTCCTGCGAGCGGAAACAGCAGCAGACAACACAAGGGCATGCAGACATCAACCGGCAGTTACGTTACGTTGGCATGGCCACCCCACCCCTTCTGGGTCACTTACATTCACCGGCTGAATGCATCCATTCTTCGCATACTTTGCATCGCTGACGGTGAACTACTGGTCAAAGCTGTCTCAGTGCGTTGTGTAACTTGATCTCTCAATCTCCACTCCTCTCTAGTTCCCTTCCTCACACTTCACATGTCACGGCGGTTACTGAGTTTTTTGTCCCTTTGTCTTCCAGGGCAGTGCTTTTTTGTTTACAAGCATCTCTTTGTCTACGTCTTGTTTAAAAAGGTGGGAGGTGGCTTCAAGCTGCACTATATATTTATGCGTTAAAGTATTTCCCCCATTTGTTATCACTATGCTTACCTAATCCGACTCAAGAAACAGTTACTGTTTTTATATAAAGAAACCTTACAAACTGAACAACAACTCTGAAAATTATGCTTTTTTGTTTAAGTAAATTATTTTTTATTAAATTTACTGAAACATATTCTTGTACATGTAATACTAAATAAAAATGAAAAATATTCTAGGTCTTTTTCAATTGCACCAAACTTGCAGGTAGTTTTAAAGATCCCCTTTTGCATTGTGCAATTCTAAGTATATTTCAAAACTACCTTGGCCTATTCTGATTTAAACATACGTTTCCTTGACTAATGTTTAGTAAGTTTTCATGACCAAACTGATTTATTCGACCAGTTTATTTGATAGCATTGCCTTACCACAACAACTTTACTCTTTCATCCAACTTTTTCTTACACTTCTGGTTAGTTGCTTAACATGCAGCAAAATGTTGTTAATCTGAGAAATGCAACAAACCTTCTGGTCCAGTTACACCATGCAGTTTGTAAGTTAAACTGCTAACATATGAGTATGAAAACATTATTTTTACATTATTTGGTGCACTCAGGGTCACTTTGACCTAACTATTTTCACATACGATAACACTGTGCTCAAGGAATGATTACTCACTAATAAACTAAAAATATACGCTGCTTATTTAAATATAAAATTATTAATTCCACACACCGACAGTCCCAAAACACACAAAAGACAGAGTAAAATATGCTGTTGTTATTTACAGTTTTATTGATTAACTAAAATTAGTATTGCAGAGTGTGTGCACTGGCATGATTCAGTGGCACACTAGAAGTAGAGTCCACAATAAATGCCGCCCAGCTAGCAAACCCATCTAGAATAACTTATTTACAATTATTATTCCTAGTTAGTGATTGTCCAATGTCAGACCTTTCTTTCAACACATTTCATTACACATATCATCAAACATTCTCCCAGTCCAGCATTCGTTAATGTCATGATTAAAACATGATTAAAACATCCTAACAGTCGCGGGAAACAAGGAACATACTGTTAAATAATAAACAAGTATTCATCACATTTGCGCCGAGCTACAGCTAGAACAGTAATAAATACAACAGGAACATAATATGCAAATGATGCGTTAAAACATAGATGAGTACTAAAATACACTGTCAATGTGAGATGTTATTATCGGCTATTGCTATGTCAACGACAAGTGAGTAAATTGCCTCCATAACCAGGAACGTGTGTGTGTGGGTGTGTGTGTGTGTGTGTGTGTGTGTGTGTGTGTGTGTGTGTGTGTATTACACGGCTGTCATGAGTGGTTGTATAACACACGAGTACTGTGGAAGTACACATGAGTAACGTAGCAGGCACATAGCCGCTTAACCATCTGCCTGCTTTTTGCTCATTTCATCTACTTAGAAACAGATATCTGGACCAGAAGTGTCTCTAACCCTGTCAGCGGGTTCAGTGTGTCATGTACTTCCCACCCCTGCATGCCATACAGAGCGGAATGGAAGAGGAACCCCACAGGGTAAATAAATATCACAACCTGGTGATCAGAAATGTGAACATTCTCACAATGGCCCTACTCTGGTAATGAGATACAAACATATTTCAAACTTGCAGAGTTGCAGTGCCTGTATGCAACTGATCATAAACCATAACTTTCATGACATTATGTCAATGCAAATGGTCGAAAAACAAACTAACTGTTACCTGTACACTTCCAACAATTCCCTCCATTTTTTCTCTTGACAACCCTACCATACCATCTCTTTATACCTTCATCAACTGATAGTGTAAATATTACACAAACTATCAAAGGCACACAAACTTATCTGGGCATCAATACTGCACCACTCACTAGGGGGCGCTTGAAGTTGACAGCACCACTGAGTGGCAACTTCCAAAACTACAATTTGAAAAATTCCTTTAAAACAATAACATGACCAAGCACAGGATCCTGGACACTTGGTGTGTATTAATATCACGGCCCACCAACCAATGGAGACAATGACAAGCGGCGACTGAACGACACACCCCCTCAAAGGCTCACACACACAGATGACACACAGATAGACTGAACTAGACCAGTGAACACAGAGAATGTCTTTCCCACACCCAATTGTTCAGTCTCGCTATCGCCGTCATCTCCTGGTCAGATTTACCAACTGAAGCAATCGCAGATAAGAGTTTTTATTTGTTACTTGCTACTGGCGGAACGGAACAAGGCCAATGTAGATTACAACCGTACCTGCAGACGATACAATACGACACGGCGCACAGGGACTAACTGTACCTGTGCACCTGTCACACGTACACATCCACAGACAGGTGTAACACACCGCAACATTTTCATTCGTGTGTACACTCGCGCCCACACACTTTTCCGAGTCCAAGCACCTGACATTTTTGTCTCTGCGGAACACTTGTTTACCAGGTATGCGTCGCGGAGGAATGCCGGACATGTTCCCGGGAGATTGCGGCTGGGTTGCGGCCAGCCACCCGCTATGACTGCGGAATGTACATACACCTTGTGTGTATGATTATATCCTACACTGGGCCCCTCCCGGCTCACAGCTGTCCCCCACTTCACTAACCACACGTGTATGTAAACAAACACGGTTCCCATAGTGCCTCCTATAGCTAGTTTAGCTACCGTTCCCTATAAACAAAGCCCCAACCTTTGGATGGAATTTTTCCGACACATTTTCAAACAGGGATAATACTCAGAGTTAATTTATTTATATTTTTTGAAACATTTTATATCATTGTAGTGTAATTTAACTTACTTTGGAGCTTAATTGTCGAAGATGAGTACGACGTTTCGACCCATCAGCTACGGGCCTTGTTCACGTACTGGTGTCACGTGTGTTGCTTCAGTACGTGGACTAGGTCCGTAGCTGACGGGTCGAAACGTCGTACTCATCTTCAACAACTAAGCTCCAAAGTAAGTTAAATTACAGTACAATAAACCATTCTTGGAGCCATGAACAATACAGTCAAAATTTTAGACCATATTAATTTTCTTAGTTGTATTCAAATTTATGTTAATATCTTCCTGCCTATGTCCATTGTCATTCTGTTGCACTGGGTGCTACGAAATACTGTTAACTATCAAAGAAAAACATCCTGCGGTCAGCTACAAGAAATGTTGCAAGAATTAAATGGACTTGTGAAAACAGGTGTTCAACAGTGACTCAATCACGTTCATCACACACAACCGTGGTGCTTGAACTCTTTCGTATGCGAAAGAATTTTATACATGAATGAAAACACTGGCAGTTCCTACCACACATACATCTACTATTTATGCTGTAACCTGAACAGCAGCCAGTATTCCTGCATCATTTACACCACATGTGGTGAACACTACTGGTTGTGCCAGATACGTGGACTACATTTCACATAACATTTGGCAGTGCGTGCGCTAGCAGCTTGTTTTCCTTGCAAAGTAAACTCGCTGAATGTATATGACTATACACAGCCATGCAGAGATCTCACCTGGAGACAATATAGACACATGCCACCAGAAATGAAGCGTTTGTTTGAGTACCGGGGCAGGGAACTGGACCTTGCAGACACCATTGTGGTCACTACAGACCGTGAACAGGTCCTAGGCATTCAATGGGCATGTCAGCTATCACAATTGTCAGATAGTTGTAGTTCAGCCAAGCAACTCATAATGATAACAACTACACAACATTAGTGTGCTGTTCAACCTACATGGTCCGTTTACTCGGAACTATTCTCTACAAAGACTCCTCAAAGTCTGTGCCACATTCCTGGCATCTACAATCAGATCATAATGTGGGGTCGTTATGAAAACTTATTATAACAGTAATAAATTACATAAATTACAATTAATTTAACTGACAACGATCAATTGCTGTATTCACCTGTAATATAAATATATTTTGAATGTTATCAATTTTAACAAATGCATGATTCTGTAGTGTAAACCTTATCTATAAAATTACCCATATGAGTGAAGGCTGTTGACAGATTATTCAATCGCAAGTATTAATTTTACTGACATGGTTACATTAACGACACGTTCTCAGAATGGCTTCTTAACAACTAATGATACATGTCTATGATATTACACTGATTATTCTAAGTGCAAAACTAAACCATGCAGGTTAAGCAAAAAATACCTCAGGATTAGAAGAGATTTGTCTTGCCATTTCATGCACAATGGTTTGGACTAGTTTGTTAATGGTGTTAAACATTTCAGAGGTGAGCTGTACATGTTCTTGTGAACCATGACATGATGTTGACAATTTATTCCGGTGTTCTCATTCCTTCTCAACCTTCAGCAAACACTTTACAGAAATGTCTGCCGATATAAAATCGACACAACAGAAAGTGTCAACAGAATTATGCAACAAATACATCCTAATGTTCAGCTTAACTAATTGCAAGTCGAATAAATATTCAAAAAGTTAAATAAAACACTGCTTAATTCAAAACCTCTGAAATGTTTTGCACCAATACATGTTGAACGGTGCTGATATCTGATGATATCAATATAAAAATAGCATAGACGATTACGACTTGTTAATAGTAATCATTAATTGTACGTATTAGATGAACATTTTAAATAAGGATAAGTGGATAACTATGTAGAATTTTAAAACCTACAATTACATATCCAAACGGTTAGCAACAATATTACATAAATAGATGTCTTAATGTTAAAATATTTAGCATTATGATTATCGTTTTGCCAAGTACGCTTACTTGGCTACTGCAGGATAAAACGGCCACCTGGTGAGAGGACCTGGCAACTACCCAGTCTCATCGGCAACCTTGGTGACAAGACGGGGCCACCTAGTGAGTGATAAGAGAAATGATGGCAGCAAGAATCTGGCAATATGCACCGGGAAAGAAAGGGTTAATCAAACTAAAAACAACCCAACATAATCTAAGAAACTCAGAAAAGCCTGTTAAAAGAAACCTAAAGTATCGTCCAACAGATCGTCTCATTTCCAAACCAAGCGAAAAGAGCAAAACAACGACAATGAAGCAACAAGCTGAATTCAACCGATAAAAAAATTATAAAAACCTAAAACCTACATTGGCAATATAAACAAAGAAAATGAAAGGAGAGAGACAATTGGATCGGGGGAGGTGTCAAAACAAAACACACATATCTGAGAAATGCTAATGAACATCATGCAACGTGAATAGTCGTTGTGTTTTGAAACAGCACATCGTACGTAAACGAATGACATAATTGAACACGCGGGATATATACGTCGCACTTTGCAACGGCGTCAAAATGAAAATCTTTGGATTGTGACTAGACCTGAGAACGAACGAATGAACATAGTGAGACAGCTGCCACTGTTGTGCATCCAAATGTCTCTTTCCGCTTACTTAAGGTGTGCACAAACCTGCGAAGGTTTCCGAATGACAAGTGTCTCGCCACCTGGAGTCGAGGCCGGGCGTACGCCGCTAGAGTTCGTGCTTGGCGTCGTAGCACTCACAAATCGCTGACTGCTGCTGTTTTTCGGTCGCACCGCACCGACCGTGGCGCCACCTGACGACGCTAACGTCACTTGGTCCTTCAATATCGTGATTCCGAACTTGGGTGGAGTTTGTGGCCGAGGCGAGGCACCGCTCCCCGGGGATATATTCTGTGCGCCACCACCACCACCCTGATGCTGAAACGGCGCAGTCGGTCGCGGCACCGGACTCGTCGGGATGTATACGAGGGGTTTATTCGGAGGCACGGGGGGCGGCACGCCCCGTCCGGCACCCGATGCCCGCCGCGTTGTCCCCGGCGACGGGCTCACGTTGAGTGATATGCGTGTGCCCGAGGGCGTGGTGAACACGGTCGGCGAGCCGGGCTGGTTCGACAACACTGTCGTGCCACCTCCGGAACTGATCACGTTCACGCGCTGCGTGCTCAACTCCGCCGGTTTCTCGGCCGGCACAGGCCGGTCCGTCGACACTTTCAGACCGCCCGCCAGCGCCACTGTGTGTCTCATGGCTGAACTGACACCAGCCACGCCTTTGTTTATGGGCAGTTTCACCACGCCACCGCCCACCGCCGGCTTTGACACTGCGTTGGGGGTCTGATGCACCCTCGACTGCGTCACTGATACCGGAGTAACCACTTTCCTGGGGGTGATTGGTGATGCCCCCGTCGCATTAGCTCGCCCTAGTACTGGCGACAGGACGCGCGAAATTTGACTCGCCGCCATTTCCTTGACACCCGGCGCCACCGACGATATGCAGTTCGGCGTCGGCGGGACACCCTTAGTGTCGGGCGACGCGACACTCGCCTGTGACTGTGACGACACTTGCCTCTGTAGTGACTCGACCAACTTCTCGAGTCGAGACACCTCCGCACTCATGCTCGCGCTCTTCTTCTCCTCCTGCGCTAGAGCCGCCTCCGCCTGTTTACGTTCGCTCTCCGCCTGCGTACACCGCTGCTCCAGCTCCGCGCTCCGGCCCTCGTCTCCACGCCCCTCCGCCACGGAGCTCGCCTTCGCACGCTCCTCCTGCAAGAGCTGCTTCGCGTGCACGCGCACCTGCTCCAGCTGCACGAGCCGCTCCAGCATGCGTCGGCGCTCCTTGATGAGCATGAGCGCGACGGCCTTGTGCTTGGATGACGCCGCCTGCTCCTCCTCCAGCGACGCTGTCAGCTTCTTCACCTCCTTCTCCGCCTTCTTCACCTGCGACTTCTCAAAGTCAACCTGCGCGACACAAAGCGACATGGTTGTAGGTATAAACTTGATGCCTTTAACAGTAATTATGTCTGTAACACGACAAGGTTTGTATTCAAGTTTATCACAGAGCCTTCTTCACTTAATACCTTGGGCAAGTTTTTTCACTCTACATTGCTCCAGTTCACTCAGCTGTATAAATGAGTACCTGGCTATAGACAGTGGTGGATCTGTGTACAAGCAGCCTACGCGCATTAATTTTAGCATATGGCTGGATGCTTCCCAGAGAAGCCGAGATGGTGTCTGAGTGAACAGGTCTGTCAGGGAAGTAAAGTGTAAAGCGCTTTGAACGGTCCTGAGGACGGGATACTGCGCTATATAAGAACTTGCCTTTTTTGCCTTTTTAAAGTCAACAAAAGTTACTCTAAAGTTGTTACTTAAATAACTTCACACTTGCTTGGATGGGGATAATTATTATTATTGTTTTAACAAATGTCACAATACAAAACACTCTAAAAGTCTGTGAGAAAATAAATGCTTAATATTCTATACAAAGAAATTCTTTTCTCCAGCAGGAGTGCCATGTTGTTCTAAGACGGGATGACACTGACAGGATGAGGACACCATTCACCTCCTGCTTGAGTCGTTCCCGGTCCTTCTCCAGCATGTATGTGACGTCATCGCCCTGGGCCGTGTCCTGCGCATGCTTCCTCTTCTCGTCTTCCAACTCTGCACACACCTGTCAACATCAAACACTTTCTGATGTCACCTGTCAAAACACATGCTGACATCACTTGTCAAAAAACACATTGAAGAATCGGCTGTCTGTGAACACATTGTGACATCACCCATCCACAATTTAGCATTGTCAATCAACGAACACATTTTTACGTCACCTGTTATCACACTTTGTGATATCACCCATCAACAAACACATTCTACCATTGACAACAATATTCTGATATCACTTGTCATTACACTCAGTGGTTTGACCTGCTAACAGACTCTTTCTGATTTCACACAACCTCTCACCATCTCCAAACATACTGTAGACTGTATCAAACAGGTATTTCACCCACTGACTGGCTTTCTACTAGCAAGACCCACCACCCAATGGGCAGCATATCATGTATTATGGGCGACAGCCTGTACAGGCAGCAGCCTGTACTGTGTTGACAGTACAGGCTGCTGCTATCTGACAGATAGCATATATCACAACTCTCAGATGCACCTACTTAACACCATCACATTCACATGTACCAGCTATAGGTCAGCTGCTACACCTCATTCATGACGTACAGCATTTCATGCATTACGATGGTAGCCAACTTAAGGCCTTACTACCTCTCACTCCTTAGTGACAAGCTACAATGCTCAGGGTTCACACGCGTTTGAAGAGATTCAAGGCTATTTAAGATTTTTTGAACAAGACATTAAAAAATCAAGACTAATTTTACTGGGGGATGTAATTGTAATCACAATAATAATTCACATACAAGACATAAATAATTTCAGTCATTTCTCACTGCTTCAGATCATTACTGTTGCCACTTTTTTAAACCATACTGGTTTTCCCAGCCCCGCTAATGAGACAGCCAGCCCCAATGAGACAGCGTTGAGTCTAAAACGTGTTGCTCACCGACTGCTCAAATACGACTATTATTCATCGCAACAGTTGGCTGAGTTGGGCCTAAAATAGTTTTTGGCTGACCACAATAACATTCAAGACTTTTCCATTCAACACTACTTTATAAAATCTAGGAATTTCAGTGCTTTGAATTAGATCCAATAAAATTCAAGGTTTTTCAAGCCACAAACGGACACTGAAAGCTGCCAATGCTTACAATCAGCTACAGAAGAAGACAACACTATTTCATAAGGCCGTGTGAAAGCTGTGAACGTGTTGATTAACTGTGGTGATTGGGGGGACCTGTGTTTAGCAGAACATTAGCAAATCTCTATTCGAGAAAATCCATCTCTGCTGTCTCTGTGTCTACCTGACTCTCTCCCCACGTACCTTGTGGTATCGTTTCTCCACTGAGGCAAGTTGTTCACGCATCCTCTGCTGTGCTTTGCGCTGTGTGTCAATGAGATTCTCGAGCTGGGCCAGCTGGTTGTCGTACATCGCCTTCACGGCCGTCTCGTCAAAGCTGTTGTCCTTCTGACAGTCGGAGTCCCGCTGCAGTGCGTTGAATGGGTCGCCCAGGCCGAACCGACCATATTTGGCCTGGTATAACAACTGCTTTGCTTTTTCAGTCTGAAAGAGATATGACTTTATTCATGCATGATGCCACAACTGGATTGTCTATTGGAGAACTCCCATCATTTTCGTTATCAGTAAACACAAATTTGAATTAGAAGAAAAAATACTGTGAAGAGGTGATCCTATTTACATGACTTAATTTTTTTTTTTTTAAACCTTGACATAATAATGACTATAGCCAAGACATCTGAACTGACGATGTGCATGTTGAATTTTTTTTCTAAACACAAAAACACAATCAGTTTCTCCCAAACGTTCTGGTCACATGCCCACAGGACATGACTTAATCTGCCCAATATTAAGTATGTTTATATGAGAGGAAAACCTATAAGAAGCCCCAGCTTGAACTTAACCTTAACATGCCAAAAGCCATGCTACTAATAGCAGTAATTAGCCTAATTCCCCCACTCCCCTGCTGAGGGTTTGGTTTGATGATGATAGTGAGGGAGTGAAGCCTCACTGGAGGACATGGACTGTGGTATGTGGATGCCACGGAGCTGGCAGCTGTTGGAATGTATATATACGCCACTACACACCCACCACTTCATCTCTCACCTTCCACACCACTCAGGCATAGCTGCAGGTCTCTCACTAGTTCACTACACATGCTCACTCCACCAACTACACCACGGAGTGCCTCGTAGACATTCTCTGTGGCACTGTACCAACGAACCAGATCTGTGACGAATGGTACTTCATAACACTCACTGTCTTAATATATATATATATGTCCCACTACCATGTGAATCGGTTAGGGCTGGTAATTATTAGCAGGATATTCAATGAATCAGTTGTGTCCCATCCAACACGGCAAATATGTGCCAATTACAAGCAATTTTGGCTATGCTATAGAAAGCCGTGTTTATCATCTGAATATTAAGTGCATGTGACTTTCAAATTGCAATCACTGTTCTTTGCGTATTACGCACAACTGGCTTGCGTTATTTACGTACCGTGAACACATTTCACGGAGACCTTTTAAAAATACATTTTGCTTGACTAAAAATATAATAACACATTTCTGCACGAGAGAGATCCTGTAATCCATCATGTGGCCAAAAATAAATGCAATTTATGAATCTTGATAACAGCTGTCACACATTCACACTCATCAGTGCAAATGTAACCGCCCACCCCTACGCTTGTGATATTTGTAGAATACTTTGTTTTTTTCACATCAAAATAATTGAAAACATATTAATTTCTTGGAAACATGTTTCCGCCACTAGCTGTCAAAGACATATGCCTGGCATCTGCTGGTAATAGGCTGGTTGCTGACACAGCAGTCCCCCCCCCCCCCCCCGTGGCTGTCTAACTGTAAATGGGGCTGGGGTTACATAGACTGAGGACACAGCTACCCAGACTACTAGACAGTAGCTAGGTTATCCTTGGCCAGGGATCCTCAGGCGTGTACCATTCCTTCCTTTGTCAGTCACCACAGCCAACTGAAGCCCAGGACATGACCCAAGCAGAGGAATGCCAAGTACTACACAAGCCAAGTCATATATCACATCCTGATGCTTGTAGCCAATGCTTTACTGCACATTACATGGAGTTGCAACCTTCAAACAGTTGGGACTACAGGGCATAGGTGCAGTTATATGCAAAGTTGAGACATGTCTGCCACCCAAACACACGCACGCACGCACGCACGCATGCACACACACTCCCACACAGACATATAAATGAGCATGCACGCAGAGTCACCATAAAATGGGAACAACGTTCAAACAAAACTTGAACATGGGAGATATCAGTCACGCCATTTGATTAAATAGTTGCAGTGTTACATATGGTCCCACCTTACACATTCACCTTGTGTATGACTAGGGTCATCAAGATGCCCTTTTGTGTGAATGTCATGGCCAAGTGTTATTTCTTTTCAATATGGTCTGCACTGCAAAACTGCACTAAATGGCAGATTACACAGTGTGAAACACCTGAAAGGGGTCCAAATGTCACTGATATACTTGCCCAAGGTTACATATTTCTCCATTAAATAACTACAATTAGAAAACATTCTAACACTGAAGAAAGTACTTTTAAAACAAACCCAGAAAATCCCCAATCAGTAACGAAATCTAACACTGAAGAAAGTACTTTAATAAAAACAAACCCAGAAAATCCCCAATCAGTAATGAAATGTGTTTTGTGGAATTGTATATAATATATATTATATATTATAATTAGTAATGAAACGTTCCCATGTGCACGTAAACACACACACATACAGTGACTTCAATCGTAAGCCCACCAGCACACCAGGAGTCCTTTGTTATGAGACGAAATATAACACAAAGGTGTACAGATTAAGGTCAACTAAACAAAACAAAATTTACTGTTTCAGGCGTTGACTGCTGATAATTCTATACTGCTATTTAAACACAGTAAAACACCTGAGGAACTTTCCTACTTGACGGCTTTGTGGTCAGGTGTCCATGATTTATGGCTTAATGGTTAGAATCAGGTCAGATTACAATGCATTTTTTTTCTACCTACATTGATTTAGTACAGATACACAGCAACCAAAAACAGCACTTAAGTGAACTGACTAATTACTAGTGCACTTGATATTATTCCGACATCATCGACTAAAAAAGCACCATAGCCATTACAGCAGAAATAATGTCCATAATGAATGATCTCTGCACACTGATTTTTTATGAGGCAATTATCATACTTTAAAGTAGTGTATGCCATCAGCAAGCACAACATGTGCAAAAACTACAGATATTGTCCTGGTTCCAATATTAAACATGTAATTAAATAAGACCTTTGTTTTTTTTGGTATA
Organism: Oasisia sp. SBJ-2009; assembly: GCA_964017155.1. Taxonomy (NCBI): domain Eukaryota; kingdom Metazoa; phylum Annelida; class Polychaeta; order Sabellida; family Siboglinidae; genus Oasisia; species Oasisia sp. SBJ-2009. The sequence goes on from OZ024854.1 coordinate 56,231,118, forward strand.
GCTACAAAATACCAAAATGTTTGGAACTGTATCAAGATGCAGGTTTAGGCTTAATTAGTGTTATTCTTGTCAATGTATTTATTCAGTTAAATCAGTTTCAATAATTTATTTTTGTGATGGTACTATCATATACTTCAACAATAGGTTCTATGGGCTACCTGAACTGTTTCTACTGCAACAATTCATACCAGACAGCTTATGTAACTACTGTAAGCTCCGACGTGTCTACATCAAGTCGAAAGTGATCTCAGCAGGAACCACTGTAGAGATAATTATTTCAGCTCCGGGTTCATGACTCAGATAAAGTACTGGTCAGTGAGCTTGAGACAGTATCCTCTTTCAGGCTGTTTCCACAACAAGGAAAATGGCACACTATTCTAGTTATAGTTCACTTGCAGGCTGTGAGTATGACACAGTGTTCTGCACAAACCTAAATTTTCCAATCATGACAGTATAATTAAAAATAAAAGGATCCCTGGTGTACAAATTACACTTAACATAGCTTTATGTAGAGTCCAGTCTACCCACCATCAACATAGTGTGTGACCATATGGCCTCGTGCAAGTCTCAAAAATCTTAAGTGAAGAAATTAATGCGATATTGCCATAAACATTTCTGGAAAGTTTACTAACATTAATTAACATTCATTAAATACCACCATAACTCCACCACATGAATGAGTAAACAAAATTCTAAACTCCATCCAGTTCTGAACAATATTTTGCACTGGCAAAACTACACCTGTCCAGGCCACTGTGCAGTGACTTGTTGTGGAGCTTGTACTTGGTGCTAAGTGGTTCACCTGCAGTGTAAGAGCCTAGAGTGGAAGAGTGTTTGGTGCAGAGGCAGTCCTGCAGATACATGAAGGCTTCTACCATACACAAGAGTTGAGGTGCATTGAAGGAGTGAGATGTGACATTTACGATGGAAGGACTGTGAGACCAACAGAGGTATGACTGAAGGAGCACGGAGAGTGGAATCTGAGGTCACAATAGAGAACAGTCACAAGGAACATACAGCACTACAGAACTAAAGCACCTTGTAATCGTTGAGGACAATCTCAGCTACTGTTTTGGGTGAACGTTTTAGCAATAATTCCACCCTAATTTAGAGTGAAACTAAGCAGCAGTATCTCACCTTGAGTGCGGCGATAGAGATGTCTCTCGCCTGAAGCTCTCCCTCCAAGTAGCTGAGTAGTCGCAGCAGGTCTGTCTTGTTTAGGTCCATCTTTGGGTGGCGCTGCAGAGACACAACCAATACACTAAGTACCAATAGAGACTTTGTCATGTCTGGTTAGTGGTCAGCTGGACAAGGGATGTCTAGGGGCACTTCAATTATAGGGGAGAGGCACTGCTCTGCTGGCGACTTGTGGTTTCGTGCTTGATGTTTTATTGTAGCTTTATTGAATGTTTTGACATCTTGTCTTGTCTGCTGGTTTGGTACTTTGAGTGTGAAGAATAGAGGCAAGTTGAACAATATTGTTAATAGAGGAAGTAAAGTTGTGGGAAACAGACAACTAAATCAGCACTATGAGTCGAGACTCGAGAGTGAAGAGAAACGGTATAGAAATCATGAGTGACTTGTTTTACATCCTGTCTCAATATTATAATCTGGTACCATCAGACAGGAGACACAAAGCAAACATTGAGTACTGGTAGTTGTATCCCCATGTCAATAAAATTCATCAATAAAACTAAATACGTTTATATATATAAATGTCAAGTTATCAATATTATGACATAAATCCTAGGTAGTTATATTTGTAATGTTTATACTTATTTCATGATTTTAGATAGCTTAAAAATTTAATTAACTGACTAAATTGTGTAACCTTGTCACCACCGCCAGAGTCGGTATGAACGTATGGAATATTTGTCTGCGATTGCCTATGTAATTACGTTTTTTTATTTTGTTCATGATTTTGTACTGACCACAAAACAATGTTCTTTTAGTTGATAAATTTAATAAACTATTTTGTATCTTGTATTTGATCATATCAAGTAATAATAATGCAATATAAAGATTACTGTAAAGTCGACATGTTATGGTAGGCACTAACTAGGCAGTCACAATTTAAAAACTGATCAGGAAAGGATTAATAGGTCAGGAGCATGGTTGAAAGGGTAATCTTTAGGTGATGGATGACACATCTTTCAATCTTATGGTAACATAACATCAGTTCCAACTACTAGTACACAGCACCTCATTTTTTAATTGAACTCTTACTCAGACTTGCAACTAAAAGATGAGAACCAGACGATCTAAGGTTTCTTTTTACATTTCCACATAGAAGAAACCTTTCGAGACCACAAATTTTGAGTTTGCCACAGCTGAATACACATTTATTCAATGTGAGAGTTGAATACACGTTTACGCACTGCAGAAGTAGTTTTACTTAGTCTGTGTAGATTTATAGAAAGCAGGTAAAACAGACCTGTGGCTTTCTGCGATTCATCCACAGAGTAAATCTATTCAAATTTCCATTTTTCTATTCCAGGTGCTACTAACCAACAGGTCAACGTATTGGCATTATTTTGAGAAATAACCAATTGTGCCACTGGGCCACTCGGGTGTACATTCTGGTCACAAGGCAAGCACTGGATCACCGAATCAGTGAACACATTCGACTGTGCTATAAATAAAATACAAAACAGTTCACCCTGAGTTTGAGTACAGAAGGCAGTAGTTTCACTGGTTTCATGCAGGTTAAACACATACCTGTCGCATGCAATGCACAAATATAGCTCCCCACAGTATCATCCTTCAGGCCAAGGGACCAGGCCAGTGGCTGCCAACACCAGTATCCATGCACCAGTGCCTCCAAGCACACACACACACACACTGAACCCAGGGCCAGGTGAAGGTAAACACCTCCCTATGTAGTTATACTGCCCACCATCACACCCAGCTAATGACCATCAGGATCAACAAGCTCCAAACATGACAGACCACCCCCAATGCATCTGCCACCCTGACACAGACACTTGGCCTATGTGAGGCCAACTGCATGAATGAGATCACATCATTAAGATGGCTGCTGTACATTGCAGGTGAAAGAGCAATCAATAAGATTGAAAGGGAGCCAGGCCAGAGGTGAGCCAGGCCAAGTACATGTGTTAGACATTAGCCCAGACCTCACAACCACCAGAGAGAGAGAGTCACAGAGACATTAGCCAAGAGTACACAACTGCCACTGATAGCTGTATCTCTGAGATCTTCATCAAGCACAGCACTGCCTCTCACAGGTGTAGCCTATTTACCTGACTCAATATAATGATGGACGGCAGTGGTCAGTGGACAGCAAAGGTATTCACTGCCGAGATGGACACACATGCATGCAGTTACATAGACATGGATATGATAGAGCCACTTTACCAAGCCTTTCCTGCTAATAACATGCTGTGTTTGTCTCGCTTTAATTTATATAAGTGACCAATGTCACGGAGTGCCACTGAGCCTCTATGCTTCCTGTTGTTTTGTCATGTTCAGAATCAGACACAACAGATCACTTAGATGTCCGTGCCAGATGATAACTATGATTATCACAATCAAATAAATAGTGTAGCTGGTCTTTCGATGAATTACAGATGGCCTGTGACACAAACTCATTTGATGTAATGACGTATATGGCATGCCCACATGTGTATCCTGATTGCGGTAAACTGGTCAAGTGAGCTTCTATGAAGGTTTATAAATTATACTGTGGTCTGGTAGTAGATCCACCGTGTAATTCTATTCTTTTCCTTTACTGTACTGTAGCTCTGCACATGATGCAAGTGTGTCCACACACTGTTGAATGCTATCCACCATCTTCTTCTGAGTTCTTCAGTGACTACTGCTATAGACAGCACACTGAATACTACCAACTATAGTTACTAGGAAAATACTTCCCACAGAATGTGACCGTTAGACCAAGCATGGCATTATATAATGGCATTATATAACGTCCTAGAAAATACAAAATCTGCATAACAAAATAATTAGTAGAAAATTAGTCCCTAACACTGGACCAGCAGTTAGAAACAAACTCTAAAGTGATTGATCAAAACACACATGAAGATAACCCCTGAAGAGGGTCATACAGACTGGGATACAGTAGATACAGTGTATCATTATTCATGCCTCACAGCCAGATGGGAAACAGAACCAGACGGAGCTGAAGGGAGGCAGACCACAGAATCATAATTGTCCATTACCAAAATTTACCACTGATCCTTCACATGGCAGTTAGAAAAACAGAAAACCATAATTCTTCATACTTGTTTATCTCCAATATATATAAATTATATATATATATATATATATATCTCCATACACGTGTTCATGTCACCAATATTGGTCACAAATGTACACCAAACAAACGTACGTAAATAACACATCATTCAACTAAAGCTGTCAGATGCCTGCTTGCTTCCTGTGTTCTCGGCAACCAGTTATATATCAACATCAAAAGTTGGGAGTGATCGCAATACATCAGCATGCCAGAACGGGAGCCGTCTTCACTGGCAACGTTTCAAACAGATTCATCACCCCAATTGCCTCCGTTGCCATGGCAACATGTCAAGTGGCAACAGACCATCATGTAGTTTCTTTACATATCAATTGCAGCATGTGTGTGCAGTGAAATTCACCTAGAAGGTAGGCCAGATGCACCAGCTCAGTCTAACTACTACAAGCCAAACATCGTGGCATAATGAAGCCTGTTAACTTGACATAAGCGCCTGATGTCTAAGTGCTAACTAAACCTGATATACCCCAGATAGGCTAACATCATGTCAGCCACTGAATCAGCTCTAGGCAAATGTCAAGTGGAGGACTAGTTCTGGAGTAGCCATGAACCATTAAATGCTCACAGACTCACTGCCAATACTTTGGGTGTTAAACAAACTTCTGTGATATTAATGTACAGTGCAAGTGTGTGTACTTGCAACAAATGATCTTGGCTTGTTGTAACAATTAATAATTCACCAGGCCTGGTGTTGTGGATGACGTCAGTAGTGAGGACAATGCTACTAGCTGTTAATGCACTTCACAGACATTAACACTATTGCTAAGTGAGTCAATATAGCCATAAGAGATAAGGTAGCAATTCTCTCTGACGGGTAATAAATTCAATGTTACTAATGTACGATTACCTTCAATTTAAACAATGTCTGCCTGTTTCAGTGTCAATGTTCTAGTATGTATAGCTATCTAAAAAAAACTATTTTATACGAGTAATTCTTAGAAGGATTTTCCTTAATGTGATGGCTTTAAAAGGGCCATGCAAGAGAGTTATGGCGTCGTGCATTCAAACAGACATTATTCATGTCTTCAACTATTTTGCTTAAACTTCTCTGTAACCATTCTTATTAGGAATAAAGTTATACACAAGTCACAATTCGACACAATTGGTAACTTGCTATGCATGGAAGAAGTTATTACATGTACATGTATATGAACCATTCCCAAATTTTGCAAAATAACACCAGTCCATGGTATTGAAAGATAACTTATTAGACCTTTGGAGAATAACAATTATAATGAAAATTTAATATTTGTGGCTTAATTTAGTTAATGTTATTAAATACTACAAATTTATATTGTCTCAATAGTGTGTGTTTTTGTGTGCATGCATGCATGCGTGCAAAAAAATGTACATTACCAAAGTCGGGCACCTTTGTTATAACGGGTATTTTAAATCATGCCAGGAAAGTATGGATCTGTTTACGATTTTAGAAACTTAACCATTTCTATGCAAGAATGCTTTAACAATGTTTCATCAAGGAATATAAATTCTGCTTTAGTTTACTGTTCTATATGCATTGGCATTGTTCAAAATTCGATACATCAATGGGTGACGGTTCAAAATGTGTTCCGCCCATTCAGGCTGTAACAATTTTAAATGCTCAAGTTACTGGCCTGACACCACCAACTCAACTCACTCCTGGATGGCCATGTATTCAGTTCATCAGGGTGCGTAGCTTTATGCAGTGGCCCGTCCACCCGTCATTTGGACGGGTACAAACCGTTGTGGACAGGTAGAAATATGGGTGGACGGGTAAAAGTCGTCCAAAACCATAGATATTGTCAGTTTTGCCTCAAAAGTGAGTGTAAATGTGTCACATGTGTGTTTGTAGCCCATGTTACGGTCATCAGACACATTTAAAGTTTGTAAACTGGCTTAACAGTTAACATCAATGTGTATACCAAAACATGTGTGACTGGCAATAAAGCCCTGTCAGGGTGTTTCGGTGAAAGACCTCAGAATGAGTCAGAAACAAATGACAAACCTAACCAAAGGTTTACAGACTTGTATTAATAAAAAAAATTGCAAGAGCTAGGTGGCGCAATCGCAACAGTTTTTCTCAACTGATTACTAATATTTAAATAACCCGGCATTCTAATCACAAAATTGTCTGGAATAAAGGAAAGCAGAGTAACCAGTAGCTACAATTTGAAGGTAGGCAGGGTGTTCGACAATGGTTGGTTGTCTGATTCTTTAGTTTTTATTTGTAGTGACACCTATGTGTGAAACAATGCACATTTCTATGTGTATTGTTGACAGCATGAGCAAAATAATTACATTACGTTGAATAAATATAATAATAGACAGTTCTTCCGTAACCCAAATCAATAAACAATGACTTACTTATATCTCATTTTATTAAGTTCTTCCAATATATCTAATTATAAAAAAATTATATGCTAAATGATTTGTTCATATCAGTATGTAAATATTTATACTGTTTTATACAAGTTTGTTTAAAATTTAAGCTAGAGTTACAAAAAGAAATTGCACAGACAAATCTGGGCTGGGAGCATTCAATTTTTGTTACATCATGTTAAAAATCATCAAGTGCTGTGAAAAAATGCAAAGCATTCGATATTAAACATTACAGTTGGGTGTCCTATGGTGATCAATATGAACACTTGCTTACAATTTTGTCTGATGAATTGAAATATTACAGAACTTTGTTTACATAACTACCACTGACATGGTGCACTATGATTACATGGTCTGCGGTCGATATAAAATATCTGTCAAAAACCTATTTGTCTGATTTTAATTTGAAACAAATAACTTTGTTGCAACTTGCAAAGTATACTATGTAGACATCCTTAATCTATTGTTCGTAATGTTCGATACATTTGACCAAAGATCTATTTAATATAAGACAATCCAGCAATATATAACGAAGCACAAACTCGGTGCAGAAAAGGAGTAGCTGATATCATACCCTGCCACATATTTATATTAGTCAGTGATCTGGTGTCACAGTGTCATGTCTAAATTAATATTACATTTGTAATTTTGGAACACTGCTCCGTGGTAAGCTACAATTCAACTAATGGGAAAACAAATGTTCAGGTAAGGAATCGGGTATCGTAACAGCGCTGTCACTTTCAGTTTCTAGAATCTAGAGCAGGAGGACTGTCACTGTCAGTCAGTCAGCGTCAGTCACAGACAGTGCTCACCCGATGCAGAGAGCGAGTGACACTTTGTGTCGTTCCGTACGGGAACTGCCGAGTTTCGAAGACAAAACATTAATTGTAATATAACTAACAACCAATTTAGAGATATATACATAACTGTGTAATACATTCGGAATATATATTTACCTTAAGCGTGCTCAGAGATAACTTGTCCATCGGCTCAAATGTTCCACTTTGTATACTGCGGGACGCCATTTTATTTCCTAACGTTACACTTCGCGTTGCAAAAACAGGATCAGCCTATAAGCAACGCTATTCTTGATGCGTCTTCGGTACTGCTCCAGATATTAATCTTAACATCAGTCACTGCTTCTGCGTGAAATACTTTCTTGAAGATCATCATAAGGTTAAAATTGATAGCATCAAATAAAATTCCCAAAGAAAACACCAACATAAAAACAACCCATTTCGCACCGTTCCTGTCACGTGACAGATGTTGATATACGGAATAATTAAATAGTACTTATGTGACTATTTTTTATATACAGTTTCTAACAAGATATGTATAATTTGATGTATCTTTGACGAAGCTCATTTGAAATAAGTACGGTGTCGAAAATATTATTGGAAAAATTAGTATCTTACTAGCCAATCATTAGGCGCATTATTCGTTGTCCCGACTTCCGTCTTGATATAGTGCTGCCCCCTGTACCAGTTGTTTCAAACTAAATTATTTGGCGTCTTCGTGGAAACCCGAGTGCATTTCTGAACTTTTCTTGAATTTCCTACGTATTAGGCAACCTCAGGCACAGCAAGATTTTGAAGAAAAAAACAATAACACCACTTACTTAATTGCATTTTTAACATTTCTATATAGTAAATGATTTTTCCTCATGGGGCACTGTAAGTGTAAGTGCATCCCATGCCTGGTGCCGAGGGGCACGGATCCATTTCTCTCTCAATTCACTTCTTTGCTTTGGTCCATATTGACAGTATTGGTCTGTGATCTACCAATTGATCTACTTAAAAAGCACAACATCGAGAGGTGTGGATAATGAAGTGGTTAGCATATTTGCCTAGGTTAAATACCTGGCAGGCATGTATGGTATATTTGGTGTTAAAACCTGGCTCTCAACATTGGGGACTGTGTATCCTTTGTGAATCGGAAAATCACGTTAAAGTTGGTCCTGTCTCAGTTTGGGATGTAAAAGAACCACTGAGGATGACAAGCACCCTCTGTGCCAGCATAGAAAGGTCGGCTTAGCATAAATGTTCTGGAAAAGACCGACTATAGTTCAATATGAGACCTCATAAGATCATAACATGGTAACCATTGCATATACAGAGATTACAGACTAGTAAGTTAATAGAAACCTGTCAAGTGCTGGAAACACCTAGAACATTTGTTTATTTACAAAACATCTTTGTCACATGTGCTGCTGAAATTTTTAGAGGGCTTAGCTTTCACCTACCTATATGAGACAAACATGAATGGTGATAAATTCTTCAGTTCACCTTAATGAAAACAAGTGGTTTTTTTTATCCATTGATGGATATTTTCATAAACATTATCATACACCATGAACAGAGTAAGGGATATTTCAAACATGTATCAAGTTTGGTACGACAGATATTGCTGTATATAAAACATCCTGCCACAAAAAAGTCTTCTGGAGGGAATACATGTGTGTGGAATTTGAAGGGGCAACACATGTAACTGCTTTTGTTGGCACTGTTTTATTTACAACAATTTATCACAATAAATATATATCAAGTGTTTGATATTTACTCCAGGAACAAACATAAGCATGAGACGTCTAACACATCCATTAGGATGGAGCAATTTGTATGCACATTTGGTAACTCTGTTATATAATTTCCAGAATTTGTAAAATATAAATATTCACTTCATTTGACATCATTATTGTTAATTATATCATATTCAAACACATACTATCAAAACATTTAGGCAACATTGTGATTACCACTCCATTTGGACAGTCAATAAGTGCATACATTTTTGCCGCAAACAATAACACAACGTGCTTTGCTGTTCTGAAACATACACCGTACATCACTTTTGTTTTCTTACACCATAAAATATCCTTAAGTCTATATTGAAGTCAGCACCCTATGCAGACACATACATTAATTTTGTATAAACTTCAGTTTAAAGCGAAACTTGTTTTTACATAGCACAATATAAAATGATATGTTGAATATTATACATTCCTACCAAAAAATTACATAACACAACAACCACCATAACAGAAACACTGCATTCAACATAAGTTTGACAGTTGAAACCTTTCCTCCAAAATATATTTAAATAAAATAAGACTCACATGTGCTGAACAGTTTTATAATGTTATATATTAAAATGGTTCCATATTGTATTTAACCAAATTGAGCTTCTACATGGAACTTGATCATTATTAACACAACATCACTAACATATCACAACTTTCATCTGTTGAGCAAAGGGCTAACAACTGTGGGGTAATATGACATGATGTTATTGGAATGCTGAAACCATTCAAAACCTAAGATATCCATGTGCAACTAGGCATATATATCATCGTCCAAAGGTCACAGCTCTGATCTTTACATGCACAGATCCATCACAACTGTAATACTATAATCAGGGATAATTAATAACTGTACTCTCAACAGTGTTGTATATACATGTAAATATCTGACAAACATGACAACTTAATTACAATACTTGCAATATATGTTATCCACATGTACAACTCTGTAAACATCAACCACTTGACCTGAATAAACTCGGCATCACAGCTTCACTTCATTAAACAGTACTACACTTAATAAAATATGTATGCTGATAATACAGTTGGTACTTCACAATACTGCCCTGCATACATGTTCATAATAGGTGAGGAAAAGTAGCACCTCAGTTGTTAGCAAATCTGTCTATCAATTTGGATGAATGAAATTTGAATCCACTTCCTATCTTGAAGTTTCAGCAATTTTGTTCACTCCACACTGCCTCAGTTCCCTCGTCTGCATAAACACATCCCTAACAGTAGTGGAATTATAAACACCTTTGCTCAGTAAATGCAGCAAGCCTGAATACAAGAGAACATGTGCAAAGGTGTTCTACTGCAGCATGCATATCAAACTATCACAATAATATTGGCACAAAGTGCAACCATTGAATAGTTCTCCACTTACAAAACATTAAATTTATACAACATTTGAGTCTATGGAATGCAGTGAAAATATTCTCACAATTTTTCACAAAAGTATATTATGGGTCAAAGTCATGCGTTTACAATGCTGAAAACCTCCACATAATGAAATGGCAACATTAATATATAAATACAACAATGTACACTACCACTACATGAGGTAATAGACATAACCAATAAATACAATAATGGATAAAATTACCATAATAATATATCCATGAAGTATTTAACTGAAAGATGGGTGATTTAATTGAGTTTTACTGCTATTTTTTGCATGTATGCAATTCAATTCTTTTTTTTACTGCTGTATTTATTCTAAAATGTCAAAAACAAAAAGTAAAAGCATGGCAAATTTAGCACTGTTGCCTTAATACGATTGTCAGGTGTGAAGTAAGATAAACAATCAGTAACTTCTCATTTACCCCTTCAAACATTGTATATATACACTTATGAATATATATATATGTATATATATATATATATATATATATATATATATATATATATATGTTTTGTGTAATGCTGTCAAATGTCTGTATAAAGTAATTAATCAGTTAGAAATCCAATTGTAACGGCATTATGTAGCAGCCCAGAGCAAAAAAACATCTCATAACAATTAGACAACAAAACCTTGCTGTGAGTCTAACATTTGATATGTATCTGCTGGAAACTTCTTTAGTTGTTGTCATTTGCATACAACAAATGTGCAGACATGAATTGCAATGTTATAACACTAAAAAGATATGCAGTCTGTCACATGGTAAGGTTCAACCATAACAACCATCTGTGCATAAGTACCCCAATGAGCCGTTATAAATCAAATCTGTGCACAGCTCATGAGCAGCAATCCTCATATAAATTTGACTGTCCAATAATTATTATGGAGCAACACCACAGCCAATGAAGGCCAACCATTTGTCTATTATAAACGGTGAAATAAAATAGTGACCTGTCCCCACCACCTTGTGGAAAGTGACCTGGCGCCACCTGGTGGTTTATCAGAAGTCATCATCTTCATTGTTAGGTGCCACTTGTGGTGCCCTCTTCTGGACATTCTGTTTCGCTTGGCCGAGTTGAACCTGTCTGGCATTGGAGCCAAACTCAAGAGAACTGATGGTCTCTGCGAGGTTGGACTCATCGGGACTGACGGTGACAAACATGCACGCCTGAAAGACAAGAACCAGAGTCTGGAGACAGCGGGAACTCTTTTATTCATGAAAATGTTCATCAAGTTGGCAGTATATTATTCCAAACAAATTTCATAATTACACAACTAGCAATGTTCTACTTACTTCTACGTCTCGACCACCGTCGGCGGCCTTCTTCAGCAACTGAATGTTCAGTGGTCACTGCTCGCTAGATGGCGTGATGGGCAGACTGTCCCACACGCCATCTAGCGAGCAGTGACCACTGAACATTCAGTTGCTGAAGAAGGCCGCCGACGGTGGTCGAAACGTAGAAGTATAAGTAGAACATTGCTAGTTGTGTAATTATGAAATTTGTTTGGAATAGCAGGAAAACTATTCACAAAAAGTAAACCACAATAGTACAACCATTAGAGCTCAATGGCTCAGGGGCAGAGCTTCAGACTCTCGACTACCGGGTTGGATAGGAACCGGTGGAAGGTGGTGGATATGTGTATGAGCAGCCTTCGTGCATCAATTATAGCATATGGCTGGATGCTTCCCAGAGAAGCCGAAATGGTGTCTGAGTGAACAGGTCTGTCAGGGAAGTAAAATGTAAAGTTCTTTGAACAATCCTGAGGACTGGATACTGCGCTATATAAGAACTGGCCTTTTTTTTACTAAACACAAGTGCATACAAGATTTCAATGTTACACTGATTTAAACTTTAAAATGTATCATTACAAAATAGTTCAGGTCACCATCTAATGGATCTCTATTTGATATAAAATGACAGGTAAAGGTCACCATCTAAAGGATATTTATAAAATTGATATCAAATGTCAGGTAAATCAACTGTTTAGCGATGTGGTTCTAAAAATCCCAGTAGTTAGTGCACATACCTTTGCATCTCCCCCCAGACTAGGCTGCAGTATGTGTGTGAGTTTAGAGTTCCTGTAGGGGACGTGTAACTGTCCTGTTCTCAACGCTTTGAACACCTGCAAGAGACCGCAACAACACATTGAACCAGCACAGCACTATGTATTTTATTTGTGAATCAGTTCTGACAGTCATAATTCTGAAAATCATGGACAATAAAAATAGCTTCTTCAATTAAGTTCTTTACTGTAAACAGTCACCTGTCCGTCTTCAATCATGGCACAATTCTCATTTGCACAAATGTGATGTATACTCTGTACAGTGTATATGTTTTTACACAAATACCCAGCAAACAATACAATTCCTTATGACTGCATGGGCCCTGTATAAATTAGGTAAACAGGCAAATGTGGTCCTGGACTTACATATTAATATTATATGATGTAATATTATGTAATTAATTTGTTAATGTTTTAGTTAAACAAAGGCACACATTGTTATACATCCAATGTATTCTTTCTCCTTCTTTCTCCCGGATACTGGACGGGGTCCTTTGCACGGCGTCTTAAAGTCCAACGAGAATTTGTGAGTCCACTACAGGTTAACATTTACCCTGTGTGTGGGATCTTTTACTTCCTCTGGCATAGACACCAGATAGAAGGGACCACCGGCTTATAGTGTCTCTTCCGAAAGACACAGGCAAATGTGGGGTGAACGAAATTGCCTAAGTTTCGAAACGGCGGTAGGTGGAATTGAACCACCGTCCGGCGCTCTACCGCACGACCACTGCTCCCCACGTATTTACAGCGTATAAATAGCTGTCATCTGGAAGCAGCTGAAAGGGTACAGATTTGAGGAGACAGTCTTCCAAGCATATGTTCTTTTTCATGACACAAATCCCCCACTGTCTAAACTGCAACTACATTGTGGTTGTCCCACAAACCTGTCCAAGAGCGGAGAGTGACTTGTTGATGGCGGCTGCCTCCACCAGCCTCTTCCCTGTTGCCTCCGTCTTCCCAACCCTCTCAGAGCCTGCAAGGTCACACAAGGTCAAGGTCCCCGTAGAGGTCGTCCCACTGGTGCGGTCATGACCTTCGACTGTGATCATGCAGATGAGGTGAGACCGAGAACTGAAAGTAAAAAACATTGCTAGTATCAGTGTCCTCTGCTGATATGATTGGTAAGTTGAAGGAAGAAATATCTGTCACAAACACTGTTACCAAAAAACTTCTTACTTTTGAGGAACATTTTGTGAAATTACTGAAGAAACACTGGTCTTAATCAATGGACTCTCTCACAGATGAGATTGGGAAATGGAACTATCGCTGGCCATAAACATGCAGCATTTTCCATAGATGAGACAGATAAACAGAGCAGAAACACTACTGAATATTGATTTCACCATCATAACGCATTAATCAGGCAGACACATGGAAAAATGCACATGAAACAGGCACATGAAATAATTAAAGGGGCGCTGTATGGGATTGAACCTTCCACGCGAAACAGCAAAATTTGGCCGACCCGCGAGGAGGCAGCACCGTCAGTACCTAAAAATATCTTCTTAAATTTGAATCAAACCGGACACGCGCCTCTCTTTTCCAATCTATTACAGATGTTTCCACAACTGCACTGTCCAGGATCACTTTTAAAAGCCATGAGTTAAACATAGCAACAACAGTTATCACGCGGCACGCTTGTCTTGTCAGTTGTCGCAGTTTTGTCCACCGCTCGGCTGCGCAACGTCAACAAGATATTTTTAGGCACTGACGGTGCTGCCTCTCGCGGGTCGGCCAAATTTTGCCGTTTCGCGTGGAAGGTTCAATCCCATACAGTGCCCCTTTAAATACCATCCTAAAACTTGCCCTTCCACCAAGACGTTCCAAGCAACCATCAATATAAAAGACAAAAGTGGCGTAATGAATAGAAGCTGTTCAAACAAGATGTGGTCATTGGCCATGTTTTCAAACACCAGATGGCAGCACACTGAGAGACACAACTTGTGGACCGCACATCATGTAAGCTGCACACATTGTAGCCATCCTACACCAGAGGGACACTCACTAGTGGCCTACAGCATCCAATATGAAAAAGATCACGGCTTATCAAAGAAACTAATATAAAATACAAGTAAAAATTTATGATATATAGCATGAATTTGTATGTATATATATATATATATATATATATATATATATATATATATATATATATAAATAAAAAAAATTATATATATATTATACAATGTATACATATATGTATATATATTCCCAAATCAAATAATTAAACTATAAATAAATGTATATTAAATATCTTTATGTATGCATTGAAAGAAATTAGCTGATTAACCGATTAGCACTCAAGTCGGGCATTGACGGTCACCAATAATCTCCTCAGGTCGGCCATAGCCGGCCAGCGAATACATCACGTTTGAATTCGGTTTACGTGGTTGCATCTAGTGATTAAGAGATGCAATAAATGCGACACCTATCTAGACATGTAACGTTAAATTGTGACTAATTTGGATACTTCAGTTCTCAAGAATATTTACCGCATTTTCGAAATTTAACAGCTATGTTTTTTTGGGACATTTAAAAATGTCCTCCAGCCAGGAGTTGGCCACGTGTACAGTGAAAATGTATAATATATTGTAACAAGTTTTATACCAGTAAATATGTAATTTACTGGTATAAAGTAATATAGTGAGTAGATAATGTAATGTTCTTTTAAATAAACTCAACTTGTAGCAGTAGAAATCCAAGCATAAAAAAGTTACACCGCAAAAAAGTATTGATTTTACCAAAAGTTTCAAAATGTCATAGTGTCAATCAAGAAATGGTCAACATACTTTAAAGTTATAACAACAGTTTTGAGACCACTGTGTAGGTACTTTTATTGTCTACAACATGCACACAATATGCAATTGCGAGAATTGAATAATAAAGGCGCTAGAGCAAAGACAATGGTGCAAGCAATATTTTTAAACATATAGGTCAAATATTTGAGGAGCCACAGGCGTCACGTTAAAGTCAGTGCGTGCTAATGGGTTAACCAAAAAGTTAACTCGTCCGATGAAAATAGAAATCACTGGGAAATAATAATGAATCAATGTTCTATTGATGCATGCAACGTGTCAATGGATTCAAATATTTCATTAAAATACCATGACCGCATATATGGAAGAAAACATACATATGCATAAAAATTTCTAATATTTAATCTAATGCTAATATTTTCTGGTGTTGTGGATGCTACAAATGTATCCTATAATTATTACGCTTCTCTGTACAATGCAATGGGGAGCATTTTAAGATAAGATAGCTTTATTGCCATGTGTTCACATTGTAGTTACAATAAAACATTGGAATGTGTAGTGATATTGGTCGTCGTACTAGTACATTCACATGACAATACATTCACATGCATCAAACAATGATGTTAAAATATACTACTACATTAAATAAAATAAATAAATAAGAACAATCACATAAAAAGGTCAGAATAAATAATTGCTCATTATAACATCGATAAATAATTGATACGATCTAGTAGAAATATAGTAGCTTAAAATGTAAAATATGAAATAAAAAAGAATATAAAATGTAATAAATTATGATAAAATATACATACTAAAAACTCATCGGAAAGTGGACTATGTGTTTGCTGCGGGTGGGAGAAAATCACTTCTGTTTTGACAGGGCTTGAACGGCTAAGGGGGAAAAACTAGTACTAAAGCGGTTGGTCCTGGTTTTGATGGATCTGAATCGGCGACTAGATGGGAGAGGTTCAAATAGGTCATAGGCAGTTCCAATAATCGAACAACGATACACTTTACATAACACCCGACATGTGCCATTAGTTACCTCTCTGAGTTCATCTTTGTGGCTGCAGTCTTCCTGTTTTCTCCGCCCACTGCAAAGATGTTTTCGATATCCTCAAAAGTGCGAACCTCCATCTGTTTCATCCCAGGCAGTTGGATGCGGTTGCCATGGGTACGGATGTCCAGCGTGCGTGTGCTGCTTGTCAACAGGTCCTGAATGGTCTCATTGTAGATCTCCACCATGGAGGCCTAGGGGCAAGTTAATTAACCTAGCCTAGTGATTGGAGAACATGTTTACCTCGTCTCGTAGAGACGAGGTAAATTAAACTACATGTGTGATGGCACTTTAGGAATTTACTGTGTGTATGTGCTATGTATGTGTGTGTGTGTTTGCATATATGTATGTATGTATGTATGTATGTATGTATGTATGTATGTATGTATGTATGCATGCATGCATGTATGTATGCATGCATGCATGCATGTATGTATGTATATGTAGGTAGGTGCTTATGTATTTATGTATGTATGCAATAAATATAATAATAAAATATTTCTTTTCACACATTAAAATGGCAAAGGTACAATATTTTAAAACACATTAATATCCGTAATAATACTGTTGACATCATCGTCGTATAAAATCTGTCATACATATGTATGTACATACATATGTTCATTGTGGAACCCATCAGTGGGTCCAATGGTAGTGTACACACTGCTCTGTGTTTTTCACATGTCCAACAGAGAGACACCCAGGCCACTGGGAGCAAGACTCAGTGTGTTAGAGACACGGAGAGGGAGAGGGAGAAGGAGAGGGAGAGAGAGACACAGGGACAGGGAGAGAGAGACAGGGAGACAGAGAGAGAGAGAGATATATATATATATAGAGAGAGAGAGAGACAGACAGACAGACACAGACACACATTTACCCCCGTGTGGGATCTTTTACTTCCCTGGCATAGACACAACACAGAATGGACTGACAGCTTTGATGTCTCTTTCAAAAGACACATGGAATGTAAGGTGAACAAAACTGCCTAAGTGTTGAAACATTGGGGGGGGTGGAACTGAATCACCACCCCTGCAATCTAGTGTTGTTCTTTCACACAATTACTTACCGTTATCACATAGTCAACATTGTTCCGGTCATTGCAGATTTTTAACAACTCCTTCAAGGACCTGTAACAAACCAGGTATCAAACTGAATAACAACCTACAAAGTTGCATTAAACAACAGCTATACGTGCATTAGACACTCCCACAATGATGACACTTCCACAATCTAAACATCAGGACCCTGACCTGAGGCACAACAATCTAGAATAATTAAGCATGGGATAACGAAATTGAATGTGTAAAGTGATTTTTGAATGAGAGGCGACTATATGATATTTGTTGTGGAAAAGCAATTTTTTAATGTCTTATGTATTTATGGAAGTCATAGTTGCAGATAATTTGTATGTATGCTTGAAACATTAAATTTATGTTCTTACCAAACACTGCATTTCTACGGTTTTCATAGAAGATTGTTAAAGCTTCAGATGATGTATTTTATGTTCTACCATCAGTTCTAAGTAAACCTGTTTTCTTGCTCAGATGTACAACACAGAGAACCACACCGAACAAAATACCAACGTAAAGGTATTAGAGAGTTTTCTACTAACATACACCTCTCAACTGTAACTGTTCGACTGTTACCCCAAAGAGCTGGTGAAAGCTGTGTGTTTTCCCACCTGACGTTGACTCCAGAGTTGCTGGGTGGGCCCTGCATCGTGTACGTCTTCCCAGACGATGTCTGTCCATAGGCCAGGATGCACACATTGTAGCCGTCCACACACGACGTGATCACAGGCCACGTGTCTTCAAACACCTGACACCAGAGGGCAGCACAATGAGATACACTCGCAACTAGTGGCCATCGCATAGCGTCTAACAGATGCATACTAATTAGCTGTCTATACACGACATGGTATTGGCTATGGCTCATATATATATATATATATATATATATATATATATATATATATATATATATATATATATATATATATATATATATAAAGGTAGTAGTTGTCCACTGACAATTTGGACACTGACCACATTTAATATGCATAGATATAATATTTGATGTGTGAATATATATATATGTATATATTCACACATCAAATATTAAATCTATGCATAATAAATGTTTACACATTGAAAGTAATTAGCTGATTAACCACAAAATTAAAGTAATTTGTCTGACAGAAAAGGAAATCAAATAGAAATATCTTACAAACAGTGGGTCACTGTTTTACCACCAAACAAAGTCACCAAAAGAACTAACTAAACCAACCAACCAACCTCTTCCTGGGATGATGTAGGCGAGAATATTTTGTCAAACTTGAAAGGTTTTCTGCCCGTAGGAGCAAGAATCTCGTGGTCAGACGGAAACTGCAGGCAACACTTGGTACGACTATCCATGCGACATCGCGCAAACACGCGTATGTTCCCTCGCAGTTCTTGAAGCTGAAACCAATTCCGTGAACCAACTGAGTGACACGGCTGAGGCATGGAGTAGACACTGGTGAAGAGGTCAAAGTGAGGTCACCACAGAAACTTGATGACAATAAAAATAAAAGAACTTATATAGTATTACAGTTTATCATAAGACGATTTTTCGATAAATCTTTAAATTGAGATGATATACAGGGAGAGGCTTTCTTGAGAATACAGGAGATTACTGCTTGAAAGACACATGTTATGCAGCATGACTTACTGGAATGAATTATAATAAACTCACTTACATATACTCACTTACTTCGCAAATAAAGTGTTTTTTATAAGATGGCAACAGCACGTTTCTATGACCTACACAGAGCTTTGGTTAGCAGTTTGAACTGATTCGTTAACGTAAAAGAAGGATTTGAAAGGAAAGGTAAGCGAAATGCCTAGTAAGTGCAAGTTTATTGGGTGTTTTGGCTGTGGAATCTTATTTACTTGTACACAGTATTTCACACACATGCACACACCAACACACCAACACACCAACACACCAACACACCAACACACCAACACACACACACACACACACACACACACACACACACACACACACACACACACACACACACACACACACACAAACACACACACACACACACACACACACACACACACACACACTTGTATGCATGCATGCTACACATATGCAACTTGTTTCCTACTTTGTTGTACAGGAGTTTTCTCTGCATGGCTTCCTTACGGTACAACAACCTGAGCACATTCGTCTCCTGCGATTGGCTGCCATAACTACTGAAGACCTTGTTCATGCCAGCATGGAGCTAAAACACAGAAACACAACTCACAAACATTATTTTATTACATTAAAATTACTATATTGACCACATGCTACATTGACACCCTCTCAATGCAGGAATCAGAAATACACGTTGGAAAAGCATTTTGTTATTTCAGTTATTCACTTTGTATAAATTTTCGCCATCTCAACATTTGCTTATGGTGAATCTGTTGAAAATAATGAGTAATCAGTATGTTTCCAGAGTTCTCTGCATTTTGGTCTATGTATATTATAAAACAATATTTCTGTTTGTTTGTTTGTTTGTCAGTGGACCCACAACTGTGTTAGATTTGTATCAGGCTGAAATGTTGCATGTGATCTAGTGGATCCATCGGGTGGTTCGTAGATTTAAATATGTCTAAATATGTTAAGATGGGTGGAGAACAAGGATGACACTATATATTTCATAAGGCATTGCTTGGATTCTCCCACATTAACATTTTGTTATGTCATCATGTGGCCACGCAATGTAACTCAACTTACAAATGTCTTAGCATAGAGGACTGCCTTTTTCCAGAAGCGAGATTTAACCCTGCTGGCATATTTATTCAGGATAGTGGGGAAGGGACCTTGGCATGACAATTTTCAAAAGTTTGTTGCGGTGACCTTTTCCCCCCAAGCATCACTGGGTCACTGGGCAGGTAATTCTACATCCATCAGTACCTGTTTGATGACCTGTTGTAGTTCCGTGAACCTCTTGCTGGCCTCCATCTTCAGTTGCAGGTACTCCTTGTGCAGATGATGCATCGACTCGTTGAGTTGTTTTGCCAGTTCAGGGTCCACAAAAGTCTTTTTCTCCTATCAAAGAAAACACCATGTTTAACAAGATTTAACAAGATTGCCACCTAGAGAATCAACTCTAGATGGCAGGTGGACAAGGAAGCCGTTTGGCTTATCGAGAGTCCAACCTATCTATCTAAGTATACCCTGCCCGTCTTAGGTATATGTCAATTTTATTTTTAAACATATTAACACTTCTAGCACCTACACAATCAGCTGATAATTTGTTCCATTCGTTTACTATTCTTTGGGAAAATGAAAATTTTCTAATATCTAGTCTACACTGCTTCTTTGCTAATGCAACTCCATGTCCTCTAGTCCTTCTCTCTTCCTTGACCGTGAAAAAAATATTTCTGTCAATATTTTCATACCCATTCAATATTTTAAAAACCTCAATCTGATCTCCTCTCAATCTTCTGGTTTCTAGTGTTGTTAGACCACATTCTTTTAGACGCATTTCATAACTAATATTCCTGAGTTTTGGTATCATTTTTGTTGCTCTCCTTTGTACTCTTTCTAGCATATCAATATCCTTCTTGCGATATGGCCTCCATGCTTGTATACAATATTCTAAATGAGGCCTAACTATTGTTTTATAAAGCGGTATTATTAGTTCTTTTTCTTTGTATACTATATTTCGCCTAATTAATCCAAGAATTTGGTTTGCCTTCGCTGCTGCAATTCCACACTGCTCTGATACCTTCATGTCAGCACTAATGGTTAAACCTAAGTCCTTTTCCTTTACAGTAGTATTTAGTACAGTACCACCCATTGTATATTGTGCATTTTCATTCCCATGTCCTGTGTGGAGGCACTTACACTTTCCAAAGTTAAACAGCATTTGCCATTTCTCAGACCATTCTATCAACTTATTTAGATCATCTTGTAAATGCTGTCTATCTGCATCACTTTTTATTTTCCTAAACACTTTTGTGTCGTCCGCAAACTTCAACACCTTGCTTGTTATGTCATCATCCAAATCATTGATATATATTAAGAATAAAATAGGTCCCAATACTGATCCTTGCGGTACTCCACTCAAAACAGATTTCCAATTTGAAACCTCCCCATCAACTACTACTCTTTGTCTTCTATCAATAAGCCATTTTTCTATCCAGTTAATCATACTATTTCCTATGCCATGGGCCTTTAGTTTAAGTAGTAATCTTTGGTGTGGCACTTTGTCAAAGGCTTTTTTAAAATCTAAGTAGATTATATCTACTGGTGATCCCTCATCTACCCACTTTGTGACATCTTCCAAAAAACATAACATATTTGTTAAGCATGACCTCGCTTTTAAAAACCCATGTTGAGATGTGTTTATCAATTTATTTTTAACAAGAAAATCAACCAAGTGATCTTTAATTAGTCTTTCTAATAGTTTACAAATCACCGATGTTAAACTCACTGGTCTATAGTTCTCTGACTTGCTTCTTGATCCTTTTTTAAATAATGGTATGATGTTTGCTTCTTTCCATTCTACCGGAACCACTCCTTCCTCTAATGCCAAATTGAACACTGTTGCAAGTGGTATGCTGATTTGTTCTACAATTTCCAGTAGTAATTTGGGAGGAATCCCATCCACTCCTGGTGATTTATTATCCTTCATATCTCTTATTTTCATAGCTACCATTTTTGGGGTTACAGTTAGTTGTCCTAAATAGTCACACTCTCTCCCTTCGAACTTAGTCTCTAGTACTGGTAATGTACTAATATCTTCCCTGGTAAACACCGAACTAAAGTATTCATTTAGGTTTTCTGCCATTAAGAATCCCTCCGTTATTATGTTTCCATCACTACCTTCTAGTGGCCCGACCTTATCTTGAACTTTCTGTTTACTTCGAACATACGCATAAAAACTCTTGCTGTCATGTTTTATGTTGACAGCTATTTTTTGTTCATAGCTTCTCTTCGAATTTCTAATTTCAGCTGTAGCTTGATTAAGTGCTTCTTTATAAATGGCATAGTCTTCGTCACTTCCAGTATGTCTATATGTCTTCCACATCATTTGCTTGTACTTGATTTTTCTAATGGCTTCCTTCGATAAGTGTTTCTTCTTTGACCTTTTCCCCTGTTTTTTCAAGGGGACAAATTTGTCAACGACGCAGTCAATTTCCCTCTTTAAGATATTCCAGCATTCTGTTGCTGTCTTATTCTTCAGTGTGTTATTCCAGTCTATCTTCGCTAAATATTCCCTCATGTCCTTATATCTTCCTTTGTGAAAATTTTTCCTGTACCGTATTTTTCTGTTCCGTTCTCCTTTTACTTTGATGATAAAATGTATCTGGTTATGATCACTACATCCCAGTGGCTCACATATATTGACATTATCAACAAATTCCTTCTGTGAGCTCAAAACTATGTCCAACACGTTCTTGTCCCTGGTTGGTTCTAACACATGTTGAAAAAGGAAACTATCTTGTACTAAATTTAAAAACTCTTGATCCTCTCTCCCAGGACTCTGTAGAGATGTCCACTTTATATGCCCATGGTTAAAATCCCCCATAATAATACAGTCCCGTTTACTCACTTCTTTTATAGCGTTGTGCATTTTTTCATTCTCTTCTATGCTTATGTTTGGACTACGATAAACTAACCCAACAGTTAATGTTGAGTTTCCTGTAACTATGTTACACCAGACAGCTTCACATTCTGCTTCTTTTTCTAATTTTATTTCGTAAGCCTGGATGGATTCTTTAATATATAAAATAACTCCGCCTCCCCTTCTTCCTAATCTATCTTTCCTAAACATTACATATCCTGTCATTCCTAATTCGGCATCTGATATATCGGGGGTGGCCCAAGATTCAGTTATACCTATTATGTGAGGGTCAATATCTTCTACCATAATGTTTAGTTCATTTCTTTTGTTTACTATGCTCCTTGCATTTAAACAAACACATTTATAACCAAATTTCGTAGGGCTTTCCAGGCTGTTTTTTGCTGATTTCTTTTTGCTGTCTTTAGCTATGCCTCTAGTATTTGGCTTCTCTGTGTATCCCCCCTGCGAAACTAGTTTAAAAAATTGCAACCTGTTCCTCTGTCCATAGATTGAAGCAGTTTCTCGGAGAACACTGCTGCGCCCTTTCCGCTTAGATGGAGGCCATCTCTCACGTACATATCTTCCTTCCCAACAAAGTATCCCCACAAATCTACAAATCCAACTCCTTCTCCTTCACACATCTGCTCCACCAGAGCATTGATTGCCATCCTCTTACAGTTTCTATAGGTTGCTCCGCTTCCTCCGATTACTGGCAAGATTCCTGAGAGAATGATCTGTTCAACTCTTGTCTTCTTCAGTTTCCCTACCAACTGTCTGTATCTTTGCACTATTCTAGTTGTCCCCTCCCTGTCTGCATTGTTCGTCCCTACATGTACTAATATAGATCCTCCCTGGCCATGCCCCAACACGTTCTCTACCCTATCTGTCACATGCTCAATCCGAGCGCCCGGAAGACAAACAACAACATCTTCTCCTTTGTTTAACGTCTTGTCCGTCTTTCGCAAAATTGAGTCGCCCATAAAAACCCTTTCTGTTCTCAATGCACCCTCGATCACTGCTGCAGAGTAGCTCCTCCGTTTTGCATCTCCCTGGTTGCTGACTTTCCCCCCTGCCGCTTTCTCTGTTGGTCCTTTCTTTCCTGTCTCTTTTCTTCCTGACATCTTCCTTGTTATTGACTTCCGTTTGGTCATATCTACTCTCAGTTCCTTTCTTCCCTTCGTCTTTCCTCCTGTCGTATCTACTTCTATCATCTCCTGTCCCCTTGTCCCCCCCTCCTTCTCTACTGTCACTTTCTCCACTGTCTCCTTCATGCATGGCATGTTTTCTGTTGTTCTTTCTCCTTTTGTTTTCCTTGCTATCATCCTCCCTCCTCTCTCCATCCCCTTCACAAGATCCGTTAGCTTAGCTAGCTCTGCCGTCAGACAGTCCACTTTCCAACACCCTAAACATTGGAAAGTAAACCCTTCCTCCGTTGTCTCTGACCAAGACTTTCCGCACCCCGATAAGGCAAAATCCACCAAGCTGTGGCAGTGATCACACAGCAAGTGCCTCCTTGCCTTCACTTGCCGCTTGGAAGGTGCCATAATACGATTGATCAAATCAACTTAGTTTATACCAACTTAGTCTTTAGAAAGACTGTTTGTTTATTGTGTACAGCAACTGCAGCACACTACGTGTTATAAACAACTTACTACCTATGCTACCATGAACAATAATTTTATTCTGTACTGGTACCGTTCCCTAGCGGATACTTTGGACACTACCTATATAAACAGACTAGGGCTTCCTGCTAAAACACTTGCTTAATTATAATAACAATGGCGCCGAATCAAAGAATTATCCTATGTATGCAGCTGTTTTGCTTACCACTTTATCTGTTATATATCATATCAATTTATCAGATTTGCTAAATTTTGTTTACAATCTTGTTGAAAGCTAGATTACCCTATTTCACCCACTATAAATAATAGTCTGCACAAACTAAGGATTCCTACTAAAAAGCTTGTTTATTTTTAATAACAATGATACCTATTCAGAGTGTTACCTTACACATATTGTTGTTACGCTTATTGCTTTGTCTCTTATATACGATATCAAATAAACAGATTTTGCTCAGTCTTGTTTACAATTTGTCGAAGGCTAGATTACCCTATTATCACCCACGTATACTAATTTGTTCAAAAATACTGTTTACTAACTAAATTTAACCAAAACTGCCACTCAATATATGTCTAGTACACCCTTATGAATAACCTTAGCACAAAAATAATACTTATCAATCAATACTTCCGCTTGTTTTTCAACTTTTATACACCACCAAATTCAAACATCTGCATCCACCAAGTTTCCCGCCAATTTTGAAAAACGTTCCTTAATATTTCATTACAGGTGTTGCTAAATCGACATCATTTTGATAGTTTGAATTTGAATAACAATCCACATAGATGGTTAATTAAAATGTTCTACAATAGAAAGTTTTAATTTCGACTTTACCTGCAAATAAGCAATTAATTTTATTTTATTTATACTCCTGTAACCGAAAAATAATTGCCAACACCTGTGTCAAATCAGTACGCAACAAGTAATATATCTTGAAAAGGAGCAATAACTATAAAATATGAATTTACCTCTGGTGATCGACTGCGTGCTGCAGTCTTTGGCCTCTCCTGCAGCAATGCCTCGTTCTTCGCTTCAGCTGCTTTTACCTCCACCTCTAGAGAGCTCACTTTGTCTTCAAGTTCAGAGATCTATTGCAATATAAAAATTATTACTACTGATTTCAAATCAACCACTTTTTGTCCATGGTATTAAGAAAGGTGCAATGAATGAATTGGTCTGTTTTAGAGAAAAAATATTAAATAACAAAATACACATTTATATAATTAACAAATAACAAGTTGTGTGAATTACTAAGAGACTAGCAGCACTGTTCACTGGCCTGGTCCTCAGCAGATCTTCTCTCTTGTTGCTCCTTTTGAAGTTGACGATTGTTCTCCTCCAAATCCCGTCTCTGTGTCACCACAAAACAGTTAGACACAGGAAGCAAGTGTGTGTGTGTGTGTGTGTGTGTGTGTGTGTGTGTGTGTGTTTGTGTGTGTTTGTGTGTGTGTATGCGTGCGTGCGTATGTGTGGGTGTGTGTGTGTGTGGGTGTGTGTGTGTGCATGCGTGCTAGCGTGGGTGTGTGTGTGCATGTGTGTGGGTGTGTGTTTGTGTGTGTTTGTTTGTGTGTGTTTGTGTGTGTATGCATGCGTGCGTGCGTGCGTGTTTGTGCGTGCGTGCGTGCGTGCGTGCGTGTGTGTGTGCGTGTGTCTGTGTGTATGACAGTGCAAGACTACATTTATATAAATTACTTCAAGACTACCTGTATAAATATATAGTATGAAACTTAGTTAATTAATGGGACATTCCCAGCTCCTCTGCCCAGAAAAGGCCGAGCAGTAATTTGTAACTTGAAGTTAGCTGTCTAGAATGTGGGAAAGTCAAACATCAAAGGGTATTGCGGTTAACTGTGATTGTCTTGAAACTGGAGGTTTTGTTTATGATTTGAACACGTTGCAGCCGGAATCTTTCAAATTGAGAACATTGTTCCGAGATCAATAAAGTAACTAAACACACATTTCACCACAGGCAGTAAACCTTCAACATGCATGTTGTAGTCATAAGAACGTATTTTAAATGAAAAATAATACCTAGGATCTGCCACCCTCGTTTGAACAACCAACAAAGAACAAACAGTTTGATTCACACACCAGTTGGTCGACGGTCTTCTGGAGATTTTCAATGACATGATCCTTTTCATTGAGAAGTTGCACATCTTCTGCGTTCTTTGGCGACACCAGGGCAGCTGAAGACAAGAGCAGGAAGTAGTAAAGCAACGACTAACACAAGATAATACTGTTTTGTTTAAATCTTTGGCAAATATATGTTTAACCGAGTTTGATGATGCCACTGGTTACATACAGCAGCGTGTGAAAGTAGGAGTTAGTTGTTACCTCTTTCAGCAATAGTCAGGTAGTTTTCTATGCAGGTGTATGGATTGTAGTTGCTGGCTCTCAGAGCAGCCAGGATGTCATGTCTGTCCTGCCAGTCGGACAACGTATCCTGGTGACACAAATGGTGACATTAGGGCAACGCTGGCGAGACAATGTCATCAAACCTGGGAGGACAGTAGCGACTATGGTATCACTGACACTTGGGCGAGGCATGGACACTGTGGGTGACGTCACTGATACTAACAAGGTAGTGACACTGAACTGATGTCACTGACACCACGTAGTGACACTAATCTATTGTCAGTAACACATGTGTGTCAATGGCGTTATTCTGACACAACTAGATGAGGCAATGGCAACAAAGTGAGATAATGTCATTGGTATTTATTTAATGTATTCACGCTGAGGCATTACAAACAATATTCAGGCCTATATAGCAACGCTACAGGGAAACACTGACGTCATACGATAACAGACCATAATTTATATGAAAACACAACTGTACATGTGGTTTTGGTTTGAAACAATACCCCAGTCATCACAGGTAGATACCTCAATTGGGGCCATCAGTTTCTTGACGTGCTCTGAGTGTAGTTCCCACGATACAGGCAGTTGCAGCCAGGCTCCAATCATACGGTCGTAGAAATAGTGAACATTCCTCTTCTCCTGCAAACATTTAAAGAGAAAAAGCAATGTAAAGATAGCATGCAAACAAACTGGGACATTATCTGTTGAGGTCAAGTGTCAAGTTATCCATCAATATTTATATCCTAACAAGGAAGCACTAGTCACCCTCACAGGGTGACTAATGTCAGCCAATGAAATTGTCCATGATGAATGTGGCCAGTTTCCAGTCATGTGATTTCATGTTTTTGGTTATTTCAACCACCCACCTTGTCTTACATGCAATGTTTAGGATGTGAATGGGTCATCATATCAGGATTCCCACCAGTTGTGTATCTGTTTAAAAATTAGTGGTGGGTATTTGCGCTGGTCCCACGGTTGACATAGTAGTGACTGGCAAAGTCAGATGCTATAACTGTATAGTTTGACTCTGCCCTATCCTCAACTTTACGGAGACGATCGGCCGGGGGTATATATTGTACCGCAGCAACTGAGGGCTTGGGAGGGCGGGACTAGCAACAGTATCCGTCTTCATGAAACCCACACATGACAGAGACCGTATTAAACATACCTCAAAGATGTAAGTATCAAGTCTGCCCCTGGTGGGGTGTTCAATGTACCCCTCTCGGTCGTCCCCTACTGGGCGGGCAGGGGCAGCTTGTTGCACTGGGGTAGATTCATCAGACCGTGACAGTGCTGGCTGCAAGTGTAAAGAAAACCGGGTGGTCTTGTGGTCGTCTCAAACTCATCCAATTTTATTTATAGTGTGTGTGCATGCATGCATGCTTGTGTGTGGAATAGACGTGTCATATACACACACACACATATATACTGTATATTATGCATGTATATTACATATGTATATTATATATTTATATATTGTGTGTGTGTGTGTGTGTGTGTGCGTGCGTGAGTGCGTGTGTGCGTGCATGTGTGCAATGTGTACTTCTAAACTGAAGAACTCTGTCCTGCATAATTTTTTCAATAACTTACACCACATATTGATAGAAGTATTGTTTTGCATAACTTAGACACGGTCTCCCTGGTCTGTACTGTCCATGAGCTAGTTCTCTGTATATACAAGTTGGTTGGCAAAAATATCTCCTTTCTCCCCACTGTGTCATTTCCAGAATAATCCCATGTAAACTGTTCTCACTTCAATACAACTGTATCTAAGACTTCAGGTATTTCCATGTGTGATTCTGTTTCTCATATTACAATACAACATCCACCCAATCACTTGGCAATTAACCCATCCTGCACACTTCTGGTGATAAATTGTGGGGCGGTCACATGTCTAGGTGACCTGGTGGCGGAATGCCCCACCTCTCTGGGGATTAGCTAAAACTGGTTAGTTAAAATAATTATATTATGGTATCACATGTTTGGTATAATGTATATATGTTATTGTTTCATACTCATAAGGTGGGCCTCTTTTTGTATTATGTTTATGTAGACGAGGCAATGTCTGAAGACCTATTGGCCCACATTTGTTGTAACTATTTTATGTACTTTATAGTTCAAATGTCAGAAATAAATCCTGGCCATTTTCATTCCATCTGGTGTTGTGTTGTTGCCTTGCGTAATCAATATTTCTGCCCAGAAATAACACCTGCTCTAAAATATCTTAGACGCTCACATAATCCACCTTGATAATCCACTGCCCGTGACACTCACCTGTGTGTCGTTCAAGGTAGTGTTGGTCGTCAGAATCCCCTGTCGCTTCCATTCCTCCGGGAATGGCAGCCACTGCTACAAATGTTCAGTTCGTTCATTATCATGAAGTAATGCATTCATATAGGTTAGCCATGGGTTACAGAGTTCACCACCAAAATATCATGCAAGTGGGAATTAGAGTACTTTAAACTACTGCATAAAATATGCTTCTTACTCAATAGAAGTTAAGTACGATTATGGAATTATAGACCAGGGCTTCTCTACTCATTTTGTTAAGATGAACATCATAAATGGCTAAAAATTAAACTGACAGACCTGTATTTGATCGGACAGGCTATCGGGTAATAAAAGTGTAATAAAAGTATGTGAGTGGCAATCTTTTTTAAGAAATGCCAGCTAATAAATATCAAGATAATTAAGATAACGAAACGTAGGCTAAATATAATTAATACAATGATGAATGAGAAACATTTGTATATGGAATAGTTAATCCAACTTCCAGGGGTGTTCATTAAATGGTGCTACTGTGGACGTGTTGACATGGCGTCTAATTGGAATTCTTTATATATTTAACAAAGAGTAATGTGCCACTTAACACAGAATGTAGATAAGGATCTTTTGTGTTTGGATCGGAGCTAAACTATGATTACAACGACTTGTTGTGGTGTGGTGCAGTGCTCTACACCTATCATTACCAACCTCTGTGTCTGCCAGGAGTCGAGGTAGTACCTGCGACCTGTCATTACCAACCTGTCTGCCAGGAGTCGAGGTAGTACCTGCGACCTGTCATTACCAACCTGTGTCTGCCAGGATTCGAGGTAGTACCTGCGACCTGTCATTACCAACCTGTGTCTGCCAGGAGTCGAGGTAGTACCTGCGACCTATCATTGCCAACCTGTGTCTGCCAGGAGTCGAGGTAGTACCTGCGACCTGTCATTACCAACCTGTGTCTGCCAGGAGTCGAGGTAGTACATGCGACCTGTCATTACCAACCTGTGTCTGCCAGGAGTCGAGGTAGTACCTGCGACCTGTCATTAGCAACCTGTGTCTGCCAGGAGTCGAGGTAGTACCTGCGACCTGTCATTACCAACCTGTGTCTGCCAGGAGTCGAGGTAGTACCTGCGACCTGTCATTACCAACCTGTGTCTGCCAGGAGTCGAAGTAGTACCTGCGACCTGTCATTACCAACGTGTGTCTGCCACGAGTTGAGGTAGTACCTGCGACCTGTCATTACCAACCTGTGTCTGCCAGGAGTCGAGGTAGTACCTGCGACCTGTCATTACCAACCTGTGTCTGCCAGGAGTCCAAGTAGTACCTTGCGACCTGTCATTACCAACCTGTGTCTGCCAGGAGTCGAGGTAGTACCTGCGACCTGTCATTACCAAGCTGTGTCTGCCAGGAGTCGAGGTAGTACCTGCGACCTGTCATTACCAACCTGTGTCTGCCAGGAGTCGAAGTAGTACCTGCGACCTGTCATTACCAACCTGTGTCTGCCAGGAGTCGAGGTAGTACCTGCGACCTGTCATTACCAACCTGTGTCTGCCAGGAGTCGAGGTAGTACCTGCGACCTGTCATTACCAACCTGTGTCTGCCAGGAGTCGAGGTAGTACCTGCGACCTGTCATTACCAACCTGTGTCTGCCAGGAGTCGAGGTAGTACCTGCGACCTGTCATTACCAACCTGTGTCTGCCAGGAGTCGAGGTAGTACCTGCGACCTGCCTGGTACATGCACTGGAAGTCTTTGCCATCCTGGTGGAAGAACGTCTCTAAGATGATATCGTCCGTATTCTGAAAGTGAAAGGGTTATTACTTAATAATAATATTATATGCAAATGGAAACATGATACAAGCTTTTAAGTTGTCCTAATTGTATAATAATGTGTTATGTGATATAAAAGAGAAGCTTAGATGGGGTTAACAGATCATACATATGTGACTCATCTTAACAAAAGCGGTCGGATGTCGGTAAATAAGATTTTCCGTAAATGTCGATTTTGTGAAAAAAACGGGCATTCGTCAATTTTGAGATTTCCCCCGAAAATAATTCTTTAGTATTCGTTTTATCGATTGCCACACTTGTTATCATCTAACTAACTCTGTTTCATATATTTTAAAGACATTTGCGTAGAGCTGTGCTAAGTGTTCCGCTCCATTTCCATAAAACAAAGCCGAAAATGCCAGTAATTGCGCGCATTCTTTGCCGCTAATTTTGGGACGATCCCTATCATAACGGGTATCACCGCGTAGCTTAACGCGTCATCTGTCCATATATGGTCATATCTATGCTAATGCATGCATTGTCCGGCCTCCAGAACGCTTGGAATAGACCCCCTATTCGTTGAACTGTGGTAAACAAACCGGGGTCACATGGTAGCAACAGCTCCGGCAACCGTTCTCATTGGTCCAGCGTGGAACATTTGCATAACCGCGTGCACGCACCGTGTATTTACATCGCGTCACTGCTGACCTAGTTAGCGAGTGAACACGAAGCGAAAAATGGCGTGCAGTGTGGCGAAGTTGTTAAACTCTGATGCAAGTGATCGGGCACAAATAGATAGTTTGATTGAGGCGACCGGAGTACTTTTTGGAGGAAGTGACTGATGAAAGCGTGGCGAACGATGACGAGGATGACAATTTTGCGAACTACATCACTGACGAAGGCGAATATTGAATTCGACTTTCGTGAGAATGATTACGACATGGCACGGCTACGCAAGTCGCGCTGACCGATCCGTAGAGACGGTGTCAGATTCTCCGGATGAGGAATTGGGAAAAGCAAATGCAATATCATGAAAATTATGCTATCTTTGAGTTGTCCAAATTTCAGCCAGTTTCATTTCAGCCAAATTTTTAATTACTCTGCAATTGTTTTTCTAATAAACAGTTTGTGTTCATATTAACACAGTATCTTAAGAATGACATTATCTTCCATCATGCCAACTTTCAAAAAGATCAGTCCATGGTAACTAAGGTACATTCCATGAAACTTAACAAATATTGTGCATCAACTTTGAAGGCCATTTTCTTACTTTGAAGGTTTCTACCCCACACATGTTTGTCAAGCTATAACTTCGGCTAGAATCGAGATATCTTCTAGCATGATATACCATATGAAAGCAGATATTATGCTCTTTCCAGTGGTACTAATAACTCAATTTTGAAAATTACCGACATCCGACCGATTTTGTTAAGATGAGTCACATATATGTATGCACATACATGCATGCAAACGGCTTGTGTGGAAGACATTCACGTTAACCACAGCCAAACTGAATCCTTTTCAATAAAAAAGGCAAGTTCTTATATAGCGCATTATCCAGTCCTCAAGATCGTTGAAAGCGCTTTACACTTTACTTCCCTGACAGACCTGTTCACTCAGACACCATCTCGACTCCTCTGGGAAGCATCCAGCCATATGCTACAATTAATGCGTGAAGGCTGCTTGTACACATATCCACCACTGTCTATAGCCAGGTACTTATTTATTCAGCTGTGTGAACTGGAGCAATGTAGAGTGAAAAAACTTGCCCAAGGTTTTAACACCGCAGCCAGGATTCGAACCCGGGTTCTCGTAGTCGAGAGTCCGAAGCTCTACCCCTGAGCCACTGCGCTCTTATTAAAACCAGTCATTTGAGTTATTTAATTAATTAAAAGTGATACTTGGTGGATTTGATTTGTGTTACTCCAAGTTCGACCAATGCCAGTCAGAAATTAGGGCCCTTAGACCTAGAGCCATCAGTTCAATCTGTTAACATAATATGGCCCCTCTAAATGCCACCAGTCTAATTTGTTGTAATTAGCCGTCATGGTCAGTTATCTGCCAGTCTTCAAAACAGGCAGGCATGTGTCTAGTTAAGTCCGTGGTGTATGTATATAATGTACTATAATTATGCAGGCATGTACACACAATAAACATATATAGACACATGCAGAGACCCATTTGGACGGGTAAAAACCACTGTGGACGGGTAGAAATATGGGTGGACAGGTAAAAAAATGAAGGAGCAAAAAAGGTCTTCCAAAACCACAGATATCATTAATTATGCCTCAAAATTGAGTGTAAATGATGTCACATGTGATCGAGCGTTCTGCATCATTGCATTCATTCCATAAGTGAGTTATGGAATGATCTACCACGCAACATGCGAACATGTAATTCGCTATACCAGTTCAAAAGATTCCTTACAACTTATTTATTCACAAGACCTTTTTACTCATGAACACTGAACACTGACGGACATTTTAAGTTTTTAGGATTTACTTATTTATTTATTTATTATTCAGAGCTGCTTTTAGTATTTTTACAATCATAATATGTACTATTATTATTATTATAAGTATTTTTTATTATTTTTTTATTATTATTATTAGTACACGTATGTGTATTTTTATGATAATTTATTTCGATATTTGATGCCATGTTTTATGATTTTTTACTTTTAGCTTCTTTCTATGATATGTTGTAACAGCGCCTTCGAACAAGGTAACTTGGATTTATGGCGCTATATAAATGCTTTTATTATTATTATTATATTATTATACATGTGTGTTTGTAGTCCATTTTAGGTTATCAGGCACATTTATCCTTTGTAAACTGGCTTAACAGTTAACGTCGTTGTGTCCACCAAAACATGTGTGACTGGCAATAATTTGGTCTTGTATACAGCAGACATACACACTTATATATGAAAAACAATGACTATACATATTATAGAGGGCCATGCATATTGCCTGCAAAGCAACTGCTTCCATGATAGGGACTGAATGGTCACTGTTAGCCAGTATACTTGACAACGTACAACAGTTACTGGGAAAATGAAATTATATATTGTGACAAATGTTCTTCAACTGTCACCTATCTATCACCTGTCAATGCAGGTGTCTGCTTTGTAATTCAATGTCACATGGGAGCTGGCATGTTGTAGCAGGCAACAGGCTATAACTAACTGCAAGTGAATGTGAATGTGAAACTGAAAGTGATCACATTCATGGTTTATTCATGTTGGTACATTTAAATATATTTAATCTGGCTTACTTCACTCTACACTGGACATGAGTCTTTGTTCTGGGTAAATATTTACGGTTTCGAGGTTCACCTTAATAGCACAGTACTGAGCCTCATTATGTTGAGCCGTTAAAAAAATTCTTTTTAAAAATAATTTTCTCCCACAATGACATTGTATGGTTTCATATGGGCAGTTTTCTCACATGCATACTGGTAAAACCATTTTGTTTTCATTAGAGATATTACACAACAAAAACACAATTTCACAGACCTGGATATTGACACCCACCTCATACTGGGGTAGTTCAAACTCAGACAAGTCTGATTTCGTTCTCTCCATTACCCCAGGGGTCACCTTCTCGTCCCATTTCGATTCCATCTTCTTGCTCGTACGCGCCCCACTTGGGCCCGGCTGATCGTCCCATTCTGGGTCCATTTTCTTGGGCTTGTCGGGCGAACTTGGGCCCGCTTGGCTGGAGTCCGGCCCGTTCACGTCACTCGCGTGACGGAACTGAATCTCCCGGAAGCTGCGGTTCGAACTTCTTGATGTCGTCGATGCTGTTTAAAACAATTTTAAATACAATATTTATATAGCGCCATAATCACACGGTGCTCTATGGCGCTTTACGGTACTATAATAATAATAATAAATCTACAGAGAAATTAAAACATTACAATATTTAGTTAAATCATTTAAAAGCTAAACAACAATAGTCGTAAATTGAATTAGAGAGTAAAAATACAATTCTTTATAAGGATAGTAAACCTAAAAGGTATAGGTGCAATAAATAATTAAGTAATATATTACATAAAAACCATCAAATAGTAATAATAAACAAATAAATATATAGAATTAAGGGGAATAAAAAAATAGTAAGATTACGGAGAAAATGTACATTCATGGCATTAAAATAAATAAATGAACTAGTAAGAATAAATATCAAGTGCTATCAAAACGGTTGATAAGTCGATTTGTTATCTACGTATTGCTGCCAGAACAGAAATGTCTTTAGTTGCCTGTTGGTGGTGAAACTCTCACGCTGGTGATGGGTGGTTGGTTCTTCTCCGACGAGACTCCGCCTCCCATTATCCGGCCAGCTGCGTCACTCCTCCGCCATCACGACACAGGTACAACGACATTCTGCTGCTTCTGCTGTCAAATTTGCGATAATCCAAAGATGACTGATTAGATTAATGTCTCGTTTTTCCAGTCTCACAATTGACGTGCGCACTCAACAAGGATGGCGTGTCCCTTTCACATCCAAACTCATCTCAACGTCATCGAGTCGAGACCACAGGCTTCAGACATGTCTGAAAGAAAGACAAATTTACCTGTGGTGACATTGCGGTCGGCTGTGCTTCGTTAATTCGACATTCCACACCTGTGCACAACTGCCACACCTTTGACCACGCTGCCACACGGGAATCACTGTCCATGCCAACTCCACATACACCGTGGACAACTGCATGCATGTGGCAGTGACACAGTCTTGAATTGTTAGTATTTCTCCCTACTCACCTCCACCCTTTCTGACTTATAGCCATAAATAGTAAACATATATTATACTTTACATTTCCACTCCCCATGTTCTAAGGTTTGTTCATAATAAATCATATAAAAAAACTTTAGCATTCTGTAGAATTTGTCTCGTTGAACCATGGTTTCTAACTGAATGAAGATGAAGAAGATATTGATCAATGACCAGCTCTTGGGTATACAGCAGTGTAGACCGTGAGTATGCATCTATTGTCACTTTCCTGGACACTAAGCCTGGATAACAGTTTAACATATTAATTAGCAATCCCCTGCAGTCATACCAGGAATAGTTTCCATGGCAATGTCGCCATGGCACATTAGCAATACACGGTGCAGCCACAACAACAGATCACTGCCGTCACCATGTCCTTGATGTAATGTTATCAACTTTATCTACGGCTTTAATTTTAAAGGCACAAAGATTGCTTTGATCACATCAAAATCATGTTTGGTACAAAACGATTGAAGTAATATTTTATAAGATTTTTTATAACTTTGTTTTATTTAATTATATAAGCTGTTCTATGTATAAATATCTTGACTGCATTAATGTGTTTTAATAATGACGTTCCTATTTGAATATGAAATTTACAAATGTCAGAATTGGTTAACAGTACAGATCGCAGAGAAATGATACAAACAAATTTTGACTGACTGAAACACATACGAGCAGTCAAGAAATGCATTATAACATGACTTCACAAAGATTAATTTAATATCATTATTTACCTAAACTGTACCTTAAATAACTGCTCGGATTACCTCATATATTAACACAGATGCTTCATAAATCACTATACACTGCGTAATTTGTGTTCACACTTACAACCTTTCTTCCATCTATCACAATAGCTACATTCACAAGGTACAAGCTACACATACCTATCTCATTCTGTATCAACGTCGATGTTTATCACAACTACTCCAACACACACACACACACCACACACCACACACCACACACCACACACACACACACACACACACACACACACACACACACACACACACACACACACACACACACACACAACACACACATTGTTCACAGTGGCATGGACTGAAGAATAACTAAATACATGTACACAGGTAAAGTCTACTCGTTAACCACTCACTAAGTACTAGCAACGTGACTTCAACAGTACATAACTGTTTCATTCCCCAGACATAGACTAAGTTGTACATGTATATAACCATGTCAACAACTATACATGTGTCACACTTACCCTAAGATTAGAACAGGTTGCAACCAAGTACACTGGCCTGTCAGGGTGTGTACAGTCGTTATATGTGGTAGCAACAGCATGCAAACAATACCGAGGGACCAGACCTGTCGCTCCTACTAACAAGATCAATACAACCACTGATAGCTTCCGTTTTCTTACCTGAATGTACATGCATTATCATGAAAGATCAATAGCGTATGCATTCTATACATTAGGGCCTGTCTCAAAATGGAACATTGGAGCGTGGTGTTGGATGGTATGAATATTAACTATAAAATGAAATATGTCAAAACATAATTAAATATTAACGATCTCAGCAACATTTACACTAATTAATCTCCTGTGAAAGTTCTGCTTAAATGGCATGCAGGTTATTGCCATTATGACCATGTCACAAATATGCTTTTTTGCACAACATTGTCTTGCTGTCTTTATAAGCCAAAATGTTGCCAAAAATCCACATGCATTACCATTATTATGCTCAAATTTAATAAAACAACCAATACATGGTTAGAACATTATCGTGATACTTCATCTTTAATTTATATATATATATATATATATATATATATATATATATATATATATATATATATATATATATATATATGTCATACATAGAGTTACTTATTACAACTATTCAAAGCATGTTAGTATAGTCTTTACATATATATATATATATATATATATATATATATATATATATATGTAAAGACTATACTAACATGCTTTGAATAGTTGTAATAAGTAACTATATGTATGACATATATATATATAATATATATATAATATATATATATATATGTGTCATAC
Source organism: Oasisia sp. SBJ-2009 (assembly GCA_964017155.1). NCBI lineage: Eukaryota > Metazoa > Annelida > Polychaeta > Sabellida > Siboglinidae > Oasisia > Oasisia sp. SBJ-2009. The sequence goes on from OZ024854.1 coordinate 56,269,073, forward strand.
ACACACATATATATAATATGTGTGTGTATGACATATATAATTATATATATATATATTATATATATATGTGTGTGTGTATATATATATATATATATATATATATATATATACACATACATATATATATAGTTACTTATTTGATTTATTATGAAATGAACATATTTAGCAAAACATCTTCTGATGTTTGTAAATAGCAGCATGTTTTCATTAATGTGTCCGATATGCAGGTCAACCAACATACGTCACAGACTACTGCAAATTCCTATGAACGAGTATGCCAGTGTTGGCAGTGACAATTGTCACCTGTCAAGAGTCAAGGGGGTCAATATATGTTTTACATACCATGTGAGAGGTTGGGTTTTAGCCCTTATAATCTTGTCATAGCCCTTCCCTGGGCCTGGTCTGGCCTTACTAGTACATGTCTGTACAGTTGAACTGGCATTGTCAATTTATGACGCATAACAACAATCATGCAATGTCAACAGTAACGCGGTCAATATATCATCATTACGCCTTGGCTTGGGCTTGGCCTTAGCTTAGCACTTACAAGACAAGTCTATCACACTCACACTCACAGCGTAGCCGTAGACCTGTGCATGTTAGCCATGTAGGCAGTGTCACTGCGGAACTGGCACTGCCTGTATCTCAACTTTCAGAATTCAGCCTCCGCCCTCACGCGGAATCACACCTCTCACGTTCAGCCTCAGGCTTCTCGACTCGAGTCAAGTTCATCATTTCAGTGTTCATGGCAATCATGCCATGACTCAGACTCAGTCTCAATCAGTCGTGGTTCGTGCTAGGACCCATTTGTAAATGATGAATTATGTGTTTATGATATACATTATAACAGCACAGTTAATACCATAGCACATGCATTCCATTTCACACACGCCTACTGATTCTGCTGTATTGAAAGCACTCTATTGATTGTCTAATATTAGTAGAAGACAAGTTGCATCTTGTTGACTTGTAGCGCTCCCCGCCATTTGCGCTTCCGTTACGCCAGTCCATTCGCTAGATGGCGTTAGTAGAGCAGTGATGCTGAAGAACTCGGAAGCTGGGTTTGAGCGTTTTGTTTGCATTGCGTTTTACTAATTCGTCGCGTTCTGTTTGCTTTGAATTTTAGTCAGTATTATTCTATACGTTTTAGTCTAAGGTACGATTTCGATGATGGTAATCTTCCAGTTAACTGGCCTAAATTATTAGGGCCTTTACAACACGTTTTTACCACCTTTTTTCGATGTGTATCACTGTATGTGCTCGGAATGTCATTCTACATCATTTCCGGCACAAAGTCAAAGAAATAACATATATATTTTTTTAATTGTGTTTTATATCAATTTAATGCCGTCAAGTCGACGTAAATAAGCCGATGTCACAGGGCGTGAGCGGTTAGTGCATCGCAGACGCATCAGGGCCGCAAAGGCCATTTCTTGATTGTGCATTGCGAAATCGAAATATAGAAAACAATTAGCAATATTTGATCAATTTAAGCATATAACAAATAAATCTGCATTATAGTATTTAGAACGCCTTAAAAATCCAGTGTCATTTTTGTATTTCCTAGCCTAGTAACTGCAATATATAATTCATAATTAATTATCAGCAAGTGAAACTCTTCCAGGCTTCCTGTTTTCTGTGCTCGACATTGCCTAGTTTGAGTTATTTCTCTCTAACTAATAGCATGTATGTTTACAGCAACAAGTTATCATAAACTTGGCAGAAGACATCTGAAATACAATGGTACAGTCGCCATTGTTACACCTCACAATGGCCAGTGTCCAGTAATGGGCGTTATCTGTTCAAAGAAGAGTACAGATGTAGCACCCATCAACAGGTCCCTGCAACCACGAACCATCCATCATAGTCACGCGAACCAAAACTGGGACTACTATTGGCAGGGGAGGGATGTTGAAAGGGCGATGGAGAGGGAAGGTTATAAATTTCCCACATATAAGGTAAGTGCAGCTAACACCGATGTACTCTTTTAATAGACTTTATTCATTTTCCAAATAAATTAAGGATGGATATATTTTGCCATATATAGAAAGAGAACATTGGTTAGATTTAACACAATATCCACAGTTACAAACTGCATCTATGACATGAGGACAAGGAAAACTTTGGGTTGTCAAAAGTGCAGTAATTGTTCCCCTTTTAAAAATATTAAATTATAGACACACACATAATTACCCACCAGAGAACCACATTCATGATGTGCTAAACAGTCGATATGAAGCAGCTTATAAAAGAGAATAACAGAGAGAATAGAAAAGAGAATAACAAAATAATCAGTGTTTGCATGTACACATAAGATTGACCGTTCATTGTAATTCAGTATATAAAACAGTGCTTGGAATTCGCCAAGCACTGCGACACACATCTTCAAGGGTAACATTGAAACATACTTGAAGAGACACGTCTTCATCTCATGCATACCCCAGGTACTTCCAGCAAAGATATACGGCAAAGAAACATGGGCACTCACCAGCCGAGCAAAGAAAAGCTAGCAGCAGCACAAAGAAAGATGGAAAGGAATATGTTAACACATCACATACTGGGACAGACAAACAAACAAAGGTCACAGCCGTAATTGAACAGGTCAGAAGATGGAAGTGGACCTGGGCAGGGCACATCAGCAGGATACGAGATTTATCTCGTATTCTGCTGAAGAGAAACGATTTAAAGGAAGACCGGGAGATGATTGAGAGACAAAGTAGACGATTACCAGAAGGACACCATCGGGCTGAGTATACCGCAAGATAGGTAGATGTAGAAATAGCACACTGAGGGCTTCTCCAAATTACCGGACACTACAGCTGCACAATAGTGATGATGATATAAGACTGTTAGTCTAGTCGGAAAAGGGAGGTACCGTGTACCCCATGAAATATACTTTTAATTGGTGTCACTAGATCGGAAAAAATCCATCCTGGAAAATCCAAATCCTACGATGATGGTCAAGGGTGGATAAGGACTGAGGATGGAGTGTTGGAACCAGTGTGGTCCTGCGATGCTGCATTACCAAACTCACTGGTTGATCTCCAGGACACTGGTGATCGTGAAGAGGAAGAAGAGGAGGAGGAGGAAAACGAGAAAGGACGAGTTTGACTTTGACGATTTCAGTTAAAGCGATGGTGAATGATGATCTAACACTTATCGTAAGAAGCCCATGGGAGGTTGAGGCGCGGCACCTAAGAAAAGATCATTCTGGCTTGCTGTTTACCTGGATCAGTAAACGAGTTGGTAAATGAACTTAGTGGAATTTCTTTATTCACAATACCTTGAATTGATCCCCATATCAACCTTTGGTCATAAAAAGAACACGATTTCGTAAGTAAATGCCCTCAAAAAATCCTCTCAACTTAACTGCAATATTGGCTGAGATACAGTGTAAATATAACATTTTCGATAATGCTGGCACTTTATAATTTGCATAAATTGCCAGGAACACACGAAGTTAATTCAAGAATGGTCCTTTAATGATCGTTGACCCTGAAAACATGGGTCTGGACATCTTGTTAGTGCTGTTATGTGCGATATTGGCCGAGATATGGTGAATAATTGATTTTTCGATAATGGCGGCACTAATTTGCATATTAAACGGTCAAAGACACATGTGATCATGTCAATAATAACTTTATTATGGTCGCTGACCCTCATAACATGGGTCTATACATCTTATTTTGTCGGTTATCTGCAATACTGGCTGAGATACAGTAAAAAATAGATTTTTCAATAATGGCAGCACTAATTTGCATAAAAACGATACGTGGGACATTTTGCTGACTTCTTAACATAGCAAACCGTTTTCTACGTATTTTTTCCGATCTAGTGATACCAATTAAAAGTATATTTCACGGGGTGCACGCTACCCCCCTTTTCCAACTAGACTATGTGTGTTAAGTCTAGAGTGTAATCTGGTTACTTATTTGGACAGTTGTGTCATGTTGACTGTTAATCTTTCAGAACACTGATGATGTCATCTTAGAGACTTTCTTTCATCGGAATGGCAACGAATACCAGTGCATGTACCAGTCAGGACGTAGGTTCTACCTGGACTCCTGGCAGTCACGGGTAGGTATCACTAGGTAAACACACACCTGGACAGATCACTAACACTTGGCACACCTCTGGTCATGTGATTCATATGTGAATGGCATTTTATAATGAGGACACATGTTAACCTCCTTTCATTCACTCTGTATGAACAGGCAAATCAACAACGTTGTGAATGACGTGTACATTTTATATTTCAGAAAGTACATTTATAAAATTGATTGATAAATATGTCTGAATATGGTTATGTTTTTTGTCTCATTTAAATTAAAAGTCATGCATTACTTTTTAGGTACCATATACATGCTGTTCATGATTACACTTTTTATCATAAACTGAATAAAAATGGATTATATTTATACTTTTACTGATACTGAATCTAGTAGTGTAGTGTTGGATGTGTATAATGTCATCAGAAGAAGTTCTTATGTCAGCCTTCATTTGTGCAAAATTTAAAGTTGAAGCGTTGGACGTTAAAAACAAACATTGGAAAATTTGAGAATAAATTGTCAGGAGTGTGACACTTCCAGCATGATATCTAAAAATGCATCATTTTGAAATTGCAATAAACAGAAAATACCAACAGAAAACTACATAAATATGTAAATTTATCAATGCGGGAACATTGAAGACACCTTTGCTAGCTTCTGTATAATGTGACATCACATGCGACCACAATACGTTGTAACTCTGTACATATGTATCTGCAAATGGTTTACATGCAATGAAAATTCAGTTCTTGTTAGATTCAATGTCTTACAAAACAGCACACACTGGCATTTCTGATGCTTGCTAATTAGTTTACTCAGTCATCAACGTGTCATGATTTATGTGTGGTATAACTCAACAAAGACTTGAACATTTGCAGCAATGGCTGCCTTTCCCAGAGAAATGGAAGAAACAGGGGATTGTGACAACGGACACGATCCTGGCGGATAGACCAGTAGGTTTCTCATTGTGTATGGATCAGTCACCAATAAAGGGACAAATTGATGTCGCAGCAGACATGTATCAGTATTGCAATGCCAACGGACGTACCAGAGCCCTTATCTACAGGGCTGTATAACAGGCATATTGACACACTTAATAACTTTATGAGATTCTCACCGACCGCACATTCCTTTACATTTACTTGCCACATGCGATGTGTATGTTATGGTTAAATAACTGATTGTAAATGAAAAGTAGTCATTTTACAAACATCAACAGTGCCTAGACTTTCAGATGGATTCCTTAAGCAAATGTTTATTGAACATCCAAGACAACATGTAATAATCATTACTCATTTTATTACACGTGTACTATCAAAACATCAACCATTCACAACATGCAGTACTGACATTGAAGTAATGTACAGTTGCTGAAGTTGCTTTATGTTTGGTAATTTGGAGAAACACCTAAAACATTATGGAATTAATTCGTCCTTGTATTTTGGTTTGTATTTGGTAGGCTGGAATCATGTGGCAGGTTCTTGTAGCACATTGCTATATTCATTCCACCCTGATTGGTCCATTGCGGTACTGACACAAAAACTGATGACATTATAAATGTGAAATTTGTTTTTGTAAATTGTGGCTTCATGAAGGAAGTTAATAAAACTTACTATCAGGGTAGTTACGATACTGGCTTAGTGACATGCTAAAATTGAATCTCCTTCCAAGCAAACAATAAAATACATCCACTATATTTTGTGCTGGGTCTTATACTAAGTATGTATAAATTAGTTCAGATATATAAAATGCAGACATTTTGCAAATTTTAGATAACATTTTAAATTGTCCCTTTTGTGGTGATTTATTCATATATACATATTGATGCCTAGAAGGAGCCAGGCATTATCTCTCTGGACAAAAACTGTAGTGTCAATGACATGAACTCTAAGTGAACCTCTTGCAAAGTGACAATAAAATATTTAACTCATATTTATTTTTGATGAAGTGAATGTACATGTAATAATAAACAACAATTCTTGACATTATTGATGGACATGATAACAGCATGTCTCTTCAGAATTGCTCGCAAGATTCACAAACGATGACTTTTGATAGTTGCAGACGGGGAATGAAGAGACCAGTGCTGCCACCACTGTCACAACAATGGTTACAATGGATGACAGAGAGGGGTACATTGATCACCCTACCAGGGGCAGACTTGATACATACATTTTTGAGGTATGTTTGGCATAGCGTGTATTTTGAAGACAGTTTGAGACCATGTTATATGAAGAGTACACATTATTTTATGTAATTATTATACTGGTAGTACCCGTAATACCACAAAACACAGTTAAGTTCAAAAACGCATTGACAGAAGAATATATACATATTACAGTTTGTGAGGAAGCGTACCACTGTTGGTGAACACTCACTTTAGAGGCAATGTTGATTTTAATTGATAGGCAGTAGGCACCAAGACTGCTTTTTTTTCTTGAAAACCTCGACAAAGATGCAGTTGAATGTCCTGTCCCCCCCCCCCCCAGTAAGTACCCTCCTTAGTGTAACTGAAAATTTGTCCTGCCGCACTCTCCTCAGTGAAGTTGAACTTGCAGAAAATATTGCATCAATTATTATGGCATCACCTTCTCCAATTAAATGATTGATCCACCATATCATTTTATAGCGTTAGATTTCAGTTGTGCACTGCATTGGTCAACAGGAGAAGAGGAATGTCCACTACTACTATGACCCCTGGGCTAAGGAATGGCTCCAGCTGCCCATATCATGGGAACTTCGCTCAGACCATGTTTGCAAGCTCATGGCTGCAATTGAGGTAAGAATTATTGGCAAGGATTCCACCTCAAACACATTTACTACGTTACCTATTGGATCAGTCTTAGTGCATTTTAAATATTAATTCTGATCAATTACACTGCTAACAGTTACATTTTATCTTCAATATTGCATAACTCTTATTTTGGAATATACCTGTTTTGTTAACCCAGATATTTATAATTACACAGTGTTTGCATGAACTAGCATACATTGTGTAATCTTCTTCTGTTAGATTCTGCCTTCATCGGTCCTTGCAAGTATTACAAGGAACATTTGATGTAATGTGCCTACGTAAATGCATGTAACTGTTAAAACAAACTACCCTGATAGTATGGACAAGTTGCAATCTGTTGCATGTCAGGGATATGTAATAATTCTACTGAATGAAAATCAAATGAAGAGACATTTGCAACGTATGATTTTCCTGAATACAATCTGATGACATTGTAGAAAAGTATTTGTTGATTTTTATGGCATCGTGTCTAAAGGAATGTGGTTTGACAACTGGAAGAGATTGAGAGGAGATCAGATCGAAGTGTTTAAATTATGAAATGGTTATGAAAGTATTGATAGAAATATTATTTATCCGTTAAGAAAGATAGAAGGACTAGAGGATATGAACTTACATTAGCAAAGGAGCAGTGTAGATTATATATTAGAAAGTTGTAATTTTCACAAAGAACAGTAAATAAAAGGGACAGATTATCTGCTGACTGTGTGGGTGCTAGTATTGTTAGTATGTTTAAAAATATAATTGTCATATACTGCAGATAGATAGGTTGGACTCTCGATAAGCCAAAGGGCTTCCTTACCCACCTGCCATCTAGAGTTGATTCTCTAGGTGGCAAGGATGACATGCAAGAGACACTAATACATTATGTCACCAAAGTGTCACCATGTCTGTAGGAGACGTTGACAGACTGGCGTGACAAACATGACATCCTGGCTGCCCTGCGAGCCAGCAACTACAAGCCACAAATGTGCATTGATAATTACTTGGCCATTGGTGATAAAGGTAACGACATCTAGCAACTGTTGTCATGTCACAACTGCTCGGTGTGAACGATGTGTGATCTCATTTATTTAATCAAGAAAAACATGCAGTATTTTGGATGCAATAGATACTTGTTATATTTTGGATGCAAGTGATGACGTACGACTTGCAACTTAGAATGCTCCAAAATGGCTGCAAAACATGCAACAGCCAATTCCCATTGGATTCGACTGCTGTATCACGGTTACTAAAACAACATTACCGACTGCCTTGTTTGGTTGTGAAATTCACAATAGCTTCAAAATGCAATCATATCTGTTCCATTTAAATTGGTTGCGTGATTGTATTGATTTACTGTCTCTGTGACACATGGGATGACCAACATGTTTGATTGGCTGGACATTATCTTCCCATGGCAGGTGCCGCGGTGCCTGGACACACCGACAGCTCTCACCTAATGGGCGAAATGGACCATAGCATTAAGGACCTTAACAAGACCATTGAGAAGTTGGTGCGTGCATAAACATGTTTGATGAATGTTGTTCCTGTCAATATAAAAATATAAAACAAGTTTTGCAGTTTATTAGATTAGGTTTCTGTTGATTATTGATTAATGAAGTAATTTGTCTTAATTTCTTTAAACTTTTGGGAGGTGTGTTTATTTTGTGTGTCTCAAGTGTTTTGTGGTGTCACAAGTGTTTTGTGGTGTCACAAGTGTTTTGTGGTGTCACAAGTGTTTTGTGGTGTCACAAGTGTTTTGTGGTGTCACAAGTGTTTTGTGGTGTCACAAGTGTTTTGTGGTGTCACAAGTGTTTTGTGGTGTCACAAGTGTTTTGTGGTGTCACAAGTGTTTTGTGGTGTCACAAGTGTTTTGTGATGTCACAAGTGTTTTGTGGTGTCACAGAGACGGGATTTGGAGGAGAAGAGTCGTCAACTTCAGAAAGAGCAAAAAGGGAGGAAATCTGCAGAGGAACAGGTGAGCAACCCGCTCTCTCTCCGACCACGTCACCATGGCAACATAAATTCTTCACCATCCATTCTATTCAAGACATCAAGCCATGCTACCAACTAGAACGATTCTTCTTGAAAACATTTCAATAGAATAACAGCTACCGAAAATCACATTGCAATGGTAGCTTTAACTGTAACAGTCCAAACGTTTGCTTTAATAATTCTGCTCATATCCTGCTACATTCACCACATCATATTACATATTATACTCTACAAATCAACCCCCATGCTGGATGGTTTATACAGAAATTTGGTAATTCAATTTTTGTGACAACTACTTCACCGGTTTCTTGGCATGGTCTCACATATGAGTCGTGTGTCTTGTTTACATTATCTTTATTGTAAGCCGTCGCAACAGGTGAAGAAACTAGAAGACAAAGTGAGCTCTCTAGAAGCAGAGGTGAAGAGATCTAAGGCCCAGCATGAAGCTCAGCTACAGCAAACTGTGCCACTAAAATCGGTAAGCTAATGTCATGGACCACCATATGACGTTATTATATTTATATAATTATTATTTAGTAATCGGTGACTCCACCTGGCGATTAATGGTTATCCCGGTAGTAGTAATTAGCAGTCACAATAGGTGGCACTGCAGTTGGTTCAGTGGGATTTGGGAGGAAGGCGTGGGACTCGAGACTTGCGACCAACGATCGAAGTCGAGTAACGACATGTACGTTACGAGTTGCGGATAGAGGTGATGAATTATCTTGAAAGATTTGTGTGCTGCTCTAACTGATGCGCCAAGAAGTGTGTGCCTGACATTCCTGGCTGTGGGCAGTTATCATCCAGCGTCCGCGTCCATCCTTGACACTAACATGCCTCTTGGTTAAAGATATGAACGATTTAGTGTTTCTGTCAATGTATGGTTTATGAATTAATTTAGGCAGAAACAAATAGTTTTACATGTAAAGCAATTGATTTGTACTTGCATGCTATTTTGGTCTGTAAAATAGTTATCAATTTGTTGTTAATTATAATATATTTCATAACTGTATGGGTCCAGAGAGGTGGTTGACAGGTGTTTAGGATGATCGTTATCACAAATACCCATCAGAAAATGATGCCTGTTACTTGTATTGTAATATTTGCTTACACAGCATTTACACTTTTTAAAAATTGTTTATTAAAAAATATTGTTTGGTTAGCGAAATTTGTTTTGCAGGCTGCAACATCTTCTTTTGATCCAAAACTGGTGAAAAATCTGAACGCATTAATGCGGCATCTACACAAAGACTACATCCAGCTGAAGATGGAGGCCAGCAAGAGGTTCACAGAACTACACGAGTTCATCAAGCAGGTACACTGCACTCTATGTGGGTGTACGGTGGGCACTGGTCAGTTACTGCGTCATCACGTTTAGGAGAGGGGAAATATGTGACGTGTTCTGATATGTAAGAAAAGCAGTTCACTGGCAGAGTGGCTGGTATCTTCACTGGCAGTGTGGCTGGTATCTTCACTGGCAGAGTGGCTGGTATCTTCACTGGCAGAGTGGCTGGTATCTTCACTGGCAGAGTGGCTGGTATCTTCACTGGCAGAGTGGCTGGTATCTTCACTGGCAGAGTGGCTGGTATCTTCACTGGCAGTGTGGCTGGTATCTTCACTGGCAGTGTGACTGGTATCTTCACTGGCAGTGTGGCTGGTATCTTCACTGACAGAGTGGCTGGTATCTTCACTGGCAGAGTGGCTGGTATCTTCACTGGCAGAGTGGCTGGTATCTTCACTGGCAGAGTGGCTGGTATCTTCACTGGCAGAGTGGCTGGTATCTTCACTGGCAGAGTGGCTGGTATCTTCACTGGCAGAGTGGCTGGTATCTTCACTGGCAGTGTGGCTGGTATCTTCACTGGCAGTGTGACTGGTATCTTCACTGGCAGTGTGGCTGGTATCTTCACTGACAGAGTGGCTGGTATCTTCACTGGCAGAGTGGCTGGTATCTTCACTGGCAGAGTGGCTGGTATCTTCACTGGCAGAGTGGCTGGTATCTTCACTGGCAGAGTGGCTGGTATCTTCACTGGCAGAGTGGCTGGTATCTTCACTGACAGTGTGGCTGGTATCTTCACTGGCAGTGTGACTGGTATCTTCACTGGCAGTGTGACTGGTATCTTCACTGGCAGAGTGGCTGGTATCTTCACTGGCAGTGTGGCTGGTATCTTCACTGGCAGTGTGACTGGTATCTTCACTGGCAGTGTGGCTGGTATCTTCACTGACAGAGTGGCTGGTATCTTCACTGGCAGAGTGGCTGGTATCTTCACTGGCAGAGTGGCTGGTATCTTCACTGGCAGAGTGGCTGGTATCTTCACTGGCAGAGTGGCTGGTATCTTCACTGGCAGAGTGGCTGGTATCTTCACTGACAGTGTGGCTGGTATCTTCACTGGCAGTGTGACTGGTATCTTCACTGGCAGTGTGACTGGTATCTTCACTGGCAGAGTGGCTGGTATCTTCACTGGCAGTGTGGCTGGTATCTTCACTGGCAGTGTGGCTGGTATCTTCACTGGCAGTGTGACTGGTATCTTCACTGGCAGTGTGGCTGGTATCTTCACTGGCAGTGTGGCTGGTATCTTCACTGGCAGAGTGGCTGGTATCTTCACTGGCAGAGTGGCTGGTATCTTCACTGGCAGTGTGGCTGGTATCTTCACTGGCAGTGTGGCTGGTATCTTCACTGGCAGTGTGGCTGGTATTTTCACTGGCAGAGTGGCTGGTATCTTCACTGGCAGAGTGGCTGGTATCTTCACTGGCAGTGTGGCTGGTACCTTCACTGGCAGAGTGGCTGGTATCTTCACTGGCAGTGTGGCTGGTATCTTCACTGGCAGTGTGACTGGTATCTTCACTGGCAGTGTGGCTGGTATCTTCACTGGCAGTGTGGCTGGTATCTTCACTGGCAGTGTGACTGGTATCTTCACTGGCAGTGTGGCTGGTATCTTCACTGGCAGTGTGGCTGGTATCTTCACTGGCAGAGTGGCTGGTATCTTCACTGGCAGAGTGGCTGGTATCTTCACTGGCAGTGTGGCTGGTATCTTCACTGGCAGTGTGGCTGGTATCTTCACTGGCAGTGTGGCTGGTATTTTCACTGGCAGAGTGGCTGGTATCTTCACTGGCAGAGTGGCTGGTATCTTCACTGGCAGTGTGGCTGGTACCTTCACTGGCAGAGTGGCTGGTATCTTCACTGGCAGTGTGGCTGGTATCTTCACTGGCAGAGTGGCTGGTATATTCACTGGCAGTGTGGCTGGTATCTTCACTGGCAGAGTGGCTGGTATCTTCACTGGCAGAGTGGCTGGTATCTTCACTGGCAGTGTGGCTGGTACGTTCACTGGCAGAGTGGCTGGTATCTTCACTGGCAGAGTGGCTGGTATCTTCACTGTCAGTGTGGCTGGTATCTTCACTGGCAGAGTGGCTGGTATCTTCACTGGCAGAGTGGCTGGTATCTTCACTGGCAGTGTGGCTGGTATCTTCACTGGCAGAGTGGCTGGTATCTTCACTGGCAGAGTGGCTGGTATCTTCACTGGCAGAGTGGCTGGTATCTTCACTGGCAGAGTGGCTGGTATCTTCACTGGCAGTGTGGCTGGTATTTTCACTGGCAGAGTGGCTGGTATCTTCACTGGCAGAGTGGCTGGTATCTTCACTGGCAGTGTGGCTGGTACCTTCACTGGCAGAGTGGCTGGTATCTTCACTGGCAGTGTGGCTGGTATCTTCACTGGCAGAGTGGCTGGTATATTCACTGGCAGTGTGGCTGGTACCTTCACTGGCAGAGTGGCTGGTATCTTCACTGGCAGAGTGGCTGGTATATTCACTGGCAGTGTGGCTGGTATCTTCACTGGCAGAGTGGCTGGTATCTTCACTGGCAGAGTGGCTGGTATCTTCACTGGCAGTGTGGCTGGTACGTTCACTGGCAGAGTGGCTGGTATCTTCACTGGCAGAGTGGCTGGTATCTTCACTGTCAGTGTGGCTGGTATCTTCACTGGCAGAGTGGCTGGTATCTTCACTGGCAGAGTGGCTGGTATCTTCACTGGCAGTGTGGCTGGTATCTTCACTGGCAGAGTGGCTGGTATCTTCACTGGCAGAGTGGCTGGTATCTTCACTGGCAGAGTGGCTGGTATCTTCACTGGCAGAGTGGCTGGTATCTTCACTGGCAGTGTGGCTGGTATTTTCACTGGCAGAGTGGCTGGTATCTTCACTGGCAGAGTGGCTGGTATCTTCACTGGCAGTGTGGCTGGTACCTTCACTGGCAGAGTGGCTGGTATCTTCACTGGCAGTGTGGCTGGTATCTTCACTGGCAGAGTGGCTGGTATATTCACTGGCAGTGTGGCTGGTACCTTCACTGGCAGAGTGGCTGGTATCTTCACTGGCAGAGTGGCTGGTATCTTCACTGTCAGTGTGGCTGGTATCTTCACTGGCAGAGTGGCTGGTATCTTCACTGGCAGAGTGGCTGGTACCTTCACTGGCAGTGTGGCTGGTATCTTCACTGGCAGAGTGGCTGGTATCTTCACTGGCAGAATGGCTGGTATCTTCACTGGCAGTGTGGCTGGTATCTTCACTGGCAGAGTGGCTGGTATTTTTGTTATTGAGATTTGTGACTTTATTACCAGACTGTTGCTGGATTATACACGTGTTTATTTTTGATCCAAACGAAACATAAAATGGCCAACTATATTTTAATAGTGATATAATTAATGGGGTGGCTGCCACGAGACTGACCAAAATGGTCTTAGTGACAGTCTCCTCGACCGTTGGTTATCTTGCCTACATTAAACAAATTCTATTTACATTCTATATTTACATTACATTCTATAATTACATTTATGTTATTTTCGACACAATTACGTGCCATGTTACTGCACTAATGAAATATAATTTTTTAATTTGAACTGTAGGTAATTTTGTTTGAGCATTGCTTTTGTATTGCTCTATGTACTGGGTCAATAAACATTTCCAATTCCAATTCTGATTCCACTGGGATGTCTGTCTTGAAGCCACGTGTGAGGTACAGATACAAGCAAGGTGTGTTCTTTCTTGTAGCTCAATGTAGGTGTGGTCAACGTCTCCAAGGGATGCTCTGCACTGGGGAAGGAAATGGAAAATGTTGGTTTGTTGTACCGCAAGGAAGCCATGCAGAGAAAGCTTCTCTACAACAAAGTAGGACATTGTAGTATAATTAAGTTACTTTGGAGCTTAAAGTCGAAGATGAGTACGACGTTTCGATCCATTAGCTATGGACCTTGTTCACGTACTGGTGTCACGTGAGTTGCCTCCGATTTCGGCCACTGGACACTCAGTGTCCATGAAGAACACTAAAGTACTGACCCGTGAATCCAACTGGCACAAGAGAAAAGTGGAGGCCATATACATCAGACAGAGAGCCCCTACCATGAACAGAGATCAGGGATACCATCTGTCTGCCATTTACAATCAAATTAGCCCGCCGAAATCTGAGGCAACACACGTGACACCAGTACGATAACAAGGTCCATAGCTAACGGATCGAAACATCGTACTCATCTTCGACTTTAAGCTCCAAAGTAAGTTAATTATACTACAATAAACCATTCTTGGAGCCATGAACAATATATTCACTAAAGTAGGACATATCTAGCAAATATAATACACTGCACTGTAGTTTCCTCGTTGTCTAAAGTTTCATGAGTCCAACGTATTCCTGTCTGCATCATGATACGCTGTCATCATTTCAGCCCAAGGTTTGATTCTCCTCACAATGTAACGTGTATTCAAATTCCAGACTTGTGTGTTATCATTTTAAAGTGTTTTGGCAACATGTTTCTAAACACTTATATGCAGGCTGTTGTAATTGTTATATAAGACATCATACTTAATCTGGTTTTAAATATATATATACTCTTGGTGTAATTGTTTGTTTTTTCAATTATGATTAATTAAAATGTTTATACTTATCACAGACTATACCGGACTATGATCAGACAAACATATTGTAATTCAATTGTAATTGTTGATTTTGTGTAATTGGACTAATCTCTTGTTGATAGCCAGCTCCCAAATAAACTCCTGAATCCAGCCCTGGCTGCATCTGTTTCTTGGAATTGGTTTCAGCTTCAAGAACTGCGAGGGAACATTCGTGTGTTCGCGCGATGTCGCTTCGATGACCGCACCAAGTGTTGCCTACAGTTTCCTTCTGACCAAGAGGTGCAGGTTCCAGGGGGCAGAAAACTCTTCAAGTTTGACAAAGTATTCTCACCTAAAGCAACCCAGGAAGAGGTTGGTGTGTTTGTTTGGTGCGTTTGTAGGTTGATTGCATGGTCGATTTGTTGGTGTGTTTTGATTGGTGTGTTTGTAGGTTGATTGCATGGTCGATTTGTTGGTGTGTTTTGATTGGTGTGTTTGTAGGTTGATTGCATGGTCGATTTATAGGTGTGTTTGTTTGTTGATTGGTAGATTCCCAGGCATAAGGCAAGTCCTGATATAATTGACTAATACTTTAATGCACGTGAGTTATTCAGTCATTAACATCAAGTAAAACAGAGCCTTGCTGTCAACGTACAAACAGGTGGATTTGAGTGTGATTCTTTCATACGCAGCTTTCATTATTATGTTGTATGGAAGTAAAAAAAGGAAACCGATTAATGACGAGTATTTCTCAGTCTACTGCCATATGGTGTAGGATGGCAACAGTGTGTGCAGCTTACATTCTGTAGTGACCAGGCCTGAGGTCATTTAAGCTCTATGCAAAGTGTCCTTGGTAAACATGCGTTAATCAAAATACATGTAGTGCGAAATTCAAATTAGCCAAAAAGTGGTGTCGGATGTTTGTAGACACACGTGGCCTGTGATTACGTCGTGTGTGGACGGCTACAATGTGTGCATCTATTAGGCGCTGTATGGTGGCCACTAGTTGCGAGTGTATCTCATTGTGCTTCCCTCTGGTGTCAGGTGTTTGAAGACACGTGGCCTGTGATCACGTCGTGTGTGGACGGCTACAATGTGTGCATCTATTAGATGGTGTACGGTGGCCACTAGTTGCGAGTATATATGTCAGTGTGCTGCCCTCTGGTGTCAAGTGTTTGAAGACACATGGCCTGTGATCACGTCGTATGTGGATGGCTACAATGTGTGCATCTATTAGGCGCTGTATGGTGGCCACTAGTTGCGAGTGTATCTCATTGTGCTTCCCTCTGGTGTCAGGTGTTTGAAGACATGTGGCCTGTGATCACGTCGTGTGTGGACGGCTACAATGTGTGCATCTATTAGATGGTGTACGGTGGCCACTAGTTGCGAGTATATATGTCAGTGTGCTGCCCTCTGGTGTCAGGTGTTTGAAGACACGTGGCCTGTGATCACGTCGTGTGTGGACGGCTACAATGTGTGCATCTATTAGATGGTGTACGGTGGCCACTAGTTGCGAGTATATATGTCAGTGTGCTGCCCTCTGGTGTCAGGTGTTTGAAGACACGTGGCCTGTGATCACGTCGTGTGTGGACGGCTACAATGTGTGCATCCTGGCCTATGGACAGACATCGTCTGGGAAGACGTACACGATGCAGGGTCCACCCAGCAACCCTGGAGTCAACATCAGGTGGGAAAACACACAACTGTCACCAGCCTGCTGGGATAGCTGTCTTGTGGTTGAATTGAGAACTGCCTGATCCAATATCAGAACATCTCGTTCGCGATGTGGACAAATCAACATACCACAGAAATTATTTTATTGCCAAAACATGTAATATATAAAATATTTTTTGCATAACTTGTATGTGATAGCCACTGTGAAATGTGTATGTGCCAACCATAGCATTTTGTTTATTGTATTTCTCATTTTAACAAAATAGTGCTTTTGGCATCAAATAGGATATAAAAAATTCACGTGCCTAAACAATATACAATCCAGTACACAAAACGTATGGTCTCAATTTTTGAACATAGGTTTCCTTTCTAACAATTGTTAGTGATTGCTGGTTGCATACACCAGATCAGCAGTACAAAATAATAATAATTCAGTGTTTTCTCAGCTGTTACAAAATAGAAACGATAATTAAGCAAACAGCTTTATATGTTTTTTTGCATTACCCGATCTGTTACAGGTCTTTGAAAGAATTGCTGAAAATCTGTAATGAGCGAGACAACATTGACTACGTTATACAGGTAACTGCAACAATTACTCTACTTTTAGTGTGTGGCGCCACCTGGGGAATGTCAGACCACTCATTTTTAGTCACTGAAAAAGCAAATCACTTCAAATGTTGTGCTTTAACTTCATGGATCCTAAAACCCGATGTATTGGGTTTTGACACCAGTGTGTACTATAATTGCTAGATGTCACTGGTTTTTCGCAGAAACTTTGTCAAATTATACCCGGATGTAGACAGAAGATTTATCGATAGTTTGACACCAAGTTTGCATGTATGTATCAAGAAAAACGGTACTTTCTAGCAAAATCATATCAGCAGTCGATCGTAGATGTTTCACCAGTCATGTTAGCAATGTTCATGAGCAAGAATTGCAGTTGTGTAGTTAGCATGTCCAATGATTTGGATGGAAATGTAAAAAGCAGCAGCTATGTTGACAGCCGTGTTTGACATCGGCAATATTTCGTTCGATTCTGAGCTGTCAAATAATTGCACATTAGCCACAAAATAAAACAGATTTTGATATATCTTATCGTCCATCTTATTTCTTGTCAGGATTGTTGACATAAATAATATTCTGATTTTTTTTAATATGTTTTGTAGTCACGCCACAGTAATTTTGATGACAACATGTTGACAAATGTATTCTGATTTACACAATATAATTTTGCTTTGGACTTGCATGTGCTATATTCCACATAACACTTATGATGGCAGTGTCATTTGCTGTATGTAATATTTCAAACCTGATTTAAGAAAAACAGGACCAACTTCCTGAGTGACATAAAATAGAACCCAGTTGAGTGTTAGTTTTTGTTATTCTCACTGATGACATATTATATCTTGCAATGATATCATAATTGAGAAAATAATTGCTTATAATTATGGAGGAATCAACAAAACAAAACTGATTTTCATATATATATTGTCAGTCATCTTGGATTTTTGATATATGTAAATTATATATTAATTAGTTTCAGTTAATCATACAACAGTGATGTGTATATCAGTGTATAGATAATTCCTTTCTGGTCAAGATTATATACACTTTTGTACAATTGTGATGAACAGTTTTTACGATATGGTTCATTATGTAAACCCATGTCTAGTCATAGTGGCCCTCAGAAACTCAGGGCTCAAGAAGTAAAATGCATTGCCAGTTGGTAGATCAAAGGAAAAAAGGGAATAAACGTGGAAACATAGACTCTATCGCTGTGCCAGTGCATCCCCCATTATTGCATAGACATGTCAGACTATAGATTGTGTGAAATGTGCTGTGAGTCGTTCTCCTACATGGATGCTTCCAGGTATCCATGGTGGAGATCTACAATGAGATGATCCAGGATCTGCTGACAAGTAGTACCCAGATCCTGGAGATCCATGTCAATGGCACCCATATCCTCCTGCCGGGTATTAAAGAGATGGAAGTAAACAGTCTAAACGACATCACAAAGGTCTTTCAAGTGGGTTCGGAAAACAGGAAAACTGCATCAACAAAGATGAACTCGGAGAGGTGTGTATATACGATGTATGATCCTGAATTTGTATATCAACAGAGATGAGAGGGGTAATGATTTACATAACTAAAATCAGAAAAAGGTATGTCTGGTTAGAAAGATAGGTGGAAAAAGTATTAAGATGGGGATATAAGACACAGTTTGGCATAAGGAAACTTGAAAAGACAGGGACTATTAACTGGGAGTGGGGCCAGAAATAGAGGAATGAGATGTGTGTGGGTGTCTTCTTGTGTAGATGGGACAGACTAAGTGATGTCCCCCATTAAAGCAGTTGCTTTAAGGTGAATTAGGACGAAATTATGGCTTAATTTATATCTGTCTGCTTGTAATCAAAATTTAATTACAAATGATAGAAATCATTTAACACTTTTTGAAGAAAATGTTTACCTGTTGCATTCATCTGCCAAAGTCACCTGTTTTTCCATTTCTCAAACTTGTCTGCTCTAGAGACTTGTTTCTTCCTTTTAGAGAACAATCTTATCTGGATATGACACCAGTGTTTTGAACCAGTATTTCATCCCTCTAATTTCCAAATCCCACCTGCAGAGGAGCCTGATGTTAGCGATGTTCGTTTCCTTTCAGTTCTCGGTCTCATCTCATCTGCATGATCACTGTCAAAGGTCACAACCGCACCAGTGGGGCGACCACGACAGGAACGTTGACCTTGTGTGACCTTGCAGGCTCTGAGAGGGTTGGGAAGACGGAGGCAACAGGGAAGAGGCTGGTGGAGGCAGCCGCCATCAACAAGTCACTCTCGGCTCTTGGTCAGGTTTGTCATACATTGCAGATGTTTGGGAAATAACCACGAAATATGAATCATTGTTTTCTATTGTCAGAGCTCACAGATGTTATATCATTGACGTTTAGTGCTAATGATAACTTATAAAATCATTATTAAACAATTCCTAATTACTTAATGCTCATTAGATTTCATAACTAGAATTATCAGAAATTATTTAATACAAGTTGTATGAGTTCACTGTGTATGCAGCCATTTCTTTCAGGTATTCTCAGCTCTGAGAACAGGACAAATGCACATTCCTTACAGGAACTCCAAACTCACACATCTACTGCAGCCCAGTCTAGGAGGCGATGCCAAGGTATGTCTACTCACAATTTGAATTACATCACTAAAAATAAATTATAACGTTCATTGCGATATCTTGCAGGTATTTGCAGCCCAGGTACACGTACTAATCCTAATTTGTTGATTCTGTTCTAATGCCATTAAAAAGAATGAAAATTTGCAGAATAAAACCACGACACTAAACATTCAAGTTTCTTTTAATTTCATGTATAAATATGTATTATTCTATAGAATAAATATTTTGTTTGCTTATTAATTGTCATCAATCTGATTTTGGGTGGTAATAATGTTTCAATCGATTGTTTTATTCCGCATTACTTTGCGGAAATATTTAAGTCTCCAGTCTTGTCTTTCAGGCGTGCATGTTTGTCACCGTCAGTCCCGACGAGTCCAACCTCGCAGAGACCATCAGTTCTCTTGAGTTTGGCTCCAATGCCAGACAGGTTCAACTCGGCCAGGCGAAACAGAACATTCAGAAGAAGGCACCACAAACACCTGGCGGTGATCATGACAACGGCAACTAGTACCAGACCTTTATGTGGCAAAGTGCCACTCGACAATGATGTGTAATAATATATACACACGAGTTTACCCCAGGTGGAACGTGAACACTGAAGCCCTTGTCTTCAGTTTGGTGTCGCCGTGTGCACAGCTTGTTCTTGTCAGTTTAATTTTAAGACAGTGTCAAATTCATACGTCTACCAATAGCATATTAATTTAGGTAAATGGTTCGATTTATTTATCGTCTTCCTTGCGAATGAGTTCTTTTTCACACATATTCTACATAGTTCCTGAATTAATGCTCCATTGTGGAATGTGTTTATATGTGTACATATGACGTTTAGCGTATTCGTTAGTTAAATTGTTTAATTAATTTGGTTCTACGGGTAATTTACAGTTAGTAAGAAGATGGTACTTATAGTTTGTTTCCCGGTAGAGTTTCTACTTCATTTATTCAAAAAGTAAAAGTACAATGTTCATTCCTAATTTATTAACGTGTTATGCAATTGTATATTGTTCTCTTTGCTATAATAAATGTGTTTTTTATTTGATATATTATTGTAAATGTGTTTTTGTAGTATTTGTTTCCAGCAACGTTGTAGTATCGGTCTAATGTATACATACATTTATAGATATACTAGTGTATATATATATATATATATATGTATTTATATATGTATATATATATATACGTATATACATATATATTCACATATATAATTATATATACAGTATGTATATATCTAGACATCCGTCATTCTTGAAAGACCATGAAAGACTAAAGGTGTGCTGTGGCTGTAAAGACCCACTCTAGAGTGACAGTCTGTTACACTGGGTGCACTTGAAGTCTGTCTCAATCTGCTCAGACATTTGGTTGCTTTATCTCCGGGTTCTCTGCTGATCTGCAAAGCCTCTCCTCTCGCAAGGCCCTTGTTCAACTCTTGCCTCCACTGGCTCCATCCATAACAGTTTCTTCCCACCTGTGAGCATCGATGTCTAGCTCCTTCCACTCACGCTTGCAGATGTCTTTGAGACGGAGACGGGGTGTCACGTGGGTCAGCTGCCTGAAATCAACTCGGAAGAGTTGGAAAACGAATTCCTTGATTAAAGAGTTGAGCAAAGCAATTGACATTCTGCCAGCAGGGAAAACACCCGGAAGAGATGGCATTCCAACAGAGGTCACCAAGTGCGGGTTAAAGCACACGGGAGGTGCACCCACCTAGTGTCTGTGATTCTGTGCTGGGAGGAAGGATCACAGTACCACATGACATGTGTGATGGGAACATAGTCTGTATATGCAAATAAAGTTATATATTGTGGTTTCAATGTTATGATCTTCTAAGGTCTCATTCAACTTGTCTGCCTTTCAGAACATATTTGGCAAGCCGACCTTTCTGCGCTGGCACCGGGGATTATCAATGTCACTGCTAAGGTGCTTGTCTATGTCTATATGATAATTGGCAAACGTATTTAAGATCATTACGCCAATATAGATGAACAGGTATATTTTCCAAAGTATATTATTGGGAAATTACGATTGTCTGCTCAACTTAGATTAAAGTAAATAAAGATGTCCACTGTGACTGCAGATAGTGAAATACAGGACAAAATCCCCTCTGAAAAAATCCTTATATATATATATGGCCTTACTGCTTACAAACGTTTCAAATTGGAGAACGTATTGTGTAAAAACATTGAAGAATCCCTCAGACAAAACCTTAAGTGAACGTCTTGTATAAAAACATTTCACGTTTTGTAGAGGGCTGCGGCGCGTCTATTGATATCCTTTTATCATGTCACACAGGTGGTAATGTTGGAATTTTCCGCAGGTTGTCGACTGGCAGGTATCACTGACCCGTTGACTTTAATTACAGTGTTGTCTCTTACAATACTTCGTTGAAAAAAGAGATTTTATGTAGCCGGTCCTCGGTACACACGCCCCAAACAATTCCTCCGTCACCAGGGTCTCCTGGAAAACTGGCAACAATATCTTTTGGCAGAGGGCGTGCAGTTGAATGAACTTGGTTTGACCATGTATTACAGGTCTCTGCGTCGAGATGTTATTATATACTCCTCACACAACAGTGTTGGCAAATTCACTCCATCTTCTAGGCACCAGCTGTATTTGCCGTGTCAAGTCGTTAAGTAGATTTTGCGTTGTGTTTTGATACTTACTCCTTTTTAATAGGTGATATCCTGAGGCCTTGGTTTGATTAGGGTGC
Organism: Oasisia sp. SBJ-2009; assembly: GCA_964017155.1. Lineage (NCBI taxonomy): Eukaryota > Metazoa > Annelida > Polychaeta > Sabellida > Siboglinidae > Oasisia > Oasisia sp. SBJ-2009. The sequence continues at coordinate 56,291,322 of OZ024854.1, forward strand.
CTACCAACTTCACATATTATTTATTACTTTCAGGATTTCGTACTAGCCTACCTGGCTGCCGGCCGGTCTGATCGATATATGACATGGAGTTAATGTTTATTTGTTACAAAATTGTAATGGAGGTAATACTTCACCATCACAATTTGTTACGGACCATGTACCCATGTAGCTCTACACTTGGTTAGCAAGTCTACATACTTCAATAATGTGTGTTCTATTCTTTGCTTTCTTTACTAGCACTACACCTGCACATGTTTACTGGGTCTGCAGATGGTCAATCCATGATGAGGATTTATTTCCAGACCCACATTATTCAGTTTTAAACCGGACATGTTATGTACAAAATGTCGATTGTTGCACAGTTTGATGTGGACGTGATCCACACCCATACATGCTACCTGCATGATTACATTAATGCCTCTCCATTTGAATGGCACATGCTGTTGACCACGCATGTATTGTAGGGCGTGCTTTGTGGTCAGCCCAGTGTGACGATGATGTTATGTTCCACACCCATATATGCGCTCATGCCGGTATGCTTGAACACCCTGTTGGTGACCACATATATCTTGTTTGGGTTGACTGTGGTCGCCGCAAGAAGATGATGTTTGTGCCGCTCCCATATATGTGTTTGTGCCTGTATGCATGACCACCCTGTTGGAGACCACACATACATTGTTTCGGTTGACTGTGGTCGGCCCAGGGAGATGTCGTTTGTTCCACTCCCATATATGCGTTCGTGCCGGTATGCATTCAGCAGGCTGTTATAGACCACACATTTACTGTCGGGCGTGCTTTGTGGTCGGCCCAGGGTGATGATGTTTATTCTTTCGAGTCTGATTTCATCAACAGGTTTTCCTTTTGGACATCCACTGCTGTTGGACCAGGGCGGTGAGGATGAGTCTCCACATCCACGTTCTCACCTTCTATTATGTAACAGGCTTGATGATGTCCCACACAAATAGGGTTCCTTGTGTACATGTCATCTTGTTATATGGAACCAGGTGTTGCTGTATAACACATTTTGGCATATGATAGTTGGTCGCGTTACATTGCTGTATTGACCTCCTTACGTTACTGTGTTTTCTAACTTTTATAGGTGCGCTATTGCTGCACACTTCAATTACCTGAGGTTAATACAGTGTATTGGATTCACTTTGCCACTTTCTTGTCTCAGGTTATTATGGCATGGCCACAAACATATGTGTGCTACATGTCACAGGCTGACATCACGGCATGGTGCCTGTATATTCATATTTCTTTTGTGTGAACGAAATACTGCGCTGCTGTGTTTTCGTATTTCTGCAATACCTAAGGTTAAACCTGGGAAGTAATGTGGCCCTCCATCTACACGTCGATGCTTCACGAGGTCAACTCGGATACCTGCGAGACTGACAGATGACTCGTCTGACAGCTCGGACTCGTTGGACAGCTCGGACTCGTTGGATAGCTGGGACTCGTTGGACCGCTCCGACTCGTTGGACAACTCGGACTCGTTGGACACCTAGGACTCGTTGGACAGCTCGGACTCGTTGGATAGCTCGGACTCGTTGGACAGCTCGGACTCGTTGGACAGCTCGGACTCCTGGATACCTCGGACTCGTTGGACACCTCGGACTCGTTGGACAGCTCGGACTCGTTGGACAGCTCGGACTCGTTGGATACCTCGGACTCGTTGGATACCTCGGACTCGTTGGACACCTCGGACTCGTTGGACAGCTCGGACTCGTTGGATAGCTCGGACTCGTTGGACAGCTCGGACTCGTTGGACAGCTCGGACTCGTTGGACAGCTCGGACTCGTTGGACACCTCGGACTCGTTGGACAGCTCGGACTCGTTGGATACCTCGGACTCGTTGGACACCTCGGACTCGTTGGACAGCTCGGACTCGTTGGACAGCTCGGACTCGTTGGATACCTCGGACTCGTTGGATACCTCGGACTCGTTGGACACCTCGGACTCGTTGGACAGCTCGGACTCGTTGGATACCTCGGACTCGTTGGACAGCTCGGACTCGTTGGATAGCTCGGACTCGTTGGACAGCTCGGACTCGTTGGACAGCTCGGACTCGTTGGATAGCTGGGACTCGTTGGACCGCTCCGACTCGTTGGACAACTCGGACTCGTTGGACACCTAGGACTCGTTGGACAGCTCGGACTCGTTGGATAGCTCGGACTCGTTGGACAGCTCGGACTCGTTGGACAGCTCGGACTCGTTGGATACCTCGGACTCGTTGGACACCTCGGACTCGTTGGACAGCTCGGACTCGTTGGACAGCTCGGACTCGTTGGATACCTCGGACTCGTTGGATACCTCGGACTCGTTGGACACCTCGGACTCGTTGGACAGCTCGGACTCGTTGGATAGCTCGGACTCGTTGGACAGCTCGGACTCGTTGGACAGCTCGGACTCGTTGGACAGCTCGGACTCGTTGGACACCTCGGACTCGTTGGACAGCTCGGACTCGTTGGATACCTCGGACTCGTTGGACACCTCGGACTCGTTGGACAGCTCGGACTCGTTGGACAGCTCGGACTCGTTGGATACCTCGGACTCGTTGGATACCTCGGACTCGTTGGACACCTCGGACTCGTTGGACAGCTCGGACTCGTTGGATACCTCGGACTCGTTGGACAGCTCGGACTCGTTGGATAGCTCGGACTCGTTGGACAGCTCGGACTCGTTGGACAGCTCGGACTCGTTGGATAGCTGGGACTCGTTGGACCGCTCCGACTCGTTGGACAACTCGGACTCGTTGGACACCTAGGACTCGTTGGACAGCTCGGACTCGTTGGATAGCTCGGACTCGTTGGACAGCTCGGACTCGTTGGACAGCTCGGACTCGTTGGATACCTCGGACTCGTTGGACACCTCGGACTCGTTGGACAGCTCGGACTCGTTGGACAGCTCGGACTCGTTGGATACCTCGGACTCGTTGGACACCTCGGACTCGTTGGACACCTCGGACTCGTTGGACAGCTCGGACTCGTTGGACAGCTCGGACTCGTTGGATACCTCGGACTCGTTGGACACCTCGGACTCGTTGGACAGCTCGGACTCGTTGGACAGCTCGGACTCGTTGGATACCTCGGACTCGTTGGATACCTCGGACTCGTTGGACAGCTCGGACTCGTTGGACAGCTCGGACTCGTTGGATACCTCGGACTCGTTGGACAGCTCGGACTCATTGGATAGCTCGGACTCGTTGGACAGCTCGGACTCGTTGGACACCTCGGACTCGTTGGTTACCTCGGACTCGTTGGACAGCTCGGACTCGTTGGACAGCTCGGACTCGTTGGATACCTCGGACTCGTTGGATACCTCGGACTCGTTGGACAGCTCGGACTCGTTGGACAGCTCGGACTCGTTGGATACCTCGGACTCGTTGGACAGCTCGGACTCGTTGGATAGCTCGGACTCGTTGGACAGCTCGGACTCGTTGGACACCTCGGACTCGTTGGTTACCTCGGACTCGTTGGACAGCTCGGACTCGTTGGACAGCTCGGACTCGTTGGACACCTCGGACTCGTTGGACACCTCGGACTCGTTGGATACCTCGGACTCGTTGGACACCTCGGACTCGTTGGATACCTCGGACTCGTTGGACACCTCGGACTCGTTGGATACCTCGGACTCGTTGGACACCTCGGACTCGTTGGATACCTCGGACTCGTTGGACAGCTCGGACTCGTTGGACAGCTCGGACTCGTTGGATACCTCGGACTCGTTGGACAGCTCGGACTCGTTGGACACCTCGGACTCGTTGGACAGCTCGGACTCGTTGGACAGCTCGGACTCGTTGGACACCTCGGACTCGTTGGACAGCTCGGACTCGTTGGATACCTCGGACTCGTTGGACACCTCGGACTCGTTGGACAGCTCGGACTTGTTGGATAGCTCGGACTCGTTGGACAGCTCGGACTCGTTGGACACCTCGGACTCGTTGGTTACCTCGGACTCGTTGGACAGCTCGGACTCGTTGGATACCTCGGACTCGTTGGACAGCTCGGACTCGTTGGACACCTCGGACTCGTTGGATACCTCGGACTCGTTGGACACCTCGGACTCGTTGGACAGCTCGGACTCGTTGGATAGCTCGGACTCGTTGGACAGCTCGGACTCGTTGGACACCTCGGACTCGTTGGTTACCTCGGACTCGTTGGACAGCTCGGACTCGTTGGACAGCTCGGACTCGTTGGATACCTCGGACTCGTTGGACAGCTCGGACTCGTTGGACACCTCGGACTCGTTGGATACCTCGGACTCGTTGGACACCTCGGACTCGTTGGACACCTCGGACTCGTTGGACACCTCGGACTCGTTGGATACCTCGGACTCGTTGGACACCTCGGACTCGTTGGACAGCTCGGACTCGTTGGATAGCTCGGACTCGTTGGACAGCTCGGACTCGTTGGACACCTCGGACTCGTTGGTTACCTCGGACTCGTTGGACAGCTCGGACTCGTTGGACAGCTCGGACTCGTTGGATACCTCGGACTCGTTGGACAGCTCGGACTCGTTGGACACCTCGGACTCGTTGGATACCTCGGACTCGTTGGACACCTCGGACTCATTGGACACCTCGGACTCGTTGGACACCTCGGACTCGTTGGATACCTCGGACTCGTTGGATACCTCGGACTCGTTGGATACCTCGGACTCGTTGGATACCTCGGACTCGTTGGACAGCTCGGACTCGTTGGATAGCTCGGACTATGACACTGCGGACGGCAGATCCGAAAACTTGTGTTTTCCACTTAGGTGGGGCATTTGGAACACCAATGCTTATATACATCCACTTGTTACATACCAAAATCATCTAACATGTGACTGAATGTTTTCTGCTTAGGTGGGACATTCCCTGTCACATTCAGCAGTGTATTACTCATTCTAGACGTCATCATTTCACTGGTGCTATTCATCGCTGAAGGTGTCCTTCGCTAGGTTATCCAGATGCTTTCTACTTAGGTGGGGCATTGCATGTAACCAAAACCCATCTAACATGTGCACTGAATGTTTTCTGCTTAGGTGGGACATTCCCTGTCACATACAGAAGTGTATTACTCATTCTAGACGTCATCATTTCTCTGGTGCTATTCTTCGCTGAAGGTGTCCTTCGCTAGGTTATCAGGATGTTTTCTACTTAGGTGGGGCATTCCATGTAACACACCTTGCTCTTTACATGTACTTAGTTGGTAGTGGCACCCTACAACGTGTCGCTGTTGCGTTACTGACATATGTCGGTATATAATCTTATAACAATTAACATGGTCTAGATTTCATTTGTTGCAAATTATCAGGTTGTGCGCTTTTTAATCATCACGTGTTATGCTTAAGGTTCACATTCGCTGTTTGCATTAACTGGGCCTCTTGCCTTCTAGGTGGCATTTCATCTTCGCACTTGAGTTGCAACTATATCGCTTTAGTGTGTGTGGGTTTTATGTAGCGCACGACCGTTTTCTGCTTAGGCGGGGCATTTCATGTAGCTTTGATAGCCTGTACGGGTGCCCATGTATACTTTTTAGCCTAATGTTATTTGTTTTTTGACACGCATGCCACTTACGGGTTTGTTCGGCCGTATGCAAACGCCGTTAGCAACTTTTTCTACACCTGTAGTTATGAGGCTTAGTTGGTGAACTTGTGACTAAAGTTACGTAACTTTCCTTTGTGACACATATCCTTTGGGGTGGGGGGAGCCATTCTATTACAGAAGTGGCCTGGTGTGGTCGGTTCCCCCACCTTTGCTGTCAATCTATGTGTTTGTTATAACGGTGATGACATTGTGTACTAGTGTATTGGAATTATTTTGTGCTAGTTATACATAAAGAGTTGGCTTACTTTTAAGCTCGCATACAAACATATATCTGACTTGTGTTTTCAGCAAACTAGCCACGTCTCTGTGTCACAAATTTAGATGGTAGCGTTGTCCCGCATAAAAACACCTTTTGAATGAAACTCAAAAGGCATTTATGTGGGCAACAAAACCAGAGCTTATATTCGGGTGTATACGGTAAACAAATTAGGACGCTGACAAGCTCAGTGTCCAGCCTCTCTTTCGATAGTTCTCGAGTTTGAAAGGGTAAATATTGATTTGCTCTCGATTGTTGTTAAACAATTGTTACGAGGTTCCGTTTATTGCGACATTTATCATTCTGTTGTTCAGTACTATGTCGTCGCAAATTTCCCACCCTCCTTCCCCATCGTCACCTGGGTATTTCAAACTGGTGTTGATATATGCTGTGTTTCGTTTTATTTGTACATATTTGTAAATACACTATACATAGTTAGGTATATCAACAAAAAATTAGAATATATTATATCATCATTTAAATGGTGCCATGTGATAGATACTAGTATGTAGTTAATAACACTTTTTGAATTTTTTCGAAATCTTCAATATTTACGGAGAAATTCAATTTTTAAACCTTAAAATTGCTGCATTTTTGTCTATAGGATTTCGTTCCATTTCTTGTGCACAGGCTGCAAAATTACTGCATAAAATAGGTTGGAAACCAATAATAACATTGGAACCATTTAACTTCCGCATGTGAAACTAAAAATGGGTCAACCCTTTAGGAAATCTAAATTTTTTGTGACCTTGATTTGACCTTCAAAGTTGACCTAGATTTTATATCTGACCTAGATTTGACCCACAGTATGGTATAAATTCCAATTAAAGGTATAATTTAGGTGACATTGTTTAGGAAATGACCCTTGTTAACATTTATATATCAAAACTGTCAATATAGCAACTTTATGAACACTTTAAAAGGTTATTAGAACTTGACCTAATTATTTGACCTATATTTCACATATGACCTATATACTGGAATTTAATGCATAATTAATTCATAAATTCACCATAAATCTTGATAAATCCTTTGACATGCGATTTATTTTGTGACCTTGACATGACCTTCACGGTTGACCTACATTCCCATGTTTTTCTATATTTGGCCCACTGCATTTACATGAACTTTTTTGATGAGTACATTTCACTGCACGTTACTTCCAGTTGAGCAACAGGTGTAGACTATGTATAACTAGTCACGCCATCAATTTCTGCTGATGTCACAGTTCTGTCATTTATTGAAGAATGGAAACATTGTAGTAGCAGTATCTACAATTCCCAAGACTATACTGCAATGTTCTTCAAGTGTATACACTGTTATTGCAAATAAATTCGAGCTGAGCAACGAATGTGAAGCGACTGCGAATGTTGTCAGTTCTTGAGAAATTGACCCATGCGAGCATTGCCATCATTGACATTCACACAGGTTTCAATATATAGATAATGTGCATAAGTCCATGCGATATGCATTGAAGTTCACAATTTCTCTGTTTTAGTCCATGGGGAACCTCTCCAAGTTGCTGATGAGTCGACCCTTGTCAGGAGCAATGCCTACAATTCAATACATTACAGTCAATACTACATACAACATTACAGAAAATTTAATTACAGCACTTAACTCTATGATAAAAAAATTAAACAGGAAATGGGTTTTTTAACTATCACATGTAGTATTAAACTTAGCTGTATATAACTTAACGTTGATATTGTAACTTATCCATATTCTTCACGACCACACTTCCTGAGTGTCTACATGAAATTGAAATAACGAAAATATTTCACATAAAATACCACACAAAATGGTAAATATTATTAATAACATCAACAATATTGTCACTGTAAACTAAATGGTAAAATGTGAATTACAGGTATTTGGTGGTGTATATTAAAGTGGAAATATTAACTGCCTTTACTTTCTATAATAAAATAGTAATACTGACACACATATAATATACATGTATTAAGTTCTGTTTACACGATTTACTAAAAACCAACTGTTTTAGATGTGGATTGATCAGATTAATAATGTTTTCCTGCATTGATTAAAATGGAAGTAGGTCGCACACGCAATCACAAGTAATCGTGATGACCTGCCCTGATGCCGTAAATTTAACTGTTTTGAAATTTCGTGTTTTTCTCAAACTATTGATTATTGATGCAACACATATTTAATAATAACTTTCTACTATTTAACTGATAATCATAACATGAGGATAGCACAGATTACATGGCGCGTACGTTGGCCGTTGCAAATGCCACGCAATGTTAATGGCGCCTGAACGCATAAATTATGAACAGCGCAGGCCGCAGCTCTGAACGACATGAAAAACGCTCCAAAACTGTCCTGATACCACCCGCAACGGGGGGATTTCCTCGCTTCCTAAATTGACGTACATAGTTCATATTTATACCATATGAAAGCTAAGATGCCGTAGAAGTGGGTTACAACTATCACATTTTCGGTTACACGCAAATCTTTATCAGCAGGTTATAAATAAACGCAACGCAAAGTTCACCAACCTTAATCATCAACCGCCGAATGCAAAGTAACATATTTTTCCCGCTGATCATCTTCCGAAGGCATTCATTGGTCGATATCAATGCCAACAGTAAACAAAATTAGTATGCATAGCGAGAAACACGCCGTTTTCCGAGACCATGTGATCCAGCCAGTCGCGTCGGCGGCAAAAAAACCTGCGCCAGTTCTGGGACGCGTTACGCGGACACTGAGCGCTGCTGCCATCTAGCGGATGTTGATATACCTAACATAGTCTATATTATATTGTTACCAAGTGTCTAAAACGTTATTGTCTTGTATTTTTGACATTACGATCACACTGTCTTGTATATTACATCTCACATTGTCGATTTGTGTTATATACTTGTCTAATATGAGTGTACTTTCAAGGGGTTTTAGGGCGAGGACATGTGCTCATGTTCCTAACGCTTTCCCCTTGGTCATAACCTATAACTTGCATACTTTGTTTGAATATTTGATATGGTGGGTTTCCAACACCTGCGTGTGGTCGGTTCCCCCACCTTTGCTGTCAATCTATGTGTTTGTTATAACGGTGATGACATTGTGTACTAGTGTATTCACCTTTGCTGTCAATCTATGTGTTTGTTATAACGGTGATGACATTGTGTACTAGTGTATTGGAATTATTTTGTGCTAGTTATACATAAAGAGTTGGCTTACTTTTAAGCTCGCATACAAACATATATCTGACTTGTGTTTTCAGCAAACTAGCCACGTCTCTGTGTCACAAATTTAGATGGTAGCGTTGTGCCGCATAAATACAAATACACCATGCCTGCCCAGCTGTCCGGATACTGAACTCGGACCGCCGGCGTGCCAGTTGGATGTGATAACCACCATCTCGCGTAGTAGGTTTCCAGCCAAATGGTATTTAAATCGTCCTTGACACATTGAAAGTTGCGCCAATTAACTGTTCAAGATTATATGAAAAAAAAAAAATCTGTAAACCGCCTCGAAAAACGGTTATTATTTTGAAGTTATAACTGTCAAACTGGGCTCGCGGCGCGTGTGCGAAGCAACCTAAATGTTCGCGCTTTCAGACGTTACATAATGGTTTTTTAAAGGTCGAACGATCCCGCGTCAGGCACACCTTCACAGGCTTCAGTTGCGCGCTTCTTTTATGTTGTGTCCGTAATTTGTTACTTCCACGCTTACATCGTAAAAGCAACGCAATTTTCGTCTTGACAACAACATTATGCTAACAGTTCGTGTTTTAGAGATGGATTTGACTTTTGTGGCGTTGTCGACCATTCGTTTTATAATTATATACGTTCATGGATTGGGTATTTTAGATATCTACGCTTTTAATTACTATATATATATATATATATATATATATATATATATATATATATATATATATATATATATATATATATATATATATATATATATATATATGTATATATATATATATATATATATATATATATATATATATATTCAGGTGTTGACCCGCAGCTTCATCATGATAGAAGACTGGGGCTGTTGAAGATGTTGCGCTTCCAACTTCTCATAGTGGAGCAGAGCAGAGCAGTGAAAAATCGGTCACTTTGTGATACAAACATCAATTTTGGCACATGTTTGCCTCTTAGGTCACTTATTAAGAAAAGCCCTTTGGCCAATAAAAAATGGCCGCAATTTTTTCAAGATGGCGGCCATCCACCACATAAAAAACCATAACCATCATAAAATATTTCAATATTCAATTCTATATGATTTATTCCCACAACATTCAATAAACATTACAATTTAAGACTATACAAACATGTTATACACGTAATGTTGCTTGAAGGGAATACACAAGAAGTTAAAAACTTGTAGTAGTATGTATCCCCGAACACAATATTTATGGTCACAACTATAATATAAGAAATCATTATTATATGTAAATATTGCACACGTCCTAAATACATGACTAGGAAAGAAAACAAAACAACATAAATAGAATTAGTGATACAACCTTTAGTTCATTAGTCACATTAATTTCAATTATTGAAAATAAATGGATTCATTCATAAATATGTCTTGTACCTCTGTCTAAACGACCTTACTGCGTTTATGTTAGTTAGTTCAACATGCAAAGAATTATGATCTTGTGGACCGATTTGAATGGTCTTTGAATCAAACCATGTGTTTTATAACATGCTGAAATCAAATGTGTAACTCCAAGATGTCTCAGAAGCTTGTCTCGATTATTTAATGTACATTATTATAAGAAAGGCGTACATAAAAACAAGCGATCGCCGCTCTTCAACACAACTGTCATCATCACTAATTGACTTACTCTGTCAAATGTAATGCCATTCAGTACATCATTTTCCTATAAGCCATAAATCATAAGTGTCCACCACCGCAAATGAAAAACTAGAGATGCTCACCTACGCACACTAATGTTTACAGCTGCAGCTATACAGTGCAGTGCACTCGAAGCCAAACTGGTAGCACTTGTATCAGCCACGACATTCAGTCTTGCATCCACAATTGTTGGCAACTCTCAGCAGTTGATGGAAGCATCGTCCAGAAGACCCTCCACGGGTCACTGTGCTTTGTCCATCTCCTGGCAGCCGAACTGTGGGTTTCTGGCTTCCTCACTGTCGACTGACTCCAAATGCATGCCTGCCTGATAAGCTGCGCGCTTAGCATGCTGAAGAAGAGCTGCCTGGGTTGGGGGAATAGTTTCACATGGCTTCTGTTTTCGAGCAAACATGTCAAGTCGTGCAGCATTAACACCCGCAACTGTGCAGGACCTTTCGTACATAGTTACCACGAACTTCTCAAGGGTCTTTGAGTCATGGTTTTCCACTGTTGATTTGAATTTGCTTAGTTTCGCAAAATACGCCAGACGCCTCTAGACACACCTCCACTGTCTGCCATCCAGACTTCTTCCCCTTGCCACGAAAGGCAGACACTACCAGTGAAGGTATGGAAGAAAAGCGCTTTAGCCTTCTATGGACCTATTGAAGAGTTGATGTGGTGCACAGGAATCCACCTCAAGGTACGACCTTGGCCAAAGGCAATCCACAGCTGTTGCAGGCCAATCTCCTGAAGGGATGACATAACTCTGTCAGCTATGACCAGAACATCTGTGTCACTTGCTTTGATCATGGCAACTCGGCTGTCCTCTTCTGCTGCGTTCTTGGCATCAGAAATAGCTGTGGTCCGCTGCCTCCTGGGTGCAGGGGACCACTCTATCCACGCTGATTGTGCGATTGCTGAGAACACCATCTTCCTTGGTGACGATGACCACGTTGTGTGTGTGCATCTATGCAATCTTGTCTGCTACTAGGGTAAACAACTCGGTCTTGTTATCAGTGTGTCGCAGCAAACTTCGCCAGTTTGCCGGTAATTTGCCTTTGCCTGTTACTCTTCGTCTTACCCCCGTCCTCGACTTGATCTTGTTTCTGCCTTCAGAATTAAAGCTGGAAGACATAACAAAAAATATGTCAGTTATGTGGTACTTTGCAGAATATAGTTATAGAGTGTGTAGAACCTCCATTGTTGCATCTTCCTCAAACGTCGTTGCATGCCGTGGTGTCAGAGTGTTTATCATAGCTGAACCATCGATGATGATTGCATCAGCGTCTGGTTCAGTGTCAATGAGTGTGGCATGGGTATCAAGAATAGCAGCAAGCTGAGACTACTGACAGGTGTGCAACTTCCCATTCTCACTTAATGCAGCTGGGAATGATTGGTTCTCATGCCGAAAGAATTCATGTAGGTCACATTCTCTGCTCTGGCAAGATATGAAGAGCTTAGAGAACAGGCGGCAATCTTCCTTCAGCACTTTTTTTATCACGGGATGGTTTTTGTTGGCGAAAGAAGTCCATCCTGTTTTCTTGATTGGTTCATAGAAGGTGGATTCCTGTCCACTTTGTAGTCTATTCATGAATTCACGGAAGCGGATTCTGCCCTTCTCACAGTGAATGCCGATCTGTTGAGCAGCATTTGAAGGCGATATCCTTAGTATACAAACTCAGCAGGTCCGCGGTGTCTTCCCGGAAAGGATTTCCCGTATCCGTCACCACCTTGATCAGATTGTCGACTTTGTCAAGGATTGCTCTCTGGGACCTTTCTGTGTGCTCGTGGTGTCTGTTATCTAGTTTCTGTATAGCATCCTTCGCTTCTGAAGCTGCATCATACCAAGCAGCAAGGAGACTGACTCCAGGACCAGCCACCACCCATCTTCTCATGGCCCAAGGGTCCTCAGTAACACCAACGCTCCTCCGTCACCCTAGATGATAGCATTGGCTTGCTCGTGGGCCTGGTCAATGGCCATTGCGGCGACGTTTCAGTGCGACTTGTGCACAACAAATTCCCACTGTGAAATTCACGTGCCAGTTGGGGGTGTTTCTGTTCGAGTCAGCATGTCTCGTAGATGTACTGGGAGCCAGCGTGCATAGTTGACATTGTTGTGGGCAAACAGGTATGGTGGCAGTCCCGCCAGTGCCTGGCAGACAAAGTGAAATTGGTCGCCCTGGATGTGTGAGAGGATTACCGACCCTATCTACAACACCAGATCCCAGAACTGGAACTGTGGGCTATCTACTTTACGCTTCTAACACCAGTCTTCAAAGCTGAGCTCTTCACAAGTCTACCTGTTCGCAGTATTCGACGTACGCTTCCTTCATGTGCTTGTAGAGAGTGCATGTTGTTATCTGGTGTGCTTGGCGTGTTCTGGTGACACTTAATTGCTACACCGATTGGTTGTGCTGTACCAGATGAAGCTACACCCGCCTCTACTAAGGCTCCTGTCCAGCCGCTGTTCTGGAGGAGAGCCTCACGAGACCTCAGATCGGCCATCTCAATATGCAGGCCTCCGAATATCATGACAAACTTATCTTCACCATATCGATCAGGCAGGTGACACTAGATCTGCTTACGCGACTGCATGTATTGGTTGATCAGCCTCCACGACAGGTACTTGCCGTGTGTTCAGAAATGCCACCATCTTCTTGATCCTGTCCATCGCATGCCTGATTGTGACAACTGTGAGAGTTGGGTAAACAGTGAGGGTTAACGTTAGGAGTCCACCTCTGCTACTACATCCCTACACCCCATGCTACAGTGTTCCATCCATAACCTATATTAGTCCGCAACGTTTTTGTATTGAAATATGTAAAAATTACAACAAGAAGCATGCAAAACTATAGATGTATGTAAAATTATATCCAACATCATAATGATTTGATGGAAAGATAATTCAAATTGGATTACTCTAAAGAATTTCATAGTGAAACACTATTTTGTGGAAAGGCAATGGCGGCCATCTTGAAAAATGGCCTTGTTGAATAAGCACTCCATGATTTCATTGTAAGCTAATTCAAACTCTGACTAATTTTAATGAAAACCTTATTTTATAGTCAGGCTATGGCGGCCATCTTGAAAAATGGCCGCCATCTTGATTTTTGTAATTGGCCAACGGGCTTTTTTTTAATAAGTACTCCCAAATGAGCATTAGTGCCAATTTGTGGTGCTTGTATCACAGAGTGAACGATTCGGCAAAAATGTCCACTTATCTGCTCCACTATCAGCTGTCTCGGCCCCACGGTTCCACTCATGACGTAGGCAGACGGGGAGGTTGGGAGACTGCTGTTGAACATTCTTTGCTACGATGTTCACAATTTCATGAACACAATCACGCTGTCGTTCGTTGTTTACTGTAGAACATCTCGGAGACGAAGACTGTCACCACGTCTTGGGGGGGGGGGGCGCAACAAAATGTCTTGGAATGTACTTCCGAACATCTGGGAGTAGGTCTACTCGAGGATGTGTGGGGAGCACGCCACTCGAACGTAGCGCGGCTAAATTAAGATCTCGGGGAGACGCGCATCCCGTGTGCTGGCATGTTTACGTGGTTATCCGTTTGGTTGATTCTGACCGTATTGTTGGATATGTTAGACAACTTGTCTCAATCCCTACTTTTGTGTGGTCAGACTATACGTCGTTTGTAGCTACTCGATAAACACGTACATTGGTCGGTTGTAGCACGCTACTCCTCGATAAACACATTCGGCATTTGTATCTACTCGATAAAGGTATTCGTTGTGTGTAGCTACTCGTTGAGCACAGTCGTCGTGTGTAGCTACCCCATAAGCACATTCGTGTCGTGTGTAGGTAGGTACCCGACAACACATTCGTCGTTTGTAGCAACCCGATAAACACATTCGTCGTTTGTAGCAACCCGATAAACATACGTCGTTTGTAGCTACCTGATAAACACACTCGTTGTTTATAGATACCCGATAAACATATTTGTCGTTTCTGACTATTCAATAAAGAGCGGACATTTGAAATCCTCGTTTTGGTCACGTGGCTGGCCGTGCCAACTAGCCCTCGTGAGTTCATAGTTCTACCTGTCAAGTCATGTCGGGTCAGTAGGTGGACCCCACTCGACGTCGGTTGAGACACATTCTCAGCACGGCCCCATTAAACCAGGTGAGTTCATTTGGGTTGACGAGCATCGGGATGTGAATGTGCTAACGTACCTAATTTATATAGAATTATTCTTTGTTCCGTATTTCCGAATTATGAAACAATTTGTCCGACGTTTGATACGTTACCGACTGATCATGTTATGATAACAATGTAGTTAAACCAGGTTGATGTAAGTCGAAATGTGTGTGTGCGTGCGTGCGTTGCGTGCATGCGTGCGTGTGTGCGTGCGTGCGAGCGTGCGTGTATAAACCTTAGAATAGTTAACACTGATCATAACCCGTAGAGATATTGAAAGTGACGTAATTACTTTTGTTATGCATTTACGGACCGTTACTGATAACAAAATTATGTCGGTGACGGCTTTGGTAAATAATCTAGCACTGCGACGGATTATGTGTTATGACGTGTATGAGCTATAATGAATAAAATGCCCGTGTTTAATTAGTCGTTGATCAGTCGGCATGACAGTGAACTCGGGTGGCGTGTTGGTGAACTGGTTTATTTCTTCGACTTCGTTCCTGATTTGGTCTTTTTTGTCGGCGTAGCTCTGCAAAAGAACGACAAATTGGTGATGCGGAGTGTTTTCATAACCTCGCGAAGTCCACATAACGTTATCGACCACGTGACTCTCCCCGCAATATAGTGTGACCACGGCAAGGCTGCCCAACACAACACAACACAACACAACACAACACAACACAACACAACACAACACAACACAACACAACACAACACAACACAACACAACACAACACAACACAACACAACACAACACAACACAACACAACACAACACAACACAACACAACACAACACAACACAACACAACACAACACAACACAACACAAC
>OZ024854.1:56309497-56371997 GCA_964017155.1 Oasisia sp. SBJ-2009
AGGCAGCATGTGGTTCCTCAGCATCCTCACGTATTGGTCCTGTCGCATGGTGCCTTCATACCGGTAGAGTTGACCGACCCCTCGCTCAGACCATCAGGGAGCCCCCTCCATGCTTTATTGTGGGGACAATGCACTGTGGGCTGTACCTCTCATCAACCCTCCTCCGCACAATAGCCTGCTTTGCCCCACAGAAAAGCCGAAAGGCACTCTCTTCTGACCACAGCTCTGTCTCCCACTGCTGGACTCTCCAGTTTTTATGGCGTCGAGCAAAGTCGAGCCAACTTTTAATGTTCGCAGGACGCAACAATGGCTTCTTCACCGCCACACAACCATGAAGCCCAGCTGAGTTCAGGCGTTTCCTTATTGTCGAGGAAGATACAGTCACTCCCTCTGACTCAGCTCTGACTCCATCCTCTGTCGCAGTTCTGGGGGTGTGAGGCGACGATCGCTGAGGCTATATCGGACGAGTGCCCGGTCTTGTCGTACCGACGTCTTATTCGGCCTTCCACTCCGCGGTCTGTCGGCCGCTAACCCTATCTCTCCCAGGCATTTCTTGTTGCCATACACTGTTTTTAAATTTAACTTTAGCTGTCGGCTCACCTCCCGACAGCTAACCCCCATCTCCATTAGCACTACGGCCCTCGTTCGCAACTCAGTGCTGGTTTTTCTGTAAGGTGGCATCACTGAAAATTAGCAAATAAGTTATTTATTATTTTTAAATTAAATTTATATGCATAGTTTATTACAAATATATAAATATTATTATGGAAAAATTAAAAATAAATTTTACCATATAATTAGCTCTTATTGTATTGAAAATTGGATTTATTCACTACTTTTCTTAATAAATATTGATAATTAATAATAATTAATTAGTATTGACACTATATCAAATATTGCTCCGGTAATATACCAAAGTACCCTATTATTGCCCACATACAGTTTAGACAGTCAATTGTGATTCATTAGTCCATAGAAAGCAGATAACACTTAGTGATGTAATTGAGGCCTACCTTGATCTTTGGACGGCAATCTTGGGGTGTTCTTATGAAATTAGGCAAAAATGGCAAAAACAGAGGCAAAACAACACTCAAAACAGGATATAAACTTAGGCGCATCCAATAGGTGGCAGCACGTCGTTTGCCAAGTTGATTTTAATGCTGCCACAGAGCTTAACAATAGAGAAACAACAGTAAAATCCAATGGTCCCATGACTTTTTACCGGCACTGTATATATATATATATATATATATATATATATATATATATATATATATATATATATATATATATATATATATATATATATATATATATATATCTATCTATCTATCTATCTATCTATCTATCTATCTCCTCCATCTCTCTCTGTGTTTGATGTTAACCATCGACATTCATGTTATACATGGATTTTGCTGTAAAGTCTTTAAATCTACTATTCACGTTTTCCTTATTAATTATTACACACTGTAGTGCCCAACTACGGATATGACATGCGTCGGCCGTGGAATATTTCGAAAAACAAGTTCACAGTTCTAACACAACCATTGATCTTGCATGCAGACCTAGCCGCACAATCGTTTGGTATAGCAACGTCATTCGTGGATTTACAATTTGATTTCAGGGGTCAGCCATCCCCACGTTATCTCAACAGACGGTAGGACAACCTTATCCCACAACCTCCACGCCTCCCGCTAGTGTTGTAAGCCCAACAACCTTGGTACAACTATCCCAATAGCTACTACCAGTAAAATCACCCTTGAATTTGGTCTTTGAGATCGCTGTGACCGCTGTAGCGCTTGCATTTTTCCGGCATTATAAACGTTCCGATTGACGTTTCTGCGCATGCGCGATATATGTAAAATCATCAATGTGCAGCGAAAAGACAAAGCATTTATGGTATAAATACTACGGGTTGTTCGTTAGTATGTATATAACCTCTCAGCAAAGTTATTTGTCGCCAATTAACACGAGGCAAACAAGTGTTGAGAAATTGTTTGATAGCAAGCGTAAATCACGTGACAGTAGTGCGACATAATCCGTATTTTATTGCATTGAACGACATTTTAAGAAACTCTTCACAGTAATCATCACAGGAGAGTTAACGAACAGCTCGTGGCGTTTATGCCGAAAATGCGTTGTTGTTTCGCTGGATACTGACGATTTTACATTTATTGCGCATGCGCAGAAACGTCAATCGGAACCTTTTTAACGACCGGAAAAATGTAAGCGCGACACCGCCTCACTCACTTGGCATCGCCCTTGAGCGAGCGCCACAGCTTGAGCAGTCTGAAAGCGACCTCCTGGTCGATGTTCTCCACGCTGAGCAACTCCGGCGGTTCGGCGGGCGCCTTGTTGTCGATCTGCCGCTGCAGCTGCTCCTGCAGTTGGTCGAGCGTCGGCGGCCGCTTGTGTGATATCCGTTCCTCCCGCACCGTCGTTTCCGCGATGACGAGCTCTGACAACAGAAACCATACGATATTATTTATTCTAATAACACTTATTTATATTCCATACAAATTGCATAATTACACAATTAGCAATGTTCCATTGGCGGCCTTCTTCAGGAACTGAATGTTCTGTGGTCAGTTCCTGAAGTAGGCCGCCGATGGTGGTCGAAACGTAGAAGTAAGTAGAACATTGCTAGTTGTGTAATTTGAAATTTGTTTGGAATAATATACTGCCAGCTTAATGAACATTTTCACGAATATTCTAATACAGTTATTTCTACCTTGTAAAATATTTCACAGGGGTAGATATTTATAAGTGCATAATTTCGTGGCTACTCCTGTTCAAAGCAGTTTCATTTATTCATCATTTTCTGTCTTGCCCTCACCTGCCGTCGGCACGTTGAGGTACATGGCCAGGAGGAGTCGCTTCTGGACGATGTGAGTGGCGAGCAGACTGAGACTGGCGTCGACCATCACGTTCGGTTGTATCTTGACGGGCGGCGGCGGTGGCAGTGGCTCCGGCTCCGGTTCCTCTGTCAACGACAGCGCCACATGGACACGTTCTCGAAATGCACGTTGCTGAGTTCTCACAAATCTCACAAAACTCACCATATTTAACTGCAAGCTAGCACTGAAGCCACACTGGATAGCGATAAAAGAAAGTGTACAATATACCACAGGCCACGTATCGTATATATATATATATATATATATATATATATATATATATATATATATATATATATACACACACACACACACACACACACACATATAGTAGCTACGAGATAGGCACTTAGGTATCTGAGTTATTCAATTCAAGGCATGATTTTTATAGAATAATTTATTGATCAAAATGGATCAGTTAAAAACAAATCTTATCAGTTAAAAATACCATGGGATGCGTGGAATTATCGTAGTTGCGATAGTTTCATTTATCTTTGAATTTGTTGGATTATTATAAATAACCACCACAAAGGATCGTTATTTGGTAAACACATCCCAACAGTAAAAATATGATTGCGGAATTCTTCTTGGACCATGCATGCCTAGCATTTTGTATATAATTTATTTAAAGGGAATAACAACAAGGTATTATATAAATTTCTTTTGTTGCATATTCATGAAGTATACTATTATATGTAACATTTGAATGTGTTTAAAAAATACATAAAAATATCTATATGTTTAAAATGTTATATTAAACACGGCTAGCCCGCAGATCCCGCGGAATTTTCAGATTTAATGAGCTAAGCGTTTTACCAACTATGACGTCATCCCAGCATCCGTACAAGCGCGGCAAAAATATGCATATTTCAAAAAGCCCACTGGCATTGCATAAAGTGTGGAATTTCTAATTCGTTCAAATGTTACGTACAATAGTATACTTCATGTATATGCAAGAAAAGTAATGTATGTAATGCCTTCTTGTTATTCCCTTTAACTACAAATCTATTGTTGCCGCGCTTTTACGGATGCTGGAATGACATCATAGTTGGTAAAACGCTTAGCTCATTAAATCTGAAAATGTCGCGGGATCTGCGGGCTAGCCGTGTTTAATATAACATTTTAAACATATAGATATTTTTATGTATTTTTTAAACACACTCAAATGTTACATATAATAGTATACTTCATGTATATGCAACAAAAGAAATTTATATAATGCCTTGTTGTTATTCCCTTTAACTAAATCTTCCTATTTGCATAATTGATAAATAAGCTCAAATATACGTTAGATCAACATAAAACAATCACACCGTTGTACAGCCAAATGTCCTCGCCGTCGCGAAGTAATCACCCGGTCCAGGCATACGTGTCTCTAGTGTATAGTGCTACGAGCCTTTACAAACAAATACCATTCAAATACCATTGAATGGTCCTAGGGGGTATAATGGCCAGGGGTATTGATATTTTGTATTGTTTGTACCGTTCAGTGGTATTGAATGGTATTTTAAATTACCGTTGAGAGTACCACTGAGTCCTGCTGAAATATCATTGATGCTGTCGCTGACTGGTATTCAATGGTATACCATTGGCTCTTTTTTGTAAGGGAGTGCTCGCCTGAATCACCTACCTTCGAGTTCGGACGGCTCGATCGACCCCGACACATCTGCAGACACTCTGACCGGCGTCAAGTTGCTGCCCTGACGCTGGCCGACCGACGCCTCGCGAGACACGGCGCCGCTGGCGAGGTTGTGTTGCTCGTCGTGGATGGCCGACGTCTTCGACGGGGACGGGGGGATGTTGTCCTTGTTGCTCGGGGTTCGCGATCTCGAGAGAATATCCTGTCCAGACGCCGACAATTCCTTCATCGACTCCTCCCTAGACTCTGTCCCCGACTCACTAGCCATCGTTGAGCTTTCGGGTTCACCACCGGCACGTCTTCCCAGCTTCCCAACCCAGAACGCTTGTTGACGTCATCCGTTAAGTCACGTGACGACGCAGCCGCCATCAGACGCCATTATACCATCGAGCGTGGACAGAGCTACTTAGTTTTATTTCAAATATAGTCACATTGTCACCGAAACATAAATGTAATCATTAATTATGAATAATACTTAATCTTAAAATTATGCCGTTTAGCTCGTCTTTGGCCAGAATTGGTCGAACAGTAATTTGTAACAGAAAGTCTGTGCTGTCTTGAACGTGGGAAAACTAAACATCAAAGGGTTTGCAGGTAACTCTGCTCGCCTCTGCATTGTTGTCAATCAACACAGTGTATTGAAATGCATAGTTTTCAACCGGCAAAGAAAGCAATTCTCAATCAATGAAAAGTATTTTATTCTGAGATTCAGTAAATGTGTACATTTTCTTTTTAAAAATATACTCGGGGCTCGGCGTACGTTGTAAATAATACTACGTTAGCTCAAGTTAGCCTATCGTGTTGTCGTTTATGGAATGGCAGACTAAAAATTACTTTAAGGATGACCGTTTACTAATACTTTCTTCTAAAAACAAACACTATATAACAAACAAATCTAACACAACTATGTATAGGTCATGATTATAATATATAACGATTTCCAAGAATTGTACAAGTAGTTGCAATAATTTTAAGAATGTGTAGTACGTATATAAAGTATTGCAATATGGTTCAAAGGAACTGCAAGTATTTGCAGTATGTTTCAAAATACTATAACTCTTCAAATATTTGCACGTTAGAAAAGCCTAATATATATATACACAAACACACACATATATATATGTATATATATATATATGTGTGTATATATATATGTATATATATATATATGTATATATATATATATGTATATATATGTATATATATGTATATATATATATATATATATATATATATATACATATGTATATATAAATGCCTCATATATATATATATAATTATGTATAATATATATACATATATATATAGTGTATATACATATATACTTTTAAAGGTACTGCTTCCATCCAGGTGGACATGCTATGAAAAGTAAAAAGGTTTTAAAGCGAGGGTGTCAGCGCCTACTACTTGGGACCACTCAGTTCTGAGAGACCTTGACCTGACGAAATCTAGCCGGTTGTTGTGGTGTCTGTCTGTGTGGCTGCCACATGACCTCCCAGGCGTCTACTTGTACAGTTTCTGCAGCCTCCTCGGTTGGCCACAGGCAGGTGAAATTGTGAGACACGACTTCAGTTCTTCCTCGTTGTCACTGCTCCTGGTGTAGGCTACAGCTGGCTTGTGAGACGTCGACCGTTACTGTGTCTGTGTGGTCACGTCACTGTGAGTGGAACAGAAGAAGCAATGCTAGAGACGAATGATATGAGAATGTTGAGGTGGATGTGTGGAGGAACAAAGAAAGATAAGACCAGAAACGAATATGTTAGAGGAACAACCAGAGAAACACAAATATCCAAAAAGATAACAGACAAACGACTGAAATGGTTTAGGCGTGTGATGAGAATGGACGAAGAGCACATAGTGAAAACGACACTGATGCCTGACATAGCAGAAGAAGGAAGAAAAAATCGACCAGGTTGAAAGATTCCGGCAAAAGAGACGTGAACACCGTGGGTGGCAACGCAGTCGATGCGATAAACAGGGCGACATGGAGGAAGAAAATCAAGTCACACCGACGACCCCACATGAAAGGTGAAAACAAGAGAAGAAGAAAACTGTGAGTGTAACGGCTCACTGTGTCCAGCGCTTACATGCCAATGGTGAGGGTTCTTAATGTCAGAAAAGGCCATACATTTTCACTGCTGGACAAAAGCATGACATTTGGCACAGATGAACTTGATACCATACTATTTCAGAATTTGTATGGAAGCAACCTGAGATGTTGATGCTTCCACCACTTTTTGCAATATTCAAAATGGCAGCCATCGAAAATAAAAAACTTACTTTTCCATATTTCATGAACAATTTCACATAAAATGTTTCTCTTTGGCTTAATATATACATTTTCTGGTCTTCTAATTTCAAATATGGTGCATTTTGACTTATTCGACATTCATATCCGCCATTTTAAAGATGGCGGCCATATTCACTAATGTTACTATATCTTATAAAATATGGCACTTAGAGTCGCTATTTTGGCATCAATGTATAGGTAAGTGGATAGCGATTTTAAATTTAACAAACATTTCACGCCTGACCTTAATTTGACCTTCACAACTGCCATTTAATAAAATGGCGGCTGTAAAATCGAATAGTTTATGTATCTTTAAAATGAGATATTTAGAGGGATCCTATACGGACACTTTTTCAATACATACGTATATTGATGTAGCTATTTTAAATATTTTACTTTTTTAACTTGACCGACATTCACATTCGCCGTTTTTCAAAATGGTGACCCTCAAAACTAATACCATGATATAAGCGAGTGGTTAGGGTTTACAATTTAATGAAACATTTAGCATTTGACCTTCACTGACCTTCATATCCGCCATTTTACCAAACAAACAATATAGGTTTACTATGCGCTTATTGACATTGGCCAACATCATATTCGCAAGGTGGCGTCCTGAACGACGAACGCAATGCATCGTGGAATTTTTCACTCATCCCCAAAGACCACAGCCACGAGCAAACAACCAAGCTCTGCAAAAGTGCATCAGGAGTTGCCAATCTCTTTGATATGCCAGATACAATGGACGAACATGTGATGGCACTAAATGAGAAGTTGCAAGCACTCGCTGCCTTCGAGGATGCTGCTGATATCGGTGCCACTGCACACCATCTTGATCATCACGAAGAGGGTCACAGCAAATGAGATTCGCCAAGGATGTCCTCTCAGTTATTAGTGTTCTGCGACCGAGAAACCCTTTCTTACAAGACAATGGTCCGGATTTGGTCACGCTCCATACTCGAAAGGTCATGCCATCTGCAATTGCGCAGACACTCTGCAATGCGTACAACAGAGGCAAGGATCTCCATGACGCCTTCGTTAATGACCGTCCGAGGAACGGTCGTATTGCCATCACAGACACCATCAAGAGGTCAGCTCTCCAGACGTTCGCAAGACGTACAGATGATATAAAGAACAGAAGCAAAGTCATTGCACTGAGAAAAGACATCTCACTCGTGTCCACTCTTTTCCTGTCACTGCAGTCCCGGGCAGATTTCGCCTTGGACAACTTCTTCAAGTATGAAAACCAGAAAGGGCCACCATCGTTGTCTGACCAGGGAAAGCTCAGATCCGGCACAAAGTCTGATGTCCTACAATGTCTGACTATCGCCCAACCTACGGAACTAATTACCAGCAATATGTTGTGCGTCACTTCATGCCATTCATTGCCAACTCTGTCACAAATTCGACATCGCGACTCGACATCATTTGGGACATCTACCCGGATCACAACCTCAAAGCCTAGGCTCAGGCAAAACGAGGCAACCCCGGCGTGACAACCATCATGGAACAAGTTTCTAGCAAATTCAAGAAACAAGGTGCAGCTGTTTAGGTTTCTTTCAAAAGCTGTCATCGAAGCGTCATCTCAGTTCACCGATGTTGTGGTTTGCTCCACGTGTGACGATCATGTATTGGTGAATACCTCCGACAGCCAGTCGGTGGCTGACTTCGAAACGATCATGCCATGCAATCACCAGGAGGCTGATAGCAGGATATTTCTGCATCTTTCTCACGCCGCACAACAAGGTCATTCGAAAGCTTTCACCCGCACAGTCGACAATGATGTTGTCATCATTGCTGTTGGATATGTTGGCAGCCTGTGTGTTATGGAGTTGTGGATAGGCTTTGGAACTGGAAAAGCCTTCCAACACACCCCAGTTCATGAAATCACCCAAACACTTGGTCCTGAGAAGTCGTGTCATGTCCACTGTTCCATTCGTTCACGGGGTGTGATACGACATAACCGTTCCTTGGTATCGGGAAGAAGACAGCCTGGGCAGCATGGCAGGCATATCCTGACCTTACGGAAACACTACTCACTCTTTCCGATGATCCTACGCTCTTGACACTCGACTCCATCCACATGGCACGCCTTGAACGCTGGACTGTTGTCGTGTACAGCAAGAGCAGTGGCTGCTCAAGGGTGAATGATGTAAGACGTCAACTCTTCACCCATGGTACTAGGACGCTCGACAACATCCCCCCCACAGGAAGCGCTGCTTCAACATGCAAAGCGAGCTCTGTATCAGGCAGGTTACATCTGGAGACAAGCAAGGCAGCGACACCAAGATGTCCCGGATGCTTCAGCGTGGGGTTGGACGCAAGACGTGAACACGAAACTCTGGGTGCCATTCTGGACTGTTCTAGACGACGCCAGCAAAGCGTGTGCTCTCCTCCACCACTGTGGGTGTGGAAAGGCGTGCAGAGGAAACTACAAATGTGCCAGAGCAGGAATCAAGTGCACTATTCTGTGTAACTGTGAAGGCGGGTGCATCAACAACGATGGAGTGTAAGCTATGCGATGCTACAAATACGGACTTCTGTGACTGATGTTACGCCAGCTACGTCATGATCTGAAGGATATTCTTTTCACCGATTTGAATTAAACTTCATGTTTTCTACCACAACATATTTATGTTTTAACTTTATAATTATCATAATGTGATATGCATTGCCTACATCATGTTCCATGACAGAGTTAGCACCACTTGCACTGTACATGTAGCTTTGATGTCGATTCTAGGTGGTAAAGTTCACAGGATATAGCGACATTAGCTTTGAGGGCCACCATCTTGGAAAATGGCGAATGTAAATGTCGGTAAGGTCAAAAAGTAAAATATTTAAAATAGCTACCCCAACATACGTATATTTTGACAAAACTGTCCATATAACATCCCTTCAAATAAATTGTTTAAAAAATATGTAAGCAATTCGATTTTACATGCGCCATTTTATTAAATGGCGGTTGTGAAGATCACATTAAGGTCCGGTGTAAAATGTTTAACGAATTTGAAGTCGCTATCCAGGTACCTATACATTGATATCAAAATCAAGACTCTAGGTGCCATATTTGATAAGATATATAGCAATATTAATTAATACGGCCGCCATCTTTAAAAATGGCGGATGTGTGTGTCGGTCAAGGTCAACAAGTAAAATATTTAAAATATCTACCCCAATATATATATATATTGAAAAAGTGTCAGTATAGCATCCCTCCAAATATCTCGTTTTAAAGATATATAAACAATTCGATTTTACAGCCGCCATTTTATTAAATGGCGGTTGTGAAGGTCAAATTAAGGTCAGATGTACGACTCTAAGTATCATACTTTATCAGATATAGCAACATTAGTGAATACGGCCGCCATCTTTAAAAATGGCGGATGTGAATGTCGGATAAGTCCAAATATTCCATATTTGAAATTATAATACCCGGACATGTATACATTAAGCCTAATGTTAATGTTTATGTGAAACTATTCATGAAATATGGAAAAGCAAGGTTTTTATTTTCGATGGCAGCCATTTTGAATATTGCAAAAAATGGTGAAAGCATCAAAATCTCAGGTTGCTTCCATCAAAATTCTGAAATAGTATGGCATTGTGCCAAATTTCATGCTTTTGTCCAGATGTGAAAGATGTCTGTAGGCTCTAAACAGCAGCCAACAGACGTCTTACCGCTATATGTACATTCTCTTGGATGTCTGGTGATCCACAGCATAAGACGTCGTCTTTGTTACGGAAACATGACAACAATCTCTTTGCCACAGTTACTGAGGCGTCCCAGTGTTCTCCTTGATCTGTGTGTTGTCCATGGGGACCGTCTCAGACAGCACGCAGTCCTGATAGTCACGTATCTTATTCAGCTGATGGCGCTGGATCTCGTCGAGTCGGTCGAGCCTCTCTTTCAAATGCTCCAGACCCTTCTGCTGCACGCCCTGTTAACATGCAGCCAGTTCACGCACATGTACGTGACTCGTGCAGTCATACAAGTCTACATGTTGTGCAGCAAGAATGCGTTGGTCAAGCATACCCATCACAGACGCATGCACGCACACATGTACAATAATTGTGTAAGACAATCTAGAAATTCCTGCAACATTGCCGAGGTAAATTTTAAATACTCTACTCTACGCAATTGCAAAGTTATGTGACTGTGTAATATTACAAATATATGGAGTTTTAAAATCACGCAGCACTGACATGACACTTTTGTAAACAGAAATAAAACACAACAGTGTATTGTATGTAGATTTTAAAAACGATGTCACAATGACCGCTAAAATCATGCTCAAGCTTTTAACAATTTCCTATTATCTGCCCTGCCCTGCCCTGCCCTGCCCTGCCCTGCCCTGCCCTGCCCTGCCCTGCCCTGCCCTGCCCTGCCCTGCCCTGCCCTGCCCTGCCCTGCCCTGCCCTGCCCTGCCCTGCCCTGCCCTGCCCTGCCCTGCCCTGCCCTGCCCTGCCCTGCCCTGCCCTGCCCTGCCCTGCCCTGCCCTGCCCTGACCTGACCTGACCTGCCCTGCCCTGCCCTGCCCTGCCCTGCTCTACTTTACTCTTCTCGTGTAATGTGGTAATCGCTGTTCAGGGCAACTACCCACAGTTGGGTGGCGCCTGCCAGAGATAATCTTAGTGTGAGCCTGAGGCTCGTTGCTAGACCTCAGTGGTGGTTTTGAAAGCCTGTTGGGAACTAGAAGAGGGTTATTTCCGAGATATGATTCCACAATCGTATTTCGGAAGGAATACCTGCACGGGTGTAGGGGAACGAAATCGTGGATCGCACTCACCAGACTGTTGACAACAACGCCGCTCGTGGGAACTGACGGAGACTTGCAGGGCACCGCGAAGGACGTGAGGTCTATCTCCGGGCCTGGCACCATGCTACTGCATTTGTACCCAGACAGGATGATCGAGTTGAACTCCTGGTGGTGGCGCGACAAGTCCCGTAGTTGCTTCTTCAGTCTGTCACCGCTCGGTACGATGGACCACCTGGGAGACAAGTGGCAGAATGGATCAGTAGTATGAATGACAGCAGATTACCAAAGGCTGTATTCTATGGAGAATCAGCCAAGGGGAAACGTCTGCGTGGTGGACAACGGCTGCGATACAAAGATGTAGTCAAACGACACCTAAAGGCTACACACATCACCGTAGACCACAGGCAGATCCTTGCACAAGATCGACAACAGTGGAGGCAGGCCATTCACTAAAGAAAGAGTCATATTGAAGAAAAGATATCACAAAAATACCAACATGATCACAATCTCCGCCATGGCTTTCCTGATGCTTCTGCCCGCATCATCTTCTGTGTCAACTGCGGGAGAGGCTTTAAATCTCCAATTTGACTCTTCTCTCACCAACGAGCAAAGCGCGTAACGGACGAAACCCTACACTGATGTAATCATCGGACACGGTGGACACCAAAGAAGAAGTAGTGGATAACATTGTGTTTCTGGTTCCCGACTGTCCCATTAACTGCAGCTGACATTAGAAGGTCGTATGACGTAAAAAGAAAAATACAAACTTGTGTGTCCTAAGCACAAGAAAAGTATATATATGTCTGCCACTTGATACAATCTGTAGCTGTCATAATACAGAAAACGTATACACGTACTTCTCTTGTTGGAATGAAGGAATTGTGCGTGACATTACAACAACAACAAAAGCAGCATTTACAAGCGGTGGTGTATCATCTAAACCTTGTGGCACAGAAAATGTATGGACTGGATTATTTCATGATCGCCTTCTACAGAGAGGATTGTCCCAAGATCGTCTTCTATAGAGTAGATCATCACAGGATCTACAGAATTGAGTATCCCAAGGTCACCATTTACAGAGTGGATCATGCCAAGATTGCCATCACCAGGGGTCAGGATAATCATCTATGGAATGGGACATCCCGGCCAGGAAATGTTTACAAGACTACTCACTAGGTGGCGCTGTGACTCACTTGAGCATCTGGTTCTCCGTCTCGAGTTGCTCTAGTTTTGCCTGCAGCATCTTGTTGCGAGCCTTCAGCTCAGCCAGCGCCATCGCGGACTTCTTCTTCTTCTACAAACACACAGCATGCGTCGTCTCAACATCCTGGTCATTGTGATACTTGGCTTGTCAATAAGCAACCCGCTTTGTAAACGACCTCGCAGCAGTGTCCAGTGAAGTCGTTGTAGGTGTGGAACAACTGTGCTAGAAAAGGGCAAGTTACATGTTGTGAAGTTACTGGTTGAACGCCAACGCTACATCATCTGTGTTAAGGTAGGGATGTTTATTATTGTTTCATCAGAGTAAGTGACTACATGTTGGTAGTTGTCATGGTGTTTGCCAGTGGGTTTGGGAGAGTACCGCGAGGAATGTGGTGGCTGGCTGTAGGCTGGTGTTAAGTAGGGGCTTAGGGTTCGTGTCTCTTTAATACTGTGTCGTTTCTCTCTTACTTTCTAACTTTTATGCATTCTGTGAATGGTTTTGCTTAACTGCCAGCCACATTGGTTAGTGAACTTGGTTGTCATATTTATATATATATATATATATATATATATATATATATATATATATATATATATATATATATATATATATATATCCTCATTTTCTTAATGCAGGTTTATACTGACAATGAATTCGAACGGGTGTTTTCGTGTATGCATAAAAAGAATTCATGAATGAGTTATGTCTGTCAGGAGACCGAATTTCAAACAACTTCAAGAGAGAAAACAATCTTTATTAAATTAGAAGGCGGCTTTTGCCACACGACTACTCAATCCAGACCCTCAATAAGACCCTGAAAGTTGCACATGACATTCTGACTACCGCCACAGACGACGACCAGCAGTTTCCCACGCCACACCTGCTGCCACCTACTCACACGTTTCTCCGTTGAGATGTGGTTACTGAGGCGTGTCGTGGCCTTCACGCGGGCGTCGTCGAGTTCGCTGATGCGTGTCTTCAGCTGGAGTCGCTCCACAGTCCAACTTGACTTGTTCTCCATCAGCACCTCCGCCGACTTACTGGCCGCGACATCCTTCTCCGCTCGCTCCAGTTTTGACGTCAGTTGCTCCACCTGGTGGCACAATGTCGTAACGACGACTGGGTCAAAAACAAACTAGTTTACATGAGTGTGCAAGATCCGCCGATCTGTGTGCCTTTGGAATATAATCCCATCCCATGCATTACTCTTACAAAAAGAGCCAATAGTGTACCACTGATTACCATTGAATACCATTCAGTATTAATTATATTTTAACAGGACTCTTCTTCTTCTTCTTCTTCCGAGTACCGCCTAGCTTCAACATGCTGAAGATACAGGCGGGCGAACAGGAAAAATCAGAAATATATATATATATATATGTATATATATTTTTTTCGTGTTGGGTGCATTGCAGTGTATCAGAGCCGTAATTTGTGCATGTAAAAGTAATGCGTGCAAAAAAAAACTAGTTATATCTAAAAGGTGGAATAATGGAAAGTCTGGATATTGCTCTTAAAAGAATCAAGGCTGTTTTTATTTACAATATGTTGACGGAGGGAGTTCCAAAGTCGAATGGTATTTGGGAAAAAAAGAATACAAGTGGTAGTTACATCTGGAGTGAGGGATAACGTAAGACAAGGAATGTTGCTTTCTAGTGACTGTGTTTGAAGGAATTAGATATTTATTTGCAGGTATGCCCACTAGGTCATTTGATATTTTATATAACATGCATAGTTTTGCATCTTTTCTACGGTCTGCTAGGGATCTCCAGCCTAATGACTGGAGCATATTGGTGACACTTGACGTATTATGGTGGCGATGTAAAACATATCGAGCTGCTCGGCGTTGTATCATTTCAAGTTTATTTATTTGTGTAGCGGTGTAAGGGTCCCAGACAGTACAGCTATTTTCCAGGATAGGTCTAACAAAGGTGAAATAAGCAAGAGTTTTTATTTGGATTGATGATACTTTTAGATTTCTGCGGAGGAAGCCTAATGATCTATTTGCTTTTGAAGAGATGCTATTTATGTGGGCATTCCACCGAAGGTCAGATGTTATGGTTAGGCCAAGATATTTATCTTGTGAAACAGTTTGAAGTGGTTGTCCGTGGAGAATGTATTGGGTTTTAGTGATAGTTTTATTTCTTGTAACAGGGATGACATGGCACTTTTCAAGGTTGAAACTCATTTTCCATTTTTGTGTCCATTTGTCGAGTGTGTTAAGGTCTTCCTGGAGTGCAGCTGTGTTTATCTTAGGCTTAAGAGCTATATACATTATGGTGTCATCAGCAAAGAGTCTAACTGTAGAAGTAATATTGTCTGGAATGTCGTTAATGTAAAAAAGGAATAGGCAGGGACCAAGTACAGAACCTTGAGGGACTCCTGATGTTACAAGGACTTCAGAAGAAGCCTCGCCCTCTATTAGTACTCTTTGTGATCGATCGGTTAAAAATGCTTTAACCCAGGAATTTGTTTTGCCTTGGATGCCATAGTGATGGAGTTTGTCAATTAGTTTGGTATGGCTGACCTTATCAAATGCTTTAGAAAAGTCCATCACTATGACATCCGTTTGTGCGCCAGATTGCATATTTGTGACTAGGTCGTTTTTAAACTGGATGAGTTGTGTCTCACATGACACACGAGATCGAAAGCCATGTTGAAGGTCGTAAAGGATGTTGTGTGACTGTGCATGTTTCATTATATTACTAACTAAGATATGTTCCATTAATTTAGATGCTCTACATGTCAAGGAGATGGGTCTGTAATTGGAAGCGAGGTATTTTTGGCCATGTTTGAAGATAGGTGAGACATTTGCTTTTAACCAGTCTTTGGGGACTTCTTCTGTTTCATATGATTTCCGAAAGATTAAGGTAAGTGATGGCGTAATTTCAACAGCTAACTCTTTTAGAATTCTTGGGTGGATGTCGTCTGGTCCTTGGGCTTTATAGGGTTTAAGATTTTGCAGGAGTTTTAGTACACCAGTTTCTGTAATTTCTATGTCTGGCATTTCTGGTAGAGTTGAATTGTATAGATTGGTTTCTTGAGGAGATTGGTCATCTGTAAAGACTGACTGGAACTGTTGATTTAGTATCTCTGCTTTGGCTGTGGGGTTTGAATGTAGGATTCCATTTTGTCTGAGTGGTGATACCACTGTGTGGTCTGTACGGCAGTGTTTCATGTACGTCCAAAATTTCTTAGCATAACTTGGTTTTTGAGTACCATCATCAGTAGAGGTGACAATCTCATTTACATAGTTCCAGTAGGCAGATCTTAGTTGTTGCTGTATAGTTCGTTTTAGGTCTTTGTATTTTGGAGTGTGCTTGTGATTTTTATACATTCTGTCCCTTTTCATCATAAGTTTCTTTAATGTTTGTGTGATCCAGTGTGACTCAGTGGTACTCTTAACGGTAATTTAAAACACCATTCAATACCACTGAACGGTACAAAGAATCCAAAATACGATTCAAAATATCATCCAAAAAACTATTCAGATACCATTCAAATAGCCTTGGCCATAATACCCCCTAGAACCATTCAAGTTCCATTCAAAGAACATTCTAAAACCACTGGTATTTGAATGGTATTTTTTTTTTTGGTAGGGGTAGTTGCAGTCCTATGTTTCATTCAAGAACAATCTGTTCTGAAGACTGGGCAACACATTTAACATTCTGGTTTCCATGAGTTGTTTCCTCTACTGTACAATACAATTTTGTGCACCACAAAATCATGCAGTGAATATTACCCGGAATTCGGATTTGTCATGCAACGAAGAACTGTCTATGGTGTCATGTGAACGTACTTGTACGACGACCCAACATTACAACGCGTTCCAATGTTTTATTATAACTGCAGTGAAAATACATGGCAATAAAGCTGATGTTATCTTATCTTAAAGTTGCATTCTGACATAATTTCCCTTTTTTAACGCATTTTAGAAAAGTCAATGTACACCATGACCGATATTTGGTTATTAGTATACTTCCTACCACATGTCTCACTTTGTGGTGTTATACGTTATTTGATCAAATATAAGTTTGCAACAAACAACGGCTCTAGAGTTTCCCAAAAGTTGATCTATTTTTACCATCGCAACTCTCCGGTCAACGTAAGTAAACGATGGGGCAAACTAAAAGGCGGGCCACAATGGGGTTCCACAAATCCACGTTAGTCGCTAGAGGCGGCACTAGGCAACTAGACCCTAGTTGTTTAAATCATCCTCAATTAGCCATTGACCGTACAGGCGCGTAGCCAGCGATAGTTTGTATGTAGGCAACTGGGCATACCGTACATATGGAGCGTATCGAGCGGTGGCATCTTTGTGAATGTGGTATGCCGTTTCCGTGCGGTCTGCTAATTGTGGCCCGCCTTTTAGTGTGGCCCCCTCCTGACAGCGCTTTTCACTGGAATTCCCTTCTTCGAGGTCTAAACCAATCAGTGAATTCTAACTGGCGAGGCTCGCCAGGACAATTTTTCGTGTTTTGCTCCTTTTTATCTTAAAATGGCATATTATGTGAAAATAAGTTGATAGGTAGTTGAGGAAAACAATATATAGTGTATGGAGAATGCTGGTTTACTGGAAAAATTTATTTTAAACATGGCGGAAGTCAGAATGCAACTTTAAGAGACCATTATTCCTTGTTGCAACGACATCACAACCCTCACCCGTACTATAGACTTCTCGTTGAGTTCGTTCAACTCATGCATGCTCGCCGCGTAGTTCGTGAACTGTGTCTCGATGCGATGCAGCCTCACTCTCAGCTCAGAGTTCTCCGCGTGTTCTCGCTCCAGCTGCTCAGTGAGCGACTGTTGATGCTGAACCTTTGTCCTGGGCGCCAAGACAAAACATCAGTTTATATACACATTTATGTATGTGTCCTATCCTACAACACAATTGTTTGTACTACTTCTCTTCATGGCCAAGACAATTGTTTGTACTACTTCTCTTCATGGTCAAGACACTTGTTGTACTACTTCTCTTCATGGCCAAGACAATTGTTTGTACTACTTCTCTTCATGGCCAAGACAATTGTTTGTACTACTTCTCTTCATGGCCAAGATAATTGTCTGTACTACTTCTCTTCATAGCCAAGACAATTGTTTGTACTACTTCTCTTCGTGGCCAAGACAATTGTTGTACTACTTATCTTCATGGCCAAGACAATTGTTTGTACTACTTCTCTTCATGGCCAAGATAATTGTCTGTACTACTTCTCTTCATAGCCAAGACAATTGTTTGTACTACTTCTCTTCGTGGCCAAGACAATTGTTGTACTACTTATCTTCATGGCCAAGACAATTGTTTGTACTACTTCTCTTCATGGCCAAGATAATTGTCTGTACTACTTCTCTTCATAGCCAAGACAATTGTTTGTACTACTTCTCTTCGTGGCCAAGACAATTGTTGTACTACTTATCTTCATGGCCAAGACAATTGTTTGTACTACTTCTCTTCATGGCCAAGACAATTGTTTCCACTACTTCTCTTCATGGCCAAGACAATTGTTGTACTACTTCTCTTCAAGGCCAATACAATTGTCTGTACTACTTCTCTTCATGGCCAAGACAATTGTTTGTACTACTTCTCTTCATGGCCAAGACAACTGTTTGTACTACTTCTCTTCATGGTCAAGACAATTGTTTGTACTAGTCCCTTTTATTGGCCAAGACAATTGTTTGTACTACTTCTCTTCATGGCCAAGACAATTGTTTGTACTACTTCTCTTCATGGCCAAGACAATTGTTTGTACTAATCCTCTTCATGGCCAAGACAATTGTTTGTACTACTTCTCTTCATGGCCAAGACAATTATTTGTACTACTCCTCTTCATGGCCAAGACAATTGTTTGTACTACTTCTCTTCATGGTCAAGACAATTGTTTGTACTACTTCTCTTCATGGTCAAGACAATTGTTGTACTACTTCTCTTCATGGCCAAGACAATTGTTTGTACTACTTCTCTTCATGGCCAAGACAATTGTTTGTACTACTTCTCTTCATGGCCAAGACAATTGTTTGTACTACTTCTCTTCATGGTCAAGACAATTGTTTGTACTATTTCTCTTCATGGTCAAGACAATTGTTTGTACTACTTCTCTTCATGGCCAAGACAATTGTTTGTACTACTTCTCTTCATGGTCAAGACAATTGTTTGTACTACTTCTCTTCATGGTCAAGACAATTGTTGTACTACTTCTCTTCATGGCCAAGGCAATTGTTTGTACTACTTCTCTTCATGGCCAAGACAATTGTCTGTACTACTTCTCTTCATGGCCAAGACAATTGTTTGTACTACTTCTCTTCATGGCCAAGACAATTGTTTTACTACTTCTCTTCATGGCCAAGACAATTGTCTGTACTACTTCTCTTCATGGCCAAGACAATTGTTTGTACTACTTCTCTTCATGGCCAAGACAATTGTTTGTACTACTTCTCTTCATGGTCAAGACAATTGTTTGTACTACTTCTCTTCATGGTCAAGACAATTGTTGTACTACTTCTCTTCATGGCCAAGGCAATTGTTTGTACTACTTCTCTTCATGGCCAAGACAATTGTCTGTACTACTTCTCTTCATGGCCAAGACAATTGTTTGTACTACTTCTCTTCATGGCCAAGACAGTTGTCTGTACTACTTCTCTTCATGGCCAAGACAATTGTCTGTACTACTTCTCTTCATGGCCAAGACAGTTGTTTGTACTACTTCTCTTCATGGCCAAGACAATTGTTGTACTACTTCTCTTCATGGCCAAGACAATTGTCTGTACTACTTCTCTTCATGGCCAAGACAATTGTTTTACTACTCCTCTTCAAGGCCAAGACAATTGTCTGTACTACTTCTCTTCAAGGCCAAGACAATTGTTTTACTACTTCTCTTCATGGCCAAGACAATTGTTTTACTACTTCTCTTCATGGCCAAGACAATGGTCTGTACTACTTCTCTTCATGGCCAAG
Source organism: Oasisia sp. SBJ-2009 (assembly GCA_964017155.1). Lineage (NCBI taxonomy): Eukaryota > Metazoa > Annelida > Polychaeta > Sabellida > Siboglinidae > Oasisia > Oasisia sp. SBJ-2009. The sequence continues at coordinate 56,329,237 of OZ024854.1, forward strand.
ACAATTGTTTTACTACTTCTCTTCAAGGCCAAGACAATTGTTTGTACTACTTCTCTTCAAGGCCAAGACAATTGTTTTACTACTTCTCTTCAAGGCCAAGACAATTGTCTGTACTACTTCTCTTCATGGCCAAGACAATTGTCTGTACTACTTCTCTTCATGGCCAAGACAATTGTTTGTACTACTTCTCTTCATGGCCAAGACAATTGTTTGTACTACTTCTCTTCATGGCCAAGACAATTGTTGTACTACTTCTCTTCATGGCCAAGACAATTGTCTGTACTACTTCTCTTCATGGCCAAGACAAGTGTTGTACTACTTCTCTTCATGGCCTAGACAATTGCCTGTACTACTTCTCTTCATGGCCAAGACAATTGTTTTACTACTTCTCTTCAAGGCCAAGACAATTGTCTGTACTATTTCTCTTCATGGCCAAGACAATTGTTTGTACTACTTCTCTTCATGGCCAAGACAATTGTTGTACTACTTCTCTTCATGGCCAAGACAATTGTTTTACTACTTCTCTTCATGGCCAAGACAATTGTTTGTACTACTTCTCTTCATGGTCAAGACAATTGTTCTACCACTTCTCTTCATGGCCAAGGCAATTGTTTGTACTACTTCTCTTCATGGCCAAGACAATTGTCTGTACTACTTCTCTTCATGGCCAAGACAATTGTTTGTACTACTTCTCTTCATGGCCAAGACAATTGTTTGTACTACTTCTCTTCATGGCCAAGACAATTGTTGTACTACTTCTCTTCATGGCCAAGACAATTGTCTGTACTACTTCTCTTCATGGCCAAGACAATTGTTTTACTACTTCTCTTCAAGGCCAAGACAATTGTCTGTACTACTTCTCTTCAAGGCCAAGACAATTGTTTTACTACCAGGTACTTCTCTTCATGGCCAAGACAATTGTTTTACTACTTCTCTTCATGGCCAAGACAATGGTCTGTACTACTTCTCTTCATGGCCAAGATAATTGTTTTACTACTTCTCTTCAAGGCCAAGACAATTGTTTGTACTACTTCTCTTCAAGGCCAAGACAATTGTTTTACTACTTCTCTTCAAGGCCAAGACAATTGTCTGTACTACTTCTCTTCATGGCCAAGACAATTGTCTGTACTACTTCTCTTCATGGCCAAGACAATTGTTTGTACTACTTCTCTTCATGGCCAAGACAATTGTTTGTACTACTTCTCTTCATGGCCAAGACAATTGTTGTACTACTTCTCTTCATGGCCAAGACAATTGTCTGTACTACTTCTCTTCATGGCCAAGACAATTGTTGTACTACTTCTCTTCATGGCCTAGACAATTGTCTGTACTACTTCTCTTCATGGCCAAGACAATTGTTTTACTACTTCTCTTCAAGGCCAAGACAATTGTCTGTACTATTTCTCTTCATGGCCAAGACAATTGTTTGTACTACTTCTCTTCATGGCCAAGACAATTGTTGTACTACTTCTCTTCATGGCCAAGACAATTGTCTGTACTACTTCTCTTCATGGCCAAGACAATTGTCAGTACTACTTCTCTTCATGGCCAAGACAATTGTTTTACTACTTCTCTTCAAGGCCAAGACGCTTTGCAACTCATCTAATTAAAACCGTTCAGTGTTGCACAATCTTTGTCTAAGGGCGGACATCACAACTGAAAACACACTTTTTGACAAAATACCCAAATAAGTGTTTGTTTTCTAATTTAGAGATATCATGACCCTACAAACTATGACACGATGTCATTGTTTTACTTAGATATATCCCTTATTGCATTCTCGCTTTGCCTTTGATATATTTGCTAGGAGTAAGTCAACGTGACATACCGAGCTACGACTGCTTCTTTCTCGGCCGCCTCCTTGGCCTCAGCCAACTCTTTCATCCTGTCTCGCATGTGTTGTTTCTGCCACTGCTCGTCTCGCACGGCCTGCACACTCTTCACCAGCTCTCGCTCCTTCTCGTCCAACGTTTGCTTGTAGTTCTCACACGTCAGCGTCAGTGTCTCCACCTGGCGTGACAAATCTGAAACAGTGCAAATTCTTCTTCCATATACTGGACTGGGCCCTTTCCGGGCGTTAAAAGTTAAATCGAAGCTTGTGCGCTTGGGGGGGGGGCGGTGTATGCTCTCTTAAAACATTTAATATAAACACAAAATTTATGTTAACTAATTAAAATTTAAACTTTAATAAAGTTATTCTATGGACCTCTGGTGATTTATAAAAAGGATTATTATGATGTACATAGTGTTATGATGAAATTAAAGCAGAGCTCCAAGGCCAGTTCTGAAAGCCTCTGGGCATGTGGTGGCTGATAGGCTTGTGGGGAGCCTATTCCACTGTCTAAGGGTTGCATGACAAAATTAATGGTAAAGGGCTGGGTGGTCTGCCCATGCATGTTGATGCACAAATGCCCTTGCATGTTGATGCACAAATGAATACACGTCGGAAATGACGCTACCAATCAAAGGTGTTTGTACCTGCAAAGGATTCAACATCCTGTCATCTATGTGGCATTTTGTATACACGATGAATGTGTGGGGAATGACACCTAGTGACGACGGTTGACATTAGTCACTTGGCGCAAGAGGATAGGGCTGTGTCTGTAAGTCTGCGAAAAACTTCAGAATAACGACAGATGGTTTTATTGAATCACACAAATATGATATATTTATTTTCAGGTGTAAAATGTAATCAACACTTGATCCCTTGAAACGCACAGAAAATCCGCACATTAGATTTGGACATTGTTGACATCCGTTCATACAGATGTCCTGGAAAAGGCGATATTCCTACATGGCAAATGGTATTATTTCTCACATAATCACACCTGGCTGGATTGTCCAGACGTTAGAATAGACGTAACTAAACTTTAGCAACCAATAAATACTGCATCCTGCGCACCTTCATAATTTAACTGTGGAATGATGCTAACAGTACATATGTAACGGAACCAAATAACACAAACCTTCTACATATGCAAACTCTACCCAACAAAATTGCATTTAATCAAATCCATCCATGTCATTATAAACCCTTCGATGTTCTTGCAAAGACTGCACATTTCACCATAAACCTCCACCAACAGATGTCTTTAATATAGTTTTTGATATACACTGAACAACGACAATCAGTGTGACTGCCAAGGCTGTAGTTCTCTCACCTGCTATCTGGCTGTGCTGTCGGTCGCGCTCTCGTTCCATCTCCCCGTGTTCTTTGAGCATGTCCACATGGAGCGTGGCGAGTTCGGTCTTGCGCACACATGTGACGTCATCGGCTCGATTCTTCAGCTGCTCAGCCTCGTTCTCGAGTTCTTGCAAACGCGTCGTCAGGTCTGTCTGCTCGTCGGCAGAACATCCTACACAATTGCGCAAAAGCCTATTGAATATTTTACAGGTATTCTGTAGACATTTGATAAATGCTGTACAGAATGAATGTGATGTAATGAAGTACATTTACTTCGTTACGTTAATTAAGTAGAAACATTTACTTTTCGTGAATAACGAAGTACATTTTTTGGAAGTACTTTTACTTGTAACGAAGTACAAATGTGTGAACTTTTTTTTATAAATGTAACGAAGTACTCATAATGTTTTTATTAAATTTGCGAAGCTCCTAAAAGTTCCGCGAATAATCTGTGTCAGAAGCACGTGCATCACTGTTTGCCCCCAGCGTAGATTTATTTATAAATGTCAGATGGAACAACAAATAGGAATAACAAGTAACTATGGACTGGCCGTATTTCCTTTGTTACTTGATGAAGCCAGTGAAATAATTGCAATCTGGGTCTGGCGCTGAGCCTGAACTAGGAGTCAGGACTGCAGGATCACGGACTGGGCCGCTCGGACAACAATGACCAAGGGTTATTTAAATCCTTGCTTTGACCAGGCAAGAAAAAACAGCTGCCTTACAATCTTCTTGTGTCTTGCTTGTTGTTGACACAGTTTGTTAACCTTGGGCGATCCTTGTGAATGGCACATGCGAGATGTAGTTCGACGGTTCCGGCATTTTGCTTGTCTGACCTTACCATGTTGCATATATTGGCTATTCTTATTGTCGTTTACTAGTTCTAATATATCAGTTACTTAAAATAACTATTCTGAATATGTAAGACCACGTCACATTAGCGAATGACACAACTAAATATGCATCCCATATTTCCCGGATCAAAATCCCATTTTACCCGTATATGGGTAAAATGGGAATATTGCGGGTAAAACGGGATAGTCCGTATTTATCAAAAACTATTGATGTCAACATAAAAACAATACCATTTGTTGTGTTGCGGTGTGTCTGGGCGATACACAACAAACTGTTACCCTAATGCGCAAAATGTGGGTGCGATGAACAGCGGAACGTTAACTCTTCCATACTGCCCGGGTTTCCCCTACAGGTGAAGGCATAAGAATGTTGTAACCACTGATTTAGACCTCCTTCGCCAAGTATCACAAATGACAACATTCTTCACACGTCCAAGATGATAACAAATTTAAGAATCCTATAATAACGTGTATATCTTCTTCTACTTAAGAATACGATGGTTGTAGCCCTGTTAGTTATCAAACATGATGTAGGCTATTTACAGCCTGTATGCAATGGTGTTTGCGCAGTAATACCTATATTTCACACTGTTAAAAACATTTATTTATTATGCAGAGAACAAAATATTACTAAGCAAATGATATCTGCTTGGTATATGATGCTAAATGATGTTGTAAATATTTTGTTTTATTCACAACAGTTGGCTGCATCGGCCATTTTAGATAATTACAGGAGAAAGGTGTTTGCTTCAAGTACAAGTTTTTACTTTTTACTTGTACTTCAAGTAACTTTTTCTAGAAGTACTTTTACTTTTACTTGAGTAGCTTTTTCTAGAGTTACTTTTACTTTTACTCAAGTACAAACTAAATGTACTTGTTACAGCTCTGGACTGTGACTGCCGAGGCTGTAGTTCTCTCACCTGCCACCGGGTGGTGCTGTCGGTCGCGCTCTTGTTTTATCTTGCCGCGTACTTTCAGCATTTCCGTCTTGAGTGTGGCGAGTTCCTCCTTGACCCGATGTGTGACGTCATCGGCACGCTTCTGCAGCTGCCCAGCCTCGTTCTCGAGCTCGTGCAGACGGGTCGTCAGGTCTGTCTGCTCGACGGCAGGACATCCTACACAATTGCGCAAAAGCCTATCGAATATTTCCTACCGCGTATATTCAGTAGGTATTCTGTGGACATTTGATAAATGCTGTACAGAACAAATGACAATTTGTTAGCCATTATAGATAAGTGCAACATACACATCAAGTATACCTAGGCCTATCTAAATGTTTATGTAAATGTTTCTTAATTTATATAACACCATATCTATACAGTAATAGTCTATGGTGCTGGACAATATACGAGTCAAAATAAACATTCAGAGTAATACACATATATTTATATAATATAAAATAGTAAAATACATTAGCTAATTAAATATATAAATACATTGTTTAATTAATAAAAAATAAATAAAAATAAATGAAATGCATTGCCAATTGGTAGATCAGAGGTCAGTGATTCACTTAACCGAATGACTAGAAAGAACCTTTTAGACCTCGGCGCCTTGGGAGATACACTTCAACTTTCCACAGTTAGCGTATACATATCTCGAGTGCGAGACGTCAGCACCATCTCGCTGTCCCCACCTGTGGTCGGTATGTTGCCGTTCAGGTACAGGCTGTACATGGCGAGGACGAGCCGGTTGTGTATCACGTGAGACGCATCGACGACCATCTTCTGCTGTTTCTTGACGGGAGACAGCGGCGGCGGCTGGAGTTCAGACTCCTCTGTCAACGACATCGCCACGAAACGCACGTTGAGTTTTCACAAAATATACCACATTTAACACCATGCTGGCGCTGAAGCTACACAGTGCAAGGCATGATTTGTGTAGAGTAATTAATGTATGATAAAAAAAAACTTAGCAATTAAATTGAGGTAGGTATTACGGTCGCCTTAGTTTTAAGAAGAAACAAATTACCACGGGTGGAATTATCCCAATTTCATTTACATGTGTGTTTCTTAGATTTGATGGATAACCGCCATAATAATCTTGACAATTCTTGATAAGCACATATTGTTCTCCCTTGTTGTCCCTATCGTCAGGGTGAGGTTGGCCATGGTTACTGTCATCTTTTCTTTGTCTTTTCTTTCTTCTCATTTCTCTCACCGCGGTCTCTGTCACCAGTCTCTAACTCTTTCTATCTTCTGCTGTTGTTCTTCATTCTCCTCCCACTCTTTCCAGATCTCTCTTAACGCAGTCCTCCCATCGCATTCTCGGTCTTCCTCGGCTCATTTTCCTTCCATACGTGTATATCGGGGTAACACACGAGGTGAGCCCATTTCCTTTACGTTTTCGCGATATTCGTCTGTCTCCCATCACCTCTTCGACTTTCCTCCAAGCGTTTGCCCCTTCTGCAAGCGTTTGCCCCTTCTTGTAATCCTTCTGTGAATTTCCGTGTCCGAATTGCCATCCCCACATATCGCTCCACCCAGGTAGACAAAAGTGTCTCTTTGTTTAAGCTTCTTTCCATCCATGTGTATTTCCAGCTGTTTCCTGCTCTGTCCCACCCACATTACCTCTGTCTTCTCCAAACTTACTCTCGGTCCATGTCTGCGGAACATATTGTTCCAGTCTATCAGCTGTTCTTGCATATCTGTTTCCCCGTCCGGAGTATGTTTTTCGTACCAATCTTTCTGCTTATCAGTTCCATCATCCTCATAGCTGTGCTTCGCGAACGAAGATACAGGAGGAAGGAAGTCCTCATCTGGTGCAAGCACGATGATAGCTGAGGAAACATATCCGAGATAGGCAAGTCTTTCTACAGCGGCTGCACGTCACGAACTGTCCAATGTTTTTTTTCAGAAGAGTCCCGGTTTTTCCGCCTTCTCCTTTTGACTTCCATGTTGGCCCTTCGCTTGACTTCAAAGGAAGTGGTAGCCTGCTATACTGTGTGTCGCCAGTTCGTTCGACTGGCTGCTTGTGTTGTCCACTGACGGTGATCGATGTTGCATGTGATGAGGGACCTTTGCAAAGTGTCTTTGTATATTTTCCGAGGTGTCCCTTTGTCGCGATGGCCAGTGGGCAATTCACCATACAGTATGACTTTTGGTACGCGATGGTCTTCCATCCTGGAGACATGTCCTGCCCAGCGACGTTGTATTTTGAGGAGCATGGCCGCTATGTTGGTAACCTTCGCCATTTCAAGCACCTCGATGTTGGTGACGAAGTCTCTCCAATGTGTGTTTAGGATGGTACGTAGGCAGCGCTGGTCAGTTCGACCACAGCGATAAACAACAGTGGGCTCGAGGCGCTGCCCTGTCGTGCTCTTCGTGTCCTCATACGTCCCCACCCGACCTCCGCCTCTGGGACACTCGTCCACCTCAGTATCGCCATCGCCATTTCTCGTGGGATTGTATCATATGCCCTCTCCATAGCTATGAATACAATTGCCATATCCTCCTGTCCTTCCAATGTTTCTCCATTAGCTACCTTCAGGCAAACATCCCACTCGTTGTTCCCGTTCCTTGTCTGAGCTCCAGCTGTTCTTCGCCGATTTCCCCTTCCACTATACAGCTCTTATTCTGCCATCGAGGATTCTTTCCAGCAACGTCGACATATGCCTTGGCAAAGTAATGCCTCGATATTTTCCCGGGTCATGCATATCTACCTTTCGCATCCATTTTGGGACAATTAGCCCCGTTCTCCATTCCTCTGGGATCTTCCCATCTCTCATGCAGTTGCTCAGCAATCTTTTTACTCACCATATTCCAACTCGCTCAGCCACCGCCAGCATCTTTACTTGCACTTCATCAGTAGCCGTCGTCCTACCTTTCTTTATCTTTCTCTTTACTCCCTCCCCCCCCCCCTCCATGTCACTGTCCCCCCCCCCCCCCTCTCTCTCTCTCTCTGTCTCATCAACCCCGATCTCCTCCACCCTTACTTTTCCCTCGACTGCAGTAGGTAGATCAGGTTTCTCTTTCCCTTTGGTTCAGCAATGTCTTGAAGTACTCCTCCCATACCTGTGGCACCGCATTCCTGTCTGTCACTAGCTTTCCGTTCTTGTCTTTTCTTTTATCACTGTTCTAGCTTTCACATCCTTGCTATCCTCATCCGTCTCATGAGCCATCTAATAGATCATCTTCTCCCACTATCCTCGTCGACCTTTCTATGTAGTTCCTCTTCCGTCTCTTCTCTCTCTCTCTCTCTCTCTCTCTCTCTCTCTCTTTCTCTCTCTCTCTCTCTCTCTCTCTCTCTCTCTCTACCTGATCCACAGCTCTCTTAGCGGTCTTCTTATTCTATCGATACATCCGTTTGTCGGACATTCCCTTTGATTACGTCTACCTCCTTCCATACCTCTCTTTTCTCTGATTGCTTCAGCTATATCCCAACAGAACATTTTGAATGTCTAATTCTTGTTGGACTACGCATAGCATTTTATGTTTTTTTAATAAAGAAAGTATAGGGTGGTATTCCTCCCCCACAGCGTCCTAGTGGGAAGTTGCGAGTTTACCCCCAAAAGGATTAACTAATTTAAATCTTCCTAATATAGCATAATGAACAAATAAGCCCGAATATACGCAACATTACGTCATGAATTGAAGTAATCATCAAGCCGAAGCGTACCTGTTTCTAGCGCAGTGCAGCAGTGCACACATGAATTACTTACCTTCGACTTCACACGGCGTCATCAACTCCGGCGTGACATCTGCAGGTACTCTGGCCGCTGTCGAGCTGCCCCCCGGACGGTCGATGAGCGACTCGTCGCGATAGGTGGCGGCGCTGGTGAGGTTGTCGGCACGTGTGGACTCGGTGTGTATAGCACTGGTTAGGTCACTGGTTAAGTCGCTAGCCATGGTTAGGCCTTCGAGTTCACCACCGCCAGGTCTTCCCCAATCACCACCCCAGAACGCTTGTTGACGTCACCCGGACGTTAAATCACGTGACGTCAAGTGACGCTGCGGCCGATATCAGATGCCGTTACATCATCGAACGTGTCTCGTCGATTGCCAAACAACGTGTCCACAACACTACAGCGGTGCTTACCTTTATATATTATTTTGTTGGTCGAACAGTCGTTTGTAACAGGAAGACTGTTGTCTAGAACGTGGGAAAGTTTAACATCAAAGTGAATTGCGGTTAACTCTGGTCGCCTCGGTATTATTGCCAATCACTTTTGTTTTGAAACTGGATGTTTTGTTTGCCACTTGAACGTGATGCAGACGGAATCTTTCAAATTGCTAACATTGTTTCTAGCTAATGAAACAGCTAAACACAAATTGGCAACGTAATATTAAATGGAAAAACAAAACCTTGGAGTTGGCACCCCAGCTTTAAACGGAGGGTATATCCCCTAACAAGACTCAGCCAGTGTAATCATTTATTTGTCCTTATAATATATATTTAGTTATTTAATAACTGTGCACAGTAACGTCTACTGAAATAGTTTTCAACTTGCAACGAAAGCAATTCTCAGTCAATGAAAAGTATTTTATTCTGAACCACAATAGATATGTACATAGTTTTCATAAAAATATACCCGAGTTTCGAGATATATCATGAGTAATACTACGTTAGCTGCATTTAGCTAATACCCTAGTCATAGTGTCACGTTTTGGCCGCCACGTTTAGATACGTTGCCATAACGTGAACAAACGTGGAACAATGTGGCTAAAATGTGACCCGGAAATTTATATTTTGAACATGTTCAAAATTCGTTGGTATTTCCCCCACAACGTGGTACAACGTACTACAACTTTGTATAGCGTAGTACAACATGACTACAACGTAGCAACAACGCCGCGGAACGTGAACAGAACCCATGTGCTACGTTGTGCTGCATTTCTGCTACGTTGTGGTACATCGTTACGATACGTTGTGGTACGCAATGCTGCATGGCGACAGCGAGGCATAATCCGACTTTGATTTTCACAGGGGGACTACAACGTGGCGACAACTTGGCACCAAGCCGACATTTTGAATAGTTTTCCAGACCGTGGCGATCAGCAACGGGCCACAACGGCGCGGCCAAAACGTGCCACCCTGACTAGGCATGCTAGTCATCAAGTGTATAATTCTTGAGTTACAAAGATGTATCAAAGAAATGTACAAACACGAATATACCTATAAACAGCAATTCAGTTGCTGTATCAGCCAGGGCAGATATGGTGCCATCAGACATGTACATCTTCACTTTGCATAGATAATTGTGTCCCTTCTTTGTTGAGACGATTTCCTAAAACCTTCTTCTAAAAATAAATACTATGTAACAAACAAATCTAACAAAACATATGTAGGCACAGAAAATGTGTAGTTACTCAAAATGTGTAGTTACTCAAATGGGGTCATGACGTCATTGTAGGCTGTACCAAGTCCTGGAATATATTGCACATCTGTAACCACGGAGGGGCACACTATAATGGCTACTGCATATTAGTTTTGGTGTACTGCAATACTTTCTATTTTTAGTACTGACAACACATTTAACGTATTGCAAATACTTGCAATATGGTGAACAATGTACATATTTGATATGTTTTGGAATTCTTTCAATAGAATTGCAGTAGTAATACTTAGATAACTTTGTAATACATGTAGTTTGTAATACATGTAGTACCATAAAGGAATGTATTTAATACAAAACCAGTTGTGTTCTGAAACACCTTGTCATATTACTATGATGAAATATATACTACAATACAGATCAGAAGATAAGTATTATAAGAGTATTTAAAAAGTTGTACAAGTATTTGCAATAACTTTAAGAATGTGTTGTACGTCTAAAAAGTATTGCAATATGATTAAAAAGAACTGCAAGTATTTGCAATGTTTCAAAATACTATTACACTACACATATTTGCAATATTTTTAAAGGCATCTATAAAAGCATATATATATATATATTATATATATATATATAATATATATAATATATATATATAATAATATATGTGAATATAGATTATATACTTTTTAAGGTACTGGTTCCATCCATGTGAACGTGCTATGAAAGGTAATACGGGTTTTACTAGCTGAACTTAGTCAAACAATATAAATTCTAAGACATTGTGTGCAGTATAACTGCTCATCATAAATAAGCGTTAAAACGTAAACAAGTAATGTCATGGACGGAAGCTGACTGACATTTAGCAGGCAAGTCCACTACATGGAACCACTCAGTTGGTCACCAGAGTGTCATCAGAGTGTCACCAGAACACTTGTGTTCCTTAAATCCTGAGAGACAGGCTAGCAGGTTGTGGAGTTTGTCTATATGTTTGTTACATAATCTTTCATGCAACTACTCATGGAGTTGGCAGTTGGCCACATGCAGGTGAAATTGTAAAAACATGGCTTCAGTTCTTCCCCGTTCTCACTGCTCATGATGTGTCGTACGGCTGACTTGTGAAACTGTGATGTCTGTATCGTTACCACACTCTTAGTGTGACAGTTCACCGTCTCCATGCTAGCGCGTCAATGGCAATGACGTCTGTAGGCTCAAAACAGCAGCCTGCAGACGTCTTATCATGACACGTACACATGTCTTGGATGTCTCGTTATCCACAGCATAACAGGCTGTCTTTGTCATTGTCCTTATTCTTGGGGTTTCTGTCTTTGAAGCTAGACAGAGTTCTCTTTGCACTGCACATCATCCCCAGGGCCCACGAGAGGCTGTCCCTGTTACTGAGGTGTCCCCATGTTCTCCTTGACCACTGAGTTGTCCATGGGGGCCGTCTCAGATAGCACGCAGTCCTGGAAGCCACGCAGCTCGTTCAGCTGATGGCGCTGGTTGTCGTCGAGTTGGTCGAGCCTCTCTTTCAAGTGCTCCAGGTCCTTCTGCTGCACGCCCTGTTAACATACAGCCAATTCATAGACAAGTTCACGGACATGCACGTGACTTGTGCAGACATGTACGCCTACACATCATGCAGCGAGTGGATTCTTGGATTAATACTGTTAAAAATATATTTTTCCTTTGCAACATTTCTTGATGTGGAGTTCTGGATGGGATTTGCCATTGCTGATGTAACAGACATTTTTTCAATAAACAATAATTCCTTCCTTAAAAAAATATTCCACTGGTTTTTACATGATACAGTCGTGGCACTACCAGAGTAGAGCACACGAATAGTTATAAATCTACAGCACGCTAAAACAGTAATATTAGAGAACACTGTAACATTTATAGATTTTAAAAGCAACAACGACCTATTTTGGGGCCATGAAATCCTACTGAAGCTTTCATAATCTCCCCAAATCTAGACACGACGGATCACGACAAACGGCACTCACCAGACTGTCGACAACAATACTGCCGGTGGGAATCGACGGAGACTTGTAGGGCACGGCGATGGACGTGAAGTCTATCTCCGCCCCGCCCGGCATCACGCCACTGCATTTGTACCCGGACAGGATGATTGAGCTGAACTCCTGGTGGCGGCGCCACAGGTCTCGTAGCTGCTTCTTCAGCTTATCGGCGTCTGGGACAACGGACCTCCTGGGAGACAGGCAGGGGACGGTTCAGTGGTGGAGAATAATATGTTTATTTAATGCTTAACTTAATAATTGTATAAATATATATTTTTTTAATTGGACACATTCAATGGTAATTGTAAATATAATTTTTAATATCTTAGTCCTCTTATAATGTATGTTTACTAATTTAAATTATATTTTTAGAAGATAATTTATATATTTTTTAAACAACTTTAAAGGATATTTTATATATATTTATTTATTTATTAACTAGTTTACACCACAATTATTGTTAAATTGATAATCTATTATTTTTATTTTATCTTTATTTATTTATTATATTAAAATAACTTTTTTTCATTTTAAAGAACAAAGTATGTACAATGTATATCTTATATCTATATCTTATTTTTTTTTATTTGCCATATTTCATCTTATTGAATTGAATATGGCAATAAAGCTTTATAATTATTATTATTATATTATTTATGGTTCCTAACTACTCTATACACGGGAGCCAATTCTATAGAAGCTAGTCTGACAACATGAGAAATACGTCTTTTTTGCCTATATAAAGCGAAACATACAAAACGTATAAATATCTGTCACTTGATACAATTTCTAGCTGTCATAATAGTTATACAGACAATGTATATATGATTCAAGATTCAAAAGAATTGATTGTCCATTTAAAACATCACATTACACAGTAAAATGGCAGTAATAAGATTGGTGAGCCAAAATGTATACGGTTAATAAAATACATTAAAATGATAATGCACTAAAATTGGTTAAGTAAATAAATTAAATATATAAATAAGTACTCTAAATAATAAATAAATAAGCAAGTAATATTGCTTAAAAGGTTCTTTGATAAGACACAATATGGTAACATTAATAATATGTACTAAAATAGATAAATAAATAAGATTAGATAAATCAGTAAATGGAAATCAGTGTATGGAATAAAAAGAAGTATACAGTTCATTAACATTTACAATTTCAAAATTAAAATGGCAGATGGTATAAACGATTTCTTTAATAGTTTCTTTTTAACTAGTGGAACTTTTAGACGTCTTATATAATGTATACAGGTCATTACAGGAATGAAAGAATTGCACGTGACATTACAACAATACCATTTACAAGTGCTGATGTATCATCAAGATCATGTGACACTGAACATTTATGGACAGCATTATCTCATGATCACTGTCAAGAGAGACGACTGTCCCAAGATCATCCCGGGATCAACACCAACATCTTCTACAGACTTGATCATCCTAGGGTCGACATTTACAGAGTGGATCATGCCAAGATAATTATGAGGATAAACCTCTATGGACCGGAACACCCCAGATCGTCGCCAGCCCGTCCCAGGACATGTCTAGGAAAATGCTCCCTAGATGGCGCTGCGACTCACTTGAGCATCTGGTTCTCCATCTCGAGATTCTCCACTTTTGCCGTCAGCATCTTGTTGCGCGCCTTCAGCTTCTTCAGAGCCATCGCGATCTTCTTCTTCTTCTACAAACACATCCATCCTGGTAAGTACTGCATTTTCTATTCCAATTTACACAATTTTATTCAGCTTTGTCATGTTTGAAAACAGTGGTTATTTTCATCAACCAGTTGGTGAATGGTAAACTACCATTCAGCAGTGTCCAATGCAGTCATTGGAATGGAACAAACATTCAGGAACAAGGCATGGAATAATATCACGCATTTAATGATATGAAAAGTATTCACCAAACATTCCTGTCAACAATTCATCTTCTCATTCACCCAGATTTTCAGAAAATTTAGGCCTATTGTCAGAATTAATTTAGAACCATGTCAGAAAAAGAGTCCACAGTCTGTAATACCTTTTTACTATGACGATGACTTCAGTTGCGTCGTAATAAACCATCAGTTATTTTGATGTGTTGAGTTAACAAGATAAGGTAACTGTTTAAATCAGTAGAAACAAAGAAAATGTAAAACATTCTAGTAAACGACAAACAGTTTTCACCATAAAACTACTAGACCTTGACTCTAACCTGACCCTATAATCTGCATATAACCTTCCGACAACGCCACAGACAACAACCGGCATGCCTCACACGCCACACGTGACGCCACCTACTCACGTGTTTCTCCGTTGAGATGAAGTTAGTGAGGCGTGTCGTGGCCTTCATAAGGGCGTCGTCGAGTTCGCTGATGCGTGTCTGCAGCTGGAGTCGCTCCTCCGCCCAACTCGACTTGTTCTCCATCAGCATCTCCGCGGCCGTTGACTTACTCGCCGCGACCTCTTTCTCCGCTCGCTCCAGATTTGTGGTCAGTCGCTCCACCTGGTGGCACAATGTCGTACCGTTGAGTGGATCAGTCTTACTGCAGGTGATCAAGTGATTTTTTTTCGGTGAGCAATATGCCCTGAGTTGTGTGTCTTTGGAATATACTTCTGTCTAGTTTAGTGAAGCGTTCAAGAACAATATGCCCAGAGGACTGGGTAACAGTTCTTGTTTCCAGGGGATGTTTACTCTCTTTCTCCCTAGTGTGTGTGTGTGTGTGTGCGTGCGTGCGTGCGTGCATGCGTGCGTGCGTGCGTGCGTGCGTGTGTGTTATGTGTGTTATGTGTGTTATGTGTGTTATGTGTGTTATGTGTGTTATGTGTGTTATGTGTGTTATGTGTGTTATGTGTGTTATGTGTGTTATGTGTGTTATGTGTGTTATGTGTGTTATGTGTGTTATGTGTGTTATGTGTGTTATGTGTGTTATGTGTGTTATGTGTGTTATGTGTGTTATGTGTGTTATGTGCACAGTCAAATTATACTGTGCATATTACGTGAAAATTGGGTTCATCATATGTTGAAGAAGAACGGTTTATTTAAAAATATTGCTGTATCTTTTTTCATAACCCGAACAGATCAAGACACCTTGCTGCCGTGACAACAACATAACTCTTACCTGTAAGGTAAGGCAACTCTCACCTGTAAGGTAAGGCTCTCATTGAGTTCGTTCAACTCCTGCTCACTGTTCACGTAATTCGTGTACTGTGTCTCGATGCGATGCAGCCTCACTCTCAGCTCAGAGTTCTCCGCGTGTTCTCGCTCCAGCTGCTCAGTGAGCGACTGTTGATGCTGAACCTTTGTCCTGGCGGCCAAGACAAAACATCAATTTATATACACATTTATGTATGTATCCTGTAAAGTTGCTCACAGAACTATTCATCCTGTCCAAGACATTTTGCAACTCGTCTCTCAATGTTGTACAAGGGTTGAACATATGGCAGACACTGCAGCTGAAATTGCACTTTTTCTGCACACACAAAATGTCCACAAATATTTCAGTTTTTCTAATTTAGAGATTTCATAGCTCTCCCAATAATGATGCTTTTCTCTCTTTCTCTCAGATACTGGATCGGGCCCTTTTCAGGGCGTTTAAAGTCCAACGAGAATTTGTGAGTCCACTATAGGTTACACATTTACCCCATGTGTGGGATATTTTACTTCCCCTGGCATAGACACCAGATAGAAGGGACCACCGACTTTTAGTGTCTCTTCCGAAAGACACAGGCAAATGTGGGGTGGACAAAATTGCCCAAGTTACACAACAGCGGTAGATGGGATTGAACCACCGTCCTCTCGATTGACAGTCGGGCGCTCTACCACGTGACCACCCACTACGTTATCTTTCTTATTAGACTATTCTCTATGCGAGCTGTCCACTGGATATAATAATAATAAGAAGAACATTTATAAAGCGCCATAAATCTAGAAATATCCATCCAGAGGCGCTGTACATGAGTAAGTATACATGTTTTGTAGAATTATAATAATAAGTTTGTTAAGGTAAATAAAAATATGTATAAAAAAGTAATAGTAACAGATAATAAAATAAATAAGTTAGCTAAAGATCATTATTAAAATAAATGGCGTATTGATAATAAAATAACGAGTATGACATTTTGTAAAATAAAAATTAATGTAAAACATGTAC
This sequence comes from Oasisia sp. SBJ-2009, assembly GCA_964017155.1. NCBI lineage: Eukaryota > Metazoa > Annelida > Polychaeta > Sabellida > Siboglinidae > Oasisia > Oasisia sp. SBJ-2009. The sequence goes on from OZ024854.1 coordinate 56,345,713, forward strand.
ACGATAATAAATAGGTAAAAAAATACAAATAAAATAAACTGACAGGTGTCTACACGTCATACACAGCCCGGAATAGGTGAGTTTTTAATTGTCTATGTTTGGTAGTAGTAAGTGGGTGACCTACCGAGCTACGAGTGCCTCCTTCTCCGCCGCCTCCTTCGCCTCAGCCAACTCCTTCATCCTCCCCTCCATCCTGTCCCTCTCATTCCGCAGTCGCTGCTCCTCGTCAATCCGTTGCCGAGACACGTCCTGAAGTCTGCCCTCCAACTCCAGGCTGGTGACACAGGACTCAGAATGAGTGTCACCAAGACATTGAGCTAATCCAGAAATCACTCATTAAAACACAATCTGACGTGAAATTTAAGGATCCTTTTGAATATGCGAACAGTCGCCAAAATATCACAGAGGAAACTTCTGCGACACGCCAGTGAACGTTTCCCGGTGGCGCATCGTGATGTTGAAAATTTTCAATAAATAAATTCACTGTTAAGGATAAATTAATAATTTGTATTAAAGATCGCCTTTACTCCACCTGGGATTAAGTAATTGAAACTTTACTAAATATTTTTTACGTTGAATTTTAGTTCCACTAACTCAAAATAACACACAGAACCCACCGCAGTAATTTATTTAATATTTTGCGGAAATCGCCTAGTACATTTTACCCCAAAAAACCATCGAAATTGGATGGAAAACAGGAACAACAAAGCATTATCGTGAGGAAATCAGAGTGAAGCAGTAAGTACTTTTCGTTCTCGAGGGCGTGTTGTTTCTGCCACTCCTCGGCCCGCACGGCCTGCACATTCTTCACCAGCTCTCGTTCCTTCTCGTCCAACTTCTGCGTGTAGTTCTCACACGTCAGCTTCAGTGTCTCCACCTGGCACGTCAACTCTGAACCAACAACATTCATGCCGATGACATGTCAAATATGATGCTACTGATTAATGGTGTTACCACCTGCAAAAGATTCAACACCTTGGCATCTAGATGGTATTTTGTATACTCGATGACTGTGGGGGGAATGAGAAATGATGACGACGACTGACATCTGTCATAAGAAGCATGAAGCGTGGGTGTCTTTAAGTCTAAGTTTTCTAAATAATCACGACACAAACTGTTTTAATGAAACACACAATTATCACATAATCTGACGGTTATCTGCTTAATCTTTGTGTTTCAATACAATATCAAAATTACATTACGTGTAGTGGGAATTAATTTTACAGTGTCAAGGTCAACCCAACACCTGTTCCCCCTGAACCACCCTGAGACACCACACACATGCAGGTATTGGATGCTGTTCACAATGGTCCTGGCAAGTTTGACATTTATAAACAGAAAATGCTCTTGTTGCTTGCTAAAACACACTTGGGTTGTTGAGATGTTAGAACAGATAGTGTTAAAAATCTTTAAAAAAAATCAAATATACACCTACATATATATATATATATATATATATATATATGTAGGTGTATATTTGATTTATATATATATATATATATATATATATACGTATATATATACGTATATATATATATATATATATATATATATATATATATATAATATATATATATATACACCTACATATATATATCATTCTTCTTTACATACACTATACAACGACAATCACTATGCCTGCCGAGGCTGTAGTTCTCTCACCTTCCACCTGGTTGTGCTGCCGGTCGCGCTCTCGTTCTAACTCGCCTCGTTCTTTGAGCATGTCCATCTTGAGCGTGGAGAGCTCCACCTTGCTCCGATGTGTCACCTCGTCGGCTCTACTCTTCAGTTGCACAGCCTCCTTCTCCAGCTCGTGTACCCGTGTCGACAAACGAGTCTGCTCGTCGGCCGAAGACGACAGCTCCCTCTGGAGGCTTTCCACCTGAAGCTTCAACGATTCTCGCTCCGTCTGTGTAGAGAAACGTGACATATGTATTTGGTAAGATACGGTTAACCATTTATTGACTCTCCTTCAAAGCATTATACATTTTCCTCTTGTGTCAAATTCAAAGTGACAGCGACAGTCAGCGAGTCTTATCTGCCAAATAAATACGTCTATTTATACTTAATTAATTAACCACAATCAGCATCATATATATCTGTAAACCCAAATGGGATGTTTGTGCCTGTTTTGAAAAAGATCACAAAAATCAAACCTTTTATTATCAATACAGCATTTGGGAGCTCTTTTGTAATTACATAAACATAATGATTATAACTGTTTGTCAATATTATAATGACGGTTGTTATTGTGTGCATTTTGCATCTATCAGGACATAACTCTGGTACATATTTGCATTGCTTTCGATCTGGACAAATATCAATGTCTTAAATTACTAATTCGTGGTAATTCATGGGGAGGACGGAGTCTGAATATGAAACTCAAAGAATGAATAGTTAAATGTTGGCAATGGTCAATAACCATTCACATCCCTGTGAAACCAATGTACATGTATCATCACATATCTTTCCTTTATCGGGATCATTCCTAACCACGAGCCATTTTAAGCAAGACATTCCGAACACCCAAAACCAACCGTCCTCACCTCGGACGCCTTGAGATTGGCCGTAGCGTCTGACAACTGCTTCAGCTGTAGTCGGGTGACGTGGTCCGACTGAAGCCCCTGGTGTTCGTTCTGTGCCCGCACCTCCTCCAGTTCCGCCAGCAGACCCTTCATCTTGAGGTGCACCTGCGCATTCTCCCGCGACAACACGCGCAGGCGCTGGGCATCGGTGCTGCCACCTGCCTGCTGCTTCGTGATCAACAACTCGCGCTCTCGTCTCAGACCCGTCACCTGGCGGCAGAAACGTGAAGCTGCTACTCGGTGACGACGGCGTTATTGAATGCATCTGCAAGGCTACGTACGACAGGGTTGTTTGCCAAGTTCTCGCAATGACGATGGGTGCATCTCATAAACGGATCAATGTACACTCTAGACGCCTCCGCCAGAATGAACAGTGATACTGTGATATTGACCTGTCTGGGATGGTTTACCTTACTGGGCAACAACAGTTTCCTCACGCAGAAATTAGAGAAGTTGTCACAGAGTTAGAGAACTGGACAAAACCTTTAAACAGTCCTGAGGCTACGATATGTGACACAGTATGACCAGGAAAAACACCACGCAAGCAATATTTCCACGCCTACAAATACTGCTCTGGCCATAACACAGACTCTGTTCCTGCGTTTCAGCCTCGGTACACCTCACAGTCGGATGTCAGCTTTCATCAAATGACTGCCTCGGCTTTCTCTTTTTTCTCCCAGATACTGGACAGGGCCCATTGCAGGGCGTTTAAAGTCCAACGAGAATTTGTGAGTCCACTACAGGTTACACATTTACCCCCTGTGTGGGATCTTTTACTTCCCCTGGCATAGACACCAGATAGAAGGGGACCACCGGCTTTGAGTGTCTCTTCCGAAAGACACAGGCAATGTGGGGTGAACGAAATTGCCTAAGTTTCGAAACGGCGGTGGATGGGATTGAACGACCGTCCCCTCGCTGCGGCCTACACTGTGTGTCTTACCTCCTTCTCATGCAACATCTTCATCTCACTGATGACGCGATGATGCTCGTCGCGTTCGTGCTCAAACTCTGACTTGAGGAAGGTGTACTCGTACTTGAGCTGGTTGTACTGACTGCGCGCCCCCTCGCTCTCCTGACTCAGCTGCTGGTACTTGGCGTGGTAGCCCTCCTCCAGCTCCTCCGTCAGCTGCGCCCTCAACATGTCCATCTTCACCTTCGACATCACCTGGCCACACACAACACACCAACATCATCACCTGGCCACACACAACACACCAACATCATCACCGGGCCACACACAACACATCCACATCATCATCTGGCCACACACAACACACCCACATCACCACCTGGCCACAAACAACACACCAACATCATCACCTGGCCACACACAACACACCCACATCATCACCTGGCCACACACAACACACCAACATCATCACCTGGCTACACACAACACACCAACATCATCACCGGGCCACACACAACACATCCACATCATCATCTGGCCACACACAACACACCCACATCACCACCTGGCCACAAACAACACACCAACATCATCACCTGGCCACACACAACACACCCACATCATCACCTGGCCACACACAACACACCCACATCATCACCTGACCACACACAACACACCACCATCATCACCTGGCCACACTCAACACACCCACATCATCACCTGGCCACACACAACACACCAACATCATCACCTGGCCACACTCAACACACCCACATCATTACCTGGCCACACACAACATACCCATATCATCACCTGGCCACACACAACACACACACGTCATCACATGGCCACACACAACACACCCACATCATCACCGGGCCACACACAACACACCAACATCATCACCTGGCCACACACAACACACCCATACCATCACCTGGCCGCACACAACACACACACACATCATCACCTGGCCACACACAATACATCCACATCATCACCTGGCCACACTCAACACACCCACATCATCACCTGGCCACACACAACATACCCACATCATCACCTGGCCACACACAACACACACACGTCATCACCTGGCCACACACAACACACCCACATCATCACCGGGCCACACACAACACACCAACATCATCACCTGGCCACACACAACACACCAACATCATCACCTGGCCACACACAACACACCAACATCATCACCTGGCCACACACCCACATCATCACCTGACCACACACAACACACCAACATCATCACCTGGCCACACACAACACACCCACATCATCACCTGGCCACACACAACACACCAACATCATCACCGGGCCACACACAACACACCCACATCATCACCTGGCCACACACAACACACCCACATCATCATCTGGCCACACACAATACATCCACATCATCACCTGGCCACATACAACACATCCACATCATCATCTGGCCACACACAACACACCCACATCATCATCTGGCCACACACAACACACCCACATCATCACCTGGCTACACACAACACACCCACATCATCATCTGGCCACACACAATACATCCACATCATCACCTGGCCACATACAACACATCCACATCATCACCTGGCCACACACAACACACCAACATCATCACCTGGCCACACACAATACATCCACATCATCACCTGGCCACACAACACACCAACATCATCACCTGGCCACACACAACACACCAACATCATCATCTGGTCACACACAACACACCAACGTCATCACCTGGCCACACTCAACACACCCACATCATCACCTGGCCACACACAACACACCAACATCATCACCTGGCCACACTCAACACACCCACATCATCACCTGGCCACACTCAACACACCCATATCATCACTTGGCCACACACAACATACACACATCATCACCTGGCCACACACAACACACCCACATCATCACCTAGCCACACACAACACATCCACATCATCACATGGCCACACACAACATACCCACATCATCACATGGCCACACATAACAGATAGGTTTACATCATCGCCAGGTCACAAACAACATTCATAATTATTTATGTTAAATATCCGCAATTATATTTACTTTTAAGAGAGATATTTAAAGTATACAGAACTCAGAGCAGCCAGATTGTAAGTGTCCTGATGTTTCTGTGTCTGGCTATTTTAAGTTATACATATTTAATTATTATTTATACAAAAAAATGATAATGTACTGATAAAACATTCTCCAGGGATATCATTTGTAATAAGCCTTGATGTTAATCTTACTAATAAATTCACTATCACTATGCCCCAAAAGCAGCTGTTCGGTTAACCAATCAAAGTATCATTAAAAGCAGTCTACAAGTGATCAGTCCATCAACCACAAGTCATTCCACCCACACTAATTGACCATCACCCGTCATCTCCTGGGTTTGTTTTAATGAAATATTGATTTTTTGCTAATCTCCTTCACTGACCTGTTCGCGCAATTTCTCACACTCGACCTGCTTGGCGTGGAGGTCTGCGCGAGACTGTTCCAGCAAGGACTTGTATTTCTCATGAGCATTCGTCTTCTCCTCCATCGTTGTCTTCAGCTGCCTCTCTAACTCCATATATTGATCTTGCAGTCTGGCGAACAACAGCAGATCATTTTAATCACATGAAATATGGCAAATATCATATCATTATCAATCAGCCAGTTGCTATCAAAGGATAAGTTCCCCTGTAATCTATCTGTACAATTTTTACATTATTCATATTCAGTTATAGAATCATGCGTTTCGAAGATAACATTCTAACTGGGCACAGATAAACAGTAATTAATTTAATCATGTCAAAATGTTTCATTTCGTAATAGTTCACTGTCCCCCAAAAAAAGTAATTCACAAAGGTTTACCAATCTAAATTTGCAATTTAAACATTTTATGGTCACCCTGGTAATAATGGTCATACTGTTTTAGCCCTCCACTGGACGCCTAGGGATATTCACTACCCGGGTAACTATTTCCATAGAAAATACCCTCATTCCCATTCAAGTCAAATTTTTATTATCATTCAGGATCATATTTTACATATAAATATACATATGGCCCCACACCAACAAATGGTTTCATTTTCAGCATTGACAGTTGTTTGTTTAATTTTTGGAGTGGAATGCTCTGTTTATTTAACTAAGTGGCTCGATGTGATATAACAAAACTAAAGGATCATGTGGTTTCACTTTCATTATCAGGTAATAAAATAACAATAACAGGTTTACTGGAATACATCAATTGAGTATTTATAAAAAGTTCTATAATCAGGACAAAAATTATATTTCTAACTGTATGCTCTTCTCGTACCTTTGATGTTCAGTCTTCAATTTTTGATAAATGTTCTTATGTTGCTCTGAGCGGACTCTCTCATCCGCTAACATCTTGTCAAGTTGTGTGGGCTGCGCCATCGCAGATAGTGCATCGCAGCCTGCCCCAGCTGGCAATGACAGCGAGAACATGTTGGCCATCCTCAGTGGCCCCTCTTGATTCAACACGGGTGCTGGGCTGCAGGAAATAAATCATATATATAAAATAATAAGGATGAAAACAACATGCAACAAACATTTCAAAATTTACAAACAATATTAATGTTTGCACAATCAAAATTAGAATACTCTTAATAATAATGTTGTGTACTTTGTGTGTACATGAGATGCTTAAACCAAATTTTTTAGATTTGTGTTAAAGTAGTACTAATATACAGGTACGACATTACCTAGTATACCTACCTTGGCTGCAGTGAATACTGACAGTGACAGTCACTGTTACTGTGTTGCTGAATTACTACTGACTGCCCTAAAGCATCAGCTGGCCTAACAAAACAATCAATCTGATTTGCTTGTACACAAGCCAGTGTGCAATGATTACTTAGCTGAGTACACAGAGCTTGAGTGATTGAGTAAGCACGAATGCTACGCAGCCCTGCGTGTCCAGCTTCAAACCCGAAATAGAAACTGAGTCTGAGATTGAGTGATGGCGTTATTACCAGCGTTGACGCCACCTGGACAGGCAAACACAGGTGCGAATAGTACTCGTCGTAGTAGACAGTGCCAGTGAGTCAATGACTAGCAAGTCGAATGTCAACTGTTTATGACAGTGATTCAACCGGGCTTTGTTCACCTTAATTAGTCGGTCGACAAGAATTTCACCAATTAAGAAATGTAATAACCGGACGCGCCCGTGGCATTCACACATTCACGTCGACATTGTGATTGTGATTGCAATTCACGGCATCTTTCAAGGAATCGCCGGGGGTATTCACGCTATCCTGGCTTTACTGTGACGTCGTTACATGCCCATAAAGAGAAAAATCGATGTGATAATTAGAAAACACACCACGGCAGCCGCAAATCAAGCGATAAACCGGCAGCGATAACCAAACGGTAGAGGAATAACTAGCGTCAGTAGCGACGCGCAAGTCAGCTGGCGGAGGCGGTGCAAGTACGGACAGGCACGGCGGGTTGCCGCTACAAAATACAACCGTCGCCGGCTCTAGACGTGTATTAAATCTTCAGGTTATTAGTATATTTGAATACGTGCATGCAAACACGAGAGTAAATACGTACTATGTGTTGGCATTGTGGAACACCACCTTCGTATCGGGGGTAGTTTGCCGTATTTCATTTTGAATGGGTTCGCGGCGGAACCAAAACAAACGTTTTCCGGTGTAGGGGGCGAAATTTTTTCCCCAATAACTTCGGCACGCTTCTCCATAAAAATCAATGCACACACACAAAACCAGCCAACTATTAGATTTCAGATTTTTTTCCGAGCATCGTAATTTTTTATTTTAATATTGATAATATTAATTTGGCACAAATAAAAACATTTTGCTTTTGGTAACTTTTTACTTAACTGTTCTAAATTATTTATCTGCATGCAAGCCCTATATCTCTTACATTGGGCTTTGTCTTGCCAGTGGGTATTTTTAATAATTTAGACCAAAAGATTGCCAGCATTTGTTTCTAATGGAGCTAGAAATAAAAAATTACCATTGGAACTCTTAGCCATAGGCAGAAATTCAACGTCAGGGCAAGTCATAGTATTAACTGAATATCATCTGTGTAATTTTTTCAGATACCGATATCTCTAACAAAACATTCTACAATTATTTCTTTACAAAGTCCACATTTCTGTAGGATTATATAAAAATGATGTGTCCATAATTAAATGGAATTCTGGAGAATATTATATACTGCATGATTAGTCCATTCTGCTTAGCATAGATTTATTTTCAGCAGTGATATTTTATGGGAGATATGCCCCCTCTAGAAACATATATTTTTAATAATGTATCGTGTCACTACATTGCAAACTAATCATGCTGTTACATGCTCAAACATTTGTGCCACCCACTTTCCAACATCCTAGATACACCACCAGTCTTCAGTAAGGTTACATAAATTTAATATAAATGTATTAAAACATGGCCTTCAATGAATCTCAGCACATCTAGAAATGACCTACACCTGGTATATTTGACTGTTCACACATCAATGCCGTGTTGCAGTCATAAAACAAAGATAGTTGGATTACGCTGTTTACTGCATTCTGCCATATTAACTGCATGTACCATATTATCATAAAGCAATATGAATTGGAAAGTCTACACTTGCCATAAACTCCTTCCGACTAAATCAGCGAATAATTTAATGCAGCTAAGTGTTATTATTTTTAAAAATCAACTATAATATAAAAGTATTTAAATCATTCTTGTACACAGAGCAGATAGGGCCCTTTTAATCTGTTTACAAGTGTGTGCAAACATGTTACTATTACCACTACAGTACCTTTAATTTATGCAGGCCTACTCTACACTATTTTTTCCTAATTATTGATGTCAATCAGTTTATTCTTGTTGCGTAAAGAAAAAAAATTCTAAAGAAATCTGCATCTTCCCAGGAACAGGACGGACAGTAAAATGTTACTTACGTAATTGCAGTAAAACAAAAAAAAACAGATGTAATTGTAAGAGCTTTAATTAACTGTATACATTCCATCACAATGAACCGATGTCTAGCTGGGTAACATGGGTAAATGCAGACGCGTCTTGTTCTACCACAATTTGGAATGTAGACAAAATACATGGCAGAAAGACACAAATTACGCATTTTCATAAATGTTATACCCAAAATATTGTAAAAAAAATTATGGTTAGACTGTCCAAAGTGGTTTGCTGCTACAGACATAACAATGAATGATCATCAGCCTTGGTACTGAATACTTAACACAATGTGTCAAATTTATACACTGAAAAATACACAATGTCGCTGCTCGAAAGAGAAAATGACAATATCCCTGTTTTTATGACTGACAATATGAACATATACTTAAGTATTACATAACACATACAGTATAATAACATTGACGACTTAACTCTCCTATAGGCTGGATGCAGCTGGGTTTATCTGCAATGTTTTCTTACAAAAAGAATGAAGTACCTCAAACTAAGTAAAAAAACATTACATTCTTGTTCAGAATCGTTGGGCAAAAGATAGTTGCTTATATTCAAGTAGTCTCTACACGAGGAGTTGACATATACACACCACTGTCCTGACTGTATGACTTCAGACACCTGGAAATAATATGCAAATTCTTTGCTATCCAAAGTAAAAAAAATTCATGGTGGCTGGATTTGTATGGTGGCTGGATGCACACGCATCATCCAAATACACCGTCCTTACTGTATGTACTTGAAATAATAAAATATATCACCTTCACAATGGCGGTGATGTTACATGGAAGCAATAAGACAAGATTCTTTTACACTATACCAACATAGGAACATTATTGACTACTTATGCAAAATAGTCACATAAAGAATGCACCGTCTGACACTTGTGGCAGCAGTCGGCAAAAACTGGGCAAAAACACAGCAGCAAAAACACAAGACATTCCATCACTGTTGTGTGGCTAGACGAAGCTTAGAGTTCCAAGGAATAAATTCTCCGACAGTCAAAACACACTTGTTTCCAGCATGTTTACAGTTCTGTTTTGGCTCTAGCTTGACACTGATGATGTAATTGCCCCAGGAGTTGCAGCTGCAGATATGCAAGCCAGTGACATCTTGCGATCCTGGCATGAGACAACCGAGGTATTTGTCTCGTGAAATGCTGCTCTGTAGTGAAGATGGCGCCACTAGTCCTTCATCTCTCCTTCTTCGTCCTCCTCCTCTACTCCTCGGATGTAAAGCACGTTGTTACACCTGTAACAAGGTCTCATTGTAACAAACGCAGCTGAACAACCTTTTATGGTCACCCTGATCCTGAAGTAATCTCACAGTTATGGAAACTTGTCAATCTACGACAGACTACATTTAGATACGCTACTGTAACATTTAAGAGATTAGTCCTGTTAATGTGACCTTCTTGCTATTCGTGTTATTTTGCCAAGTGTAAAATCATCTTTCAACAGGGAGGTACAATTGAACCTGTACATGTTCAAAGTAAAAGACCAATCTTGATACATTCTCTACATAGTTACCACTTACTAGTAATAAAAACGAATAGTACTGATAACCCACCCCAACTATTTAAGACATAATTAATTAACATTATATTCCAAGCCAGACGTTTTCCAGATATCTGGAATGGTAACCTTTCATCATTGACATATTATAGGTAAACGCATCTCTTTAAACACAGACGCAAACAACCGAATTTGTGGAAAAGTGTCAAATCTGATAGTTTTTGCAGTTGTACGTCCAGTGTTGGTGCTAGTAATACTTTGTATAAATCGGACATAGATTTATCCAAATTTTGTGGCAGAGTTTCAGCCAACTATCACCAACTCATCAATGTCACAGAGAATGGTTTATGGATTCTGGTGTTTCTCAAATCTTGAAACTAATTAGTTTTTATCATTTAATTAATGATGGGGGATAGGACGAGATGGTAATATGAGGAGTCATCACAGATTGTTACTGATATACAAATTAGTTATATTTCAAAACAATTATAACGACTGATCTTTTATTATAAAAGCCCACATAATGTTCAGAAGTACGTTAAAAAACACAAAATATAACTATCATTATAGTATCATATCTTAACATAAGAATATTATCCCAATTATACACAATAATGTCCTTTCATTCATCTAACCACATATCATAAGTGTGCATTATTAATATATTTAAACAACTGGTCAAACATTTTATAAAAGAACTTTGACAAAATAAATCCACACAAAAAACAATATGTAGATAGAGCTTATGCATCAGCATCGATCAATATGTCTATTCCACGCATGTAGATAGACACCTGCATATGTTCGATTCTCTATAGACATGACAATAATAATAATAAAATATTTATTATTTTATTATTAAATATTGTTATTATTAATATTATTACATGACCTAGAGTACTTTCTAAATGGTTCTTCCCATTGTTAATATTCCTGAACAAACCTCACCTGATCAACACCTCTCCGAGGTTTCCACATAATGCTCCATCTATGAATTCTTCTGTGTTTGCAAGCTGCAAAAAGAAAACATTAATTCATTAAAGTAAAAAGCGTAAACAAGCCAACAGATTATTGTTGTTCCTAAGCAGTGTGCGTTGAATCTGTCGTACACAACACAACAAAAGTTGTTGTTGTGTGCTTGGACAACAAACGACAAATGTTGGTGGACCACAAAAGTTGTTCATGCATGCATAGTGCATACACAATACACAACAAAAGTTGTACATACATGCAACAAATGTTGTAGACACTGCAATGCTGCGATCATAGCATAGTTTAGTTGAACTAAATGCACACGCCGAAGTCAAGCTATGTTGAGAAGTCTGCTGGACTAGGCCACATATTCACTAGCATGACGAGCAAGAAGCGTATCAGAACCTTATAGATTACATAGCGAAGAGCGATAAATTTGCAAAATTTCAATGAATAGAACCGGAACATTTTTTTTATATCATGAGAAAGATAGACCTTGTCTTTGCCCATTTTGACACAAAATTCAGAAAGTTCATCTCATCTGCAAAAAACGAGTAATCATTTGTAGTAGTACCATAAACAAAAAACATCAAACCATGAGCTATCCATTTTTGACAAAAATGTCAGTGGATGCAATTGGCTCGTTGTTACAAGTTTTGTTATGTTGCGTACGTTAGCAATAAAAGGACCGCGAAAGACAACAGTTTTAGCAACTGCTGCAAGTCCTTAGACCTGCGTATATTAACAATAAAAGTTTAAGTCGGCAAAACACCTTACTTACAAGCTGCAAAATGTACACATATGCTACATAAAATAATGTCTATACTTAGAATTAAGTGGGTCACTGCCAGGTTACATGTTACCCTGATCTGCCTCGACTTGTGAGTCCATTTTATTTTGAAACAAGGAACATTCACTAAGTACTACTACAAGAACTGAGTGCAACATCTATACCTAATAATATATATTACATTACCTGTAGATTCATGTAGCCATCGACAGATACCAAGTAGCCTTTGTATTCCATTCCCCACTTTAATTTCACCATCACAGGTTTTCCAGTGAGCCCATTTAGGAACGGCTTTGGGTTCATAGGCAGGGTCTACAAAAATACATAGTTGTACACATAAACTTGTGGCACAAAATCAAAGTATATATAAAACATACATATATTCTCTCTCTACTGTCCATCGATTCGTGCCCAATGATGACATTAATGTAGGGTTTTGTTCATTGTGTTTTCCTCATCGGAGGGAGATTAGTTCGATCTGAGCTGCAAAACCTCTGCCGCAGTTGACACAGAAGGCGGTAGGTGGAGAAGCATCTGGTGTAGATTGTGATCATATTAGTATTTTTGGATATCTTGTCTCTATATATAACATTATATATATTTTATGTATGCCCATCACTTGCATGAATATAGCTGAAATTCTGAAAGTAAACTCGAAATTTACATTGAGTAGATAGGAGCGACCCAAACCAAATGCTAATATGGCGGCGCCCAGTGGGCAATGATATATCCATGTTTGATAAATTATTTAAAATATATCGTCAGGGTTCGAATTTAGTGGGGGCCCGCTGGCCCCCACATTTACTGTCGGGCCCCCAGATGTTGAACTATGTGGGCCCGACTGGCCCCCAGGTCAAAGAACTGTAAAATTTATAAATAATGGCCTGACAACTTCCTATCCCAGAGGCCAAGGCAAAGAAAATGTCATTATTCACTTTACCAGCAAATGATCCTGGCTGCTGCCTGGGGTGGGGGTGAAGGGGCGCAGAAGGTTGCTGCCCTTGGTCAGGGTTAATATTGATTGACAAGGGGTTGCCGAGGTGGACAAACCTGTCGACTAGGCCAGGGAAAAAGAATTAATGACCTACGATTGTGTTACTAGAAATAGACAGGTCTTAGACATAATCTACTATGAAGTTCTACGATGTAACTAAACTGTCATTTTCCATAATGCTGTGGCAATAGGTATATAGGCATCAATCCTTGGTTTAAACAGTTTATGGCAATACTGTTTTAAAGTACATGAATGGCGGTAAAAATGAAGGAAGGAACGGGACCTCGCAGTCGCCTAAGCTGTTGTGGGTGGGTGGGGGAGTAGGAACAGGCAACCTTGTGTTGCCATCTACAAACCCAGGCAGCCCAAACAGGAAGATCTACAGGTTTCAAGCAGCTCCGGTTCAGAGGAAAATTAAAAACCCTCCATTGATCTCTTGAAATTATCATTAATATTTACTAATTAAGCTGCTACATAGGCTACAGCCATTATGTTTGTGGCATGTGAATTGTGTTGAATAAAGTTATAGTTACAATGCGACTTAAACGTGCATTTGTTGCATGGCCCCCACTTTTTATGTCGGGCCCCTAGATTTTGAAAAGTGGGGGTCCTGCTGGCCCCCACTCATTTTAGGCTAAATTCTAACCCTGATCGTCACTCATCAAATTATCAATTTCTTGTCTTTTTCTGGACATATCCCCAAACAGCTTAATTCTTTGTATTTGTTGTAGTACAGTGGCTATAATGACATTTCAAACACATAAAGTTTATAAAAAGGTGGCAAAAACCGTTTTAAAAGGCCGTAATGACTAATAATTTAGGTCGGTTACCATTACCAATTAATCTAATACACCTTAACCAGTTTGCTAACACTATTATGTAGGGTATTCAATTGTCTTAATTTAGTCAACTAGTTTTAATCATGAATGGTTGAGAACCACGCTGACATTTTCTTGTAATATCGCCCGCTTGCCACCGAAGTGATAATGTTCAATCAAGCCCTGTTCAATTGTGTGCATCTGTATTTAGAGGATGCAAATCAGTAGTATGCACGTAACAATGAACTATTTGTTGACGGGATGTAGATACTTGCCGCCATCGTCGTAGATGGATCTTTCTTCAAAAATTATAAAATTGATACAAAGCACGCTTCGTTGTGCCGCCGTTAAGAGATAACTTCCGGGTCAACGATGTAAAAACTAAATTCAATTTCGAAATACGGAACGACACAATTAGTTTTACCACTGGGTTACTTGAACCATCCATGGTTCCTAGAAAACTACAACAGGGCATAAGAGTGTTATATGATAAAGTACCTGTTATGTTATGCCACCAATAATATAAAATATCTACTGATTTGTTTATTTATGTAAAACAAATTTATACGGAGACCAAACTTGGTTTTCGTAATGCAAACCCAATTTATTATTTTACAAGTGACAGCCTAAAATGGCGGGTATATTATTTCCGGTTAAATAGTTTTAATTTTGTAGCGTTTCTGTGTTTCAACATACACTGCAACACTGTTTACGATGGGGGTTATATGGTAAAGATTTATTGTATAAAATATAAGGTACCATAATCAGTGTTCTGTACAATTATTGCTAATGGATATTATGGAAAACCGTCATCATTCCACGTCTGTAACGGAGGGAAATAAGAGAGTACCATATTATCGCACTGTTGCCACACTCCCGACGGTAGATGTCCGACACAGTCACAGGCCATATTAAATACAATTTAGAACGTATCTGTCTTTGGGCATACTGGTTTACATATTTCGTTATGTATGTGATACGTTTTAATTTGTCAAATCAAAGTTTTAAAGTTAACAAAAGGTCATGCAAAGAAGGTATACAAGATCGATATTCTAAATCTAAAACAATGAAACACATAATATAATACTATTTTTTTAAATTATAATTACAGTATATATTTATTTAATTTATGAGTAAACGTATATCCTAGTATTCATGTCAGCCTTGATTTGTCATTTCAGTCATTAATAATAAACTTACATTAATTAAGGCTTTTAAGCTGGTCGCAAAGTTTTGCCATTCATGAATCCACAGGTCGATGTCGCCGACATAACATTGACACTACAGTGATTAATATCTGTGCCTTGGTACATTTAGTCAGCAAGATTGAGGTCAAATCTAAGTTTTGGCAAGATTTAGGTCACACAAAATGTGTAGCAAGAGCAAATCTTACGTAAGCTTTTTGGTTAATTGTCATCCATACACAGGGACAGTGTTCAACAACAATCACCTGATGCATGTTTTGAAGCTATCGGGCCACCAGTTTTCAAATTCTCGCATTGTTTACATCAGCTAACCAGTTGTTAAGTGGTATCAGCATTCAAATTTAAATTCATCATGGTATCATGAATGCCTGATCCTGGCAATTTAATAGCTTTTTTGCTTTGATCCTCAGGCTCGACACAAACCAAGAAATGCTTATGATGTTCTGAAGTATGCAAGTCAGAATCTAGTTAATATCATGAGCACAGCTTCATTGACTGTACTTTAATCTCAAATGCAATTATGAAAATAAAACAAATGGAAAGTGTCAATTGTCAATATTAAATTTGAAAAAGTGTGTTTTTATGGCTAGACAAAATTTTATTGCAGGTTTATATTTTTGTTTTACTTTTTTATTTAAACTGACTTTATTATTTATTATGTGATATGTAGAAGAAACACAACACTGACAGAAGACTCTAACTATTGTCAGTGGGGCAGATATTTTATTTCTCATAATATGTAATAATCCATAATAATAAAGTCAATAAATTAATGTGTTAAAATTATATGGTGCAAATGGCGCCTCCAATTTTGCGTTAATGACAGTCGGGCAGCATGAATAAAAATCTTCACTTCAGTCAGCATGATGTCATTTCTGGTGATCCTTGGTCCTGTAATACGACTTTCATCTCAGTAGCAGCATATTTTGTTTACAGTATATTTGGGCCAGTAACTTTTCAAATCTACTGGCTATCCGGGCCAGTGGATAAAAACCTTAATGCCTGATATATGCCATTACATGTAGTGCACAAGTGTCGATTGACTGTTCATAGTTGTGATAAAAACGAATAAACGTTGCAGTTGTTACGAGTAACAGAAGCTGTGTGGTTTTAAGAAATAGGCATACAGAATGTTGTGTTTAAGTGGGTTTTTGGCCTCTCAAAGTGTCCAACATCAGCAAACCTAATGAAACAGCTGACTAAGGGTACTTCCTTGTTCCTTTTTAATGTTACTTGTTAATAAACTGTCTGAATTTGTCATTTTTGTTAAAGCTGGTTCGTACACATGGGTTTACATCTATGAGTGAGTCAACAATGTGCTCACAAAGCAACGAAATGAATGTTATTGTGATGGCGAATTGGACCAAAACTGATGGCGAAATGGACCAAAACAAAGCTAAATTTTGACTGGAGGATAGAACAGTCACTGATGATATGCTTTGCTATATACTGCAGTGTTCTGTAGCCGAATTGGCTGACACCATGCAGAGCAATCCCTAGAAAAATGTAGAGATTCAAGCACATAATTTGCTGCTAATATAGTTATCAAGGATTAACCAATAAAATATTTTATGCAATACAAACCCTTAATGCAAATACAGTACAATTGTTTATTATCATACAGTTAATTGTTATTATGTCATTTTCTGATACCTTTATGCTGGAGTTTTAGCTGTATGAAAAAAAAAAGTACATTAAAATGATTAGCTGTATGAAAAAAGTAAATTAAAACGATATGTAATTTGACTGTTTTGTATAAACAGCGTAATTTGTACTGTAACCAGTGTACAGCATTCAGTATACGGAATATTAAAATAGCAATACAAATTAAGAGTACTACTGTGTGTGTGGTGTTGGCAGTGTGGCCGCATATCCTCTGCCCGAGGGCAAGAGTGGACAGCACACGGTGGACATTCTACAGAAGAGGGTAGAGCAGCTGGGTGCGACCAAGACTGGAAGTTTCACTGTCGACTGTGAGACATATCAAGCACAGTCCAGTGAGTTCACTCAATTATTTCTGCCAGAATTTATTGTCTTTGTTTAAACTTATTTGACTTAAGCCATTTCACGCTGCGGTGAAGCATAACGTCACGAGCAGATAAGCTACTAATGATTCTTCCACTGGACATGCTTTGGGACTTGTTTGTATAGTCATTGCTGTCCTGTTTTTGACATCTTTGCTGCCATCAATCATTAAGTTTAAGTAACGTTTAAGTAAAGTAACTCATTTTGCATAACATTTGTTGTTGTGCTGTTTCTGTGATAGGTAGGTGCCCTGAAAATAGACAATGTCATTTTCCAAATATAAACCTAATAACCAAATGTTCAAAAAATCCACGTATATATCACTTCTGCAGACCTTTGGCTGAGCAGACTCACACCCATGTATAGTACTAGTAGTTTCAATGCCATACTGAAAGCTTGTGCAATGCAACTTCATCAACTAGACTCCCATTAATGCGGTCCTCTCCTCAGTTCCTCAACAGAGACTCGTGCACGTGCTCCATAACTCAGAGCAGCCGGCCTCCTGCTTCTCCGTGCTGGACACGGGCACGTGTCTGGTCGCAGACTCCCTGTTCGACCTGCTCATGCTCAAACTGAAGGGGTTCTACGTGCCAAGGAAGAATGCAAAGGTTGAGTCACGCGGACAGCGCTACGAACTCGGAGACTTCCTCATCAAGATAGGCTCGGTGGTTCTCGGCCAGAACACTAGCTTCAAAGGCATCCTGGTTGAGGTGGGCTGGAGAGATTGTTGTTTCTTGAAATCACCTGTTGCTTTGTGTCGTGGTCTGTGTATTCTGTGTGTTATGTTAAAAATAGTTGTTACTGTCTTCACAGAACATGACCAAACCATCTGATTCTCCAGCTTGTTATCTCTAGAGTATATTCATATGATGTTGTGAAAGCACTTTGTGTGGAAACTTATCTCAGATATATTCCTGTTATATGCTAACACTGAATCATTGTAAAGGAGAAATGATGCAGATCTAGGGACCATTTCACAAATGTTGTTAACCTCTTAAGCCATGAGTTTCTGAGAGTCTGAAACTAAAATCTTCACATGTCTTCATATAATGAGCTGTAAAATCAAAACGGTTCATCAAAAGTGTATAAAAGTATATATTGTCTGATCCAGAAAGGTTCTGTGCACATGTTAGTCATAAAATAATTGAAGTTTAACTAAGAGAAATTAATTAACATATAATTTGCATAAGTCAAAAATCAAGATGGCCGACAAGATGGCCGACTTCATTGTAATATGCCAATGGATATTTGCATTTTGAAAAAATTATATAGCAATATATTCTATTAAAAGATGATTTTTCCTTAAGAGCTTTTTATCTTAGTGAAATGGTCCCCCGATGTAACATCATTCGTCAAGAGGAAATTAAACCTCCTAGAGGCTATAGTTCATGGTAAATCTTGTCTTAGAGTATATTATAATAAACCTCCAATCCATTAAACACTAAGCCCGCTGCAAATGTTGATTGGTGTTTACTGTGCTTATTTCAGGTGGAGTATCGGCCGTGTGTTGTCGCCAACGAATGCTGGGGTCTGCTCAAGGAATTCATGCATGGGTTTCTTGGGAACATCTGTGACACGCCACCAAACCACCTGAAAACAAAAATGGACAGTGTGTACATGCCGGCAGACACCATCATGCAGTATCTCGAACATTTCAACAACCTTCGCAAGGCAGCAGCCCAGCCACCACGATAGCAAATATTTTACACAGCACTTTATTATGTATATTTTATAATGGTAGTCTAGATATGCAGCTGTACTCGTACTTTCCCACAGCCTGGATACACACCTGTGTACAAGACAGGTACCTTGTAGGTACTTCTAGGTCTGTAAGCCTAAACAAACATCCTTCATCTAGCACAGAACTTTACGAGCAGCGTCAAGGAGTTTTCGTGACTCCAAAACTGTCCGTTCGCAAACATTATTAAATACCGGTAATTATATTATGAGAAATTGATGTGGCAAGATACATTTTAGGTGAGGTGAATGTTGTGTTCATGCTTCAGTTAAACGACGTTGCAATTATATACGGCTGCGTCTTTTCTTTCGATCTAATCACTAAGGGCAACGTTGTGGAGATGATACTGAAAAAATTAAAACCACGGCATCCCAGTAGTCGCTAGGTGGCGACACTATTATAGTTCCCGTAGCGGATGCGTTCCAACTGCGCGCTAAGATTAGATAACATGCGTTCACTGGGCGCACGTATTGTGCCGAGACTAGTTCTTAGCGTACATTCAACAGAAAATCGAAATATATTTGATTTATCTGAATGGTAAACTGAAGTCTAGAACGTACACTCGCAAGATGGCGCCACTAAATAAAATTTCCCGTATTTGTTGAAAACGTTAGTTACAGTATTGATATTAGGCAGTTCTTTATTTAGAGATGGTCATAAAATGTGTGACAAGTAACTGGAAATAAAAATGTCTAATGTTTGAAAGTGTGACACGGCGAACAAAATGTTCGAAGCGATGCTATGCCTATGGCAGTATACACTTCCTGTCCATACACCATCAGTTTGAGAGTGGATGGCCTAAACAGTATCCATGTTTAAACGTTTAAGCGCTGACGGATGTGATATTGTGGTTTTCACTAATACTATGTCCAACTCTTTGAACAAAACTAGAGGTCTGTATTGATCAGCAGGTATTTCTCAGTCAAGGTGACTCCTTTTCAGTTTGGGAGATCAAGTAAGGCTGGTGTCACGGTGTGACACATGTCACGAGTCTAAACGAGTTTTCATAAACTCTCGAGTTTCCTGTATTTCGTATTGTAGCCATAACCTTTTCTGACCTTATTACGATCAGTTAATGCATAAACTGCAGCATATTCCCACATAATATGTGAAAGCAAATATCTTCCGCTATTTTCAAAATTGTACCTGCCATTTTTGCGTGACATGTTAATAGTCAATTATTTTATTTTAGAAATTGCCATTGGTTGCTTTGTGACTCGGAGAGCTAATTTAATGTGTGACATAAACAGTAAATTAAACAAAACACGTTTTTATTTGTCGTTACTTTTGATTAACCACCAGTGTTGTTGACCAGCACCGAAGAAGACTCGAAACGGGAGATGGTGTGCCTCGATCGGTTGTTTTCCTAGCCTTGTAGGTGATTAAATACGAAAAACAAATTTACTTGTATATCGCTGTCAGAGCGGATATAATACTTTCTAAGTATTTTCCATGCCGTCGGTGAAGTATAGACACCCAACAGTTATGATAACAAGTGCCCGTTTCACTCTCCAGACGTCACTAAGAACACCTTCTTGTTGACTGGCTTTTACCGAACTCATCGGCTGTGAAACACGATGTAACCGATTAGTGTAGCCCTAAGAATAGACAGACAAATACAATACGGTCTTCGATAGCGTAATCCCACGTTGGCGTACGTTGTCTGAAATTAGCCGTGGGCAGCATGATTCATCATAGTTTACGGCGATTTAATCGAGGCATAAATTGACGCACGTGGCTACTCGGACGTCATACTTTGACATTTATGGCAAAGACAAACGTTGATTTCATATTCGCAAATACTAATATAGTAAAACATAGACACGGGTTCACATATAAAACAGAGAGTCGTCATCAAAATGTCGAGCTCTGCCTTACCTACATGTTTACACAGTTATAAATCCGAAGTGTATTACTTTGGTGTCATTTACATATGCAAGATTATTTTCTGCACTATCGTGGTTTAGCTACATTAACCTATTTTTTGGTCGCAAAGGAAATAACTTGGTGCGAGAATTTCAAAACGACATAAAGGTCTACCATGCCAAGTCCGAATATTAACGTGTATGTATTATGTAAGCCATTTTATAACCTTGGTTCGTCAACAAACACGCGGACAATCTTGAATGCGCGGTTCAACTATTACGTCAGTCGCGCTACACAAAAAACGAAACGTTTTGTTTGACGAGCAGTTTTTTACAATTTTAAATCTGCTTATACATAGATCTAACTGAGAAACTCGTTTCATTTTTAACGGTTCCGCGCGAACGCGCTATGGCACAAACTGCCAAACTCGTTTGATTTTTAACGTTCCCACGCGAACGCGCTGTGTTCTCACTGTACGTATTCGCGCACGCCCCCGCGCATTACGTCTTCGTATGCATGCAGGGTAACGCCTCCACTGCACAATCCCGCGGTTTACGACTCCGTGTCCGAACAGTGTAGTCCATGCACATAGTTTACATTGGGAAGAAGGAATCTAACGAATCATTCGTATGCGTGTTAATTTGTGACACCGCAGGGATGAAATGGTCAACATGACGCCACACACAAGAGCAACATTTCGGAAAAACCAAACGATAACATTCACAGCGCTGGGTGAATGAACGAATGAATGAATGAATGAAAGTTTATTTGGTTACTTTACACAGTGTTATTACAAAATAGTAACAATAGTATAGGTGTATCGAGTACCTCGGGAGATTCTCTAGAAACCAAACGTGGCTTGTAACAAAATATACAAAATATACAAAAAGTACAATTATTCCAAACAGAATTTGATCAAAGAAGAACAAATATTATGAGTAATACAATTGAACGACTTGCTTTTTTAATGATATTGATTTGATTAGTTATTTAATAATATTGTTATTAATGTGCATGTATATGTATTTTATAGTTGTAAATTGTATATTAAATCAAGGTTGTATAAATATGAAAAACCCAATGAAAATCAACGTCGTAACACGCGATTTTGTCACCATCACTAAAAGCTTTCACTATTCATTATGAGTCTGATCTATCCAGAGACGTAGACGGACTTTGCTATGCTGACGACTTTGTTGTATGTAAATCAGCGATTTGTTGACCACATCGGATACACACATAAACACTTCTATGTCGGTATTTAGTGGACATTAACTATTGAATTTATGACGTCGTTCTTTTTAAATGTTCGTACTATCTAAAAAACAATTTAAACAATATTATGAATTGCCTTTTAAGTTAGGAATGTTCATGTGTATTGTGAAACTATCTTTAAAATGGTTATGCGAGCACCAACATTTACATAGGTAATGATCACGTGCCACTTTAAGAAGCCCCGTTAGGCAGTATAAATAAATTAATTCTCACAGAAAACAAGGTTTTGGATGCACTTGGATATTACATGATGAATATCAGCTTTAAACTCACATTTTATTGTCAGTCATTAAACATTATAAAATGAATTTCCAATATACCTTCTTAAAACATTTGTTTACCTTCACTTTTCACAACGTCCATGTTACTGTACCGTTAGAAAAAATCAAACGGAGTTCAACACAATTTTATATTGTGTTCAATAGTCGTGAGTCACTTTGATCAAACGTTCCATCACATCAACAATAGTACAAGCAGTCCAATGATAAGTTTAAACTTGTCTATGACTTCAAAGTGTCCACGACATGTGTTTGTCCCTTTTCTATTGTCTTTGCACTTGCGACACTTAACAACTTGGTAGTGTTCACATACCGTTGCTGTACGGGCCTGTTTGTCCTTTGTGTGCTTTCATTGTTTGTCAACATTGTCCTCGGGTTGTCTTTGCACTTATGACACTTCTACAGCCGCGTATACAACTGATGAGCTAATCCTGACAGCTGCATAGTGCACGTTGCACCTTGCGCAACATTCCTTCTTACATTCCATACTAAATATTGGTCAGCTGCTGACAGTTATTTGCGCTGTTGTCCAGAAGATGACGTAAGATCACATTTTAGCTCCCCGTAGGCGGCCATTATTATAACGTTTCACATTTCACATTTTCATACATTAATTAGTCTTCATTTACACACGTGCAATATAAAATTCGTGAAATTCGAATACCCCATTTCCCCATAATCCAATCTCTAACCTGACACCACTTAATTTCTGCTAAAACCGGAAACTGATTTGTCTGGATTGCATCATCAATAAAAATTACGCTTGTATCTATCTATACACAGAGTCACAGACAAACGGTGTCATCAGACAAATACTGACTGACATCTGTCATAAATTGACGGCTCTGATACATCGCTACACAAATGTATAAGTTCTACTCACTCAACACTACGCAAGTCCTCACAGACATTCAAAAATCCTGCACAACGCTATATTTATTGGGAACTCTTTCGTAATGAGCAATGGCGGACAAACCCCTTATTGTGATCTTACGTCAGATCTGCCATGTGTCACCATTACCTGCCTATTCCAGCGGGATATGTGGTTTCTGTGTGGCTCACTCCATAAGCAGCTTGTTTGGTGTGTACTGTGACGTTTGACATGCCAAAGGAGATCTGCTCAAGCGCGAGAATGGCATTGTATGGTCTCTGTTTCCGAGCAAACGTGTCGAGCAGTACACCACCAGCAGCTGTTCTCGGCCTGTCTTGCTTTACGACTGCACATTTCTCCAGCACTCCTAGATCACCGCCTTCAACTCTGGTGGGTAATGGCTGAGTTAGATGAAGATCGAAGGCCTCGGTACACATATCCCATGTTTGCCATGCCGACTCCATCGTTCCTACTGAGAACGCTGAACAGGTTCGATGAAAAGGTCAATGTGTCATATTAACCGTATATATTATGGCTCACCAATCTTATTTACTGTGTAACTGAAGGACAATTTCCGTTTCTAATGTGATGTTTTAAATGGACAATGAAGTATGTTGAATCTTGAACCATTTATCCCCGGAAGTCCGATACAATATCACAACCTACCAAAGCATCGAATAATAGATCATTGCCTCTTGTCTTCTCCGGTCCAACTGAGTGACTGAGGTCACGTACTGACACGTACCCCAGTGACTGAGGTCACGTATTGACATGTACCTCAAGTTCCGCCTTTGTCCGACAGCCTTCCACACCTTATGCAGACCAAATTCCTGAGATGCTGGCAGAAACAACCTGACTGTTATGACTAGAACACCTGTGTCGTTGGCATTGATATAGGGAAGTTACCTGCCCTCTGTTACCGTCTGTCTGGCGTCCTCAAATATCCGCGTGTCCGCTTCCTCGTGAGTACAAGCTGGAGGACTGACTGCTGGTGAATTATGTATATTTAAGATATCTTAACATTTAGAAGATTTTGTTAGTCTCATAATAGGCCGCATTTGTCTCAAATTAAATGCAGCTGACTTAAACAGGTTCATTTATGTTGTAAAATCTAAATCCAGTTTAAAGACGAGAAGAGTGAATCTCAATGGACACTAATTCTAAGATCCGGCTACGCGTGACTCCTGCATTAAGGTAACATAAGAGTATGGTCCGGTGCGGCGCGCAGTTCCCAGTGCAGTACGCAGCTTCCGGCGCGCTGCACAACTTTAGGTTAGGTTTCATGGTCGATGACTGTTCGACAGTTGTACAACCATTGAGGCGTGTTAACCCACGAGGTCCATGCACCGGGAATTGGCGTTAATAATTATTGTGTTTACATGTACCGGAAGCGGTAATTC
Organism: Oasisia sp. SBJ-2009; assembly: GCA_964017155.1. Lineage (NCBI taxonomy): Eukaryota > Metazoa > Annelida > Polychaeta > Sabellida > Siboglinidae > Oasisia > Oasisia sp. SBJ-2009. Next base: position 56,370,947 of record OZ024854.1, read on the forward strand.
GACAGCTGCTGAGATCCTGAATGTCACATTTTAACGTGAAAATCAGTTTTCCAACCAACATTACCGTAACAAATGACAGGAAGTCGGTTGGCCCATGTCCACATTTTACACAAACACGTCGCCCAGAATTGTTATGATATAGGCATATATAATATTTTCGCACATTTGTACGATTAAACAACTGTGAATAATTAAGAACTAGCGTTGACACTTACAACTTGTGTTTCTTTTGGTTTATGGTGGCTCTTAGCGCAGCAATAATAATAACACTTCCGCCTTTATCCGCGGGATTCCGAGCTCAGAGGTATAACGTACGAAAACCATTAAGCATATTCATGAATGGGAACAGACGAGAAAGGTCATATTTGGAGCAGGGGGTGGGCGAAAGTTCAGGGTGGGAACATGATGTTTAAAATTATGGCTTGAGTTTTTTTCGAAAAAAATAGCTATTGTTTCAGATTATTTTATAGTGATGGGGAGCTAATTCCAGATGTTTTTGCTACCCATAGAGAAAGTGCGTTTGTCAATATTGAGCTTAGATTTAGGAAGAGAACGTTGTTGGGATACGAGTGATCTGAGCTTAAGGGTTCTGGGGTATCAGAACAATAGGAAATTAACTAAATCAGATAGTTGTTGGACAGAAATGGAATCATGACCTAACATGTATACCCCCATACACGCGTGTACGACGTTACCTTAAATGTATCATTAATACACTTGAACAAGTCAGTGGTGGATGGTCACATCCCGAGGCTAGGACAGTTCAGTAGACCCGAAAGTGGAAATAGCATCGTGGGTTACGCTCGTCTTCTCGGGGTGTTTTGGGGAATTTACAACACCACCTATCTATCGCCACAACTCCGGAGAAAATATACTGTGGAAGTCACTGATTGTTGTGTCAACTAAACTCAACAAGAGACCCCCAACTCCCGACACCGCCGCCCCCACTGACAGGTGCATATAACGTAATACTCACGACGGAGAAATAAACGCGAGTGTGTTTGACTGCTCAGCGCGGTGCCATGACAATGAGGCGGGCGCGCGTCATGTG
>OZ024854.1:56379497-56386997 GCA_964017155.1 Oasisia sp. SBJ-2009
TGCTACGCCGGTCCACACACGCTGTTCCAATGCGGCGTTCTCGTCGTAGACCCCAAACCGGGTCAGTGGGTCAGCCTGTCAGGAGACATCCGTAGCTCGAATATTCCCTGGCGCTCTTCCCGTCGATGTGTGAACGGGAAGACGCGGGGGCTGTCTAACTCTCGAATCGCCTTCTGTTGATTCGGCGGAACAGTAATTGTTGATTCGAGACAGACCGCGATTGTGACGGCCCATTCTACGCGAGAGTCCGCTTTGGTCATTCAGCTATGCCTATGACGACGTCCGTGGTAGCGGTCCATTCATGATTATGCGCCTGACCAATGTCCAATGAGTGGCGCACTGATGGTGTCGACCACAACGTAGCGCCTTCACGTTCTCGGCACTCATTTCGCACTGATGACTGAGATGACTGATACATATTTCGACGATAGAGAGACCTTGCTTGATCGGGACCAACGTCACGGATGACCACGTGTGTGCAGTACTGTGCACGCACTAGTCCCGTCACTCGAAAAATAAACAGCAACAACCACTGTAAATATACCACCATTGCAAGTTTTACACTAGTAAGATCAACACAAAGTATACCAGTATAATCGAACAGAGAAGCGGCATCTATAATTATACCACAACAACAAATAGACTAATAATGCAATCATCATAACACAAAGTACTGATAACGGTTTACTTCACCTTAAAACCAGCTAATTGTGACTAAGTCGAGAACGTATGGAGTATGTATGTAAGATTATGTTTACTGGGAAGACGTTTGACTGTAGTGGCCTGTATGTCGTCTGTTAGGGATCGGGATTATCTAAGCCAGACCACTAGTCTCCGACCAGCAGTCGACAGTGATGAGATTGCTTGTCGCTGCCGCGTTTTACCAGGGCTGTGCGGCCGGATGCAAATAGTGAATGAAAACGTTTTCGTAAACAACACCACCTTATTCAACGCGGCCGTGATTAATTCTCGTGTAAACAGTGAATGGGCGAGTGATGTGTCGACAGACTTACTACAGCGGAACACGGCCTCGTCAGTTACAGTTGCGTTTGCAGCCAAAGCCACGCATCTGTGAGCGACGGGAAACAACTGTCGGTGTAGTGTGTAGTGTGTAGTGTGTAGTGTGTAGTGTGTAGTGTGTAGTGTGTAGTGTGTAGTGTGTAGTGTGTAGTGTGTAGTGTTACCCGGGACAGGGGGGTTTATAATAACAATCATGATTGTTGCTCACGTCATCGACAAGTGATGCTTCCGATGAAACGGGATACTCGTCTAAGGCGTTAATTAAGCCGTGTAGCCAGATACAGAGATCAGGTGTTAATGTGTGTCTAATCTTGTCACTGTATCGTCGTCTATTCACCAACCAGCGCGACACCACGCGATGGCCGCAAAGAGAGCTGAACAAGCAGCACGGTTATTCATTTCGGCGTCGCCGCCGTTTGTGTAGCGTGATAGCGTACACTTCCGGTGGTGTTGTTTTTACCCCCCGCGGGCATGACACGTATTCGGGGTCACCGAACCGTCGTCTGCTGACGGGGCCGCACAATGGACGCACACAGACCACGTGAAACGGCGATTTGTCGCGTATAACTGGCCGTAGGTGCTCGGCCAACCGCCTCCATACCGTCGCGGGTACGGCCAGCGCAAACAGCCGCTGATTAGATAGTATCTGTTCGCCGCTTGGGCCAACCATGAATGGCGCGTTCTCCGATATACACTCACCCAATCAATATCCCACTGTGTGTACTGCGGATATTCAATGCTATCGCCGTGTTGATACTAGCGTATTATGAGCGACCTTTCTGCCCGTGGTCGTTTGTGTCAACTTGCTGATGTCACGTGACCGACGCGTATTTATTTGTACGCGCGAGACAATAGCTATCTGTCTGCGTATTACCGGGCTATTATTTCAATCCGCATTTAGATGGCTGGCGACTTATGACTCAGTGGACTAAGACCGCCCATGGTGCTATAGTCTCAGTGTCAGTCTTCTGGTGGCATCGTCAGAATTTGCGAAACTCGCAATCCCTACTTCATACTGAAATATAACGTTCGAGTGCCCCACTTCTTGACATATGTTGACGTTGCTATACCTAGAAACACGTGTGTTGTTTGCTCGCTTTGGAGTGTGTGTGTCATCTCCATTATGACCTAAGCTCACTTGTTATTGTAAATGGATCCCCGGACAAATATATTTCGTTTAAGAACAAACAGGAAGTTTAACGTTCAGTCAAACTGGTTCGGTGTGTAGGCTGAAAGTAAATACACCATCGGCGTCTACAGCCATCGTTTATGTCGCCACAGACAGAGGCTTCTGAAGATATCAAATACAAGTCGATCTTCATTATAACTTATAACTCGTCAAAGGATGGTCAACATTCGGCGCCGAAATCATTCCCACAGACAACCGCATGCATAAATAGAGCAGACACCGTGAATGGTCTGTAGTACACTGATAGATGATGCAGTTGTGTGGCGGTGGCATACTCTCACTCATACAGTGGCGGGTGGCGCCTGCAGCCGGCGAGTCGAGCCGAGCAGAAACACTTGAGCAGGTTTACGAGGACACGGCAGAGCGCCGTGACAGCGAGAGGAGACAAGGCGGTCCACGCGGCCATGTCAGCAACGAGACGGCCTCGAACAACGTCTTCTGCCGGCTTATGTTGTCCAATGTCCCGTCCAGTACTTTGGAGTGACGTCAAGTTCAAATACAGACCGCTTGCTGTACCCTTTTATCGGGTGACTCCGGTTTATCAGCAACGAGGAAGTCCGAAAAAGTACTGCGACTAGATTATGTTTATTAACAGCCAATTCAACAACTGAAAAGGAGATGATATATTTGGGCTAGGTCCTTGGAATGCATCCGGAAAGGAACTGGAAGCAGGTGTAGTGTTGGCAACCATCTGGTGAAGAAGGGACAACAAAAGGAAACGCCAACCAACGGCCACTCGCAAAAGGGGCACACGACTGTCGACGTGTGTTGTGGGAACACCGTGTTGTGATTACATAAACGTGGCCCTGAAGTCGTCGAAAGATCTAGACCGGGGCCGGACGCACAGATCGTCGATGCGGTTGAACCCTTGTCACCTGCGTGTTTACCTGTGACAGGTAAACAAACACGACGGAAGGACAAGTAGACCCGAGCAATCTGGTGTTTGTCGCAGGCCGCTATTTACCTCCAGCGAGCGTCCTGCCCGCTGGAGCACTCCGCCCTTCGCCCCTCGCCTCGCCTTCGGGGGCGTCTCATAACTCACCTCACAATAAAATCTTTATCATGACTCGCGGGCTTTCGCGGTACAATACCGTTGTTGTTGAGAACGTCATATCTGAGCCGTGTCGTACCAGAATGTCTTCTATTAATGATGGATTGTTCGCGGGCATATATTCCACCCTCCCTTGTTCCGACCGACTCGTCTGAAGCCTCTACGTGCCGTCTCACAGGACAAGGGCGATTGGCGACAAACCCGCCAGCTAAAGTCCGATATATTGCGCGGCGGATGTCGCCGGTTCGGTTCGACGACGCAATCTCCCGCGGCCGAGCCGAGGAATCGTTTTGGCACGCGGGTTGATTGGCAGCCGCGGAGTGATTGGCAGCTGCGCTTTCTCATTCGCATCGGCGCATTTTTAACAGCTAGTTGATATTGGCGTGATCCAATTTAGCGCGACTGTGACAGATTGCGTTTGCGAGTCCGCCGTGTTTCCTGGCGAGATGACGTCGTTTCATTAACCGAAAGACGCGCTTCCTAAACACGGCACGTTCTGTTCCGTCAGCAGCCGTGGGTGCTAAACGATGATCGCCTCGCTTCACGCGGACTCAAGCCGATGTCCTCTCTTTACTCAACCACACCCTGTTTCGGTAATGACGTTTGAGCGTAACACATCGATGTGTCCAGTATTGACAAGCGCAAGAACGTCACTCCAAAATAGATTAGTTGTACACGAAAACTAGTGGCTGAAGCAAAGTCCCACTGTCGCGTAGTCACGACTACTCTAGTGTAGATGTCAAACCAGGAAGATTTACTTGTCAGTAGAGATGAGGTATTATAAGTGAACACAGCGTGATACTGTATGAGGGAAGTGGAATAGTATGTATCCAGGATAAACTATGTTGTGGTAATTTAAACCTTGCATCTGTCCATAAATCTATCCCAATCCCTCTTTCTCTCTCCCTCCCTCTTTCCTTGTTCTCCGTCCTTCCCTCCCTCCATCCTTCCCTCCCTCCCTCCCTCCCTCCCTCCCTTTCCCCCTCTTTCTCCCGCTGTACCCTGTCCTTCACAAAATCAAACTGTCGCCATTTATTACCTGCGACATTTGACATTTACCACGAGACATTTCTTTCCCATTCCGACGTCATCTGTGTCAAAATACGTCGCGTTCCTATAGTGACACGCGTGCGTCTGCGGCGTTGGTGACACTGCACACCGATACGGTGTCCGTGTCGACGGTTAGCACGGTCCCTAAGCGCTCCCCACCGGAAACATCGTATAAAATGGCACGCCGCAACCCTTCATCGTGTGATTGGCGCTTTCGCTGGGTCGCGTTTCCTGCCCATTGTCAACGACGTATATAATTAATGACGGCTTCCGCAGTCTTTTATCGCCGGCGCAGGGCTTACATTATGCCGCACTGGGCGCCTGAACGCGGCTCTCCAGAGGCGCCGTGTATACGAGTCATTCGACTCGCGTCTAAAATATTTACTATGCTTTAAAAATAGATTGAGTATTTTTCAAGGAAACAGTCCGAACTTTCCTGAAACCCTGCTCACTTAAGCGAGCTCCTGTGGTGATTTGTGTGTTCGTTTTAGAGCGCGTTAATGACATGGGGTTTACCTAATTGATGCTAATAATTGATGTCTACAAAACATGGGTAGAGTACTTATAAATTGGTAGAATATGGCAAGCAGATGAAATTCGGTTTTTATACAATTCAGAAGAAGCAACAGCTGTATTTGTCGTACTACATTGTATAAGTTTCGTGTACGGTAACATAATGCGCACATAATTATAAATTAACTGCAATAGTTGTGCACTAGTGCCGATATTATTCGTGGTGATTATCTACTAAACGAGACTGATTAGCAGATAGGCAATCTGCCGTTGTATTGTGTATTTGTTTGTTATCGAAACAAAACAGTCATTTGTTTTCATGTTCACATGTTTGAGGCTGTTCGTTGCTAAACACCAGCTGTCAGTTGAACGTCTTAGTCTTGGCCGCGCTTCTCCTGTGCGTATAACAACAGATGGGAAAACACTTCATAACACAACGTGGCCGCCACGTCCTGGCAACGTCCCAGCAGTCGTTCGGTGTCAAACCATCTGGCAAAGGCCGGGAATTTTAATCGAAAGCGGCAGTGAGCAACACACGATAAATCTGGCGGCGCGCTCTCACACGAACACACGCGCGCACGCACGTACCACCGCGGGTCGACGGGCCCCATGAATGAAACGGTTAATTCAAGATGGCGGCGGGAGCGCGCTATGACGCGGACTCGCCTGTTTGTGGCCGCCGGCCGGCGGTAAGCCACGCGACACGAGCGAGTATTGATCGCCGCAACCCCCACCACCCTCCCCGCTGTCGTCTGCGCTCGGCTCGGCGCTGTTTGCGGTCGTCGTTTTCCACGAAGCGGCGAGCCTTTACACCTCGAGTCGCCCGGAAATGCTCGTTGAACAGCGGAAGTTCTAATTTGCGTGTTTATCCAGCGAGCTAGAGCGAGCGAGCGCACTAGGGCGAGCGGAGCGCCTGGCGACGACTGCGAGGCTGCCGCGTCTGATAACAGCTGCGCAGCCGTCCGTCAAGTCGGCGGGGCCGCCGCGTCGGTCTGCCGGTGATAAGTCCTCCCTGCACTCACTCGACGCCCACGGAGCCCGGCCCGGCCCGAGGAACGGGTGATAGTTCACCCAGCCCTGTCGGCGGAAGCATCTCTCTGTGCACTTATACGACCGACCGACCGACCCAACCTGACAACCAGACAAGACAGTCAACCAACCAGCCAGCCAGCCAGCCAGCCAGCCAGCCAGCCAGCCAGCCAGCCAGCCACCCACCCACCCACCCACCCAACAAACCAACCAACCAACCAACCAATTAACTAGACAGACAATCAAACAAGCCAATAAATAAAACAAACATATAACCCAATAATTATATTCCAATAACAACAACGTTCCATTCAACTAATCCACCAACTATCCAACCAATCGGCGAACCGGTCAGCGAACATATAAACAAGAACAAAGCAAACAAGAAATCTACCAACCAATAAGCCAATGAGTAAATAAACCACAAATTGGCAAATAATACCAACTGAACAATCAAAATTGTCTGCATCTTGTGTAGGTATCATAAACAAAACGTCAGTCGGGTAAGTCTGATAATAAATAAAATAACATTGTATAAAATATTAACACAAGAGCAGCATGTTCGAATTAAATACCCGCGTGTAACCCGGAAGTTAAATAAAACATTCCCGCTATCTTAACATACCTCAATCATCATATATTATCGTTCAATATACGACATGTAAAATGAACAAACGGCAAAAATCCATGTATAACAATATCAACAACATAATATCAAGCGCATGATAACAGTGTTATTACAGAACAACACTAAATCGCCGTGTCCAAAATAGTGCCGCTTTTATCTAGATCTAAATCATTCGATATCAATAACCGAGAGACAGTTCGGACACAGCCGTTTGCAATCCTGTATTCACGGACACGCCCCTGCTACGATAACAAGGTTTTAAATCCGAGGCAAACGACGTTCCATTTCCGGTCGTCCGTTAATTGATAACGGGCCGATAGAAAGAACGGCCAACGACGTGGCCAACAATGTGTTTTATCTGGCCGGCCGCTGTGAGCGGTCACCGATAGCCGGCTGACCGTCGTCCGCAATCCGACCCGAGTCGACGGCCGATTAATGGCTGGCCGCCATCGCCCATGCGCCGCCTTTACATCAGTCACACCGGAAGTGCGCGCCTACTCGTATTTCGTTTCGCGTTTCGGAAACGCTCGTGGAATATGAAATAGCGTTGCTTGGCAGCGCAGGATGGGGGACATCTCCGAACGTCGAATCTCTTCCGTCGAGAAACGCGCCCTAAGCGAGTTTAACTGGCGTTGTTCGACGGAATGGTTATGGTTATTAGGCGTTCTGTGTTATCACTATGTGCCCGTTTGACAATGTTGCGGGTGGAATGTGTATGGGTAATAATACCGTAACGAATCTCGTGGTCGAAACATCTGACTGTTATACAGAGACACACTGACGATCTCGTTTGGAATCGCGCTAATTTTAAGGGGGAAATTCGGACGATTTCACGACCGTTGAACACGCAGTCGTTATTCGTTAGTAAACACGTTTGTCGCCGGCGGAATTGGCCGCCCGTCTGTCGATGAAGGACGAGGCGTGTCATTCGTTAGGCGCGGTATTTACGCAGCGGTGCGTGAAAACGGTCGTGTAAAAAGTCGACGGCTCGTGCTCGGGAGATGGGGCAGCCGACTGGCG
>OZ024854.1:56391997-56401997 GCA_964017155.1 Oasisia sp. SBJ-2009
CCATATGTAACCGCAGATGTGGCCCATGCAGCGCCGGCCGGGACTGTCACCTCGCCGTGAGTCAACCTCTACCCGCCCGTCGCACGTTGACAGTAGTCACTTGACGGGTAGAGTTTGCTAGCCGACGTCCCTCCAACCTTGGTCGCGCACGGTTCTGACATCGGGTTGAAGTTTGACAGCGAGAATGCGTGCTTAGAATGCACGGGGTATGGAGACGTACAGTGCGTGGGTGGGACACGCACCGTAACGTGTGGCCCATTTCACTAGCGTTGTTATGAAATCTTGAATCCGATTTTTTCACTTTAAAATCAGTTTTGATCCAGCGATCTTGAATACCTGAAACTGTCAACACCATGACGCGTCTATTTCCATGATACCGGTGTATCATGGAAATAGTGTCCACGGCAATACAGCAATGTGTAGGCCCTATTTGTATTTTTTTAAGCGTCATTAAATTAACGACGATTATGACGTGTAATGGTGAATTTCCCATAAGAGCTCTTTACCTCTGTGAAATGGTCACCAGACTATGCCTACCGCTGTCATGCACTCACAAAAAAACAAATCCAGTGTCGTGCTTTAAACATCACCCCACGTGTAATCTGGTTCGAGTATAGCTAGCTACACGACAAAAAATCGACAACACCGCCGTTTAAATCGACAACACCGCCGTTTAAACGTAAAACGTCTCCCCTGTCGCAAGCGTTCGTTGCGAACCCCCGTCAAAGGCGATGTCAAAGTCCGCCGCGCCATGGGGTCGGGTGTGTCGACGACTGCCCCGAGTCCTGACACCCGCAGCCACCCCGGGGCGCTGTCGGAGCGCGCCGCATAAAAATGCACCGCATCAGGATTTAGTAGGACGCGGTGTTGAGAACGCGCCGCGGCCACGCATCGCCGCCTACCGACAACGGGAGGTCGGCGGGTGGCGATTCCGTCGCGTCCCGTGCGATTAGACGACTCGAGTTGTATGGCAGCGCATATTTCCCGCCACTTTTGCGAACGCATGTCCGGGTAGAGTCCAGATGCGAGGCGAGATAGGGACGCTGGCACAACACGACATTGGGGCGACGAGGCGTGAAGTGAAGGAAAGCTCGCTGAATTTAAATTAGAGGGTCAGGAGCCGCTCGCGCACCGGCGGGTGAAAATCAGGCCGCATCTGCTTGATCAAATCAACTGCGCTCGTTAGAAAACTAAATACGGTAAATAGGCCGCGCAGCTTGCCATGATGACAGGTGTAATTCATATCTAAGCGGTATGCTACGTTCAGTGTCCTTTCGCAAGAGAACGAGCCAAATGTTAATATAATCTCCCCGGCTTTTTTAAGTCAAACATATTCCACAATGACTCCAGCGGACCGGAATAACGCAGACGTATTCTGCGCTTTGAAAGTGTGCCCTGCCTGCACTCGTAATGCCAGCGCCGGCGGAGGGAGGGAAATGGAACAGCCCGTCGTTTGAGCGACGGCATTCGAATGGCTCATTTCCATTTGTCGCGTTCAAAAGCGGCCTACATAAACACGAGCTGAGCGCGCGACCCGGCGCCTTGGCAGTGCGCCCCCCCCCCCTCGGCAGTCGGTCGCGAGAACAGGCCTTCTCTCGCAGCTGCGCAGTGCGACGGCCCACGCGTGCTGCGACGACTGGAATTTCGGGTTGAGTTTCTATTTGGACCGCAGATTCGTTGCGTGGCGTTACGACCGAGATAGGGTCGTCTGACGGCGGATAGGCGCGTGGAGACAACGGTCAAAGTCCTCGCCACACGCGTCCTCTGCCAGGCGTCGGCTGCCACTAATCGCAGTCAAAAAGCCCGTTCATAAAACAACAATGTAAATGTGTGATCGTTGAGTCGAAACACTCGGTTCACTGCCCTCAGTTGATCAAGTCCAAGGGAATCGTTTTTAAATATGAATTCACGTTTTATAGTACGTGTGCTTAAATAGAGCCGGGATTGATTTGCATTTGAATTTTGCCTCCCCCCCCCTCGAATTTTAACCAAAACCGGTCAGAAATAATTAAATGGTTTGTCCGATACGTTCACTGAAACCAAAATAATAATTAATAACACATTTGTACAAACATACTAGCGTGACGGTGGGTGTTGACATCATATAGGTCTAATTTGTTCAGAAACACGATTCGACCAAAAACAACATTAAAATAGCTTTACACATATCAGGCTCGACCGAATATGTGCAGTCCAAAAATATATCGCGCTACCCGAAATTATTGGAGATTTTTTTAACATCAAATTCGCCCGCTGATATCCTAGGTGACAAACGAGTCGAGTGCCCCTGGTTGCCTTGACGTATGACGCCCCACGACGGGTGTCTAAAGGCGTGTTTCAGTCACGCCGCGGGTTTGGCGGAGACACCTGTCAAGCATTCATCGTCGCTTCTCCGCCGCCGAGTCGGCTCTGTCAGCGAGGCATAAAAACGAAGGCATCGCATGACCCGCTCTGTGTCGATTGACCCGCGCGTGTGCGTCGAAATGCGATCCACTCCGTCGACGTACAATGCTCTTCTGTTCGCCGGCGGAGACCTCCAGTTGAGGGTTGGGTGCTCGGTCGGTCTTTTGCTGTTGCTGGTCGATAACCCGGCTGCTGTTTGTTCGTGCGCGTTGTCCTTTGTCGCGTGTCGGTGTGCTAGATGGCGGCGGTCGTGGTCAGGTGTGGAGAACGATTGTCACAGGGTATATATTATAAATGATATGATATATATATTTCCTCTCCCTCCGTCCCTCCGTCCCTCCTTCCCTTTCCCTTTCCCTTTCCCTTTCCCTTTCCCTTTCCCTTTCCCTTTCCCTTTCCCTTTCCCTTTCCCTTTCCCTTTCCCTTTCCCTTTCCCTTTCCCTTTCCCTTTCCCTTTCCCTTTCCCTTTCCCTTTCCCTTTCCCTTTCCCTTTCCCTTTCCCTTTCCCTTTCCCTTTCCCTTTCCCTTTCCCTTTCCCTTTCCCTTTCCCTTTCCCTTTCCCTTTCCCTTTCCCTTTCCCTTTCCCTTTCCCTTTCCCTTTCCCTTTCCCTTTCCCTTTCCCTTTCCCTTTCCCTTTCCCTTTCCCTTTCCCTTTCCCTTTCCCTTTCCCTTTCCATTTCCCTTTCCCTTTCCCTTTCCCTTTCGCTTTCGCTTTCCCTTTCCCTTTCCCTCTCCATCTCTCCATCTGTCCATTTTACCATCTCTCCATATCTTCCTCTTCCCCTATCTCCCCCTCTCCCTGTCTCCTTACTCCCCCCTCTCACGCACGCACGCACGCACGCACGCACGCACTCTCTCTCTCTCACACACACACACACACACACACACACACACACACACACACACACACACACACACCAGACACGAGTGTGCTTAAAATACACCACACGGAGAAACTAAAACACTAAACAAGAAGTGCGTGGGACAGGTTGCGCGATGGATAGTTCTTGCGAAGAATCAAATCAACACACTTCATTGCAGACTCAGAATCTACATACACGCATGCGTAAGTCGACGCATGATGACGGCGTTCACTGTCTGTCAAGTGCATCACATGCGACAGCAGCAAAACGCTGACTCTTTCTTAAACATCAAAACGTCTAAAAATACCACGGCGAGAGTGACGCGCTCTGATATGAAAAACACCCACGTGTAAACACATGTCAGAGCAGACCTGTCCGACGCAGTAACCCTGACCACGACACGACTGCGCCAAAACCACTCCTCTAACCCCAACAGCTGTCCCCAGCTGGTCGATGGTGTTCGTTGTTTACCGACGGTCTCTGCCAGCCCGTCCCCCCGTCCGTCAGCCGGCCGTAGTTGGACCAAACACCTGCCCCTCACACTCCCCATTCATGGCTGCTCGCAGGCCGATTAGTGTTTACTACGCGGCCGCTTGTTTACCGGACGTTTCCGGTCAATCAAGCTGTTGATGAAGTTCGTCCCTTTCGTCGCCTCGACCGAGAGATAGCCGCGGCAGGTCGCAGGGGACCTGTCGCTCGTACGCCGGGCCGATGTATCGCTCCGGCCGCCGTGTCAACAACGTGGCGGCGTAGTTCGCAGTTACAATTACGGCAACAATGCTGTACTTACTGACCGCATGCTGCGTGTGCATACTGTTGGCGAGCTGTATAACGGGTGTTGCGGTCATTCAGTGGTCAGTGTTGGTCAATTCCGCGGTCAGGTTACGATTCTGTTGACCACAGTCTCGACACGAAATGAGACGTCTGTCCCAAGGTTGTCGTCTTTTATTTACGTTCTAGTGTCGTTGTCGCTGTTCTTTGCGGTGATTTCGTTTTCACCTGCCTTTTCGGCAAACATGTACGCGGTTTATATTTCTGATTTATTCAATCAATCCATAAATCAGTCCACTTTATTGTGCAAGGAAAGATATTTGTCTTACAGCTCATGATCTCATAAATCTAAAAGTGTGTGCTCGTGCGTGCGTGCGTGCGTGCGTGCGTGCGTGCGTGCGTGCGTGCGTGCGTGCGTGTGTAGTACTGTGCACCACTGGGCTGGTCCAACCTTCTCATTGCAGTAACCACAAAGCTCTTGTTGCATTTCAAGCACTGGTAACCTAGCGTCCACACACTGTGTGATTTATGCTGTCCGTTACATTAGGTCTTTACTTGTGGTTTTGCTTTGACGTGTATTATCTCAGGGTCAGCGTTTCCCTCGATGTTCCTCTGTCATGTGTCCTGTCCGTTCGCCCGGTCTGTCGTGCTGAGCGGGTGTCAGGCGAGGTGTAATCACGCTGGGAATGGCGTCGACGCGTTTCCCTGAGCGCCAGCCGCGAACTCCTCAAAATGATAACCCGATGTTGCGGCTTTGAGGCGCCCTGAGCGAGTATCCGTTGCTAATTAGATGAACCGACTCGTTGTGTGAACTCAACTTTTTGCGGTCTCTACAGGCGCTGATCAAACCCGGCATGTCTGGTCGTTTTCGAGCTTAGCATTGAAACCTGGAGTCAGACGTCGTTGCCTCCGCAATCATTGCGATGGGTCGTAATTGGATTTTTTGTCACGTAACCGATACGTACACCTCGTATCAGGTGAATGCGTCCTGGTTTATCTATTATCTAACGTCGTCAGTACGGCAATGGCTTGGCGTTGTATCCCGGAAGTCAGTGCATATTTGAAGAAATCAAGTCTTTCAACTTAGAATATATGGCGTGTTACTATTACGACGCGTGTGTGATGAGTTTACCAGGTGTGTTAACTTGTGCGTTTTTGTCACGACTTTTATGGTAAAAGGTGTGTTACCATTGCGACGTGTGTGTTACAGTACGATTGGTGTGTTTCAGACGAGGCGCGGGAGAAGAAGTGCGGCGTGCTGGTGCACTGCCTGGCCGGCATCAGTCGCTCCGTCACCGTCACGGTCGCCTACATCATGCACAAGTTGACGCTGTCGCTCAACGACGCCTTCGACTACGTGAAGCGCTGCAAGCCGAACATCGCGCCCAACTTCAACTTCATGGGCCAGCTGCTCGACTTCGAGAACACGCTGCGCGACGCGAAGCGGTGCGCGTGCACCGGACGTGACGTCACGCCGTGCCCCGTGTGCGCGTGCGGCGGCACGAAGACTTACTTCTCGTCGCCGGCGTCGTCGACGTCGTGCAAGAGCGCGTCGTCGTCGTCGTCGTCGACGTCGTCGGCGTCGACGACCTCGTCGTCGGCCGAGTTCAGCTACGACGACGTCGCGCCGTCGCCGTCGTGAGGCCGTCGCCGGCGCCGCGGCGGCCTTCGTCGGCTGCTTGCGGCGCCGCGGCGCGCGCGGCAGGCGCGCTTCAGACATACGCTGTGCGTTCGGATTAGAGACGCCGTCGCACCGACGGTGCGACAGTGACGTCCGCGGCCCGGGCAACGAAGACAGATGTAACTATTTATTCGACCCCGTCGCCCCTCGGGTACTTCCACTTGCGCGTGGCGCGGCGCCGTTTCCGGTGTGGTCGGTCGTGACGTCGACGACGCCGGTGTTGTACATAGGATTCTATTGACATATATACAGACAGACGGACAGCGCAAACGACCAACGAACGCCGTCCCGTGCGCATGCGCCGTCGGTCCCGGCGACTTTGAACGCGAACGAGCGCACGACGGGATGACGCTCGTCTTGCGCATGCGCTGCCATTGAACCGTGAAACTGTGAGAGGGCGGGAACGCGTTCACCGTTCCCGGCCTACTCGTGCCATACAGGCCGCACATACTGCAGAATCGTCGACACGGATGATGTGTCGACGCGCCAACACACATTGAAACAGTTATATTTTACTACACACCCACCGCCAGGGGGCGTTGTTGTTGCGGCCTAGCCGCTGTACAAACGGCTTCCGAGCCGTCGTGTTTTTATACTCCCTCAGGCGCGGGGAACACAATGAAAGGTGACGTGTTTTGATGAACTGATTAGACGAGTTATAATTTTATGTCATATACTGAATGTTACCGACGGAGCCGCGACCGTTGGGCGCGGCTCCGTGCAGGCGGCAGCTACACGTTGTTAAGGTTACCGGATACTACGTAATCGTTGACCCCACTGTCCACATAGACTGTGCTATTTTGTAGAATGTTGACACGGTTATAGCCGTTTCTCGTTAAAGCCCAGATCGATTATTGCCGCATTTAAGAGTGGTTTGTTTTAACTTTCGACCATTTTATTTTTACCTAAGTAAATGTTGCCAAAAACAAGCGCGGAAAGTGTAAGTTCAAAATGGCGGCGCGGCCGTCTGGCGACGTGTTTGTACCGCGGCACCGGTCGATGTCCCCTAATGCCCCCCATCATGGCTGCCCGTCGCTGTTCTGTCCGCCTCGCACGCGACGCCGTTTTTATGTTCCGAGATTGCGCCGCGCGACGAAGGTAATTGTTGTCGAGATGTGTTGCGAAATCCCCTCGTTGGCCGGGCCCGAGTGTCGATGTCTCTGTCGCCGGTAACGTGGGCGATGCAGCGCCGGAGAGCGGTAATGATAAATCACGCAGTAAAACTGCCGTCTTTGTGCGCGCCTCTCTGTCTGTCAGTGCGCCGAACGGAAGTGGCGTTACAGCGAATTCTCGCCAGCGCATTCTTGCCTTCTTGTTCCATTGGTTCTCATTTCCGGTCGATCCACTTTACTTACTAAAATGTATTCAGAAAGACTGATTGTGGTACCCGTTAACTTCGGGTATTGAAGTCACTATATCGGTCGTAATGTTCGGGCTAGAAGCGAAAGATAAAAAGCCAATCTCTTCGTTTCTGTTACCGTAGCTTCACTGGTTTATACGACTGAACTAATAGCCATACTTTTGAGCAAATAACAAATGACTTTGCGTTGCGCATAAAATCTGCAAAGCGATTCTCCGTTACCGCTCTCTTGTATAAACGGGCAGTTACGCGTGTGCGTTTTAGATCGGACGCCGAGATTATAATGGCCGCTAACGATAATGGATTTTCCTCGCACGCTGTCACCTCATTAATGGCCGAGTTGCCGTCAGCGGGGGTCGAGTAGACAGTCTCACTGGCGAGAAGAGACACAACGATCTGCCATACTTGCCCTGTGATCCTTGCTATAACGACCACTTCAACACGCTGATGTATTTGTAATAACCATGTGATATGACATTTAACGTGAATCTGTCTGTAAGGACCGTAATAATTCAACAAGACGTCACGTGGTCGCCGTATTTGATCACGTGTTTAACGATGTACTAAACAAGTTCTGTAGAGTCAGGCGTGTGGGGTGGTCGTTGTAGACAGGTTCACGTGAAGTCACCGTAAAATACGGATCGCTTGGCTAATACGCTAAACGCACAGGGGTTATTTAACTGTATACGTTTTGCACTCGTTGAACGATAATCTCCATTGTATAACGGAAACCGAAATCACACCCTATATGATATACTCTAACGACGTGCCCCGGAAAAACGTCACGTGCACAGCGAGCGATCCAGATTTTACGGTGACAACCATACTTTTATAACGACCGTGACCTAACAAAACTGCCCGATTGAACGGTAGGATGCCGCCGGGGAGTGACGGGATCAGATACGGCTGCGGAACGAGTGAGCGGTGTGTGTTTGATAGCAGGGTCTGGGGCAGGGCGTGCCGTGTTGGCACCGCGGAGGGAGTTGCTCGCCCCGCACGGTAGCGCGGCGAGTAGGTGTCTGATGAAGGTGACGGGATATCAGTCGTAGATTGCTAGCACATGTCCGGGGCTCGGTACTAGACACGCGAGGCTCCGTCCGACACGCGTCCGTGGCTCGCGTCGAACTCGCCGAGGAAACAGGTGTGTCGTCGTCTGGGATTCATTTCCGATGATCGGCGCTGATATCTTCGGTGTTGTTCAGTGTTAACAATAGCGGCAGTATCTGGTCTATTCTAAAGGGCAGCCATCGCCACTTGACTGTTATTTAGAGTCATCGTGGCTAACCAACACACGTCGTCCGCTGCAGATGTCGCCGGCCGGTCGTGCGGTCTCCCGCCGGAAGTCAGGTGACTGTGACGACACCAGACGGCAGGTGTACCAACCACGCCACCGCAATCATCCAAAATCATCCCATCGACCCATCTCCTCCTCCCCACGCTTCCTGTTTCTGTGGGAACATTCCTGGCCGCCTCGAATAGTCAAACTCCATCTTGACATTACCGAAAGTTGACATTACCGAAAGTTGCCGGTGAGCGGGGAATCGTTGAGGGTTCGAGCGGGAATGAAACACGAGTCGTGTTCTCGGTGCTTCATCGCAGGTTGCCCGGCATTTTATTCCAGCCGCGGCGTGGTTTATTGGTTCCGTCTGCCACACGCTGTCTGCGTTAGTGGCAGGGTCCGTCCGGCCCCCGCCTTTTGCTGGCGCGGTCACGTGGGCACGTGGTCGCCGCGTTAATTCAAATGTGAAATCGCATTTGGCGGCGTGGGCCGTGATGAAACGGGTCGATATGCGCGCGCTGAAATACGATTTTGCCTGTGACGCACTTCTGCTTGAATTAGCGGGCGCTTCCTGCGTGTGTGTGTGTTTGGTTTGTGTGTGCCGATACAACTCGATTGCCTGTGTTTACCCCGTCGCAGCTGACAGGCTGTCCGACTGGCGGGCAAGAGAAATTACCAGATTCGCGACGACAGCCGCCCCCGGTCAAATGGCTTCGTGCGCTAGGCCTGAGGCGGGCTCGTCGACGATTACAATATTCTGTCACTGCCCGGTCAAGCGAACGCAACAAGACATTGCCGTTCCCCAGTGAAAGCGATTGCTCGGAGGGACCCGATCGGATCAGGAATAGCGATGCCCATTTGCTTCAGTCGAAACCGCAGCCGATCTTTTTTGGTTCCGGGTTCACCAGCGTGCGTTTCACAATGGCCGCCGCGCGCCGTGGGACTCGGCCGATCATTAAGCGTCGGGGAAGGCGATTAACGGCACTTTGCGCGGATAAATGCGAAATCGACCGCTTTGAAGGCCGTTTATCCACCAGTTGACGTCAACCGGTCGATGAATATTCATTAGCGACGACGATGGCGCTACTTCCACAAACCCGAGCGACGAATCTAAAGCGCCGTCTGGAGAGTAGTATTCGCGAACCGGCGACCGTTGAGGCGGAGAGCGCGCAGTAAAACGCGAATCTGGCTTCGCCCGCGGAAATGCCACAGGCGGCTGTGAAGCCCGCCCGGCCTGAATGCGAGACGTGACCCATTTCCGCACCGATCGATGTCGCCGGAAATGGCCGTCGAAGCGCACGGCGCAGCGGTGACACTGCGGCAGATGAATGGTTCAGGGGCAACAGGGAATGTTCGTTAATTAAGGCACGGGGTCCGTCGGTCCGTGTAGGTCAACCTCTCTTGCGATCCCTCGCATTCGGCCCAAAGAGCGGGAGCGACGCGTCGGAGGCGCGCAGCTCAGCTATCAGTGCCATCTTTAGAATTGCGGTGCCATTGTACAGTGCCATTTTAATACGTAATTTTCACGACAACGTCATCTCGGTTATCCATTGTCATTCTTCTCATATAATACATCCATCCACTTTAGTAACAGAGGTCTGCGTTTGCCATTTTAGATATTCACGTCGGGCAAACAAAACAAA
>OZ024854.1:56404497-56419497 GCA_964017155.1 Oasisia sp. SBJ-2009
CAGTTTCCCCTCTTCCCTCTCCCCGCACGGCCCGCAACGGGAACGTGTTTGTTCGCAAGAAAAACACTGTTCCGACGTAGAGTTAAATCACAAACGAACTTAAATGTGACGTTTTCCAAGAAGAATGAAATTACCAGTCTCAATTGAAACTTAATATTAAAAGCAGTTTTCTCCATGGTCAAATTCTAACAATGCATTCGGTGTTGTGAATCACAAAACACACACACAGTACGTGTCGCTTATTGAAGCAACGTTTCCCATCCGCGCCGCTGACACATTCACAGGAACAACGGCAGGTGTACACGGTCGAATCGTTAATACACACTGAAATCCATTTATAACACAACGGTTTGCACACGTGGCCCTACACGGCACAGAGACACACTGCGACTAGAACATCAATTATCGTGTATTCTCGTACAGACAAAATCCACTTATTACACATAGTACGACGCGCACGTTTTTGTTGGCCACATACATACGTCACCACGGCCGCCTGTGACGAACTACTTGGTGACCCGTGCCCACGCGAGCGTCTGGGTCGCTGACCGGTGTCTTGCGGCCACCAGTCGAAATGACGGGTTCGCGCAGAAAGAAACAGCATTAGCCTCGGTGGGTGGGTATTACGCACGGAGCGCCAATGTTTTATGTCCATGTCTAAGTTCTCGGAATCGAGTCCTTTGCGACGTGGAGGCTCTAATGTAGGCTTACCATGCCACGCGGGATTAATAATGGCTGGCATTATCGCGAAGGTGGTATAGCATTGATATTCTTGCTTAATCAGGAGCGTTGTACGTGCGATTGATATATTGGCGTACGCTGAAAAGTAGCACGCGAGATTGTTACTGTGGGATAATCCAGAAACGGCGCGCGTGGCGGTCGATTAACACAGTCGGATAATCCAGAGAGTATGTTGCAATAGCGGTTATGTATATTCTGATGTAGCGTGCGATAATTTTAGCAGTCAATGGAAACCGTTTTGGGACGAACTTATTTAACACAAATCGAACGTAAAAATCCCATTTCGTTCTCTATGTAGTTCTTATTCTATCTGTTCACAGCGCTGTACATTTCACCTATAGTATAAGACCGGTTTATTCACCAGTACCCGTCCAACTATATTCTCTGCGCTGCGGAGAGCTTCGTGTCACACAATTCGTGGTTGCGTTTTGACGTCATGAATAAATTAAACGCACATGGCGGTTTGTTTGTAGGGCAGAAAGCGGCCGCTGCAGCAGGCGCTCACATGTAAACAGGGCGGTGTGTCGTTGTCCACAAGTTCTTACCCGGTGGTCATGCCCATGAAAATACAATTTTTTACTTGTTATACTTTATCAGAAAATGTAGATGGCCTGTCAGTATGGATACTTCCCATATGCCGGAATATTGGGGCAGATAAGCCTAAGGGTCATTGCGTGAAGTTGTTTGTGTCAACTAGGCAGCTATCCATCGTATGCATTGCATGGATGCCCAAAGTCAAAGAGCACACCAGGATTTGTTGCATCGTTTCTGCACATGTTTGTAATTTGGAGTTGTTATGTACAGTATATTTACACCACAACACATCCACACATAGTAATTTTAGTTTATTGTTTAGCTATGATAATGCAGTCATAATAGTGTTTTGATAATATAACTATAGGCTTTCATTATTCTGATAAATATTCCCTTTGCAAAACAAAACTATTGATTTTTTATACAATATTTTATAGGATGTTTGCATTTAGTTTTCCATAGAATTATATAGAATTGTCTATAGGATTTTAACTATAGGAAACCTATAGGCAAAAAAAATATTGCCTATAGAAAATAATATTCTATAGAAAACCATAGGATATTTCGTAGTTTTCTATGGAATACTTCCTACAGGGAATATCCTACAGAATATTTCCTATAGAATTGTTAAAAAAGTCTTTAGAAAACTATAGAAAATATTATATTGATTGTCTATTGACGTTTAATTCTTCACATTGTCATGAACCAGAATACGTATCGGACATGTTGATTCATATAAACCACGCATGATTAAAAACACTTATCATAACTTTGTGACTTTCGCTCTCAGTACAAAAACAGAGCTCTATGATGATAATAATATTTATTATTTATAAAGCACAATAGCCAGCATGTTCAAAGTGTTCTATGATAACATATAAAATTACTCATTAATTTATGTGTTATAAAATAATAATAATAAATATAACCGTCAAAATTATGTTCAAATAAATAAGTAAACACATTAAATTAACCATATTAAAATTGTTAATAATTTATTAAACATAGTAAATAAGTAAATTAAGTCGATGACTAGAAAAACCTAAAACTAATTATTACACTATTTACATGTGAAACACATACTATACATTCGCACAAATAAATAAATACCGACAAAAACAATACATAATTTTTACGTTTAAAAATAAGGCAAGATAAGATATTTAGATCAATGTCTAGAAATGTTATGGGATATTTAAAATGTCAGCAGTAACATGTACGATACATGCACCACATGCATGCATGATACACCACAGTCTGCACATGTGCTGCGAGATACGGTGCGTACGAATCGTGACTTCTGAATGACCTCAGTGCTTCTGCAGTGTACATACTCGGAGTGTTTAATATGAACTATGTGTAAATGCAGCCATAATCTACAGAGGGCCACTTTGACACATCATCTACCTATTCCGTCCTGTCAGTGTCAAGCCTCCAAGCTGTACGGGTCTGTGACATCTATCCCGATAATGACAGTTTCTGCGCTATAGTGATTCAACGACACATTGTCAAGATGGTTTATTTGGTCAGCCAAGTGTGCCATTACTCACATATGTCCATGCACAAAAAGAACTAATTAATAACAATCATAACAGCCACAAAACGAACGACTAACCAACATAACACAGCACTCCCCGGCTTAGCGCCGCTGCTGTTTACGGCTTTCTGCCCTACGCGACCGTGCGCATGCGCGACATACTTCGCTTTGTTGCCAAACACAGCAACCCCGAATTCGTTCATGCAAATAGGGCACGTCAATTATTATCTTTTCCGGTCCGATTTGAGCGATTCTTAACGAGACTGTACATCACTACTCCTCACATCATTGTCCGCAAGTGTGTTCAAAGTCAAAATTACTGCAATATGCATACAATTTGAAAATAATATTTTTCTGCATAATAGTTCCAACTTTCTAGATGACTATTTGTTGGATGGGAACCGGGTCATGAATGAAAATGGCAAAATAGCATTACAACGCAATGGGAGCAGACGACACTTGCATGTTCTATGGCTATAAGCCTTATATTACTGTAAAATGTTGCACTGTATTGCGTATTGCTATATTGCTGCACATTTTCTGACTATCACTTCATATCACTGTAACTTTCTTTATATTACCTCTCATATGTGAATTCCAGCTTAGTTCACACTTTTGATATTACGGGTCGATGAAATGGGACAATGCTGAATTGACGAAACCGTTTCGGTTTCTAAAGTTTGAGCCGTGTTTTACATTATCCCGTTCTAAAACCGGAAGATATGACTCATAATAACACCCAAAGTGTACGTGTTTAATCACCGTAGCCATGTATAATGCACTGAACATAAATAATAAGTGGTGAAAGCCTAGCAGTGGATGTTATCTGATCATATCGAATACTTGTGTTAGGCTACGCTGACCATTTCAATGCATGTTTAATTAATGTCCATATCTGATGTTGAGTGAAAGAGTAATCATTTGGAGAAATCTCACCTTCCTGCATGTGTTTTATCAGACCATTTCGGCCTATTTAAACTTGATTTTAATGCCAGTTGGCGGTTGATGGCCAGAGGCGCCCCTAGCGGGAAAAAGTACTTGAGTTGAGATAATAATAAGACGAATAACAATAAGAATCAAACCCTGTAAACAACCTTCCTTCAAACTGGCTCTAAAAAGTTACACACATTAATAATTACCTGTCGAAATGGCGGTAAAATAGTAATTTATATATGTTCGCTGGTACCTTGAAGAAGTTCAAGTAATACAATTATCACTGAAATCTTTTATGACCAATCATCCCATTTTAATTGTTTCATCTTCTGCGACGATTTGGCTGAGTGTGCCTCTTATAATGGTAATAATAAATATGCATTGTATAAAATAGCGTATATGTCTTTAGCAGTATATATTTTCATACCGTTGTTTGTTGTACGATGGCTGCTTTACGTGTCTCCAGAAACGAAGACCCCTTTGCACGATTAACGACAAATAAAACCCTTATCACCAGACTCTGGTCAACAGCCACACAAACAACGGGTCACCTGTAGTCGCCACTATCGCGTCATACGTTATCGGCTTGAACGCTAGAGTAAACAATGGCGGACTCGCTAGCCACTACACAATAGACGCGCTTGATGAATGGGTCGTACGTTTGACTGAATGTCGTAACTGAATGGAACTAGAGGCGTATTTAGGAAGGGCATTCATTTTGGTCGGCGCCCCACTTCGGCAAGGTGTTTATGCTTCCAATATATCCTGTTGCGCCTCTACCTTTCAGCAGCGGTGTTTGGTGGAGAGGTAACGGGTGACTAAGTTCGGTCTCTTGAATGGATCACACTTAATCGTGCCCAGGGGCACAAGACGCGCACACGAGAGATCTCAACTACAGTCTGTAGTTAACTTTGATGCCCGGCTCCAGCTAAGGTTATTTTGAGTAGTTATAGTTGTGTATTTTGTGTAGTTTCCATTAACAGTTCGCTCGGGGGTCGTCGTCTTTTCGTTGTCATTCAAGCGTCCATCTCCCCTGCAAGTTCATCTGTAGGAATATTCGCGTGGTGTTTCGGTGACATTGTATGTGGAATGTTGAAAGCGGTCTCAGATATGTGTCTAGCATGCGCTACATCCTGAGCCACAGATTAGTGTCTACAGCCACCTTCAATCTGCTTAATTTTTCGTAGATCTTTACATATGTTTCAATCTAAAGAAAGCTGTTCTGGACTTGTTCATGATACTATTTCTGTATCCACCAGTCACCCCTGTTGCATGTTTGTATGTCACCCTGTTAGTTGTGTGGTTTGTATGTCGCCCTGTTAGTTGTGTGGTTTGTATGTCGCCCTGTTAGTTGTGTGGTTTGTATGTCGCCCTGTTAGTTGTGTGGTTTGTATGTCGCCCTGTTAGTTGTGTGGTTTGTATGTCGCCCTGTTAGTTGTGTGGTTTGTATGTCGCCCTGTTAGTTGTGTGGTTTGTATGTCGCCCTGTTAGTTGTGTGGTTTGTATGTCGCCCTGTTAGTTGTGTGGTTTGTATGTCGCCCTGTTAGTTGTGTGGTTTGTATGTCGCCCTGTTAGTTGTGTGGTTTGTATGTCGCCCTGTTAGTTGTGTGGTTTGTATGTCGCCCTGTTAGTTGTGTGGTTTGTATGTCGCCCTGTTAGTTGTGTGGTTTGTATGTCGCCCTGTTAGTTGTGTGGTTTGTATGTCGCCCTGTTAGTTGTGTGGTTTGTATGTCGCCCTGTTAGTTGTGTGGTTTGTATGCCGCCCTGTTAGTTGTGTGGTTTGTATGCCGCCCTGTTAGTTGTGTGGTTTGTATGCCGCCCTGTTAGTTGTGTTGTTTGTATGCCGCCCTGTTAGTTGTGTGGTTTGTATGCCGCCCTGTTAGATGTGTGGTTTGTATGCCGCCCTGTTAGTTGTGTGGTTTGTATGCCGCCCTGTTAGTTGTGTGGTTTGTATGCCGCCCTGTTAGTTGTGTGGTTTGTATGCCGCCCTGTTAGTTGTGTGGTTTGTATGCCGCCCTGTTAGTTGTGTGGTTTGTATGCCGCCCTGTTAGTTGTGTGGTTTGTATGCCGCCCTGTTAGTTGTGTGGTTTGTATGTCGCCCTGTTAGTTGTGTGGTTTGTATGTCGCCCTGTTAGTTGTGTGGTTTGTATGTCGCCCTGTTAGTTGTGTGGTTTGTATGTCGCCCTGTTAGTTGTGTGGTTTGTATGTCGCCCTGTTAGTTGTGTGGTTTGTATGTCACCCTGTTAGTTGTGTGGTTTGTATGTCGCCCTGTTAGTTGTGTGGTTTGTATGTCGCCCTGTTAGTTGTGTGGTTTGTATGTCGCCCTGTTAGTTGTGTGGTTTGTATGTCGCCCTGTTAGTTGTGTGGTTTGTATGTCGCCCTGTTAGTTGTGTGGTTTGTATGTCGCCCTGTTAGTTGTGTGGTTTGTATGTCGCCCTGTTAGTTGTGTGGTATGTATGCCGCCCTGTTAGTTGTGTGGTTTGTATGCCGCCCTGTTAGTTGTGTGGTTTGTATGCCGCCCTGTTAGTTGTGTGGTTTGTATGCCGCCCTGTTAGTTGTGTGGTTTGTATGCCGCCCTGTTAGTTGTGTGGTTTGTATGTCGCCCTGTTAGTTGTGTGGTTTGTATGTCGCCCTGTTAGTTGTGTGGTTTGTATGTCGCCCTGTTAGTTGTGTGGTTTGTATGTCGCCCTGTTAGTTGTGTGGTTTGTATGTCGCCCTGTTAGTTGTGTGGTTTGTATGTCGCCCTGTTAGTTGTGTGGTTTGTATGTCGCCCTGTTAGTTGTGTGGTTTGTATGTCGCCCTGTTAGTTGTGTGGTTTGTATGTCACCCTGTTAGTTGTGTGGTTTGTATGTCGCCCTGTTAGTTGTGTGGTTTGTATGTCGCCCTGTTAGTTGTGTGGTTTGTATGTCGCCTGTTAGTTGTGTGGGTTGTATGTCGCCTGTTAGTTGTGTGGTTTGTATGTCGCCCTGTTAGTTGTGTGGTTTGTATGTCGCCCTGTTAGTTGTGTGGTTTGTATGTCGCCCTGTTAGTTGTGTGGTTTGTATGTCACCCTGTTAGTTGTGTGGTTTGTATGTCGCCCTGTTAGTTGTGTGGGTTGCAGTTCTTTCCGATCGAGATGTATTTATATCAGATTTCTCTGATTCAACCCAATCACCCCGCCTGGCTTCAAGTTGGTTGATTTTAATCCATTTTATAGCGTTGCCTTTTAGTGTGTTTATATATACTTGCGTGCCATATCGCGAAGGCGACAGAACACTACACCGTCAGCGAAATTTACAAATAAAAATTAGAACGTTATTCATCTAATTAATCCAACATTGTTTTTTCCGATGATATCATCTTCATAAATCATAACCCATTATTGCAAGGAACACATTGGTTCAAATATAACCAAACATCCAATTATTCTGATAAAATACTTTTTTAATGGATTCAAGTTTCGTTTATTTACCCAATCTTACATAAACATATATTAAACAAGTTAACTAATTTGGTATGTAGCAATCAATATGGCAATTTGGATTATTAATATTGCATGCAAACTATACATTTTTGTTATGGGAAAGTACTTAACGAATATGTAATTATACGTGAGATATCCACACACGTACCACACACGTACCACACACGTACCACACACGTACCGCACACGTACCACACACGTACCACACACGTACCACACACGTACTACACACGTACCACACACGTACCACACACGCGTCGTAAAATGCTGAAATTATGTGGATGTCGAAATGTTCTAATATAACCTAGCTAGTTATCAATGGGACCCTGCTACGGAGCGAACGATAAAGAGCCCTTAGTTCGTTTACGGGTAAAGTCAACAACATTCTGATTACGCGCCGACGATAGAACTAATGTGACTATACACATCGTTAAGATAACGAAAATTCGCGCACTTCGCGTATGGCGGAAACGCGGAAGTCGTCTAGTTTACGGATGATTTATAAACCTCGACTTATGCCAAACTTAACCGCGGAAAAGCTGTCGACACGGTTACAGAGGGGAGCTACTAATCACGCGGAATAAAAATACATACAAAGTGGCGCCGATGTTAGTATAAATATCCACGCTAACATAACGGCAGCGCTGAAAATATCAGGCGCCATAAATTGCAATTAGCGTGTGGTCCGACGGCTGTTTCCGGTGTCGCAAGCCGCGGTAATCGCCGATTGAAACTAGGCAAACATCCGGTGTATGCTAAACGCGCCGCTACGATACGACAGGAAGGAAGCGGAGAGAAGCCGCCGAACGCTAGGCTCGGACCTAACGTCATACACGATATATCATCGATATAACAACAAGTCAATGTTCGCCCAAGTCTTGTATAGCATGTCAATATATATGATGCTAACATTTCGTCATACACGTATATTCAAGACGGTGCCCTAAACACATGACTGACCCGGCAACTAATTATTTTTCAAGAGAACTTTGCATTTTTTATCATATTCGATATGGGTTAGTTTTATTTCTGCATGCAATTCGTTGTGATCAGTTTGATCCTTACTTATTTGTTAGGTACTCGGGGCGGACCGCTATTTACTTGTCGTCACTGTGACCATATTAACTGTTTAATGCTCACAAATTAGTAGGGGAGAGCGGAGACCTGTTGGCGCATTTCATGTAAACTATATATATATATATATATATATATACATATATATATATATATATATATATATATATATATATATATATATATATATATATATATATATATATACATATATATATATATATATATATATATATATATATATATATATATATATATATATATATATATATACATATATATATATACATATATACATATATTATTTAACATATATGTTAAAATTTCTAGGAATGAAAAAATCGTTATTTTCATCACATTCTTTATTTTCATCACATTCTTATGTTTTTAATGGGAGGCGCCAAAGTACCCCAGGGGCATGCCGACCTACCGCATACACGGGGCAAGTAGGTAAAGCTGAATATATATATATATATATATATATATATATATATATATATATATATATATATATATATATATATATACCTCTGGCATTGTTTTATACCGTGTATCATGTAATCTGCTTTCGTACATATTTTGCCAGGGTCGGACAAAAATAGTCTGTTCTGCCACAGGGAACCTTATAATGGACTCGGTGGTGTACTGGTATTTTGTTTAAACCAGTTCTTCTTGGCACACGAACATGTCGCACTAGCGAGCGTGCCAACAATTCCCAATTATCGCCTTGAATGCTGGAAAAGGTTCGAGATTAAATCTACATTGATAATGCTGGACGTTCGCCAACGTTCGTTATAAAATAACTCAATCACTATACGAAACGTGAGTGCAGCTGTGCGTGTGCGTGTGCGTGTGCGTGTGCGTGTGCGTGTGCGTGTGCGTGTGCGTGTGCGTGTGCGTGTGCGTGTGCGTGTGCGTGTGCGTGTGCGTGTGCGTGTGCGTGTGCGTGTGCGTGTGCGTGTGCGTGTGCGTGTGCGTGTGCGTGTGCGTGTGCGTGTGCGTGTGCGTGTGCGTGTGCGTGTGCGTGTGCGTGTGCGTGTGCGTGTGCGTGTGCGTGTGCGTGTGCGTGTGCGTGTGCGTGTGCGTGTGCGTGTGCGTGTGCGTGTGCGTGTGCGTGTGCGTGTGCGTGTGCGTGTGCGTGTGCGTGTGCGTGTGCGTGTGCGTGTGCGTGTGCGTGTGCGTGTGCGTGTGCGTGTGCGTGTGCGTGTGCGTGTGCGTGTGCGTGTGCGTGTGCGTGTGCGTGTGCGTGTGCGTGTGCGTGTGCGTGTGCGTGTGCGTGTGCGTGTGCGTGTGCGTGTGCGTGTGCGTGTGCGTGTGCGTGTGCGTGTGCGTGTGCGTGTGCGTGTGCGTGTGCGTGTGCGTGTGCGTGTGCGTGTGCGTGTGCGTGTGCGTGTGCGTGTGCGTGTGCGTGTGCGTGTGCGTGTGCGTGTGCGTGTGCGTGTGCGTGTGCGTGTGCGTGTGCGTGTGCGTGTGCGTGTGCGTGTGCGTGTGCGTGTGCGTGTGCGTGTGCGTGTGCGTGTGCGTGTGCGTGTGCGTGTGCGTGTGCGTGTGCGTGTGCGTGTGCGTGTGCGTGTGCGTGTGCGTGTGCGTGTGCGTGTGCGTGTGCGTGTGCGTGTGCGTGTGCGTGTGCGTGTGCGTGTGCGTGTGCGTGTGCGTGTGCGTGTGCGTGCGCGTGCGCGTGCGCGTGCGCGTGCGCGTGCGCGTGCGCGTGCGCGTGCGCGTGCGCGTGCGCGTGCGCGTGCGCGTGCTTAATGTTTCCACTGTTTCAATGACCATGACACACTTCATAAAGTGTGGATGATTCGGAATCGGTACCCACTGTTGTAGACCCAGAAAGATTTCCATCCTACGATAGCATCCTCGCATAGTCAGCATCGTTGCGCTGCGCTATTGTAGAGTGAAGGTGGGTACTGACCTAATCAGCCGCAGCGACCCCTGGTGCGCGAGGATGTACGTACCACTCTCAGCACCGGACACTAAATGGAGAGATCCCGTGTTCACTTCCTCTGCCCTCCTGTCGAATCATGGACAAGTTAATTCACTCTATATTCTTCAGTTCATTCGGCTATAGGAATGAACACCTGGCTGTAGGCAGTGACGGACATTTATGCACGAATAGTATTTATGCAGTAGTTGCAGCGGGTATAACGCGTTCCAAAGAAGTTGAGATGTTCAATTTAACAGGTCTGCCAGGATGTAACGTGTAAAGAAGTCTGAGCAACCCTAAGGACTAGGTACTACGCTATACACAAACTTACATTTTACATTGTAGTTGCTGTTCTACAACATGTGCACATGTCATAAGTAAGCAATGGCGGTGCTTGTTGTGCACGAATCTAGTCTCCGGATTGTGATGGTGGCAAATGACGGACAACAGATTCCATGTTGGTTATTTCGAAAACGAATTTTAATATATTACGAAGACGCTACTACAAGTCGGTGACAAAACAGCCTTTGTATTAATATCCCAACGAAGGTTTTGGAGATTTATTGCGGTAGAGTTAAGCATTTTGGGGGGCAAAATATCATATAATTTTACGTTACTATTTTACTGTCCTACCAGGCGGAACTGGAGTACCCGTACCCGTAGCTCGCATTCCCCCGGGCTACGGGTCACGTCGCCTAGGTCTTTCGGAAAAGACAATCCCCCCCCCCGTCGCGTGCGCGTGCGCGTGCGCGTGCGCGTGCGCGTGCGCGTGCGCGTGCGCGTGCGCGTGCGCGTGCGCGTGCGCGTGCTTAATGTTTCCACTGTTTCAATGACCATGACACACTTCATAAAGTGTGGATGATTCGGAATCGGTACCCACTGTTGTAGACCCAGAAAGATTTCCATCCTACGATAGCATCCTCGCATAGTCAGCATCGTTGCGCTGCGCTATTGTAGAGTGAAGGTGGGTACTGACCTAATCAGCCGCAGCGACCCCTGGTGCGCGAGGATGTACGTACCACTCTCAGCACCGGACACTAAATGGAGAGATCCCGTGTTCACTTCCTCTGCCCTCCTGTCGAATCATGGACAAGTTAATTCACTCTATATTCTTCAGTTCATTCGGCTATAGGAATGAACACCTGGCTGTAGGCAGTGACGGACATTTATGCACGAATAGTATTTATGCAGTAGTTGCAGCGGGTATAACGCGTTCCAAAGAAGTTGAGATGTTCAATTTAACAGGTCTGCCAGGATGTAACGTGTAAAGAAGTCTGAGCAACCCTAAGGACTAGGTACTACGCTATACACAAACTTACATTTTACATTGTAGTTGCTGTTCTACAACATGTGCACATGTCATAAGTAAGCAATGGCGGTGCTTGTTGTGCACGAATCTAGTCTCCGGATTGTGATGGTGGCAAATGACGGACAACAGATTCCATGTTGGTTATTTCGAAAACGAATTTTAATATATTACGAAGACGCTACTACAAGTCGGTGACAAAACAGCCTTTGTATTAATATCCCAACGAAGGTTTTGGAGATTTATTGCGGTAGAGTTAAGCATTTTGGGGGGCAAAATATCATATAATTTTACGTTACTATTTTACTGTCCTACCAGGCGGAACTGGAGTACCCGTACCCGTAGCTCGCATTCCCCCGGGCTACGAGTGCGCGTGCGCGTGCGCGTGCGCGTGCGCGTGCGCGTGCGCGTGCGCGTGCGCGTGCTTAATGTTTCCACTGTTTCAATGACCATGACACACTTCATAAAGTGTGGATGATTCGGAATCGGTACCCACTGTTGTAGACCCAGAAAGATTTCCATCCTACGATAGCATCCTCGCATAGTCAGCATCGTTGCGCTGCGCTATTGTAGAGTGAAGGTGGGTACTGACCTAATCAGCCGCAGCGACCCCTGGTGCGCGAGGATGTACGTACCACTCTCAGCACCGGACACTAAATGGAGAGATCCCGTGTTCACTTCCTCTGCCCTCCTGTCGAATCATGGACAAGTTAATTCACTCTATATTCTTCAGTTCATTCGGCTATAGGAATGAACACCTGGCTGTAGGCAGTGACGGACATTTATGCACGAATAGTATTTATGCAGTAGTTGCAGCGGGTATAACGCGTTCCAAAGAAGTTGAGATGTTCAATTTAACAGGTCTGCCAGGATGTAACGTGTAAAGAAGTCTGAGCAACCCTAAGGACTAGGTACTACGCTATACACAAACTTACATTTTACATTGTAGTTGCTGTTCTACAACATGTGCACATGTCATAAGTAAGCAATGGCGGTGCTTGTTGTGCACGAATCTAGTCTCCGGATTGTGATGGTGGCAAATGACGGACAACAGATTCCATGTTGGTTATTTCGAAAACGAATTTTAATATATTACGAAGACGCTACTACAAGTCGGTGACAAAACAGCCTTTGTATTAATATCCCAACGAAGGTTTTGGAGATTTATTGCGGTAGAGTTAAGCATTTTGGGGGGCAAAATATCATATAATTTTACGTTACTATTTTACTGTCCTACCAGGCGGAACTGGAGTACCCGTACCCGTAGCTCGCATTCCCCCGGGCTACGGGTCACGTCGCCTAGGTCTTTCGGAAAAGACAATCCCCCCCCCGTCGCGTGCGCGTGCGCGTGCGCGTGCGCGTGCGCGTGCGCGTGCGCGTGCGCGTGCGCGTGCGCGTGCGCGTGCTTAATGTTTCCACTGTTTCAATGACCATGACACACTTCATAAAGTGTGGATGATTCGGAATCGGTACCCACTGTTGTAGACCCAGAAAGATTTCCATCCTACGATAGCATCCTCGCATAGTCAGCATCGTTGCGCTGCGCTATTGTAGAGTGAAGGTGGGTACTGACCTAATCAGCCGCAGCGACCCCTGGTGCGCGAGGATGTACGTACCACTCTCAGCACCGGACACTAAATGGAGAGATCCCGTGTTCACTTCCTCTGCCCTCCTGTCGAATCATGGACAAGTTAATTCACTCTATATTCTTCAGTTCATTCGGCTATAGGAATGAACACCTGGCTGTAGGCAGTGACGGACATTTATGCACGAATAGTATTTATGCAGTAGTTGCAGCGGGTATAACGCGTTCCAAAGAAGTTGAGATGTTCAATTTAACAGGTCTGCCAGGATGTAACGTGTAAAGAAGTCTGAGCAACCCTAAGGACTAGGTACTACGCTATACACAAACTTACATTTTACATTGTAGTTGCTGTTCTACAACATGTGCACATGTCATAAGTAAGCAATGGCGGTGCTTGTTGTGCACGAATCTAGTCTCCGGATTGTGATGGTGGCAAATGACGGACAACAGATTCCATGTTGGTTATTTCGAAAACGAATTTTAATATATTACGAAGACGCTACTACAAGTCGGTGACAAAACAGCCTTTGTATTAATATCCCAACGAAGGTTTTGGAGATTTATTGCGGTAGAGTTAAGCATTTTGGGGGGCAAAATATCATATAATTTTACGTTACTATTTTACTGTCCTACCAGGCGGAACTGGAGTACCCGTACCCGTAGCTCGCATTCCCCCGGGCTACGGGTCACGTCGCCTAGGTCTTTCGGAAAAGACAATCCCCCCCCCCCCCCGTCGCGTGCGCGTGCGCGTGCGCGTGCGCGTGCGCGTGCGCGTGCGCGTGCGCGTGCGCGTGCGCGTGCGCGTGCGCGTGCGCGTGCGCGTGCGCGTGCGCGTGCGCGTGCGCGTGCGCGTGCGCGTGCGCGTGCGCGTGCGCGTGCGCGTGCGCGTGCGCGTGCGCGTGCGCGTGCGCGTGCGCGTGCGCGTGCGCGTGCGCGTGCGCGTGCGCGTGCGCGTGCGCGTGCGCGTGCGCGTGCGCGTGCGCGTGCGCGTGCGCGTGCGCGTGCGCGTGCGCGTGCGCGTGCGCGTGCGCGTGCGCGTGCTTAATGTTTCCACTGTTTCAATGACCATGACACACTTCATAAAGTGTGGATGATTCGGAATCGGTACCCACTGTTGTAGACCCAGAAAGATTTCCATCCTACGATAGCATCCTCGCATAGTCAGCATCGTTGCGCTGCGCTATTGTAGAGTGAAGGTGGGTACTGACCTAATCAGCCGCAGCGACCCCTGGTGCGCGAGGATGTACGTACCACTCTCAGCACCGGACACTAAATGGAGAGATCCCGTGTTCACTTCCTCTGCCCTCCTGTCGAATCATGGACAAGTTAATTCACTCTATATTCTTCAGTTCATTCGGCTATAGGAATGAACACCTGGCTGTAGGCAGTGACGGACATTTATGCACGAATAGTATTTATGCAGTAGTTGCAGCGGGTATAACGCGTTCCAAAGAAGTTGAGATGTTCAATTTAACAGGTCTGCCAGGATGTAACGTGTAAAGAAGTCTGAGCAACCCTAAGGACTAGGTACTACGCTATACACAAACTTACATTTTACATTGTAGTTGCTGTTCTACAACATGTGCACATGTCATAAGTAAGCAATGGCGGTGCTTGTTGTGCACGAATCTAGTCTCCGGATTGTGATGGTGGCAAATGACGGACAACAGATTCCATGTTGGTTATTTCGAAAACGAATTTTAATATATTACGAAGACGCTACTACAAGTCGGTGACAAAACAGC
The DNA here is from genome assembly GCA_964017155.1 of Oasisia sp. SBJ-2009. Taxonomy (NCBI): domain Eukaryota; kingdom Metazoa; phylum Annelida; class Polychaeta; order Sabellida; family Siboglinidae; genus Oasisia; species Oasisia sp. SBJ-2009. Next base: position 56,419,343 of record OZ024854.1, read on the forward strand.
CTTTGTATTAATATCCCAACGAAGGTTTTGGAGATTTATTGCGGTAGAGTTAAGCATTTTGGGGGGCAAAATATCATATAATTTTACGTTACTATTTTACTGTCCTACCAGGCGGAACTGGAGTACCCGTACCCGTAGCTCGCATTCCCCCGGGC
>OZ024854.1:56421997-56446997 GCA_964017155.1 Oasisia sp. SBJ-2009
TTCCAACTTCCAAGAAAGAATACATACTCCTGTCAATACGCGCCAGCCCCCGCAATTCTGACCGTCGTCAATAATAGGAAACCGGAAGGACGGATGTGGCACTGTGTTCTACATTGGGCCCGAGGTAGCTGGTCGGCACTTAACCGGGGTTGACCGAGAGGGTCCAACAGGTGGCGCACCTGTCGCCAAGAAATGCAATCAACAAGGACGACATCAGATGATTAAACGACAATAACGTAATTATGAATATTTTACATGGAAATTGTTTATTTTTGTACTTATCAGGACTATCAACAAAAGACGTGAAACTATGACATAATGAGCATTACTATTGTACCTTGTTATAGTTAACTTGCCAGTTAACAATCATAACACAAGATTAGCCATATCTATTTATTTCCGTAGATACTTCGAGTTTATTATTTTAAAACCTAACCATTACGAGAAAAAGAATACACATTTAACGAGGTTAGTAAATTCCTGTTAACGACACTATTAAATACCGTGGGCTTTTTTCTTCTGAGTTACGTTCCAATGTACTTTCAGATAGGCCCCATTTTTGGAATACTGCGTTCATTTAAGCGAAGAGCGGACGAAAGCCAAATCAGTGACATAATTGAGTGAACATTAAACAATACATACCATAGTTAATTTCGCTGAATGAAATAAATGCTGATAATGTCATAATTATCCGTGGCAATTTTTTTACGTTGTTACATGTATTACCCCTGTCCATGTGCACCATGTTTCAGCGAGTTACGGACGGGTCGGAAAGCTTCACTTTACTGCACTGGAGGCGACCGTTGAACTTTGTAAACCACAAACGGTGCGTTCGTAAGATAATCATTGTAATTATTATGACTGGCATTTTTTCATAACCACGTCGATAACCGAGATACACGTGTTTCCGGCGTCGGTGGTGTTGGGAGTGGTGCTGGATGCAGACGGTGATTTATGGGTAACGCAATCACAGTTATCGACCCACTTTCAAGGAAGAACACAAATATTCACAAAGCCGCCTTTTTGAACTTATCGCCAGCCCGCATCGTCGGCCCTGACAGCCCAGCATACATGATACATTGATTACATCAGACCAGACATGTGATAGCGTACACCGACTAAAATATTATACAGGTAATAACCCATTGAGTCATGCTTTTTGGACAACGGTGAATCATAACATATGTTGCATCTTCATCAGACTACATCCTTTCCCCCCAGATAAACTGACTCACGAATTATCGTTTTACTTACGGTCGCCCCGTGTACATCAACAGAACGTCCAGCAGCATCAACCGGAAGTACAGGTACACCAACCGGAAGTGCAGGTATACCAACCGGAAGTGCAGATACATCAACCAGAAGTGCAGGTACACCAATCGACTGTGCACTCGAACCGATGCTAATTCATAGAGCGGTAGCCTTTTGTTGAACTAAAATAGCAAAGTGTGAATTGTAAATTATTAATTGTATTAATGCGATTGAATCATCCTAACAGTTGCAATGTTGCTATGCGGTCCCAATAATGATTGGGGAGCGATTACTTGTAAGGTCGTTTTAATAGTGTTGGATGTCCACTTTATCGACATCTTCCAGTAGTTTCCGATGGATGGGTTCCAGTAAATTGTTCGCGATTTGTCCCCATTGGTACATAATCCATTCATGTTCAAAAACGGGTTGTCACAAATTTAGAAAGGAATATTTTTAACTAGTTTAGATCTTTACTTTACCACTGGAACAATTACTCTCGTATTCATCGGAATACCTTTGGTGTTCTTGTTTATGAAAAATAGATATTCAGTAGTTATCTGTTATGTTCTAGAAATGTTGATTGTTTGACGGTCGTGTTTAGCACATAGCCAAGCGGACATACAAATTTTTTCAGATCGTCGATGTTTCTCCTCCGTATATTTGGATTTTCAACCACAGTAAAAATATATGTAAAATACGGAAGGAAGTCAATTTAACTTGTAAACAGTTTTTTTTAAGGAAAGCAGTCTATATACAGAAAGTCGGTGAAGTTACTGATCCGATATGGTCCCAACAATGCCCTGTCACATCTTAAATTAAAGTATGATTAATCTCAATACGTCCATCATTCCGACAAAAAGCTGAGGTCATGAGACGCAGTCACTCACAAGCAAGGTACTTTCCCTGACAAGGAAGTTTGCGGTTTGGTTTCAGCTGATTCATAAATTTCCCGACTCGTACATCACGTGACCTGTGAGTAACGATGCAAGTGACGTGTCACGACAGCGATAAACTATTTTATTTCAAACCTTCTTAATGGACACGCTATTATTAGTCCAACTGGACTCACACACCCAAATTAAGTAACTAATCCACACGTCAACGTAACAGCAGAAGATGCTGACATCGCGATGTTTCGCCTAGGTTAATTACGGGCTTCAATAGGCTGACGTGTGTCACACGCACTGCGTCCACGAGTAAAACAAACACGACGCTGTGTTCTTCGTTTCCAAGAAATCGTGCCCACATCGCAGATCAAGTCTCCAATTCCATATATAATATTGTACGTAGCTGGGGTGTTCGCGATCGATCGATTGCGGCAGATTTCTGGATCATTATTTTGTCCACGAAACCATCTTCCGCCCAATGGTAGATTGCCGTTTTTACCATTCACACAATTAATGGTAGATTGTTGGTTTCCTTGTTGTCAAAGTCTACCAATGGTGGATTGTCGTATTCTTTAGTAACAAGGTCTACCAACCAATGGTGGATTGTCGTGTTCTTTAGTAACAAGGTCTACCAACCAATGGTGGATTGTCATGTTCTTTAGTAACAAGGTCTACCAACCAATGGTGGATTGTCGTGTTCTTTAGTAACAAGGTCTATAAACCAATGGTGGATTGTCGTGTTCTTTAGTAACAAGGTCTACCAACCAATGGTGGGTTGTTGTGTTCTTTAGTAACAAGGTCTACCAACCAATGGTGGATTGTCGGGTTCTTTAGTAACAAGGTCTACCAACCAATGGTGGATTGTCGTGTTCTTTAGTAACAAGGTCTACCAACCAATGGTGGATTATCGGGTTCTTTAGTAATAATGTCTACCAACCAATGATGGTTTGTTGGATTCTTTCTTATTATCAATGTATTTGATACTAAGGTCTACCAAACCAACGGTGGAATTTTGGTGAATTCACCAGGAATGCTCCATCCAACGCCAGCCATATTGTTCTGCTCGTTGATGAATTCGACGGAACGGAAGTAACATAAAAATATCCTATAATTTGTTTTGTTTTGCCAATTTTAATTTCCGGTGTACATGCATCATTATTTCTAGGATGTCGACGCTGGAAGCTAATGAGACATGCGTGACGTACAGTTCGGGTGGAAGTGGTTGGTCACGTGAACGGAAGTGGATTGCTACATTGCCGGACGTGTATTGTCTGTAATGGGTTAACCACGCCAGGCCATTCCGGGTATAATTATTAGATATTTGTATTACATTCAGCAAGGTTTCACAGAACTTCCCATTAACGGTAATCAGCACTCTTTCTACGAAACAATATCAATATTCGAAATAGTGTAAGGCACAATGTCGCCAGACACGGTTTATTACACTTGGATTGGGTTCGTAATAAAGGAATTATTTGTCGCTGTTGTGCAAAGGTATCCGGAAAGGTGTGTGGAATCATGCATTTGCACGAATGTTCCATAATTTACATCTCCCCGCTTAAAATTTGTTTTGTTATCGCACAAACACAGTTTTCCACAAAAGGTACAGTTGATATTTCACATTAAATGTACATACAAAATATATTAATAAACAATGTTGACACAATGTTATCATTAACTAATTACTTAGGAAGTGTTTTGTTACACGCTCACACGCACGCACGCATACACGCACACACGCACACACGCACACACGCACACACGCACACACGCACACACGCACACACGCACACACGCACACTCGCACACTCGCACGTAGGCACGAATACATGCACGCACGCACGCACGCACGCACGCACGTACGCACATACACATATATATATATTTTATATATATATATATATATATATATATATATATATATATATATATATATCCTCACACAATCATACACACAAACACACACACACACACACACACACACACACACACACACACACACACACACACACACACACAAACACAAACACACACACGCATACTCACACACATACTCACATACACACGCACACACAAGCACACACACACACACACACACACACACACACACACACACACACACACACACACACACACACACACTCAAACTAATAGTACATTTATAATACCAAATAAATGATTGTACACGTTGACTGTTCCACGGAGACATGCCGTAAGACAAGACCTAGATGATCGCTGACGTACTGACGGCCATGACCATTTTTTTAAACATCCATCATTAACCGGTATTATAAATAATAGTGAATTCATGAGCTGCATTGGAGAATAAGAATACGTATACAGACGTTTAAGTAAAACCCTCTTCCTTCGGGTAACCATGAAGGTCGGTATTTTCAATAGTTTTATTTATCTGATCCTTCTTCATGTAGTTTCTCTGTCACCGTTGCTGACTGTTGCCGTTCACACAAATCTGTCATTGATCGTTGTCGCTAGCTGAGCATCACTAACTTGTCTCTCAAGCCGTTGACTTAGGACACTGGTGTGCCTTTTTCTTGTACGGAATCTATAGTTGTCTTCACTTCGATTGTTAATGTCGTTTTGATTGTATTTGTTCCTAATCACGTATTCACACCTGCGGCCTGGTGGTTCATTACTGTCAAGATGATTCAACTAATTAATGTGTCCTCCGTGGGATTGTTGCTATAGTATTTGGGTGTTGTGACGTTGTCGATGCACTGCCAGCACGGTGGTCTCACTTTTACTGTCATTTCCGGAACAATCTTGGGTCATCTTTAGAGCGACCCTCAGACGGTGTAACTGTCAAATGAATACCCTACCTATCTATATGCGGGAGGGTTTTGGTAGTGCATTGATAAATATATGTTACATTAAAGTAAATCGTGTCTTCTCCTGCCACTAGCTTTATCAGATGTCCGCGGGTTGTCAGTGTCGTTGCAGTTGTCGCCATCGTGGTCTCAACAACGACCCCAGTCAACAGCAGCGATATCATTTCTGTCGTCGTCACGTAACGACCACATGACTGAACGCACCTCTTAAACAAACCGACGGAAGAGATACGCATTTCCGGTACCGTGTCTTTGTTCTTTGTTGCCGAAGAAGCCTATTGCTTGTGGTTATTTTCGAACACGGGAACAATAAGATACACACGAAGAACAGGTGTATTCATCACGACGCCCGTTTTTTGATATCGTTTTCACGCGTCGTCGGCGGTCAAACAGGCGGCGTTTTGAACTGAGGCGACGGGTAATTACAACCCACACTAATTGTAGTAACCAAACACGTAAACCCCCTCAGTCATCAGTTGTATGTCGGAAATATGAAACAGCGTCCCTTTGTGCACCGTTGCAGTGTTTTTTCTTGTCTTATCTTGTCTGTTTGTTTGTTTGTTTGTTTGTTTGTCATTCACTTCCGGTTGGCCTATTGTGGTACATATTTAGCGTATGGTTGACCCACTTATGATTTGCCTTCTGTAGGTCACATGGAGTTCCGGTAAGTTTGCCGTAAGCTCTTCACCAATTGTGTGTGTGTGTGCGTGCGTGGGTGCGTGGGTGCGTGGGTGCGTGGGTGCGTGGGTGCGTGGGTGCGTGGGTGCGTGGGTGCGTGGGTGCGTGCGTGCGTGGGTGCGTGGGTGCGTGGGTGCGTGGGTGCGTGGGTGCGTGGGTGCGTGGGTGCGTGGGTGCGTGGGTGCGTGGGTGCGTGGGTGCGTGGGTGCGTGGGTGCGTGGGTGCGTGGGTGCGTGGGTGCGTGGGTGCGTGGGTGCGTGGGTGCGTGGGTGCGTGGGTGCGTGGGTGCGTGGGTGCGTGGGTGCGTGGGTGCGTGGGTGCGTGGGTGCGTGGGTGCGTGGGTGCGTGGGTGCGTGGGTGCGTGGGTGCGTGGGTGCGTGGGTGCGTGGGTGCGTGGGTGCGTGGGTGCGTGGGTGCGTGGGTGCGTGGGTGCGTGGGTGCGTGGGTGCGTGGGTGCGTGGGTGCGTGCGTGCGTGCGTGCGTGCGTGCGTGCGTGCGTGCGTGCGTGCGTGCGTGCGTGCGTGCGTGCGTGCGTGCGTGCGTGCGTGCGTGCGTGCGTGCGTGGTGTGCGTACCTTGTTCTTATCTCAAATCCCGTCAACACGTATCCGTGTCTAAGCCCTGAGGCAGCCTGGAGGTTTATTTGTATCTGTTTGTTCCCAATTTCTATTGACCATAGAAAGAACGACAATAACAACAAACACACAAACTGTCCGAGTATTGATGACGAGTTACAACACGTTTGACGTAGGTTTGATAAGCAGCGTGGTCAATTCGGAATTAAAAATCAATTGCCAACGCCAAAAGCGAGATATTTGCATTAACAGACCCGATGAGATAGTCTCCCAATATCGAAAGGTGCAACCCCAGTTTAGCACCCCGCGGCTGTTAATGAATGATGACGTGGTCACCGCCCGTCCCACAGTCGCGAAATGTCAAACGACACAATCGTTATTAGACAGGCCAACTTAACGCAACAGTGCAATCAGTGTATATTCGAATCTGTATCAGCCGAATGACTGTTTGTGGGGTTGTAGCGTTGGCCGCCTATCCGAAAGAACTGAGGTAAAATCTTGCTGAAAAAGCTAGTTGATTATTGCAATACATAATATATATATATATATATATATATATATATATATATATATATATATATATATATATATATATATATATATATATATATATATATGTATATATACTGAGGTAAAATCTTGCAGAAAAAGCTAGTTGATTATTGCAATACATAATATATATATATATATATATATATATATATATATATATATATATATATATATATATATATACTGAGGTAAAATCTTGCAGAAAAAGCTAGTTGATTATTGCAATACATAATATATATATATATATATATATATATATATATATATATATATATATATATATATAAAACAAAAAACAGAAGGAGAGACTGGGAACAAATTTACGGCGTTGTAGAACAGTGCTTGGTAGGTTGACTCCGGGGACCTCCTGATTCCTGCTGCCGACTCCAGTACCCGAATCCTCCTGCTGCCGACTCCAGTACCCGAATCCTCCTGCTGCCGACACCAGTACCCGAATCCTCCTGCTGCCGACTCCAGTACCCGAATCCTCCTGCTGCCGACTCCAGTACCCGAATCCTCCTACTGCCGACTCCAGTACCCGAATCCTCCTGCTGCCGACTCCAGTACCCGAATTCTCCTGCTGCCTACTCCAGTACCCGGATCCTCCTGCTCCAGATTCCAGTACCCGGATCCTCCTGCTGCCTACTCCAGTACCCGGATCATTCTGCTGCCTACTCCAGTACCCGGATCCTCCTGCTGCCTACTCCAGTACCCGAATCCTCCTGCTGCCTACTCCAGTACCCGGATCCTCCTGCTGCCTACTCCAGTGCCCGGATCCTCCTGGTGCCAACTCCAGTACACGGATCATCCTGCTGCCTACTCCAGTACCCGAATCCTCCTGCTGCCTACTCCAGTACCCGAATCCTCCTGCTGCCTACTCCAGTACCCGGATCCTCCTGCTGCCTACTCCAGTACCCGAATCCTCCTGCTGCCTACTCCAGTACCCGGATCCTCCTGCTGCCTACTCCAGTACCCGGATCATCCTACTGCCGACTCCAGTACCCGAATCCTCCTGCTGCCGACTCCAGTACCCGAATCCTCCTGCTGCCGACTCCAGTACCCGGATCCTCCTGCTGCCGACTCCAGTACCAGAATCCTCCTGCTGCCGACTCCAGTACCCGGATCCTCCTACTGCCGACTCCAGTACCAGAATCCTCCTGCTGCCGACTCCAGTACCCGAATCCTCCTGCTGCCGACTCCAGTACCCGGATCCTCCTGCTGCCGACTCCAGTACCAGAATCCTCCTGCTGCCGACTCCAGTACCCGGATCCTCCTGTCGCTTACTCCAGTATCCGGATCCTCCTGCTGCCTACTCCAGTACCCGAATCCTCCTGCTGCCTACTCCAGTACCCGGATCCTCCTGCTGCCTACTCCAGTATCCGAATCCTCCTGCTGCCGACTCCAGTACCCGGATCCTCGTACTGCCGACTCCAGTACCCGAATCCTCCTGCTGCCGACTCCAGTACCCGAATCCTCCTGCTCCCTATTCCAGTACCCGGATCCTCCTGCTGCCTACTCCAGTACCCGGATACTTCTGCTGCCTACTCCAGTACCGGATCCTCCTGCTGCCTACTGCAGTACCCGAATCCTCCTGCTGCCTACTCCAGTACCCGGATCCTCCTGCTGCCTACTCCAGTACCCGAATCCTCCTGCTGCCTACTCCAGTACCCGGATCCTCCTGCTGCCTACTCCAGTACCCGGATCATCCTACTGCCGACTCCAGTACCCGAATCCTCCTGCTGCCGACTCCAGTACCCGAATCCTCCTGCTGCCGACTCCAGTACCCGGATCCTCCTGCTGCCGACTCCAGTACCAGAATCCTCCTGCTGCCGACTCCCGTACCCGGATCCTCCTACTGCCGACTCCAGTACCAGAATCCTCCTGCTGCCGACTCCAGTACCCGAATCCTCCTGCTGCCGACTCCAGTACCCGGATCCTCCTGCTGCCGACTCCAGTACCAGAATCCTCCTGCTGCCGACTCCAGTACCCGGATCCTCCTGTTGCTTACTCCAGTATCCGGATCCTCCTGCTGCCTACTCCAGTACCCGAATCCTCCTGCTGCCTACTCCAGTACCCGGATCCTCCTGCTGCCTACTCCAGTATCCGAATCCTCCTGCTGCCGACTCCAGTACCCGGATCCTCGTACTGCCGACTCCAGTACCCGGATCCTCCTGCTGCCTACTCCAGTACCCTTATCCTCCTGCTGCCTACTCCAGTACCCGGATCCTCCTACTGCCGACTCCAGTACCCGAATCCTCCTGCTGCCGACTCCAGTACCCGAATCCTCCTGCTGCCGACTCCAATACCCGGATCCTCCTACTGCCGACTCCAGTACCAGAATCCTCCTGCTGCCGACTCCAGTACCCGAATCCTCCTGCTGCCGACTCCAGTACCCGGATCCTCCTCTGCCGACTCCAGTACCAGAATCATCCTGCTGCCGACTCCAGTACCCGGATCCTCCTGTTGTTTACTCCAGTATCCGGATCCTCCTGCTGCCTACTCCAGTACCCGAATCCTCCTGCTGCCTACTCCAGTACCCGAATCCTCCTGCTGCCGACTCCAGTACCCGGATCCTCCTGCTGCCTACTCCAGTATCCGAATCCTCCTGCTGCCGACTCCAGTACCCGGATCCTCTTACTGCCGACTCCAGTACCCGAATCCTCCTGCTGCCGACTCCAGTACCCGAATCCTCCTGCTGCCTACTCCACTACCCGGATCCTCCTGCTCCCGATTCCAGTACCCGGATCCTTCTGCTGCCTACTCCAGTACCCGGATCCTTCTGCTGCCTACTCCAGTACCCGGATCATCCTGCTGCCTACTCCAGTACCCGAATCCTCCTGCTGCCTACTCCAGTACCCGGATCCTCCTGCTGCCTACTCCAGTACCCGGATCCTCCTGCTGCCAACTCCAGTACCCGGATCCTCCTGCTGCCTACTCCAGTACCCGAATCCTCCTGCTGCCTACTCCAGTACCCGGATCCTCCTGCTCCCGATTCCAGTACCCGGATCCTCCTGCTGCCTACTCCAGTACCCGGATCCTCCTGCTGCCTACTCCAGTACCCGAATCATTCTGCTGCCTACTCCAGTACCCGAATCCTCCTGCTGCCTACTCCAGTACCCGGATCCTCCTGGTGCCAACTCCAGTACCCGGATCCTCCTGCTGCCTACTCCAGTACCCGAATCCTCCTGCTGCCTACTCCAGTACCCGGATCCTCCTGCTGCCTACTCCAGTACCCGAATCCTCCTGCTGCCTACTCCAGTACCCGGATCCTCCTGCTGCCTACTCCAGTACCCGGATCCTCCTACTGCCGACTCCAATACCCGAATCCTCCTGCTGCCGACTCCAGTACCCGAATCCTCCTGCTGCCGACTCCAGTACCCGGATCCTCCTGTTGCTTACTCCAGTACCCGGATCCTCCTGCTGCCTACTCCAGTACCCGGATCCTCCTACTGCCGACTCCAATACCCGAATCCTCCTGCTGCCGACTCCAGTACCCGAATCCTCCTGCTGCCGACCCCAGTACCCGGATCCTCCTGCTGCCGACTCCAGTACCAGAATCCTCCTGCTGCCGACTCCAGTACCCGGATCCTCCTGTTGCTTACTCCAGTATCCGGATCCTCCTGCTGCCTACTCCAGTACCCGAATCCTCCTGCTGCCTACTCCAGTACCCGGATCCTCCTGTTGCTTACTCCAGTATCCGGATCCTCCTGCTGCCTACTCCAGTACCCGAATCCTCCTGCTGCCTACTCCAGTACCCGAATCCTCCTGCTGCTGACTCCAGTACCCGGATCCTCCTGCTGCCTACTCCAGTATCCGAATCCTCCTGTTGCTTACTCCAGTATCCGGATCCTCCTACTGCCGACCCCAGTACCCGAATCCTCCTGCTGCCTACTCCAGTACCCGGATCCTTCTGCTGCCTACTCCAGTACCCGGATCCTCCTGCTGCCAACTGCAGTACCCGGATCCTTCTGCTGCCGACCCCAGTACCCGGATCAATATTTGACAATTCTTTGAAGAAAGCTAAAAAAAAGTACGCTATATCGCTAACTCTGCTCCACGACTTGATCAATGCATGCTCAATTTAGTTGCTGGTCTCGCGGGCCAGTTAGTAACCGTTCGCGGGCCAGATTTGGCTACATGGTTTTGGTTTGCGGGTTGTTGCAGAAGTGGGTGTAATATAAACTAACTAATCATATTCCTCCAGTAATTATGACGAGGCTGAATCGTTTCCAAAGATTCTGAGTTTAGTTTGGACGAAATATGCCACGGAACCACCTGGTGACGGAGTGTCTTACAGAACGGACTGAAAAAAGAGAATGCAATGCTATAAAAACGTTTCATCTTCAGATATGGTTTTGTAAGTGCACAATCAACACAGTCACCAGCTGAGTCACGCCACGTGCGACATCCGAGAGGTGTTGTCCTATGTCACGGCTCATCAACTTCCCACAAGACACAGACAAATTACAGACAAGAAGGACACGTTTTTTGTTTTCTAGGTGCGTCAATAAAACACCTTCAATGTGCACCTATTTGTGGGCAATTCAGTATGAACATTTCGCAAATGTTACTGTTTCATTTAATTATTTCTTTTGACTTAAAAAATAATATATAAGTTTGACGTCATAGACCTCTCGCATCTTAGGCTAGTTTTTAGGAAGGAAAGGGTTTCTTTCTGTTGTTAATTTCCTAATTTCCACAGGGATATTTTAACGTGAGTAGACGTTTGAATATTTTGTATTAACACATGCCAGGGTCATCACATCAATACGAAACAGTCTTTGCTGGCGTGTTTCAGTAGCCATAGACTGGGAATGCGACACCGATTTGTCGTTTTTCTTTCGCTTGGGCAGGGTCGCACCTAAATGATCTGGTTCCTTCCTGGTCCTGTCGTAAAACCTCTCAGGGACTGCGGCGTTTATTACCGGCGCCCGAGTAACCGGAAACATTGATACTGAGTATTATGAAAAGCCTAGACCCAACTAATCCCCAAGTTCAAGGTCACATTCGAGGTCGAATTCGACCGAAACCCGCACGCTACGACGACAGTTGCGAGCTGTCGCTGTACGTTTATGCGGACGTTATATTTTACCCGGGTGATGCTTGTGTGCATACGTAACGCATAACACTTGGCGCCAGTGGAACAGGTGGTGATATATGATATTCACCAGTCAAATATGTTTCGTTTGTTGTCGAAACACGATATTTGTAATTAGAGTATATAAGTATGATTTAGTGTTTTCAGATTTAAGAATCACAAGGGTGCAGTCACGTGACATATAAATGGACAGGAAACTGTTTTACGACATAAATTGTTTATGTCTGCCGAAAACAAACATAAACATTTTATAGTGTATACACATCAACATGGCACAGATAAAATATAACGCCCAGATGAATTAATGTATGCGCGACATTGTATTTGGTGCTAACTACACATTCCCGATGATACGCGCATGCGCAGAAACATCACCCGATCCAATATGACGGTTATTATTACCAATATTTACTAATTTAAAACTGTCTAGTCTATCGTGTCACACCCTCTGAACGCGAGAATATGACTAATTATCGCACCTGGGCGACACCCCATTATTTATTAATACGTAACTACAGTATTTGTTGACGTTACACCCGCCCGCGCAATATGCAGATATACGGCGGTATTCCCAACGGGCCCGGCATACCTTGTCTCACCTAGGCACTCATCCATCATCCACCGTACTGGTCGACTGCTTAGTTCATTATCCATGTTCGTTGTCAGTTTAACAGCTTTAGAGTAACACCCACACACCACATTGCAATTTTAATCATTTCAAATTATCGGTGTTCCCAAAACTATTCTGGTGGATTCACGTACATGAGTCATAGACGTCGGAACTCAGGAAAAGGGTTTGGGGACTGGGTCTCCCATTGTTGTGGACGGGAGACAGGACCAGTTTGGCGGTTTCTGGTGTACTGTAAAGGCAGTTGGATTTTAATGAGCCACACTGGGCATGCGGTTGGATTATTTTAAGACGCCTCTCATGGAATACAGTTGGAGGTTTTTGACGAGTCTCAAACGGGATATAGTTGGAGGTTTTTGACAAGCCTCTTTTGAAATACAGTAGGACGGTTTTGATGAGCTTCAAAACGGGATATACTTGGATGTTTTGTGACCCTCTTGCGGGGTCCAATTGGAGGTCTTTGATGACACTCAGCCTTTCAATATTTACCACTTTCCTATCCATATTTACCACTTTAAAAACCGCCTTACCCACATCGGAAACATTTCCTATCGCACCTCTTTCCTATCCATAAGTGCGCCACTTTAAAAACCTCCCTGCCCATATTGGAAATCTTTCACATCAAACCACCTGCACCCCCGACACGTCGATTCCCGCCACGCGCAGGCAACACGCGGCGCGCTGACGGGCGCGGGTAGCGGCAGCTGCTGTTCTATGCCGGCGCCTCGCGATCACCTCGGCACAGCACAACCGTCGACAACACGGCACCCCGCGGGACAATATGGCCGGCAGCTTCGCGGAAATGTTGTCGGATTTCGTCACAGGCAGGTGTAGCGTTCCGTGCGCGCCCGCGGTACCGAGTGCCTACACGGGTATCGGTTACGGATTGCCGGTTTTTTCATGCGCGGCGGATCAACGTAATATTACTTAGTGTTTCTTCGAAGGTGATGCTTTTTCCCAGCGCGATGCCGATGAGCGCGCCATGTTCTCGGTTGCGGTCGTGTAGTTGAAACTCACACCGATAAGCCGATATGGCGTCCGTCCTACGCCATGGATGTGCGCGCACATTATTGTGTAATCTAATTACAAAATATAATATTTGAGATTATGTTAACAACCAATTAGGGTCGCGTAAATGTCTTACTATTTACAGTAATGCGGTTTAGGAAATGAAATTCACACACAATTAATGGGTGTGCCTTTAAATAAAAAACACATATATTTTGACTGCCATGGAGATTGGAATCAGTACGTAAGACGCATTCAAAATCAACGAACACGTTATTTTATATCATAAAAGATACGCCTACGCGACTCCAGAAATAATGACCAGAAACTCCATCGTGATGCGTACCATGTCCAGCATATAATCCCACGCGTGTGAATGTGCCGCGTTAATTGCAATGTTTACGGTAACACTAGGGGCCCAATTGTGATGTCCGTGACATTTCCCGGAACGCCTGAGTGTAGGCGTCGACACAGATTGGCTCGGAATTGATCAATCGAAATAAACTATCGACTCGTGGACGCGTGGCAATGTTTACAATAGGCCACGGCGCGTAGCTAACGCGTGAACACGCGATTCCCAAACTAAATACGTCTTAAAACGCTCACGGGCCTACGACAAAAGAGAAGATGTCAAATTGCTCACGCCAACGCACCATTAGGACCCTTTTGTACGTACATACGCGCGTACACGCACGCACGCACATGTAGTATTGCACGCGAACGCACGCGTGCACGCACATGGGCAAATATACGCACACAGACGCACGCCCACCTACATACCAAGCATATGCGCGCACGCACGCATACACATACCACACACGAACACACGAACACACGAACACACACACACACACACACACACACACACACACACACACACACACACACACACACCACATGCACACGCACACGCACACCACACAAATTCAGATCAACAATTAACCTAACAGTACAGACGCACACACATGCACACAAGTACATGAACACGAACACGAACATAAACACGCATGTATACGCGCACGCACATGCGCACACACCTACACATTCTCTGATTACTGGTTCTCCTTCAACCCCGTCTCCTTGCGCCACCTGGACAGATACTACATTACATACATTCATTTTGCTCATACGTGCCTACGTGCAACTGATAAAAAATTGATTGGTAAAATAATTGATGAAAACTGATTCCGTTCCTACAAAACGTGGTCAAGGACCCGTCTGGGAAATTAAAACTATTTGTAGACATAGTAATCTGGTTACCGTCTAGGTGACTGATTCAACTTCGTTTCTGTGAATATCGGGAGGGTCCGATTAATAACACCGGTGAATTATTAACGACCCAGTGGACCGCTAAACTAAGGTTGCACTTCCTAACACAAGATATTCACAGCAGAGAGCTATTTATGGAGGTGACGGAGGTGATAATGAATTCTTAATTCTGGACTGGTGACGTGCTTTTGTTTCATCACGTCAGGCGTAGTTATCAGATCCATTGCGCCAGAGTTCGCCTTTAGCAACCGATGGTAGCAACCGAGTGGGAGCCTACTAACACACTCAATGTCCAGGCTCCTTGCAAGCCACGACTGTTTGCCTTGCAGAATGACCCTGCATAAGTCCGCTGCGAAATACGGAAGTTAGCGTGTCGAACTAGTGTATTGACTGCGTGAGAACTTCGCCCCAGTATGAAGACGGATAAACAGTGTCCGAAAATCCCAGTATAATGACCCGTCCCCCCAATCGAACGAGCAGCTGAACGATTTTGTGTATTCGAAAAGTTAATTTTGTGCTACATCCCAAACATTGCATATAACTCGAAAAGCGGGTGGCTGAAATAACCAAAAATGATATCACACAACTGGGAATCAGCCTCGTGGGCGATTTCATTGGCTGAGCTTATTTTCAGAGTTTTGCACCGTGATTAGTCAGAGCCACTGAAAATTGATATTGACGTAATCAACAGCAGCGATCCCCTATATAAGACCCGACCTTTACCAAGACGGCCGTTGCGGTTGTGTGTATGTGTGTGATGTATGTGCGCGCGCGCTCCCGTCTATGTGCATAATATATATATATATATATATATATATATATATATATGTGTGTGTGTGTGTGTGTGTGTGTGTGTGCGTGCGTGCGTGCGTCGTGCGTGTGTGTGTTTGCGTGTGCGTGTGCGTGTGCGTGTGCGTGTGCGTGTGCGTGTGCGTGTGCGTGTGCGTGTGCGTGTGCGTGTGCGTGTGCGTGTGCGTGTGCGTGTGCGTGTGCGTGTGCGTGTGCGTGTGCGTGTGCGTGTGCGTGTGCGTGTGCGTGTGCGTGTGCGTGTGCGTGTGTGCGAGCGCGCGCGTGGGTATGTTTGCACGTGTGTGCGTGTGTACACTTCCTTGCGAGGATGCATGTGTATGCGAATGCATTTATGTGAGTATGAGCGCGTGTGTGCAAAAACTGTGCATAAGTGTACAAGTGCGGCATTTATGGTGCGTGGGTATGTGTTCATGCGTCCGTACGCGCGTGCCCGCGATCTACCCGCTCCCTGCGAGGCTGTGCGCGCTGTTACCACCACCTTGTCGTCTCGCTGCAAGAACAGCGCGCGCCGGCCTCCGTGAGTCGTTATCACGTCGTAATAACGACATTCCCATCTTTACGACTTCGCAGTAAAACTTTACTTTGCAATACGATAAATAAACCTGGCCAGTAACGCACTGACTGTGAGTGAGCGTAACGTAGGCATAACGACACGTCGAACTGACACACAACCAGTTTTAATTCGACGTTATTAAAGAATAGTTGGCATTCTTGAAGTACACTCTATCACCATGTGTGTCCCTATACGTTTTTGCCAGACGTAGCGACGACCTTATCTTTGAGTGGCGGTAGTAAATATGTATACAAACATATAGACAAAATATGCAATTACCGATATGTGCTACTCCCTACTGATAAAACTCGTATCGTCCTATTGTTTGCCAGATAATGGCATAGTTCACCTATACGCACGCGCGTGTGTCGTACACACCCATGCGACCGCCCACACAACGACACGCGGACACACTCATAGTAAAAATAGCACCCATTGTCACAACATTGGTCCATACACAGAAAGACACTCCCAGGCATATAGGATTACCGAGATTATATAAACCATACTCGACGTTTGTTAGTCACAATTAGACTATTGTAAATCTCGACGAAGCGATATTGTTTCCGGTTTCCGAGATGTGGTTTATTGATCAACATCGCGAGATGGTGTGAATGACAGCGCCGGTGAGAAGACAATAAGGCGCGGGACATTCCACAGCGCGAAGACAATCCGGCGCGAAGACTGTCACAAGCCAAGCTGAAAATACCTGCCGCGGTCACGTGACAACAAAGCCGTATATCTTGTTCATTTGTCGCGCGCGCGTATCGTGTTGACAGCAGGAGCGTCGCCGACGCCGACGCGTTTGTTTTAACTGCCGCTTGATGACACGCTGCAGATGTTTGTCGTATTTCCTTTCACGAATTATTTGCAGCGGCGAAGGGATACGGCAGGCCCACATCCGGCCGTGGAGCTGAAGGTGACACCACGTGACTCGGCGGGCCAGAGCGTTGGCGGTGGTGTTGGACTGACCAGTGACCATCACTCGGCCTTCGCCACTGCCACGATACGACTCTACATTCAAAATGGACGGCTGATCCATTTTGAATGTAGAGTCGTATCGTGGCTATATATATATATATATATATATATATATATATATATATATATATATATATATATATATATGTATATGTATATACATTTTGAATGTAGAGTCGTATCGTTGCTGTATATATACATATATATATATATATATATATATATATATATATATATATATATATATATATATATATATATATATATATATATATATATATATATATATATATATATATATATATATATATTTACAGCCACGATACGACTCTACATTCAAAATCGACGGCTGATCAATTTTGAATGTAGAGTCGTAACGTGGCTGTATATATATATATATATATATATATATATATATATATATATATATATATATATATATATATATATTTAGGAACATTTTAGGTTTGATAAATGATCTATATAAACACTGTGCTTGTGTCTTAGGGATTTGAAACCTTATCACGTTTGATGGATCTTTTTACTAGCTTACTTCTAAAAACAGAGCAATATACCAATAGTCTACACTGGCGCCATCTAGTGAATTGATCACCATTCAATTCTTCCAGGTAGGACGTCAGGTTGTCGAGAAAATGCATATTTCCAATATAAATGTAAATAACTATAATTATAGAGATGTTTTCTATTTCCTAAAATGCACCACCACCAGTATTGGCAGATCAAAAGCCAACAGTCAATGGGAGCGAATGTACACTGTAAGAGACGACCGGACTTCGGCGCTTGGCAGGCGATACACTTAAAACGACCCAAAGTTGGCACATTAACATAAGATAACCTGTCGCCTGTCTGGATCTTTTATCGACAACTGCAAACTCACGTTACTGACAAAGCTCGTCGCCAAATTCTACATGTCACCTACGCGACTAACAGCGACGTGTCATTGGGCTCTACCGTCTGATCTCAGTGGGTCTGCCGTACGACCAAAGATCATGGCCGCCAGGGGTCGCTGCGACAGATCACGTGAGTACCAGCTCTTCTCTACCACTGGCACGTCCCTTTCAAAAATCCTCCATTTTTATGCCAGCCAACGAAATCGTCCACGAGGAGTGTGGTTGTCCTCCGGTCAAGTAGTAATTTAGGGTGATTCCAACCACACGCTGCTTGTGTTAGAAACGTCTGGCAGGTAGAACAGTAGAAGCAAATATTCGAAAAAACGTTCAGCTGGTCGTATAACTGAGGAGAGTGTCGTTATAGGTCGCCTACTGGTGTTCCGAGAAATTTTGTAGAGTCTATCCGTCTTCAGACTCGGGCGTGTATTAGCGCTGTTTTCACTGATGAAGCGTCACGACTGTCGAACATAATAAACTAGTTCGACTCGGCTAAACGATGCACTCCTCGTGGGAGGTTTGCCAGGGCTAGTTTGCGTGGCAAACGGCGCTGGTTTGCGGGGATGCGTGTAGGCAACGCGTCCTCGAGAGTGCGTCCACTGAGCTGCCTCGAGACGGCGCCGCCATCAGAACAGCACAGCGCGCGCCATCAGCGGCGATGGCAGGTCGACAGCGAGGATGAAAATAATGCGGAAAACAATGTGTCTTTTTCTCGGAATTGCGACGCTCTTGTAGTTGGAAAGAGCGCTGCGGCGCGTGGCCTACGTGACTAGCGGCACGTGCAGCTGCCGTAAAGTACGAATACACGACGACGGTGAGGTAATGGGACCCGCGAACTAAGAGCGTGTATTGGCCAGTCCAGACAGCGCTTCTAAACGTGTTCGTTAGATCCGTAAATGGAAAGTAAATTATTCGACCCCCTTTGGCAGAAAAATATCCACAGCTGGTCATTAGATATTTGCACTGCATTAGCTGTGTACTTCACCCGGTTGCATGGTCGGCAGTTTTAGCGAATTGTGATGAGCAAATTGTCTGAAATGATTTACACTGACATGCCGTTCGTCGCAGACTCCGCATCTTGCAACCCTCGCACTAGACGACACTACGACGACACTACGACGACACTACGACGACACTACGACGACACTACGACGACACTACGACGACATTACGACGACACTTCGACGACACTACGACGACACGACGTGCCTAGTCGTCGTTGACGAGTCAGCTCACTAAGAAAAACGTCATCGGAGTGCCTGGAACTAGTTCGCCTTGATTTTGCAGTAAAATGGATTCGTGTAGAACCGTAAGATAAGTGCCTGTTCTTTCATTATGACTGTAGTGTGTATTACATGGGAATGTCGCACAAAAACCCAATGGGATGCCTGTTTCGATTCAGAACCTATCGTTGCAAAAGATGCGTTGAAATGGTCGGCCTGGTCCGAGTGTATGTCGTGTTTGACGTCACACATATGACGTCAAACATATGCATACGGAATATGTAAAGTATTCTAAGAAGACCAGTGTATAGTGTCAATTCAGGGTTCATGCCCCCCTGGGCTAGTCTGTGTAATTTACCGGCGCTCTGCCTGCAGTAACAATACTTGCCCTCTGAAACATTTTGAACGTGCTCCCCCCGCCCTTTGCGGTGGTTTTAGCGAGCCTCTAGTGGGATGTAATGACATTGTGTCTTTTTTTATGGTCCACATAATTTCGGGCATATAATGTTGTAACAAATATTGCGTCTTACGGCTCCTTGGAGGCCAAAAAACGCGCCGGTTTGCGCAGGCCTAAGCCGCCTCTGTCACACATTACTCGTGGAGCGCCGGGAACGAGCGATATAACAGCGCATGTTGATGCTTTACTCTTCCGTTTACGACGCCTCTACGACGAGTTCGCTATTTACAAGCCACGGGCTGGCATTAACGGTAAATACGCACATATCCGAACGCCGCATACTTATGAAAAGAGCTTAATGGGCAAAACATTAGCTGTTACACCGAATAACAGCCGCACGGGGATATCCCGCGTAGATGTCTGAATTATTGAGAACTCGGTCACGTCACTAAATACCCAGACATCGACGTTGTTTGGCCAATCGTTGGGAAGAACCCAGAGAGTGACGTAAGTTTCAGCATTGATTGCAAGTCCAGTGTCGCGCTTACATTTATCCGGGCATTATATTTGATCCGGACGATGTTTGTGTGCGTACGTAAAGCATACTATTTGGCGCCACTGGATCAGGTGGTGATCAAAAATATCCAGCAGTTAACTATGCTTTATTTGTTGTCGAAACACGAACGTTATGATTAACGTATATAATTATAATTTGCGGTTTCATATTCGTGACCAATCATAAGAGTGATGTCACGTGACGTATGCTTGGAGAAGAAACTGTTTTATGACATAATTAGCAGAAGTCAAAACATTTCAGTCACGTCACCCAGATCAAATATAACGCCGGATTAACGTAAGCGTCATGGTCGTAGGTGGTACAAAATATACATTCCCTTAAGTTAGATACGCGCATGTGCAGAAACATCACCCGGATATTGTTTAGCGCCCGGAAAATATAAGCGCAACGGCGTAACAAATATCGTAGATTTTTTAGCATGCGTTTTTTTGGCAGGATTTTTTAGTCGAGTTCATTTGACGGGATAGGGTTGGCGATTTCCATAGTCTATATAGTAGTGTTGTTTTTGCTGTCGAATGGTTAAAGTTGGAAAGATTTTGCTGGTCAGGTTGGTTGTCTCGGATATTTTACAAACATCTTATATTGCCCTACATACAGAAACAGATGCTGTTATAAAACGAAAACACACATTTACATATCAGTGATACGATATGACTACAGACAAACGTGGGACAATTGAACGATCCTTATGGATTGTGTATTAATATAATTCGGAGGAATGTCATCCCTGTTGCAACGATGATTAACTCGATGCTATTTAAAGCATCAGTTTATCGAATCGCCGGATATCACGTCTTCGTCAAAACGCCAGCAATTAAAATCGACTTTCCCAACAAATCGTCGTTAACCTGTCGTTTAGGCCAGATTTGCCGCGTGCGTCAGGTTCTGACCTATAGCTACTGTAAACAGCATTTAGAATCATAGGCTGCATAACTCCGAGCAATCGATTAAGTGACAGCGAAGCGGCCTGTTGTATGAATGTTGAGCATAACAGTATTACGTGGATATAGGCCGAAGTTGTGAATGCGTTGCTGTTAGGTGGCTGTTAGTGGGAGATAGACTCGTATCGGTGCATCTCCGCGTGACGTGCGACACCAACTGCTACAGTACCGCTGTCGCGCTTACATTTTTCCGATCGTTATAAACTTTCCGATTGATGTTTCTGCGCATGCGCGATAAATGTAAAATCATCACTGTGCAGCGAAATGACAAAGCATTTTTGGTATAAATGCCACGGGCTGTTCGTTAACTCTCCTGTGGTGATTACTGTGAAGAGTTTCTTAAAATGTCGTTCAATGCAATAAAATATTACGTTTGTTTAATAAATCACAGTCACGGATTATGGCGCACTGCAGTCACGTGATTTACGCTTGCTATCAAAATATGCCTAAAAACTTGTTTGCCTCGTGTTAATTTGCGACAAATAACTTTGCTGAAGGTTAATACATCCAAACGAACAACCCGTAGTATTTAGGCCACAAATGCTTTGTTCTTTCGCTGCACATTGACGATTTTACATTTATTGCACATGCGCAAAAATGTCAATCGGAACGTTTATAACGCCGGAAAAATGTAAGCGGTACACCGCGTCGACGGCGGTTTAGTAGCGCTGTAGCGCAGTGGCTAGAACTTCATATTCTCCCCGTCGTATATAATAGCCGATATTGGCTCCTCTCGACGTCTCCCATTCAGATTCAGATTCTCGACAAAGCGAACCCGGGGTAGAACCCTATTCTCCTGTGCCAAACCTTGGACAGGTTTTTTCACTCTACATTGCTCCAGTACGCCCAACTGTTATAGGGTCTATACGAGTAGCTGGCTAGAGAGAACGATGACCTGGCTATAGACAGCGGTGGATATTTGTGTATGAATAGTCTACGCGCATTAATTGCGGCGAGGCTGAATGCTACCAAAGAAGCAGAGTTGGTGTTCGTTCGAAAAGGTGAGTCAAGTGTAAAGCGCTTTGAGCGATCCTGAGAACTGGATACTGCGCTGTATAAAACTTGTCTTTACATCAACAGGAACCAGGAAAGGGGACAGGACCGACGGCAACGACACACGCCAACCAGACAGTTGCACGCAGGCATATACGCACGCACATACATGCACATACGCGTGCATACGAACGCACGCAGACAGAATCAGCTGCTTGCTCGGCTACTATCCATAATGACAGTGTATGTGTATTTATGCGTGGGTGCGCGCGTGTGTGCGTGCGCGTGCGCGTGCGCGTGCGCGTGCAAATAGTGTGTGTATGCGTGCATGTGCGTGCCTGTATGCGTGCCCGTACACTTGCTCGTGCGCGCGTGTGTGCGCGTGCGCGCTCGCGTACAAACGTTTATAAATAATCCAAATTATATCCGATATGACTCGAGGATTGTATCGACATGCTCAACGTGGTAATGCAATATTTGTGGTGTGATATCAAGCCAATTTGTCACTCAACAGTACAAGTATATAACTCGCGGGCTTGGCGCAGTGGTCGTCATTACAACACTATCGCGTTACATGCAGTCATATGTATTATTCATACACCACTCCAGTACAAGACAAACAAACAAACAATGTTCGACTCACAGTTACACACACACAGACAATGAATTATGCGATTGTTCCTGTTTAGGATTTTCGTGAAAATGATCAGCATAAATACATAAATACATATTTATATATGCTTCTTACGTCAGAGATGTCAACGTGACATTGCTCCACTGTTCTAGGCCTGTTTTATAGATGCTTCTTACGTCACACAGGTCAGATTGGCTTTAGTCCACATAACTAGGCCTGCTATCCAGATATCCCTGGGAGACAGCTTTGGTCAAATGTCAAAGCAACTCCATCTGCATGGAGCCTACAGTTAACAAGACAATACAACATTCACCCAAATAATCATCGAACTCATTGACATATCGACATTCCAACTATTTCATCTGGTTCTTTTTTATCTTCCCCAAGCCCACGAGTGACAAATAGACATGATGTTACATCACATATACTGCATTACCACGTCGAGTATAATGTCAAAACAATCCTCGAGCTAAAGCAAACATATAATAAACAATAAAATACACATTCACAGTGCTAGAATTCCGCTGTCCAGATGATATCCGAGTTGCGCAAACGTTCCTTCCGTTGTCGTCCCAAATTACTTGCATTGCCAACACAATCGCAGTCTCGAGAATAATTAAAAGTGATTCTCGGAATGTGTGTGTAGAGATATGTGCGTGCGCGGAATGTTCTTAATAATCAGCAGAACGTCGTCTGATGACACAGTGTTCTTGTTAGACCCGTGAGAATGTATTTTGCTTACATAAGTGTACGATAACTCGGGTGTTCTAACATCGCGAGAAATTGGGAGACTTCAAAGAAACCGGAGAGTAGTTTTACACTTTTGTTGGTAAGGCTCACAATTAAAAATTCTCATGAAATCATGTGTCATTAATTGGTCTTAAGCTTTTTGTTTCAAGATAATTCCGCACATATTTGTACAAACATATGTTTGCAACAGCTCTGAACAGTTCTCGACAGCGTGTGATTTGGCAATGAAAGTGATTTGCCACGACATCGCCAAAGAATGGCCGTTTCATGGAAATGCCTGGACTTCATAATTAATAAGTCACTAGGATTACGTACTCGCTGGACATTTGACGTTTAGTTAATAAATGGATGTGTAAGAATATCCCCAATTAACTGTTGCTCTTTAATAATTACCAGCATGACATGACGCAAATGGGTGTGATGTTCTATTTTAGTGGGTATGGAGTTCTATTTTAATCTTATCCCACTTCGAAAAACCTGACGTGTCATAACCGATTATGTCACATTTGTTTATGTTTGTATACGTACTCCGAAATCCAGGTGCAGGCTTTCAATATCATTTAAATTATGTAATTTTAATCGTTATCACTCCAATGTGGAACTCTCCACCAAAACACGCAGAGCCTTGGTTCAGCTAAAACAGCTTCCAGATAAAATATTCAGATGTATCACAGTCACAGTTACACTGTAGGTTACGTCAGTTAAACAGTGCTTGCCGATCAAACATCTGTATCCTTTGCCCATTAAGGCAAGGTGGAAGAAGAAAGATTGATTATATAGTATTTCATAGTATATATTATTTATTTATCACATATACACAACAACAAAATCCTCCTATATATACAACTAGACTCACACACTTGCATTGACTGACACGCGGCTACCTACAATAAACGAATTCATTTAATGACAATACTAACACTTCAAAGAATGTGAAATACATTTGGCAAGTCGCTGTCAGTCAATATTTATGATGATCACCGATGACGTCACCTCGTTAAGCATCGTTCCACAATTCACTTGCCTGGCAACAACTCGATATCACACAGAGAGATACGGATCAAGACGCACGCACGCACGCACGCACGCACGCACGCACGCACGCACGCACGCACGCACGCACATTGTATATATATATATGTGTGTGTATGTGTGTATGTGCATCATCATTCACATCATCATCATCTTCATATATATATATATATATATATATATATATATATATATATATATATATATATATATATATATATATATATATACATACAATATATATATATATATGTATATATATATATATGTATATATATGTATATAAATATACATACATACATACATACATACATACATACATACATACATACAAACATACATACATACATACATACTTACTTACATACAAACATACATAGTTACATACATACATACAAACATACATAGTT
>OZ024854.1:56449497-56546997 GCA_964017155.1 Oasisia sp. SBJ-2009
CCGTCGACTGGTGACCTACGGCCGAGCCCACGGACGCGTCGACCCATTCCCTCGCAGAGAAACGCAACACAAACCGACGTTGTTGTGCGTGTAATAAGGTTAATAATAAGTAGAAACCATGCTTGCGTTCGTGTGTGCGTGCATGCATGCGTATCCACCCCCGATAATCATTTCGCCAAAGTACGCGCAGTCATCTCTTGTTCGCCTTACTATCTTTAAGTCTGGAGTTTCTCTTCAGTCAATGTCACGCACCGCTTCCGTCTTCCCCGACTTGCCAACAGGGGACGCCTCTTCCGAATTATTCATCGCTTAATTGCTGTTCCGACAAACCGATTTTTCACGAAATCTTCTTACCCAGAAACGTAACCGTGCTCAATAACTTCCAGCGAAACAGAGTCGAGGCATTTCCAAACATATCCGCTCCTAGTGGAACTAGATGAGAATTGACCACTGGACATTCGGCTAGCTGCAAGCTGTCGACATTCACCAGAAAAAGATACGGCACAATAATGCAGTAAACTGTATTTTAGTTCACACAAAATTACCAGTAAATTACGTCCGTAAGATATGCGGGTGGGGCATAGATATGCGTAAGGAGATACATCGCAAATATCACCTCTCAAGGGGCCCTATGTCAGACTCCGGTCATACACATATTGTCCTTTTTTCAACTTAATTAATATTCCTGCCTGCGTCACGGCTAAATTCGCGTTAAACATGTTAAGCCCACAAACTATTTTGAAACGCGAGCAGAACAAACCGGAAGTATGATGACGGGAGAATAATCAGCTGTAAGAGCATCTTGTTGTCGTTGTTATTATTATAGTTGTCAATGTCGATAACAAAATATACACTAATGTCTACATATACAACACAGCGATAACAACAAGTAATTATGATATTATAGTATAACAATTCGACACCAGAACTCTTGTTGAATAATTTGTTTGGGGTTTCCAGTGGTATCATACCTACAACACTTCAAATCAGGGGTTCTCGACCTTTCTGCGCCCACCATACGCCGACTACATACACGCATTCATAAGATGTGACATCCACATTTAATTTGAACTGGGCGGCGGTTCTTTATATGGCAAACGTTTTCCATACTTCCATATATATATATATATATATATATATATATATATATATATATATATATTTAAATGCTTCGACGCGCTCATACTAGGCATTGCTATTTTTATGCGCACCTTTCATAATTTTGTTAAACGCGCTTGTTTCAATGAATATGTCTGTAGATCAGCTGAGTGAACATTTTGTGCATGTATAAATTCTGGCAATCGTGGAGCTTTGCATTTTCGTTTCGTTGCTCGATTGTTATACAGATGGTTTGAGTGACATGTTATGCACGTAATGTAAATACACGAAGTGACAACTGACAGCTACATACGGTCGTTGTCATGGTTAGGTCAGAAACTGTCATAATTTACCAGATAATTTAAAACTATAATTTTCGCCTGCCATCTCGCGGATCCCCCAGTGAACCGAGACCCCCCCCCCCAGTTTGCTGTTCCAAATGACCAAAGACGCAGGCGTGGCTGTATTGTTGATGTCGCGGAATGCCACGCGACACCACTGGATCCCGTTATCTATTGTCGATATCGTAGTCTTAGATTCCCTCTGTGCACCGGAAGTCGATGTTTCCGCCGCCTAGGGAACAAGACAGGAAGCACGAACGAGAATAGCCGCGTCGTCGTATCTCTTCACGTCTTCTACAAAGCCGGCCATGTTCGTCTGATGTTTTTCCTCGAGCAATACAATAGACGGAGTGCAATCAGAAATCGATAGCGTCGATATCTATCAGCCGAGCGGTGAACTTTATAAATAGTCGAACGCTTATCTGCTTGTAAAGGAAACAGCTTCGTAAAAATCGCCGTTGCCGGTTTTTTAAACGCAGACACCGACAAGTGTACCGATGCCGATGGAACTGACACGACGCCATTATCTGGCGGCGAATGTAGGTGGCAGCCATTCAGCGGTTGTCAGACTCGTCATAAACAAACGGCCGGTTGATAACGTCGCGGTGACCTACTTTGTCGCAGACGTGTATTTCTGTCGTAGCTATCGTAGACACGCAACGACTGGACGTCAAGTCCGACGGACTCGCCCCCGGACTGGATTGGTCCTGACAACCGCATCAAACAATCCGTCTGTTTGTTGTGTAGCGATGGTATCCCAGCTGACTGTATGCGGTTTTCGCGGTCCAAACTGTTGTCTCATCTCTGTCTAAATCGGGAACGATTTTCGCAGAAATCGAGCATATGTATAGTAGCCGGTATATGACACCTTGCGCAACCGTGGTATTTTGTATTAATGAACTCTTAGGATAAACAGATCGGCTATTTTCGCTTTAGCCCTGCCGATATTCCAGGACGTGAACAATAGTGACTTTCTATACATATAGTTGTACCAACTGATTTGATCTAAATATCAAAGTAACAGTTTACTTGAATAAACGTTGACCGTCTGTTATTCAGATCAACTGCATGGTGCGTACCTTTATGTAATCCGCTTGTCTAGACACATATTTAGGGCCGACATAAACGGATCCACCTATAGGATAAAGGATCTGCGGAAGCGGCTTTAAGTAAACGCTGAAATCCGCTCAAACACATACTGTATACATATCGTGTGTTTTAGCATCATCCCTTGGCTTATACGCTTGAATATGCGTTAATTTTCTACCAATGTATTGGTTTCCTGGCACTGAAGGCGGTAACGATATATAGCGCCAATGGTTATTTTTTCGTGATCTAAATTTGGTAAAGTACGTTGTATATATTCGTTCAAAGCATCATGAATATGAAAGTCTTTTGTTAATAAACGAATTTTTTTTCCGGACATTACTTACATAGTTGTAACAGCAATACTAGGTAGTGATCCACACACGTGGACAAAGTTATATACCTTTGTGTCTACCATGTATGTGTGTATGTATGTATGTATGTGTGTATGTATGTATGTATGTATGTATGTATGTATGTATGTATGTATGTATGTATGTATGTATGTATGTATGTATGTATGTATGTATGTATGTATGTATGTATGTGTGTGTGTGTGTATGTATGTATGTATGTATGTATGTATGTATGTATGTATGTATGTATGTATGTATGTGTGTGTATGTGTGTATGTATGTGTGTATGTGTGTATTCCGGTATGCAGGTGTTGCAGTACCCCAGGTATTGCAATAACTCAGGGAGTTTGACGCCCCTGTCATGCAGAGTTGTAAACCACTGCCTTGTGGTACAGGTTCTTGACAGAACCGAAGGCTAAGGGAGCAAACCCTAACCAGAAAACCATGTCACTGTGGCAACATCAAGGGCGGTTGATGTATGGAACTCCCAACATCTCTCGACCAGCCACTGCAGGGACAAATAGTTTGCGCCTGTCTTGACAAGTTCTTGCCGGTGTGAGACCTCTATTTGTTCCCCGAGAGACTGTCGCTAGTAACTTGCAAAAGCCAGCGGCACTTCAACACTTTTTGCTAGCAGCTTCCATGAAATGTATAACCGCATGAAACTCCAAACTCCACTCCGTCGCCCGGGTTACCAAGGACCGCGCTGCTCGACCTCATCTTCCGTCGACAGTGGAAAATCAGCTAGGAAGAAGAAGACAAAGAAGACAGCTACTGACAATTGGACAATGGAACGTCAGGACTCTCCTCGACCGAGAAGGAGCTAACAGACCAGAAAGACGTACGGCACTAGTAGCAATGGAACTTGCCAAATACAACATCGACATCGCCGCCCTATGTGAAACAAGGTTCTCAAAGTCTGGTAGTCTCGACGACTTGGAATACTCTTTCTTCTGGAGTGGCAAACCCGAAGGAGAAAGAAGGGAGGCAGGAGTGGGCTTTGCTATCAAGAAGGATATCGTCACAAAGCTGACAGAAATGCCACGGCCAGTAAGTGACAGAATCATGACGATGAGACTACCTCTGAGCAAGGACAGCTTTGCTACAATCATCAGCGTGTACGCTCCAACAATGACAAACCCAGATGAAAACAAGGAGGCCTTCTACAACCAGCTGGCAAGTGTGCTCAGTGGCATCCCTCATACAGACAAACTACTGCTGATAGGAGACTTCAATGCGAGGATAGGAAGAGAAAATGACAAGTGGCCCTTGGTCATGGGCAAGCATGGGATTGGGAAATGCAACTCCAATGGCGAGCTTCTACTGGCTCTCTGCTCTGAGTTCGAACTGATAGTGACGAACACCATGTTCAAGCAGAAGGATGAACGCAAGACCACCTGGATGCATCCTCGTTCCAAACATTGGCATATGATCGACTTCACCATCACGAGGTGTCGGGATAAGATGGACATCCACAGTACCCGAGTCATGCGTGGAGCAAACTGCTGGACCGATCACCAGATGCTGAGGTCAAAAGTGGCTTTCAGAATACGACAAAAGTACAACAGGCAAGGGACAAGTAAGCCGACCAAGCTGAAAATTGCAAAACTAAGTACCACCAGCCATAGGGAGAGTTTTGAGCAGGAGATGAACAGTGCTCTCGCCCAATGGGTGGAGAAGGAAGACTCAACACCAGACGAGGAATGGGCAGCTCTGCAGCAGGTCGTGTACAACACAGCCAAGACATATCTTGGCAAGCCAGACAGAAAACACCAGGACTGGTTCGATGCCAACGACCAGGAGCTACAGACTCTTATGAGGAGAAGAGACCAAGCCCACCAGAGAGTGCTGCAAACCAGGAGCACTAGGTCCACCACTGCAGCATACAAAGATGCCTGCAGATTGCTACAAAAACACATGCGTGCACTGAAGTCAGACTGGTGGGAAAGGAAGGCAGTGGAGCTGCAGAGAGCTGCTGACAGTAACAACATGAAGGGCTTCTACAATGGATTGAAGGAAGTGTGGGGACCCAAAAAGAAGGGACCTGTTCAACTGAAATCAACAGATGGAACGGAGACCTTCTCTGACAGCAAGAGAGTTGTGGCAAGATGGAGTGAACACTTCCAGAAGCTACTTAACGTCCCTGGCGACATAGATCACGAAGCTCTGGACAACATCCCGCAGCGCATTATCAAGACAAGCCTCGATGAGATTCCAACTATGGATGAGATGGCTAGAGCAATCGCCGGCCTGAAAGATGGCAAAGCACCTGGAGGAGATGGAATTCCTGCAGAAGTATGGAAGCACGGAGGAGACAATCTGTTCAGCAGACTGCACCAACTAATCACCAATACCTGGGAGGTGGGTTCTGTACCACAAGCATGGAAGGATGCCAGCATTGTAACCATCTACAAGAAAGGTGACCGAACAGACTGTGGGAACTATAGAGGAATCTCTCTGCTTTCCATAGCAGGCAAGATCTTCGCTAGGATCCTCCTCAACAGATTATCTACCCACATAACACCAGAGGTAGTTCCGGAGACACAATGTGGCTTCAGAGGTAACCGGAGCACCGTGGATATGATATTTTGTCTACGACAACTACAAGAAAAGTGCATTGAGCAGGACCGACCACTGTACATGGTATTTGTCGACTTCAGCAAGGCGTTCGATACAGTTGGGAGGACCGGGCTATGGCAGCTACTAAAGAAGTATGGCTGCCCAGAGAAGTTCACAACAATGATCGAGGCACTACATACTGGAATGATGGCGAATGTTAGTGTTGGAGGAGAAGTCTCGGAATTGTTCAGTGTCACAAATGGGGTCAAGCAAGGTTGTGTACTGGCACCCACGCTCTTCTCCATCTTCCTATCAGCAATGCTCGACGAGGCTTTCCGAGACATGGGGGATGGCGTCTACATACAGTCCAGACAGAGCGCTGACCTATTCAACGTCGCACACTTCAGAGCAAAGACCAAGACTACTCGGATACTGGTGAGAGAGCTGCTATTCGCAGATGACAGTGCACTGGTTGCACACTCTGCTGAAGAGATGCAGAAAATAGTGGATGCTTTCTCCGATGCGTCAAAGAAGTTCGGCCTGAAGATTAACATCAAGAAGACCGAGGTGCTGTACCAACCCAACTCTACAAGAACCCGAGAGGAGGATATCATGGTTGATGGAAACAAGCTGAACTCTGTTCTGGAATTCACCTACCTCGGAAGCACTATATCAAGTGATGGATGCATTGATGATGAAATACAGAGGAGGATGGCCAAGGCTAGTGCATCTTTCGGCCGACTACGCCAGAGACTCTGGAACAACCACCATATGTCCATGCGGGTTAAAGGCAAGATCTACCGTGCAGTCGTGCTGTCCACCCTCCTATACGGAGCTGAGGCCTGGACAGTGTACAAACGACATATGAAAAAGCTGCATGCCTTCATGATGCGACATCTGCGTTCGATCATGAGGATAACCTTGATGGACAAAGTGACAAACAAGGAAATACTTGAACGGACAGGGCTGCCATCTATGGAAGATCTTCTGATCAGAAAGAATCTCCGGTGGCCTGGACACCTCATGAGGATGTCACCAGACAGGCTACCGAAGCAGGTTCTCTACTCTCAATTGTCTTCTGGTCACAGAAAGAGAGGGCGCCTTCGTCTCCGATTCAAGGATACCATCAAAAGAAACCTGAAAATGAGAGACATAAAGATCGACACATGGACATCACTCTCACAGCAGAGAGACAAATGGAGAGCAACAGTCAAGTGATGGAAACAGTCTTTGTCGCTTCGCGACCGACAGCATGATGATGTGTGTATGTATGTATGTATGTATGTATGTATGTATGTATGTATGTATGTATGTATGTATGTATGTATGTATGTATGTATGTATGTAAGTATGTGTGTATGTATGTATGTATGTATGTATGAGTATATGTATGTATGCATGTATGTATGTGTGTATGTATGTGTGTATGTATGCATGTATGTGTGTATGCATGTATGCATGCATGCATGCATGTGTGTGTATGTATGTATGCATGCATATGTGTGTGTATGTATGTATGTATGTATGCATGTATGTATGTATGTATGTATGTACGTATGTACGTACGTACGTACGTACGTACGTACGTACGTATGTTTGTATGTTTGTATGTGTGTATGTATGTATGTATGTATGTATGTATGTATGTATGTATGTATGTATGTATGTATGTATGTATGTATGTATGTATGTACGTATGTACGTATGTACGTATGTACGTATGTACGTATGTATGTATGTATGTATGTATGTATGTATATATGTATGTATATATATTATATATATACAAGACGAGACGAGACGAGACGAGGCGAGACGGGGGCGGTAAGGGGAATATTAATAACGAAGCTTATTAGAGCAGAGAGTCTACATGGTCGGCGCTCGTCAGACTGAGTCGTCACTCGCTACTGCACTCGCCGCGGAAATACAATGATTACAGACGGTTAACAAGCCAACGGGAAAACACACGCCCACGGGGCCGACACAGACTAGCTATGAGCGACGGTCGACACAGCCTCGAGTCCGCGCCGTGACACGGGGGCACATGCCGTGTGATGGTCTCCAACGTTTTATCAACGGTTGTACGGAAACACTCGTGAACTCGTCACTACCAGCGGTCGCGGGTGAATGAATAGGGGAAAGTCCGGTAGTAAGAGCCACCAGATCACGTGGGACACTTGAACTTCCCTCACCCAGAGATGGTACAACAAACGTTTATTTGATCTATTTTGATTGTGATTGACTGTCTACAACCCCCATATTTCATTTGTTGCTCTGCTCTCTCTCTCTCTCTCTCTCTCTCTCTCTCTCTCTCTCTCTCTCTCTCTCTCTCTCTCTCTCTCTCTCTCTAACACACTCTCTCTCACACACTCTCTTTTTCACTCTCTCTTCTCTCTTTTCTCTTTTCTCTTCTCTCTCTCTCTGTCTCCCTGTCCCCCTCTCTCCGTTCCCTCTCTCTCTCCCCCTTACTCTGTCAAACTTTGTTTCACATCAAATAAGCTAGGCATTGGGTTGATGTATTGCTACCACATTCGAACAACTTCAAATTAGCAGAGGTATGAATTATTGTGACAACTAACGACTGTTGCTTCATGCATCTGTTATTCGAAGCATCCAAGCGAGCAATATGTGTTGAAACCGGGGGGTATTTTTGCAGCGACCGCCGATCAGCAGATGCAGAAAGTGGGTCAAGGTACAACTCCATGTTTCCAATAAGCAACTGTCCTCTCTAGTTAAGGAAATGGTCAGAACCCGTACGAAACACTTCACATACGTACGTCTGTCCCCAAAATATATTTTTTTGCTATACAAAACAGTCCTTGTTTAATTCCAGCGGTAACTCGCATACCAACCCGCATACCTGACATACCGACCCTTGAGCAATAACTGTCTACGTGCAGATACGTATTCAACGTTTACATCCCCACCCTCGGGCAATAATGCGGAGAACCTGTCCGTTCTGCACCCCGATCACCGGCCAACGACCTGCCCCACCGACTCCGGGTCTCCCGCGGACGATCTCCGGCGCTCGGGGGATCAGCGCCAGACACAGGCCGCGTACAACGAGAACAAGAAAAGCAACCCGCCTATTGATCCGGCCCACTTGTGCACCGACATCCTTCCGCTTTGTAATCGGCGTAACAGCCTCGCATAGACCCACGACCGACATAGACCCACGACCGATACAGTGTATTACAGACCCACGACCGTCGCAGATCCACGACCGATACAGATCCACGACCGATACAGATCCACGACCGATACAGACCCACGACCGATACAGAGTATTACAGACCCACGACCGTCGCAGATCCACGACCGTCGCAGACCCACGACCGATACAGACCCACGACCGATACAGACCCACGACCGATACAGAGTATTACAGATGCACGACCGTCGCAGACTCACGACCGTCGCAAATCGCGCGCCGGGCACTGGATTATCCTCGGTCGTGTGTCGTAACTGCGAGACAGACGACTACTTGTCGACGAAGCCTTCGTCCAGTGTTGCGGTGTAGGTCAGACATCGATCGCTCCGATTAGCCCAATTTGCTTTGTTTTTCTTCACGACTGTCGTCGCTATAAAAACATGGCAACGTGTTTGTATCGCATAACGCGTGTTGTGGAGGTCACCTTTCTGCTCGTAATGTTTGTTAGCTTTGTATTAAACGGGAAACATATAACAGTGTGTGTGTGTGTGTGTGTGTGTGTGTGTGTGTGTGTGTGTGTGTGTGTGTGTGTGTGTGTGTGTGTGTGTGTGTGTGTGTGTGTGTGTGAGTGTGTGTGTGTGTGCGTGTATATATATATATATATATATATGTGTGTGTGTGCGTGTATGTGTGTTGTATGTGCTTATATATTATATATGGTTTGTGTGCTTATATATATATATATATATATATATATATATATATATATATATATATATATATATATATATATATATATATGCGTGTGTGTGTGAGTGCGTGCGTGCGTGCATGCGTGCGTCGTATGTGTAGTGGTAGTTCACGTCTTCACCGCCGTGTACTACGTCGACTTAGTGGTGGTGGTTGCGGTGGCGTGTTGTGTTTTTTTTTGCGGTGTTGTGTTTGTGGCGACGACGGTGATGACAAACGAAAGAAAAACGAGGTTACGTCGCCGAGCGAGTTATTACGGACCGACAGCGCCAATAAATGACGCTGGATGTTGCTATCTCGATACTGTCGAGACAGACATTGTCTGAATAGGCAGCCACGCAGCAATATTATACGATTGTGTTTTGAAAGTAATCTTCTTCATAACTGTCCAACACGATGGCAGCAGCTGTAGCGCTCACGTGACATCAACTTAAAAACATTGCTTCGTCTTGATATCATCTGGCAGAGATTCAACTCAATTATTTAATTCAAAATGAAAACAGACCCAATTAAATTTCATATGGGGATTTCAGTGTCAATACGTGAAGAACAATTGAAATGACAAAAAGCAATACTGCGCATATTTCACCAACAGTGATCATATCAACGTAATATATACGTATTAATAGATTACATGAACCATAATATTTAATAATATTTGTTGACCCCAAGTAGGTATAGAATTTGTTGAAAATACATCAATTTCGTTAGTACATTTATACAAATATACATACATATCATGTTCACATACTAACATAAGTTTGTACGTTACTGCATACAATGCATACAAATGTGTGCACGTATAGTAATTCTTGTTGTACCAAAATAAAATAAACCACAATCATATAACATTTACAAACTGGGGTCGGTAGCTCCTATTAAGAGAATAATGTCGCTGTCATAGGAGCCACCATAATTTCATGGTGTAAAGTAGTATGGTCCTTAGTATACAAGGTCTCTATCTCATATGTCTGTGTGGAAGTGTTAGCTTTACTTAAGAAAGTGTGATGTGGTGTGGAGATCGGCTAATGGTAATGAACATTAACATATTTATTAATTTAGTTGACATATATATATATATATATATATATATATATATAACAATTTGATAGAGTACTGTAGTTGTTTAGCAAACATGTTTTTATATACATTATAAAGCCATGCAAGCTGTGAGTGTATATTTTGTTTTTGATTGGATCAGGAGTGTCAGTTATAGTATGTGGGAGGCTGTGTCTGAGACATTTCATTGCAAATTCTTGCCTAGGTCTAAAAGTATGTATATTATTTCAGCATTATACTACTAAACATAATATTATTCATGCATGCTTCCTATTACCTCGAATCGAACGTACAACGACGTCTAATCAACGTAATAGTTTGCTCTTCCGTGAGCGTCCGTAGAAATCACGTCGTATTTCAACATACATTTTTTGACGTTTACTTTAAAAGGTTCGTGAGTGTGTTGGAGTGTGTGTGTGTGTGTGTGTGTGTGTGTGTGTGTGTGCACGCGTGCGTATGAGTGTGTGCACGCGTGCGTGTGCGTATGTGTGTGCGTATGCGTGTGTGTGTGAGGGCGCGCGCGTTAGAAACAATCATTTGGGCATTGGCGTATGCACGCGTAGTGTAATCTTCAAATCTGACCAATCCTTCAATACATAATCATTTCTATATGTTTGCAATCACGTAGAAGCATTACTGAAGTACATTATCACTATTTCCACAAGCAGGAAGTGACGGTCGACGGGCTGCCTATGCCGCCATGCCGCCCACACCTCGTCGTCGGCATGCGCCATGAATTAACAACGATGTATAATCTCGATGAATTAATAATCACAAAAATTGCAGGCATGCTTGACGTAGCATACCGTGCTATTAATACCTACGATGATTTGTCAGCTGCTTTTGATACGATTAATCATTCTATTCTAATGGATCGTTTGTCTGTGTGGTATGGTGTGTCTGGTATAGCATTAAGCTGGTTTAGATCATATCTGAGTGGTAGACACCAGAGAGTTAAGATTGGGGATTGTTTTTCGTCACCACTTAATATTTCGTGTGGTGTTCCTCAGGGGTCAGTTTTGGGACCATTACTTTTTACACTGTATACTACTCCATTGAGTCTAGTGATTAATAGGCATCATTTGAGCCATCATCTTTATGCAGATGATACTCAAATTTATATATCATTATCCACTTCAGATGCAAGTAGTTCTTTACAGCAGCTTAGAACTTGTATTGATTACATTTTTTGCTGGATGACTGAGAGTAGATTGAAGCTGAATGCTGATAAAACTGAGTTTCTTATTATTGGTACACACCGGCAGCGTGACAAAATTAAGACTCTTTTTCCTATACCCTTACTTAATCAGCATGTTATGCCTGCAGTTTCGACTAGGAATTTGGGAATAATTTTTGATGATAAATTAAATTTTAGAGAACACATTTCTCAAATTTGTCGAACATGTTTTTACCACATTCGTAATTTGCGGCGTATTCGTCGATATTTGCCTGTTTCTGTTGCAAAGACAATTGCAACTGCATTAGTTACTAGTAGATTAGACTATTGTAATTCACTTTTTCATAATATTGCTATTAAGGATATCACAAAACTACAACGTGTTCAAAATTGCTTAGCAAGGGTGGTGACTAGGTCTCCACGCTTTACTCCTTCTAAGCCGTTTCTAAAGTCTCTGCATTGGCTGCCTGTCCAATATCGTATAATGTTTAAGATGTGTACCATTACTTACCAGGCACTTTCTTCTAAGCAGCCATCGTATTTACATACTTTACTTACTCCTATAAGAAAACCTATTCAACTTCGGTCATCTACTTCTGATTTACTCTTTGTACCAAAGGTCAATACTAATATGGGGACCAGGGCTTTTGCTGTGGGTGCGCCTACTCTATGGAATATGCTTCCTTCTAGCGTGAAATCAGTTGAAAATATTGCTAAATTACGTCGTCATTTA
Organism: Oasisia sp. SBJ-2009; assembly: GCA_964017155.1. NCBI lineage: Eukaryota > Metazoa > Annelida > Polychaeta > Sabellida > Siboglinidae > Oasisia > Oasisia sp. SBJ-2009. Next base: position 56,461,808 of record OZ024854.1, read on the forward strand.
AAAACATATCTGTACAATCTGGCCTATCCACCATAGCTCCCTGGCGCATCAATCAATCTGATGACAACTTGATTTGTTTACCGACTATGAGATCGATTAATCCTTTTTGTTTTGATGCGCCTCTGAGCTTGGTTTCTAAGGATATAGGCGCAATAGAAGTTAACTAATTATTATTATTATTATTATCTGTCCGCCTTTAGTAATTGCGCGTAACGTACGTCACGAGGCAAACAACGTTTATCTGCCCCAACACGCGGTCTGTGCGTTGTTTTGCGCGTGCGCAATCGCGACTTGATCGAGACAGTCGACTATAAATATTCTACAGTGACATGTTTTTGAGCGGCCATGAGCGGGCGGCCGTGATAACCAGACGTGTCCCGGACACGCTCAACTCGGCAGCCCGAGAATAGCGGCAGGAAATTGAAGTTATCCCGGCAGATCTCATATGAATGCCATCTAGAGGAACGATATTTGACGCTGTCTGTCTTCATTTCCCACGCACCTATAGATACACACTCACTTCATAAAATACTTTATATGTAGGCTGACTATGAAAACAAATTGTTTTTACTTATATACAATATAGATACCTTTCAATATTGTTTAAGGCTTGACGTCTGGTTTAATGCTGAGCTGCCGCGATAAAACGTTCAGTGTTAAGTTTGAACCATCGCGAATGAGTTAATTAACATTATTACAGGAGGCTGTCGCGTCCACTATTTAAATTAATTAATATAACGTTCGAAACCTTAATCATCTTCGATGAAGTGAAAAGGGTAAAACCAAAACGACGCGTTGATAGAGGTTTCATCTTCCTCGGTCCTTCAAGTGTCGAGACCTGTGCTGTAGGCTGTCGGTGAACAACAAGCGGGAGCGATCTTGAAAACACTGCCACGACACGAAAGTTGGTTGGAATTTTGGCGAACCGCGATTGATTGGTTGTAACACCAACACCAGCAACAATTGCAACAACAACCCCATCACTACCAACAACAACATTAACAACAACATTAACAACAACATTAACAACAACATTAACAACAACATTAACAACAACATTAACAACAACATTAACAACAACATTAACAACAACATTAACAACAACATTAACAACAACATTAACAACAACATTAACAACAACATTAACAACAACATTAACAACAACAACATTAACAACAACATTAACAACAACATTAACAACAACATTAACAACAACATTAACAACAACATTAACAACAACAACAACAACAACAACAACAATAACAACAACAACATTAACAACAACATTAACAACAACATTAACAACAACATTAACAACAACATTAACAACAACAACAACAACAACAACAACAGTAACAACAACAACATTAAGAACAGCAACAACAACAATAGTAGCAGCAGCAGTTGCAGCAGAAGAAGACGCAGAAGCAGCAGCAGCAGCAGTAGCAGCAGCTGCAGCAACAACAGCAGCAACAACACACGATACAGTGTCACAGCTTCGCAGGTCTATAATACTTCACTTTCACTTGCTACCGAGTCGACGCTGTCATAAAGTGAATCACGCCTCTGTCACAGACAGACAGACAGACCTACAACACGCCATGTTGACACGGGAATTGCTGTTTTTTAATCACATACGTCAAATCAATAAAAAACGTACTCCGGCGGCCGTCTTAAGAAAAAAACTGGGTTAACAAACACACAAACACACAGACAAAATTGAGCGAACGTAGGCTGTTTTGCTACACGATAAAATAGAACATAAACACTGCTAACTATCTCACTGATGGCCGTGTTTACGTTTTGTCAGAAACTTTTCCACTCAACAATCTGACATGTCTACATAGGACTTCACGTCATCGTGTCGGTGCAATGGTGATCAATGTTCGTCAAAATCTCATCTCCAGCTCTTTTAAATGAAATCTATTCGTGGAGCCTATCAATATTAAATTTTACAAAAATAGTCATATTGTTCTGCCGGCACGTGTGTCACGTAACCGAAAATGTCAAACTATCACTACGCTAACTACATTCTTCTAATTCTAAACTCACTGCCAATAGATGCTAGCACTCAGTCTGCTTGTAAGCCCGATCTACTGGATTCATTCCCCCCAAAAAATGTATTTCCAATCACCAGTTTCTAGCTACTATATTACTATGCAACAAAACAGGAAGGTCAGCTGTACAACAACCCAAACAGCGACACACAGACGGTAATGGCGTCCGGCGCTCTGATCTGTCAGCCTCACTTCCTACGTTCGCGGTTTTCTCGTCGATTGCTCAAAGCAGACGACCGGAGACTCGCGGCCTCGCTGCTCCAGTGCGCACAAGTCGCCGATTGACTGACCCGTCAGATGACGGCCGGTCACGTGTTCTCTCGCGCGTCGCGTGCGATTGATGAGCGCGCGCGAATCGACCGAAGAAGCCGCCGCCATCATTCCTGTAGTGTACACAGGGAGCTGACTACGGCGTTCTCCCATTTTCCCGCGTCAACCGGAGACTTCCGCATTCCCGGGCCACGTCGCATTAATTATCCATCCGCCGTTGGTAACTATCAGTCCGTAATTATTTGGAGTCCTGCCCTATAGAATTAACATCGTCCGTTGTGTTGATTTGTGGGAGCACTTAAAATAGCATTGAGTGAGTAAAAATGATGTTTTTGTGCAGCGTGGCACCAGAGTTGCTATATAATGACATTTGTCAGAGCGTGACTAGGTGCGTATGTACACAAGTGTCATTCGGCTGTATTGTGTCAACATGGCAAATGGTTAGAGACTGATTTGTTCGACAATGAGATACGAGAATATCAGCGGTTTTATATAGCAGGTGTTTGAATGGAGGCTAAATAATGTCTGAAAATGTCCCGAAAATTGTAGGAGAAACTTAGCATGAATTCAAAGAAACCTTTACCAAAGCCATCTATTGGAACATTAATTGTGATATGGCCCCTAAATTATCCCCGGTGCCTACCCGAGGACGCCTCCAGGTGTTCAGTGCAGTGGCGTGATGCTGTGAATGCGACTTTGAACTTCAAGTGGACATTAGTATTGCATATTTCAATTAGGTCAACCAAATCGGCGTGTTTCGTCTTGCACGATGTCCAAATTACATCGATTTTCTGACCGGTAGACCATTGTCTCGTGTCCCCAGCACAGTGGTCGATATCGTACGCCCGACCGCTTGGTTGACAACGGTTTCAAAACAGTTGTGAGCCATAGTTTCAATACCGTGAAGCATTGCATTCGTTTCTTTGTCAGTAATGCATTCCACAAATGCATCTATACATGTTTCAAGGTTACAACTCCACGTATCAGCGATGAATGTTAGCTCAAAGTTCTATTATTATCCCTAAAACAAACCGCTCCCACTTTTCCTCTCCTGTAAAAACTCCTCGACATAAACTACCGTTCCAACGAGCTCTTTGGTGGTGGTGACATGTCTTGCAGTCTCTGCCTGTAGAGGAAGTCCGCCGTATCCGCTGTACTCATCCGTGTAGCCTCGAGGACTCACATAGTTGTGTATTGTTTGTGTATTTTCCCGATTGGGCAACTTGCCGTAAGGGTCGAGCGTACCTTACCCCACTGTCCAGCTATTTCTACTTATCCTAGCGGCAGAAATGGGAGTGTACCTGAGCTATATATACAGCATGGGTGTGGCCGACCAAGTCCTCACTAAACCTTAGAACTCTCAGTATTGACGACATAATTGGACCGCAAACGAGAAGTCAATTGGCGCAACTTAAACTGATTAAATCGAACTCCGTGTTGCAGAGGTGCCAACTCTCACATCATGATCGACCAAGTCCGAGCCAAAATCTACCGGAACTCCTATTTCAAGTTGTTCCAACCGACATCAAATATAAACCCGTGTACAGCCGAACATAATTAGGAGGTCTTCATCTACCCACTGACACCTTGAAAACTGGCAGATCTCCACCTTTCGTGCGATGTTATTTGGCACACGATAACGCCGTACGTTTGATCTAGCGGACGTACCAATCACACACCGTGACCATTTTTTCACCTCGCATGACCCCATTTTCACCAAGGAAATATCTCACAGAAAGAACCTTATGTATGTATGTATATATATATATATATATATATATATATATATATAGGGAGAGAGAGAGACAGAGAAAGAGGGAGGGAGGGAGAGAGAGAGAGAGAGAGAGAGAGAGAGAGAGAGAGAGAGAGAGAGAGAGAGAGAGAGAGAGAGAGAGAGAGAGAGAAAGAGAGCGGTGTCTATTGTATATTATTTGGCACACACAAGATAAGATCAGAAACGAATTTATTAGAGGACCGACCAGAATAACACAAGCATCCAAGAAAATAACAGACAAACGACTGAACTGGTATAGGCATGTGATGAGAAGGGACGAAGAGCACATCGTAAAAACAATACTGATGACAAACATACCAGGAAGAAGTAAGAAAGAAGGACCTGTGGAAAGATGCCTGTAAAAGAGACGTGAACACCGCGGGTCTCAACGCAGTCGAGACGATAAACAGGGTGATATGGAGGAAGAAAATCAAGTCACACCGACGACCCCACAAGAAAGGGAAAAACCAGGGAAGAATATATATATATATATATATATATATATATATAATATACATACATATCCCCTTGTATTGGTTGCAGGTGAATCGTCTTAGTGAGATTTCGCGGCCTTTGATAGCAGCCGTCGAGAAGCTGGTTTAATTGGGTGACCACTATCACAAGAGCACCAGATACTCCAATCTTACCATCGTATAGACAGTGCAAAGTACGTCGCCTCAGACGACTCACTGATATAAAAAATTATTACGATAAATGGGCCGACCAGTCAAGGTTCGGTCACGAGACACGATAATGGGGGAAAAGCCATTCATCGCATTTAACAAGCCGTCTACAAGTCACCGCTTTAGGAACAGCGCCCTTTTGTCCACTTTGCACCTGTTGAAATGATGTAATGCCAAAGCTCTAACGACGAGTTTGAGCAGCAGATTTGTTTCGGTCCAGTGCCAACAGGTCTAGTCAACATTTCCTTGGCCGCAGACAAACAGTTGTCTGCAACGAAAATAAACTGTTTAAGTCCTCCGGCGAGGTGCACTTTTTGCCTCGACACAGTCAAATATCGTTGTAGTAATCCACACTAACAGCGTCCAATTTGTTTGTAAAGTCGGCCGGTTGTTCCCTTAAATAAATCGTTACCCGACAACGGACATTAACGGTGGAGTCAGTTGCCAAGTTCCGGCCGCCTGGGATGGCCCGTGACGGCAATACTCATACTCACCGATGTTAGAGCTTCTCTGGCTTCTTGGAAAATGTGTCGTGTGATTGTCTTTCAAGCATTGCATGTGCCCAATTGGTCTGTCCCTGTCCACCTGCAGGTGACGCGTAGATAGCCGTTCACGCTATGCTGTGTAGACCCTATTCTACGGTATATTATAATGTACTAACACAATTATACAAAGACCGGTATCAGTGGGCCTATCATTTGTATCTGGTCACTGCTTTTTATAAGCCTTTCGCTCTTGTTATTCATGGAAATCTTGGCCGACGACGGAGACGAGCTTCTTCTCCTTGTATGTATGGGCCTATGGGGTCGGTGTGAAGCACACACAAGCGGCATGAGTCTTCTGGCTCCGGCGATGCTTGTGGATGGGTGCCTTCTCGCTGGCCCGGCTATTTTTGAACTTAACAAATTTAACCCAGTGGCGCGGGGGACATGGCAGAAATGCGAACATTGTTTTTGCAAAAATTAATCTGTTGACATATACAGCCCCTGAAACTAGTGTTTAATGATTCAACGTAATTGTTACTCAATACTAAACTAAATTGTTACAAGAACATATTTGGGCAGTCATTAGTAACAGGTATTAATGGTTGGTAAAACAGGCTTTCGGAATAATAAAAACGATGGGATTGCCTTCGTCTTTAAATGTAAACATCGCACTGTTACGTCAGGCGTGTATTTATGTCGCTATTCGTGTCGTATTTGCAGATGGCCGTGATTTGTCGCCGCCATCACTGAAAACGTCCTCGGTCAGCCTCGAGTGTGGATTGTTTCACACTCAACGTCGACATCACCCAATGTCAACATCGGCTCACTGTAGCCGTCGGTTTCTTGTCACCGTTAATTGATTCACCAAATAGTCAGATACTCAGTGGTTCGCATTTGTTGGCACATTTTTTAAGAAATTAAATTGTGGGGCGGAAAATCTGCATTTTCAGTGGCCCTGTTACTCTGCAAAAACACCTCAAAATCAAGACAAAATGTCTCCTGTTGTAGCGGTAGTTACTTCACGTACAAGTGCCCATGTTTGGTTGCTCTTATGTGGGATAAGGTTTAGGTTAGGTTGAAGGTACTTTTAACAAGATTGAGAGTTTTACATGGATTTGTACGTGAGTAGATATGAAGAAGCCACCTGTTGTAGCGGTGCCTAGCCTGTTAGTCTCGCGTAACCAACTCTCGCTCGGCTGCGCAACTTTGGCGAGAAGGCAGTCACTTAGCCGGCTTTTGATTATCACAGGTGCTAAAAAGTGCTGCCACCTCACGGTGCCTACCAATTCCTCGTTCATAAACAACTGAACCTTTTGTATCTGTATATTTTTGTGTGAATATTTTAGTATCTTATCAAAATATTTCCTTATTTTATTTCACATTTGGCATGAGAGCCATTCAGCGTCACGACCCTACTCAGGTGTAAGGCCGTCTTAGCGGTAACATCGGCAGACCACAACAAATGAATATCAGGCAGATTCGAGGGGCTAAAAGTGCTGCCACCCGACGGAGCCCGGGTAATCGAGGCTAGAAGGTTGCACAATAAATCATTATCGTGGGTGTAATGGCGCCATTTTGTCGGGCTTTCCGTTTTCTTAAGATATTAGAAGAATGCAAGCCCTATCACAATCTCTTCCTTGTCTAGCCTCTGCTAGTTTCTCAACACCGAAGTAGCTAATAGTTATGCTTACAAACAATTTGTTTTAGAGTCCTAAGAAAAGTAAGTCGGATAATTACTGGTGTATCACTTTTGGTTCGTCTATATCTTCGCTCCCGTTCCAATGACACAGGTTTCACTTTCATTGCAATACTTTACTCCGTTGTTTTACCCACTGTGCAGTTGTCCAGTCCCGACATTATTATAAACATTATCTCAGACACCAATGTTCGTTTAATTTCTAAGTTTTAAGTTCTCCACATTCTGGACTAGCAACGATCTGCAATGACAACTACCAGCATGTGTTTATTCACACATATTTATTCAGCCACTACGAGCCGTGATGGTGTGTGTGCTCTGGTCTCTCCAGGCCGCCTGGCTCCGTGCTGAACTACGCCTGCTTCTTCTGCGACTCCTCCACACGTCTACGGGGCAGCCTTCTTCGCGATCTGAGCTGCCGTCTTGTTGTGCTTCTTTGCAAAGCGCGTGTTCCTCAGGTACTTCGGGTCGACCTGCGGACAGAACGCAACACTGAAGCTCTCCTTTCAAAGACAATCCACGACAACAGTTCCACACTGACACACATGCAAATATACACACAAACAATGGCAATCGCCGACTGTTGTGTTGTTTAAACTGTCGTTTTCTTTGCAGCCAATCAATCACGCGTAGCAAGTGAACGACTGCTTCACCATCAGGTTCAACAGTATTGTGTGACCCAGTCAGATAGCGACCACACCATGTTTGATCGGCTGAAAATAAAAGGCTCTATCAATCACTGTACTACAGAACACCCGATATAACGTCATGTTTTGTGAAACAACACCGCGGTCACTGACCAGGGCACTAGACACCTCACGAGCCCCGGCCACCAGGTAAAACGTCAACACGACATACGACGGCTTGTTTCGTCTGCACAACAGGTTTTTTGTCCGAGCTGCGGGGACAATGTCAGACTGCCCCTTCGTGTTCGACAGAATGTCATCTCGGCGCCAGCCATGCTGACAACGCTCAACTCGCGTCTAATGTATTCGCTTGTCGCCAGCCCATTTGCATCGAGCACGGCTGCCTCGATGCACACGGACCTGTCCGCTCGAGTCACCTGCCTGCACCGGAGAACGGGTCGGCTACAGACATCGGCGTAATCGAAAGCCCCGGATTGTTAACTGATCTCGCATCCGGCGTAACGTCGTTGGCTTGTTCACAACAAACCACGTGTGCGCAGACGCACGCATTGGGCCGTTGTTAAACTAATGTCCCCCAGCCATAGTCATGTATGCCGTTTCTCAACCAACACATTATCATCACAAATCTATGAATTCTACCCTCTCTTCTACGGGCACAGAGCACTTTTACGTCTGTCCAAATATTTTGTTATGTCTAGTAAAACTAGTAATGTATCAATACTAACACAAATCTAACATCTGGACCACACTCCACTAGCGAAACATTTCAAAACTAAAACCACGATTATTATATTTACTCTTGCTAGCATTTGTACATACTAACTACTCATAAATGTGACTTTTGGTGGCGATGAAAGTGTAACCACATTTTGCTTAATTGGTAGCACGCACAGCGACAGAGAAAATGAACATTGCTTTCCGTGAAGCGAATGCACTTTCAATCCATCCTACATATCGACACCGGACAATATGCCGACGACCCTACTGCAGTGGATCACTTGATACGTTGAAAGAAATAGCATGCACGTATCAATTGCCGCGCTATTACAAGGCAAACGTCAATTTCCACAGCCGGGAAAACAGACGGTAAACAATGCCCGGGTCGCGCACTCGCCTGTGGTCCCCGAAGGGATCCGCTTGATGAGTTATTACTATGCGGAAGCTCGATGTTGACAACGGCCATGGTCGAATGCTAGTATGCCGCATGAAATGTATCCAGCCGGCACGCGGATAGAGATTATTTATTCATCAGAGAAATGCACCTGCGACGATAAAGAAATCCCAGCAGCCTCTGTTGGCAAACGGCCAAGTAAACACAACGGCTAGTACGACCACCGCGGCCATTGTCAAAGTAATGAACCATTTGACGAATGTGCAATATGAGTGGCCTTCCAAGTCAAACTGCTGAGTAAACACATCTGCTAATACGACCGACCGTTGTCGGGCATAAGCATAACGAGCCATTTGACGAATGTGCCCGTGAGTGGCCCGTCAAGTCACACATCCGCTATTACGACCATTACCAGGTTTAGACATCGCGTGCCATTTGGTGAACGTGCCTCGACTTGAGTGGCCCTCTCTAAGTCAAACTGTCACGTAAACACATCTGCTATTACGACCATCACGAGGAGGCTTAACCTTAATAACTGAGCCATTTGACGAATGAGCAATGATATGCCTTCAAATTCAAACTGCCAAGCGAGCACTAGTAGACAACCAGGCCTATGTTGTTGGTCCAAGCATAATAACCCATTTGACAAAAGCGTTTTCAACAAGTTTAAATGCAAGGATTCTTCTCCTGCAAACTGAGGTCGACACGGCCAACAGTGGGACGTTAATGATGCCACATTGCGTCTACTAGTACACCTCCAGCCGCTGATGATGCCAGAGGTTACAGGACCCTCGCACTCATAACTCATCAAGAGCTCCCTTCTCGGTGCTGATAATGCCACAGGTTAAATGTAGTCTCTGGACGTTGATGATGCGAAAGGTTGACAAATATCTGACACGGGCCGACCCGGCCACACAGATGAAAAAACGATTGAACTGCCGATAAATCAATGACCACCTCGTCCACTTGTCATCCACGCAGCACGTCGCTTGGGAAGGTGATCTTGTTAAAACTGAAGGTGGCAAGCATCTGGAATTGAACGATGCAAAGAACTCCAGCTGAATGGGGTCTCAGCGGATGGAATCATCACCTACGTCTGTAGATCTCAGCGTGGAGGGTTTAACGGACACCATCCACACAACAAAGTACAACTTTCTGCATCTGATTCCGCAAAAGTGACCTTTTGAACATTTGGCGCAGAAACGCCGCTTCACTTCCTGGTGCCTTAGGGTCGACAGTGCCCAATTTGTTAGCTTAGTCATGAGATGAACGGCCAGACCAGCTGCTTGTGTGTGTGTGTGTGTGTGTGTGTGTGTGTGTGTGTGTGTGTGTGGGGTGGTGGTGGTGGATTGTCTCCAGAAATGTGGCTCATGGAACAGTATCATCAATTACACAAGAAAAACGGAGTGTTTTTGGTGCACACACTTCCGTAGCAGAGCCCCCCACCTCTCACGTTAGATCATCGGTCAACTGTCAGGTATATGTTTATTTATATTTTTTAATAGCTCTTTCTCTCCTATCACAGTGTTTTTAGACAACCGCATTTCATGCCAAACAGTTTACCAGGAACTAATGTCATGACAAGACCGATCAATAATCAGTGTTAATATGAAATAACAAATACTGAATGTCAAGCCCACTCAGCGTGGAATAAAAAGCACACGGATGCATTCAGGAAATGTAAACTGGCACACGTAGTCGACAAGCACAGGTGGATTATTTATACAGAATGCGATATGCACAACATGTCGCTGCCGTCGACACAATTTACTCACACACCTGTATAGCTGCCGACTCGTCCACACAGCGGCGGCGGGTCACAATAAATTTAACGGAGTGCACAAACATACATCATCATTTTTTAGACGGCGTTTCCTGTTTTGCACACTGAATCACATTTCACCTGCAGTGTTATGTTTCCTTGCCACTGCAGCATCTGGTCGCCGCAACACATTGGTTTGATTGCACTCACTTTACACACCCAAATAAGCATTTCCCTGCACGGAAGCATACACATCCGTTAAGCTGTTCATGCAGCAATTGTTTCTGTAGTCTTGGCGAACCCATCCCCATGTATGAGGAATTAATTGAAGTGATTTCACAGTTCACAGATGGTGCAATCTCGTAATTTTCAGTCTACAAGACACCACCAGAAGTGGACCAAGTTCAAACGAAGTGTTGCTAAATGTTTGGGGTGCAATGGCCTTTACTTTTAAAAGCTATCAGATCTAATGACCGAATTAACTGTTTTGACAACTAAAAAAGCAAGCAATATTTTAACAAATAAACTGGAAATTAATTAATTCAAAATGGGCCAGCCGGATGAGAACCACTTTCAAACCTTTACAAAACTACTGCAATATTATATTACATTTCAGCATATAATAGACACCACATGATTCAACCGCCGTTGTTTTTCATAGGTTCAGCGGGGTTGCAATATGCACAAACTCTAGAAAAGCAATTCAGCGAACTTACTGTTACCAGATACCAACCACACTGGCCCCGGGCCATTGACCAGACAATCAAATGTTAATATTCTAGAAAAAAATGAAACATTGCTACCTGCAAGACTGCATTTAACAAGCCCAAAACAACATTTGCAATTTGACAGTGGCACCCATAAAATGTTCAAATTATGAACAAAACATGCACACTGGAATTTTTCATGACTGGACCTCATTGCTTTGAAATAGCTCTTCCATACTGGAATTAAGTATTCCTGATTCAGTGAACTTTCTGTTAATAATTAAGTATAACAGACAAACCACGCTTAAAAACAAAACTGAGAAAGGAGGTCAATGAGCCTTAAATATATAAAAACACACAGACACAATTCTTCCTCCATTTCATACGTTTTGTAATTAAATGACTAACTCAACAGCCGAATCAGCATAAATAATCATTTCCACGTTTGCTTCAACTTGCACAATGTAAATTTGTTTTATCACAGCCTTTTCTGAACACCACACAAGTTAACAAGTAGACAAATTGGTCCATTGAGGCCAAACTGTTCACAAGATCCTGCACTACAAGTCTACAACAACATGGCACATGCTCCTGTGGTGTATCCCAATAGCCAGATACACCAGGTACTGCATGAAATGTGAAGGCCAAATGTGTGATCACATCAGCTTGGGCAGCAACGTGACTGGTCAACCAATGCACCCGTACAAGGTAACCAACCACCCGAGGTCTAGTCTCGCTTAACCGACTGTCACTCAGCTTAGTAATTTCGCCGAGAAGACAGTCTGGAGACTTTACTGGCGTTTGAATATTTTCCGTGTGGCTAAACAATGCTGCCACCACACGCATACTGGTTAAGTTTGCTGTAATTCCTATTTTTAAAAACAACTGCAAATTTGTATTTCTCTTTATTTTTGTGTTAATGTAAGTTTAATTTTTAATAGTTTTTATAATACAGTATTATCTGATAAAAGGTATCCTTATTAAATTTGTATGTTATCCGTATGAGGCTAAACAATGCTGCCACCTCATGAATATTGGTTAATCTTTCCATAATTCCTACTTTATAAACAACTGCAAATTTTAATTATTTTCGTGTAGCTCGTGCGGGTATCCTTATTTAATTTGTCATTTAAAATTCGGCCTGAGAACCAATCTACCTGAAACTGGGATAAGGCCGCCCTGTCGATTACATCGGCAGCCCATTATTTCCCCAGGCGGATTTGCGGGGCTAAAAAGTGCTGCCACATCACGGATTAATCTAGGCTATCCAATGTTGCCTACCCCGAGGGCATGCATAGTATATGAAGGAACAGTGGCACCACCTAGTGACCAAATGTGAACTAACACACACACACACACTTTTTATTAACACATATTTGCATCATAATTTTACACAACAGATACATTACCATGAATGCAACGTAATCTTATATATCATATATATTTATTCACAATGAAAGTGACATATGAAGTTTATTTCTGTACAAGTTTCGAAACAACATACCTGGGTAACATAATATTTAACTGTAAACATGCACCTATCTAGTTGGGGTAATTCAATAAGAATAAACACCCGGTTCCCCCTCCCGTCTTTCATAACCCATAAACAAATTTGTAGAAGATATTTTTTTTTCAAAATAAAAACAATTCATATTCAAATATTTGTTTTAATATTCTGAAATCAAATTAAATTAAGAATATGTTGGTATAATTTTTAATTTATAAGGGTGGCCATGTAATCAAGATATTCCAAAATACACCCAACTAAATAAAAGACGATCGAACACCTGCTTTTCAGATACCACACAGAATGGATAAGATACATACCCCTCTCATAGACGGGTACCGACAAGCCCTAGGGCGTTTGATGGAGTTGCGGTGCTGCTTGCGGTCTGCAATCAAAACAAACATGTCAGGCATGTCTTTGTTGTAGGGCAGATCTTCAGTGTCAAAGGTGTATATTAACCATGCAACAAACACAGGGAAAGTGTACATTTATTACAGCCACAGCTCAGATCATTGTCACATCCATAATTATTATACATGTTGGCATAAACCTGCGCCTCGCTATAACGCACCTCGTTATAACGCGAATTGGATATAATGCGGTCAGTCGTGGACCCCGAATTTCTGCTGCCAGGGGGAAAATAGGCTCTACAGCTAACAATAATGCTGTAATTAACTGTCACTTATTTTTATGAAGTTCTCATGTTTGTCGTGTACGGGTGTTTCTAGAAACAATGTAATGATGTTAAGAAATTTAACACAGAAGTACAACTGCGTTGCTGAGTTCGTTGTTCGTTGTGCCCCTGGCTTCTGCTCGGCACCAATCCGATCGTTTTTAAAACCGATCTATTGTGTAACTAGCGCTTGATTTGTGTTGTGATATCTTAAGTGCTTGTTTAAAACGTGACCAATTCCTTAGATTGCATCTAATTAACTTTAGGCACAGTAAATTTGGTGCAAAGCATTGTTTGCTTGCGCTGATATCAATCGTGTTTGTCTCCTGCCAGTTCGCTGTGGCTTCCGCTAATGGGCGCCTTCGCCGGCTTGTAAATGGCAATTAAATTGCTTACGAATCAGGTGGTGACGAACAATAATAACATGATCCTGAAATGGCATGCTAACAGTTGTTTTCACTACGTCTACGATAAAAGATTTACTTGTGCGCAAATATACAAATTCATCAACTGCGTATGAACCGCAGTAGTCTTGAACCACGGTGAATTGCATTATAAATTGGCACGGTAAATGTGCGATCTAAATTTATATTTTGGGATTGATTGAAAGATGAAATCAAGCCAGTAGTGAGTGCAACTAGTATAGGTATCAATATTTGACTGACTTCGGCAACATGTCAATTCATTTGTGCGTTTCGGCTAGAGTTCAAGGTTATTTTAGACCATGACAGCAGCACTGTGTTATCGCTCCACCTCAGTTCGCATCACCATACGAGATGCGTTGGCTCTGAATATTTCAAAACTGTACACCATTCGCAAGTTTTACTCAGTTCAACATTCGACAGTGTATATTATTTTAACATAATACACATTTACGTCGGTTGTTAATGTCAATTAGTTTTATAAATCATGCATAGACCGCACAACCAGCACATTGGGTTCGGTTGCTGTTGTGGTGTTTTGGGGTGGTGGTGGCACCCCTGGCGGAATATAATCTATAACGCGCCTCGTTTATAAAGCGGTTCCATTTCATGGATCCCAACTACCACATTATAGCGAGATGCTACTGTATTCACATTAAAGGAGTTTTCGATGATACAACTTTGGTACATACAATGTGCTTCTGTGTTGCGTGAATGATAGTGTAATTATTTTGTGATATACATACTCTGGTTGTGAGCCGTGTGGTTCTTTGACTTGGCCATTTCACTCAGTCAAATGCAGTGAGCCTGAAAAGGAGAGAGTGCATACATAAACATTCTGCAGGATAACAGATTATTTGGTTATTTAACAGGATCATCACACAATGCTGGTGAAAATCATCCTTGGAAGGCCAGGGTTGTTGCACTGTGCTACTGTTCACTGCATGATTGTCTCTGCAAACGATGGAGGGAATGGAGTCAAACTATCAACATGAATTTACTTCACCAGTTGCTACTGAGCACACAAAGCTGTTGATTTTCTGTACCCGAGAAAAAATTCTAGTCACTGCAGTCATGTTACCAATATGCCGATCAAAATCATATATCAGGCTCTTTTAAAATGCATCCATGTGAGCTGGCCCCGCTGTTTGGTCAGTGGACTGGAGTGCTGTCATGGATTTGGGGACCCGACTCTAGTTGTGCCTAAAAGCTAATTGTCACAATTAGATGGTATCCTTGACACAAAAGTTGGGGACTTATGCAGAATTTGGAGCCACCTCAATGTTGCCATCATAACTGCATAATTGCCAACATTTGATGCTTGATTTTGTTAATTCAATCATGTAACATCATGTTGCACATATTTTATGTTTCATAAACAGTATGTCTTAGCAGACTTTTGAGGTCGAAAAGACAGTGCGGTCGGTATAAACAAACTGTTTATTGCTCATTCCATGTGCACAG
Organism: Oasisia sp. SBJ-2009; assembly: GCA_964017155.1. NCBI lineage: Eukaryota > Metazoa > Annelida > Polychaeta > Sabellida > Siboglinidae > Oasisia > Oasisia sp. SBJ-2009. The sequence continues at coordinate 56,477,066 of OZ024854.1, forward strand.
CGCAGTAACACAGTGCTTGCGACTGGCACAAATCGTGAAACATAATATACCTGGGAATGCTGATTGATAATGTTTTAGGATTAGGGTTTGTGTGAGGTATCCAATATAGGCAAACAGTTATACTTCTAATGGCAAAATTGAGGTGGGTCCTATTCTGCATAAGTGCCAAAAGTTGTTGCTCATGAACTGGCACAGCGATATAAAGTGTGGGCAACGCGGTATAGGGCCATATTCACGTGTAACGCTCGAACACCATATTATCGCTCGCACAATTCGCTGTAACACGTCTAACGATACAACCACATTCCAAACATTACTTAAAATCGACATTTATTGTAATACCTATTTCATTAGTAAATACATATGCTCTATTTCCTGCTGCTGATTTGTGCAAATCCGGATATTTTGCTAGATGATATATTTGGTATTATTTGTAATCATTATTGCCAGCTAGCCTTAAGTTAAATCATGTTGGCGATTAAACTAGCGTATAATGGCATTAAATATTTTTACCGATTGTACATTTAATATGACACATTATGTGAGCTTAAACTAATAAACAATTATGTACGGATGTTAACGATAAAAGAGTGATTTTAACGTGGAAAGTTACGGAAACACTCACTACTAAAAAAGCAATATGGCGAAAAGGACTGTGTCACACGTGATTGTTTCCGCTGCGCATAAACTAGTCCGTTATGGATCCGTTAGATGGCACAACCGGTGTGTTTTAGTCGCGTGCGTACTTCAATGAAGATTTGTTGTGCCGATGTTCACATTATTACATTGATATTTAAGTTTTACTAGGCCGTTGATGCAAATATATGGCTTTGTCTCGCCCTAGATGAGCGATGAAGACCAGCCCATCGCCTACCCAACGATAATGCAAGTACATGTCTAACTGTTCCACAGGTAGGCTACATACATGTACCCTAAATTGGCTAAAATAAATGAAAATTAATTATAATAAACAACAAATTGTTTCGCACCCGCTTACAACGGTGTTATTATTTATTTGTTCTGGAACGTTTTTCGACCTGCGATTGCTTATATAGAAGTCTTCAATTGGCTTGCATTGAAATTCCAAAATTACATTCAATATAAACCCTAATCGTTGTAGGCGCTACATTGTTCGTGTAGATTCTACGGAGACGTTCGGGGGAGTGGGACATAACCGGACAAGACTGAACTACTGGCGTAAGACCACCAAGAGGTGCACGTCCGCCATTCCCCGACCGCAGAGTACCCTATAGCAGCATTATGCACGTTGTCTGAATTTCTGTGAGCACGTATATGTAGTGTGGAGTGATTATAAATGACGTTTTTGTGCAGCGTGACATCAGAGCTGTCAAATTACGACAACTGTCATTCGGTGCATTTCTGCGTATTAATACATTTGTCATTTTGCTTGGTGATGTAATCAGGGGCAATCCGTGGGTGGTTCAAGCAGAAATGGAGGGGTGTAAGGTTTGAATGAACTTTGTGGGAGCCTGAGGTATTAAAAGTTCAAGAATTTTTCACTGAACCTCTGTCTATGGAGGGTAAATATGCTGTGAAATTGTCAATAAGAGAGCTAATCAAGATTAATAGGAAATGAAGGAAACGTTATAATGGTCGCCTATGGAAAATGCAAATGTGGTCTTACGCCTACTGATAAGCTGTTTACTGCAGAAACCACGCATCACCCAACGGGGATGTTTACCCATGACGCTCTTGCCACAGCCACTACTAACCACTACGAGATTAGCAGTAAAGTAAGTATGCCCGAAAAAAACCTTTAGACCCAGCCATCTGGTTTTGCCCCATATGTGGGGCATAACCGGATTTTGTGTGGGTATGCCTACAAACTATTATATAACTCCCTCAAAGCCATAGATTTATAGAACATGTCTTTAACATGGCCTGCTTAGTAATATCAGCTGCTTACCAGATAAGCCGTTAAAAAAATTCCAACAAATTGATCATTTGCGGGCTATGAATCAATCGATGAATCAATCTATCGCTCAATTAATAAATTAATTAGTTCGTTCAATCATTTAATAATTAATCATTCAATCATTCAATCATTCAATCATTCAATCATTCAATCGACCAATCGACCAATCGTTCGTTCGTTCGTTTGTTAGCTCGCGGTAGTGACGTCACAGTTAGTGATTGACGTCACCGGTCGTTCGCTGTTTCTAACAGACATTCCGCAGTTGGTATCTACTTCGCCTTCACGCAAAATGATAATTATTGTGACATCGCTTTTGTTGTCAACAGCTCTCGGTGCCCCGATTGGAGGTATTTATGTTCGCTACTTAATTGTGCTATTATAAAGTGATTTTGCTAATTGCATGAAACAGAATGTTGAAATTAGACCCCCGTGTCTAGCTGACGTTAAAAATGTGGCTAATATTAGTAATAACTATTCACGATATTTTTTATTAGTTGACGAATGACAAAAACAGTTTCTCTGCGGCAAAACGAAAAAATGTATTTTTGTTTAATAATATAATGTACTGATGTCGTTGCAATGAAACCCGTGATATAGACTTTTAGACCAGGTCCAAGGTAAATAAGCCCGTAGGCAAAGCAAAGTCTAATCTGTTGCTCAATGGCGTATACAATTATACAAAGACGACACTAGAACTTACCACATTTGGCAAGTTTCATTATTGTTTACCGTGTCACAAATTTACATGAAGAATGATGTCAATTTATGACGTCGAGTTTGTGAATAAAATTGAGCCATTACCCCTTGCTTGGAGTGACAATAATAATTATTGTATTCATAACACTATAATATAACTTCTTAAGCCGAGGTAGTCTTGCGGTAACTGATGACGTTCGTACATCCCGATCGAAGATGGCCAGCATGATGATGTGATTCCATCTCGGTGGGTCCGGATATGACGGGTCTTTTCTTCTACCACTAAAACTGCTTACTATAAAAAAAAACGAAGTGCAAAATAGCCTTGGAATTATGCCCCCGCGTATATACGAAGATCAAAATTACCAGCGACCTTTTAAAATGTGTGACGTCACACTGACGTCACGATGGTAGCGCGCTCTCTTTGCAGGCGAGAGTTCGCAACTGTAAATCCTCGAAAAGTGGAAAGAGTTTATTTTATTAATGCCATACACTAGGAGCAAATCATTTGATTGATTGTATTTTAATGAAAATATATTTTAATTATGTTTATTAAAAAAAAAAATCTTCTAATAATCATAATTGTAATACTGGGAGTGGGGTCAAGCGGTGAATGTTCTGGGTTGTTTAACGGCGGCAGTGCGATCGCTTCAGTTGCATTCCCTGGCTACGGCGATGGGCGCGTTTGCCGCCGACAAATGATAAACAACAACCGAGAACTGTTACAGTGCAGACTCGTGAAACTGAAAACGGCACAGAACAAGAGTACAGACAGATCTAACACTATTCGGCTAGATAAAAGAACAGTTTTACTGCCCAGTGACTTGTTGGTCTAATTTCGTTCGTATCTGTGACGATGTTAGACGCTGTGTCACATTGTCATTGGTGACGACCACGCAGTCTTGTCTTCTAATCGACCCCGTTCTGTTGTAGGGCCCGATCGGACGGCTCCACCAGGTAAATACATTGCATCTAGTGCGTAGAAGTCATGTCCGGCTGTTTGGAAAATCGCGAAACTAATAAAAAACAAGTCTCTTCTGCCGCCATATCGTTTTATGCTATATTGCCGTTTGTATTCATGATCAGATCAAGGATTCTATATAGCTTCACAAAGATACGTAATTCCTCGCGATTTCGCCGTAAATAGCGTGACATTACGTAATTTGGCGCCATCTAGTGTCTAGGTGCACTATGTACAAATCTGTGGACACGATAGCAAAGGTTCAAATGACAGAGACTGCACCAGTGCCGCGGTCACATATCCCCCTCTCCCCCTAACTCACCCCACTCGCCTTGTAGAAAAAGGTGTTTTTAACCTAGTCTATTATTTAAATTGAGTTTAACAACACAATACATTCCTGGGCCTATCCCGTAATAAACGCGATCGTACTGGCCCCTTATTATTAAAGATGTGTTTTTTTAACTTCTTGCTCGAAGTGCTTGTACAATAACTCCCGTACCTGTTCATTTTTTTTTTAAATTCCTTTTAGTATTTAGATTTGGCACTTGCTACAGTATTATTAACTCTCCGCATCAAGCTGATTCACAAGAGTACACTTATTTGTTCAAATCTATATTTAATTGCTGCAGTTATTCTATGAAATTATCATTTTACTCACCGCTGATAACATTGTAATAGTATCGTAGCCTGCTGTGCTTTGCTCGGTTTATGAAGCGATTGTGTATGATATCGTTAAATGTCGCTCAAAACGGACCGGAAACGAGAATCACTTGCATGCTGGGTATTACTAAAACTGACGAACACACACCAAAACGCCCCCGTCGACATAACTTTTGGTCACTGACAACATCATTGTCTCTTGCAGAGGCAGATGGAGACGCAGCTCCCCACGAGTGGACGGTCAACTTCACCGAGTTGGTGGTTCTGCTGACGGTAGGCGGCGTTGCTGGCGTCGCTGCCTTGTGCCGAGCGCTGATCGTGCGACGGATGCACGCAGACACCGCTACACCGCTACATGACATCGACGATTCGGATTCGGAGTCGGAGTCGGAGCCGGACTCCGGATCCGCGTCGACAGTCGTGTCGGTAGACGAGGACTCCTCGGAGGAGGAGATTCGTCTTGTCTCCAACTCGTGTGTTTTTAACAGTTTCTGTGCTTTTCTTTGCGCCTCCTCAGACCCTATTTTTATTCGTTATTCGGATGAGTCAGAGTGGCGTACATATTGACGTCGGAGTGCTGCGGATTGACAGTGAGCGGGAAACGCAGGGCCGCCGCTCATCCCAGCATTCCCGTCACGTCCATCGTCTGCGTTCTGTAGTCGCCGTGATGTCAAGGGACCCATGGTAGAAGCGTGCACGTCGCGGGTCCTGCCAGTTACTCAACTGCAATTCTACCACAACCTCCACACACTGACCAACCAACCAACTTACGAACGGCTACGACATCTGGAGAACACACGAATGACGAGTGTCGCAACCGACGGAAGTGACGAACTGATGCGGTCGTACGGGACGAGCGCCATGTTACTCGCTCTGGGACTTGCGCTGCGTCGAAACTGGGAACAACGAAAGTACCGGAAGTGGTGTGTCGCTTCCTAAACGATTGCATTTCATACTGCAGTTAATCAACCGACCGATAACTGCAATTCTACTAAACCATCGAACACTGACCAACGCACGAACGGCTACGATACCTGGAGACCACGTGAAAGTCGAGTGTAACAATTGGTCGTGCTGACGACAGTCGGAGGGTCCGAGCGACTTCTCACTTACCCTCGGAAGTGTTTGGCGATGAAACCGGAAGGAAGGGCGATGATAGCGGAAATAGTTAATAAATCGGTAGTAAAAACTGCTACCTTGAGTACAGAACAAAACGTGAAGTGAAGAACTGATACGATGGTACGGAACAAACGGCCTGTACCTCGCGTTCGGAAGTTGTCTGCAACCAAACCAGAAACAGCGGCGCTACCGGAAGTGGCGTATCGTATCGGAAACAGCGGAATGTTGGTCTGATTACTCATACAGAAAAGCGACCTGTAGCTGTCGCTTAGAAAACGTTCGAATTTCAAACTGCGGTTATTCAACCGACCGATAGCTGCAATTGTACGAGAACTTACACCACTGACAACCGCACGAACGACTGCGATGTCTGGAGACTACCTAAATGATGAATATCACAACTGATCGTGCTGATGGCAGTCGGAGGGGTCGAACAACCTCCCACTTGCTCTCGGAAGAATCAAAGAAACCGGGAACAGAGAGGAAGACGGGAACAAGGAAAACAGCGGAAACAACGAGGAAAGCGGAAACGGCGAGGAAAGCGGAAACAACGAAGAAACATGCTAACATGCAACATCTAAAATGGTTATGATGCAAAATGATGAGTGTGAGCTGATCGTACATAACAAGCGGTCTCTAATTTTTCTAAAGTGTTCTTCAACGAAACTAACAACAACGAGGCAACCGGAAGTCGCATGTAGCGGCCAATACGTTCGGATTTCAAACATTGGAGTATTGGTCTGATTCGATCGTCCGCAACAAGCGTGCTATGATTCGTTGTCAAACGACGAAACCGGGAACAACAAAGCTACCGGAATTGTCGTGTCGTTTCTAAAGAGTTCGAATTTCAAGTTGCAAAGTGTTAAGAGCAATAATAATTGTTATAATAATAATAATAATTATAATTATAAAACAATAAATTAGTGTGTAAAAATACAATTCCAAACCGAACAATTTTAAACCAAGCAGCGTCATAGAATACAAATCAGTGTCACCAAGGCAGGTAGTGTAAACGAAATAAGTGAGTTTTTAATTGTTTTCGGAAAGCTGCTAGTGTTTCATTTGTTCTCACACTCTTAGGCAAGGTGTTCCACATGGTTGGACCTGCCACTGCAAAGCTGCACCTTCCGACCGTTCTCCTCGGCACCGTCACTGCGAGCAATGTTGCGTCACTCGCTGATCGCAATACACGAGTAGGCGCGTTGCGAGCTATCGCACAATTGAGGTAGTTCGGGGCCAAGCCATGCAGGATCTTATACATGCAAGTACAGATCTTGAATGTTATTCTCATATTGATCGGCAGCCAATGCAGCGATCGCAGAATCTGTGTGATGTGATCTCGCCGTCTGACACGGTTAATAACGCGAGCGGCCGAGTTTTGTGCTCGTTGGAGTCGGTAGGTTAGTCCAGTGTTCAGTCCACCGAGTAAACCATTGCAGTAGTCGAGGCGACTCAGCACAAGACAACGTATTGTGGCATGGCACGCGTCTCGGGTCAGTAGGTGTCGGATTCGGCTGATCAGGCGCAGATGGTAATATGCCGAAGAGCAGTAGCTGGACACGAGGCGGTTCAATTGCATATGCCTATCGAAGTAGCAGCCCAGATTTCTCACTGCGTCTGTAGATGTCAATGTTAACCCAGGCAGCTCCAAGCTGGGGCTGCCGTGGACTCGTAGATTGTGCGGTGACTGCAGCACGATAAACTGTGTTTTCTCGTTGTTAAGTTTCAATTGATGTAACAGCATCCATGCTCGTATTTCTGCGATGCACTGGACGAGCAGCTGTTTTGCGTATTCCAGCTCATCGGATATCACGGGGTTATAGCTGACATATAGCTGGATGTCATCAGCAAATCGATGGAACAGCACATGATGCTTCGTACATATATCCGCAATGGATGTCGTGTACATATTGAACATCACTGGTCCAAGAACTGAGCCTTGCGGAACTCCATGGTAAATCAGAGTTGTGTTAGAAGAAAACGAACCAACCATGACACACTGATCTGCCGGTCAAGTATGACCTAAACCAGTCCAATGCCGTGCCGCCGATGTTGAAACGTGAACCCAGAGTGTTCAACAATAGGTCAATGTTGATCGTGTCGAATGCTGCACTCGTGTCCAGGAGAATCAGCATAACACACCGTCCTGAATCGAGGTTTCGCACTATGTCGTGTTGTACTCTCATTAGAGCTGTTTCGGTGGAATGGTGTTGTTTGTAAGCAGATTGCATCTTATCATGCAAGTTATTCGTGGTCATGTAGTGATTCAGGCGTTTGAGGACAACGTGCTCGATCAACTTTCCGATGAAAGCGAGGTTGGAAATGGGACGATAGTTCCCTAGTTTGTTCTGGTCAAGCGAGGCTTTCTTCAGTAATGGTGTCACTAGGGCGGTTTTAAATTGTTTAAGAAATGTTCCTGTGTTTAGTGACGCATTTACAATCTGGACGAGTGTGAATAGCATAGCGGTTAAAGTAGTTTTTAGTAGCCATGTAGGTAGCACATCAAGTGGACAGCATTTCGTTGGTCTTAATTTGATGATCGCTTGCAGTTCTTCAGCGTCAGTTGAACAGAGACTGTGCAGACTTTGCGACACAGGTGGAGCAGCAGGCAGGGCTGGCATCACGATAGCTTCTATTGTTACTTTCGAGCGCGTAAAGCCAACGATTTTCTTGATCTTTTCTTCAAAGAACTCAGCGAAGGCATTACACAAGATTTCATCATTCTTGCGATCAGGCAATTTCCGGTCACTGCTTTTGATTAGTGAATGTAACACCTGGAATGTTGTTTTTGCGTCAGCGTTGTTCAGTGCTGCATCGTAGTAAGAACTTTTGCGTTTCTGATGTGTTGTTTGACGTTGTTTACTTGCGACGTGTAGATCTGTTTGTCGATTTCGAGACCGAGCTCTGTGCTTACAAAACGTTCGCTTTTCAAACTGCGGTTATTCAACGGACCAATAACTGCATTATACGAGAACTTACACCACTGACAACCTCACGAACAGCTGCGATGTCTGGAGACTACCTAAATGACGAATATCACAACCGATCGTGCTGATGGCAGTCGGAGGGGTCGAACAAACTCTCACTTGCTCTCGGAAGAGTCAAAGAAAGCGGAAACGGCGAGGAGAGCCGAAACGGCGAGGAAGGCGGAAATAGCGAGGAAAGCGGAAATGACGAGGAAAACGTGAACAACGAGGGAAGCGGAAACGGCGAGGAAGGCGGAAATAGCGAGGAAAGCGGAAACGACGAGGAAAACGTGAACAACGAGTGAGGCGGAAATGGTGAGAAAAACGGAAACGGCGAGGTAAGCGGAAACAACGAGGAAACATGATAACATGCAACTTCCAACGTGGTTATGGTGCAAAACGCTGAGTGTTGAACTGATCGTGCAGCACAAGTTTTCGTTCTCGAAACTGTTCTGCGACGAAACCGGGAACAACAAAGCTACCGGAATTGGCGTGTCGCTTCTAAAGCGTTCGAATTTCAAACAGTGGAGTGTTCGTCTGATTCAATCGTACAGAAAAACTGACCTGTAGCTCGCTCTTGGAAGTGTTCTGTGACGAAACCGGAAACAACGAGGCTGTCGGAAATTGTGTGTCGTTTCCCAAGTTTGCGAATTTCAAACTGCAATGTGTTGCTATGATTCCATTTTACAAAAGAAGCTGTCTCCAGCTAGCTGTAGGTAGCGTTCTACGACGAAACCGAAAGGAACGAATTTACCGGACGTGGAGTGCTGCTATCAAAGTATTGGAATTTCATACTATTTTCCGATTGTTGGTCTGATTCAATCATGCGCAACAAGCGGTCTGTAGTTCGTTGTCAGAAATGTTCTGCGATGAAACTGGAAGCAGTGAAGCAACCGGAAGTGGTGTGTCGCTTCCCTACCGGAAGTGGTGTGTCGCTTCCGCAGCACTGGTATTACAAACTGCTGTGTGATTATCTGATTCAATCGTGCGGAACAAGAAGTGGTCGTTCGTGAAACCGATAAAACACGGAATGAATGTTCATAACGAAGAAGTAGATATCAACTACAGTGCTACCAGAACAGAATGTTTACGTCAGTGTGGATCGTCGGAAGTGATCGTTGGTGAACACGAAACCGCACAAAATAAGCGTTGCTTCTGGAAAGCAGTAGTTTATATTGACGAGTAGTGTTTGTGTCGGAACTATGTTGACTTGTGTTGCATTTGCATCGTGTCTGCCAGATCATTGCTATGTATGATGTGCTGTGAGCAGACAACAATAGCCCCGACAGTGTGTGCCATTTACATTTGTAGCCCTCCACGCTTTATACCTTAGACTGGGTCAGTTTTCAAGAAATGTAAACCCTGAAGGCAAATCGTGTTAATTTATGGCATACATGCTATTTAGGGGTACTGAGGGGTGCTGAACTCGAATCTGCTGTATGCCCGGCTCAAAAATGGCTCATAACCCCTAAAAAATGAAAAATCCAAGATGGCCGCCACCGCCGTGCTAAAATTAATAAATGTTCATATCTTTTTTACTAAGCAAGGTAGAAACATGAATGAAGTGTGTTTTTGTATGTTTTCTAATATGAAGAATCCAACGGCAAACTCAGATTTGTGATAAAATACCAAAATACTGCTTAAAACACATATTAGACTATGCAAGTTTCATGAAAATGTGCATATTTAAAAAGCTGAAGACAAATCGTGTTAATTTATGGCATACATGCTATTTAGGGGTATTGAGGGGTGCTGAGCTTGAATCTGCTGTATGCCCGGCTCAAAAATGGCTCATAAGCCATACAAATTGAAAAATCCAAGGTGGCCGCCACCGCCGTGCTTCAAGCAGGTAACAACAACTACCTTTATTTTTCTATCACTCACACGAACAAAAAGAACCCACTTGGTTTAATTACATAACACACACATATTTATGAAGTGATCTTCATGCCATATATGATGATATATACATGTCTTTGTATACATATAGTTATACAGATCTCATGTTATGAAACATTACATTTAACAACTAATATCAACATACACCCAAATTTGATCACTCATGGTTCAAATGTAAAAGTCTGCTGTTTCAGGTTGATCACTCTACATGTGAGAATTCAATCCCGGTCCTCAAGGTCGTTCATGTCGTCGTGAATATTTCGACAGACGTCAGCACGTCTCTTACAAGCACACATTTCGATGCACTCCTTGCGAATTTTCCTACAGCTGCAGCGTTGGGTAAGACATCCATTAGTACAGCCACATGAGGTGATCTCCCTACATGATTTCTGTATCGGCGGCAGAGATAGGAGCCGTGGGACTAGCTTGCCATCCAGGTGCATCCATCCCATTTCAGTGACAGGCAGAAGATCAGGACATGGCAAGTGTGCTTGGTTTCAGACACTTGCTTGATAGTGTGCTCGCATGATGTGGAACGTTGTTGCATCCGAGGTTGGTGGGAGAGTTTTGTGTGCACGACTGATACAAAACAACTTCACACGAGCTTAGTTGCACGTGTCATCGTCTGGCACACCGTACATCTTGCAAATGAATTTCTCGGTTGACATTACTATGTGATCAGTGAGAGGGCCCTTGCCAAAGCCAATCAGGTCAGTGTGATGTTGTTGGGACACTTGCCAGGCTGTGTTTGTTTTACCGTGACCACTGACCTGAGACACACTAACACAGCCAGTAACAGCATGGGATGCTAGTAGGGTGTCCAGTTGTTCCACTGAAAGGTTCTGGTGGATCTCATGTACTGGGAAATATGTTGAAGCCTTTGATGTTCCAGCCTTCATATAGAGTCGTGTGCAATCTATTCTGCTATAATGGGCCAGCAGTAGGAGAAGCACATCGGTGTCACGTATTGATAGAACTATCATGTTCATATGAGCATGAATGCAATGCAGGATTAGTCGAGTATCACCTTCTTCATGGTCGGCTCGCAGAGAAGATACATCAAACTTGACGGTAGTTGATTCGCTGAACCCATCTGCCACTACAATCACTGGGCTTTTTGTTGAGTTATGTTGCAAGGGCCCTCTCATTGATCACATAGCGACATCCACTGAGAAATTCATTTGCAAGATGTACGGCGTGCCAGACGTTGACATATGCAACAAAGCTCGTGTGAAGCTGTTTTGTATCTCCCACCAACATCGGATGCAACAACGTTCCACATCATGCGCAGCACACTATCAAGCAAGTGTCTTGAACCAAGCACACTTGCCATGTCCTGATCTTCTGCCTGTCACTGAAATGGGATGGATGCACCTGGATGGCAAGCTAGTCCCACGGCTCCTATCTCTGCCGCCGATACCGAAATCATGTAGGGAGATCACCTCATGTGGCTGTACAAATGGATGTCATACCCAACGCTGCAGCTGCAGGAAAAGGAGTGCATCGAAAATGTGTGCTTGTAAGAGACGTGCTGACGTCTGTCGAAATATTCACGACGACATGAACGACCTTGAGGACCGGGATTGAATTCTCACACGTAGACTGATCAACCTGAAACAGCAGGCTTTAACATATGAACCACGTGTGATCAAATTTGGGTGTATGTTGATATTAGTTGTTAAATGTAATGTTTCATATCATGAGACCTGTATAACTATATGTATATATCATCATAAATGATATGAAGATCACATCTTAAATATGTGTGTGTGTTATGTAATTAAACCAAGTGTCTTGTTTTTGTTCGTATTGGGTTAAAGAAAAATAAAGGTAGTTGTTGTTACCTGCTTGAAGAATTGTTCATTCTTTAAAATCTTTTTTTTCCCAGCAGTTTCAATTTTTTGTAGTGTGTATTTATTTTACTACACTTCTGAGAATGGCATTGAATTCCTCATATTAGAAAACATACAAAAACACACTTCAATCATGTTTCTACCATGTTTAGTAAAACAGATATGAACATTTACGAATTTTAGCACGGCGGTGGCTGCCACCTTGGATTTTTCAATTGTTATGGTCTATGATAGATTTTTCACTTTTTATGGCTTATGAGCCATTTTTTGAGCTGGGCATACAGCAGATTCGAGCTCAGCACCCCCTCAATACCCCTAAATAGCATGTATGCCATAAATTAACACGATTTGCCTTCAGCTTTTTAAATATGCACATTTTCATGAAATATGTCTAGTCTAATATGAGTTTTAAGCAGTTTTTTTATTTTATCACAAATCTACGTTTGCCATTGGATTCCTCATATTAGAAAACATACAAAAGCACACTTCATTCATGTTTCTACCTTGCTTAGTAAAAAAGAACATTTATTAATTTTAGCACGGCGGTGGCGGCCATCTTGGATTTTTCATTTGTTTAGGGCTTATGAGCCATTTTTGAGCCGGGCATACAGCAGATTCGTGCTCAGCACCCCTCAATACCCCTAAATAGCATGCATGCCATAAATTAACACGATTTGCCTTCAGCTTCTTAAATAAGCACCTTTTCACGAAATGTGCCTAGTTTACCTTGTTACTTAGTAATTTTTGTCAGCGGATAATTTCCCTCGACAAATGATCCGAAAGCACTCATTCATTGTTAATTCCTATAAAAAAAATCTAGCCAGCTACGATCACCTATCTCTGATTAATTTTTTGTCCGTTGTCAAAACATATTGCTCAGTTCCGATGTCACCAAAACGTACATTTACAACGTCGTTTATTCACTTGAGGCCATTCAGTGTCAACTGGAATATTGATCGACTCCGAGGTTGATTAATCCTTTTGTCTCGATGCGCCTCTGAGCTAGGCATCCAATTATTTAGGGGTAATAGATGTACATATATGTTTAAAACAAGCTGCGCTGTGGCATATGCATTACTTTTTCAAATTGTCCAATCTTTTAACAGCCGTGTGAATTAAAACTGCGCCCATTATAGCCGTCGGATATACAGTGACGTCGTCCGGAAGTAGAATAATGAATAGTTCCTGCTAATAATGCAACTCCTTTAACAAGACCTATGCCCATATAATAAAGTTATTGAATGTTAAATCTAGATATCACACCTCATAGAAGATGGATGAATAGAATATCTTTGCCAACATCTATGCAGTCACTAATTTATATTATCAACTATTATTTCAATATCACAATAATGAACTAAATTATTAAAATACGTGCCATGTTTCCTACGTATTTTAGATCCTATTGTACATAACATGCTATTACGGTGGGTTCAATTCACAATAAAAGAAAAAAAATCCTTGCTGCTGCTTATATCTGTCTAAAGTAATAGTGGTTTACACAATTATCCAGTGTGAGATTAAATATCACAAGTGAGAGTGACATTACGTCACTCGAGTGTTCACCTACGTCACACGCTTCCACTAGTTTACAACACTACCTTTACCACCCGCACGCTGCGTCACGTAGTCCCTGTGCCCCTGCCCCTGCCCCTGCCCTGCCCCTGCCCCTGCCCCTGCCCCTGCCCCTGCCCCTGCCCCTGCCCCTGCCCCTGCCCCTGCCCCTGCCCCTGCCCCTGCCCCTGCCCCTGCCCCTGCCCCTGCCCCTGCCCCTGCCCCTGCCCCTGCCCCTGCCCCTGCCCCTGCCCCTGCCCCTGCCCCTGCCCCTGCCCCTGCCCCTGCCCCTGCCCCTGCCCCTGCCCCTGCCCCTGCCCCTGCCCCTGCCCCTGCCCCTGCCCCTGCCCCTGCCCCTGCCCCTGCCCCTGCCCCTGCCCCTGCCCCTGCCCCTGCCCCTGCCCCTGCCCCTGCCCCTGCCCCTGCCCCTGCCCCTGCCCCTGCCCCTGCCCCTGCCCCTGCCCCTGCCCCTGCCCCTGCCCCTGCCCCTGCCCCTGCCCCTGCCCCTGCCCCTGCCCCTGCCCCTGCCCCTGCCCCTGCCCCTGCCCCTGCCCCTGCCCCTGCCCCTGCCCCTGCCCCTGCCCCTGCCCCTGCCCCTGCCCCTGCAGTTCTCAAAGCTGACGGGAAGGTTCGAGTTTGCGGAGAATACAAATTGACGGTGAACCAATCTCCCATTTGGAGCAATATCCAATTCCTACGTTGGATCACAAGCACACTCCAAATTACAAATACCTAAAACGAACTATACAGCAACAACTAAGATCTGCCTACTGGAACTATGTAAATGAGATTGGCACCTCTACTGATGATGGTACTCAAAAACCCAAAGAGTCCCAAAGAGTATTAATAGAGGGCGAGGCCTCCTCTGAAGTCCATGTAAAATCAGGAGTCCCTCAAGGTTCTGTACTTGGTCCCTGCCTATTCCTTTTTTTACATTAACGACATTCCAGACAATATTACTTCTACAGTTAGACTCTTTGCTGATGACACCATAATGTATATAGCTCTTAAGCCTAAGATAAACGCAGCTGCACTCCAGGAAGACCTTAACACACTCGATAAATGGACCAAAAAATGGAAAATGAGCTTCAATCTTGAAAAGTGTCATGTCATCCCTGTAACAAGAAATAAAACTATCACTAAGACCCAATACATTCTCCACGAACAACTACTTGAAAATGTATCACAGGCTAAATATCTTGGCATAACCATAACTTCTGACCTTCGGTGGAATGCCCACACAAATAGCATCTCTTCAAAAGCAAATAGATCATTAGGATTCCTCCGCAGAAATCTCAAAATGTCGTCAATCCAAATAAAAACTCTTGCTTACTTCACCTTTGTTAGACCTATCCTGGACAATAACTGTACTGTCTGGGACCCTTACATCGCTACACAAATAAATAAACTTGAAATGACCTAACGCCGGGCAGCTCGATATGTTTTACATCGCCACCATAATACGTCAAGTGTTACTAAAATGCTCCAGTCATTAGGCTGGAGATCCCTAGCAGACCGTAGAAAAGATGCAAAACTAGGCATGCTATACAAAATATCAAATGACCTAGTGAGTATACCTGCAAATAAATATCTTATTCCTTTAAACACAGTCACTAGAAAGCAACATGCCTTGTCTTACCTTATCCCTCACTCCAGATGTAACTACTGTGATGGTATGCCAATGTAAATGCATAGAACGACATATGCAGTCCAAGATATCAGTCTTGGAAGATGACGAGACTCGAGGTCGATCAGTGTTATCCCTCTCTCCGCTTGTAATTGTAATAAAGTGATTTGTTCAGTACTTCTGGTGTCGAATCAGATATGTATGAATGCGAGATGAGTCGGACAATCCGACTACACAGATGTCAGGCCAAGACGACACGTTTCATGGTGGCAGCTACGGTTGAATCCGGCGCTTTCGACATTCGTAAATAGGTCAACACGCACGCGGCACCGTCGAGTCGACGCTGGCCAGCTCCGATTTGTTCTCACTGAGTAAGTGATAGACATTGCCATTAATAGGCAGCTATGGGTGATCTGTCAGGTATAGAGCCGCCCCGCATGAACTGGTTAGCCACTGATTTACCCACGGAGTTTCGTTCATTCCGTCAATATTGCGAACTGATTTTTAGTGGGCCCTTTGCTGAAAAAGGGCAGAGTGAACGAGTGACCTACATCCTGCTATGGGTAGGACAGGAGGGTCGGCGAATGTACAATACGTGGGACCTCAGTGAAACTGATAAGAAAGACGTTGAGGTCATTTGGGCTAAATTCCAGGCTCTGATAGAACCCAAGTCTAATTACAGGCTGAGCCGTTTTCATCTGCAAAAATTCAGGCAGTTGAGCTCTGAGACAGTTGACGAATTCATGACACGCTGCAAGACGCAGGCGCGTAAATGCAAGTTCCGTGATACTACAGAAACCGAGGAGAGGTTGATCGAACAGTTAGTAGTGGGTGTCCGGCACGGGAAAGTGCAAGAAAAGCTACTGTGCCGTGATGAGACACTAACACTTGAGACGCGGCGATGGACGTTGCTAGAACGCATGAAGCAACACTGGCCAACATGCAGCAGTTCTCAGGAGACGCTAGCAGCATCAGTCACGTCAGCCGGTCGCGGAGAACACATGAGCCAAGCGGACGTCGAGAGGAGGCACCTACGTGCGCAAAATGTGGACGTCATCATGCGCCCACAGATCGATGTCCAGCAGAGGGCAGTAGGTGTAACGCATGTGGGAAACTCAATCACTGGCAGCGAGTATGTCGGCAGGCTACAGGTTGGACGTATGGCACAGGAGGAAGACGACACTCTTCTGGGCGACCAAGATCCCGAGCTAGGTCAAGACGTAGGACCAACCGAGATGAGCGCCAACGAGGTGGTGTCCACTCCATCAGCCAGGACGCCAGATTCGATCAGCTCAGCGACAACTTCGAGCCGCTTGCTTTTAATACCGTCAACATCAATGCCGTCGAGAGGGACGAGGTATATGCGACTCTCAGGATCACGCTGAAAGACAGGCCTGACACCCCGGCTACACTTCGTGTCAAGGTCGACACAGGTGCGCAGGGTAACGTAATGCCGCTGAGAACGTTCTAACTGCCTACAACGGACAATTGATCCGGCAGTACGGTACTACGCGACTGAAGTGTGTGCATGAGACAACCACACACGAAGCAGAGTTCTTTGTTGCTGATACGCCAGGTCCAGTGATCTTGGGACTACCTTCCTGCCGCAAGCTCAACTTGGTGACCTTGAACTGTGCAGTCAGCGAACATCCACCGCCGTTGAACTCGAAGGAAGATCTCCAGCGGCTGTATCCAGATTGTTTTAAGGGCATCGGAAAGTTCCGCGAAACGTTCCACATCACACTAGACCCTGCTGTGACCCCAGTCGTACATGCGCCCAGACGATGTCCGATCCACATCAAAGACGACGTGAGGAATGAGATCAACCAGATGGTAGAACTCGGGGTGATCGAGAAGGTCGAGGAGCCTACAGATTGGGTATCTAGCATCGTATACAGCAGGAAGTCGAACGGAAAGTTGCGCATCTGCTTGGATCCCAAAGACTTGAACACAGCTATCAAGCGTCCGCACTACCCAACATCGACCTTGGAGGAAATTACCCACAAGCTTGCTGGGTCAATGACTTTCTCCAAGCTAGACGCACGTCACGTCCGTGCAGTTAGACGACGAGTCTAAGCGTCTGACCACGTTCAACAGTCCCTTCGGCCGGTATTGTTTCAGAAGACTACCGTTTGGCCTGAACCTCAGCCAAGACGTGTTCCAGGAGAGGATGGACTGCATCCTTGAGAAGTGCCCCGGAACGATAAGTATTGCTGATGACGTGGGTGTGTTCGGGAAGACAGAAGCCGAACACGACAAACATCTGCACAACCTGATGAGAGTAGCACTGCAGCATGGGCTGGTGTTCAACATTGATAAATGCGACATCAAACAGGCGAACATAAAGTTCTTCGGGTTGGAATTCAGCGCAGACGGCGTACGTTCAGACCCAGGCAGAGCCGCAGACATCCAGCGAATGAAAGCACCGCAAAACGTCGCACAGCTTCAGGAATTTCTGGGCATAGCCACGTACATGTCGCCATTCATTCAAAACTTGTCGCAGAAAACCGCAACCCTGCGTGATCTAGTGAAGAAGGACGCCGAGTACATCTGGACGGACTCTCACAACGCAGCGTTTGAAGCGACGAAGTCTCTCATCTGTCGTGATGTGACCCTTGCGTACTTCGACCCACAGGCTGAGAGTGTCATCCAGGTCGACGCCTCCAGCCGAGGACTCGGCGCTGTTCTCATTCAACACGAGAAGCCCATCGCGTTTGCCAGCAAGTCCCTTAGTGATTGCGAACAGAGATACGCCAACATTGAACGTGAGATGCTCGCAGTCGTCTTCGGCTGCGAGAGGTTCCACATGTATGTCTACGGAAAATCGTTCGTTATCGAGTCGGACCACAAACCTCTCGAGATGATTAACTTGAAGAACCTTGCAGCAGCACCGCAGAGATTACAGAGAATGTTCCTGCGAGTACAACCGTATGACTTTGTGTTACGCTACAAGCCAGGAAAGCAAATGATGCTGGCCGACGCCATGTCAAGACAACCGAGTAGCGAGTCGACGCAGATCGACCTTGACATACAAGTGTCATTCGTACAGTTTTCAACGCAGAAACTACAGTCGATCAGAGAGGCGACACAGGCCGACGATGAACTGTGTTCGCTGAGAGCCATCATCGTGGATGGATGGGCAGATAGCCAACGCCACCTAGCTGCACCGTTGCGACCCTACTGGTCATGCCGAGACGAGTTGGCAGTTGATGACGGTCTTATCATGAAGGGCGACCGTCTGGTGATTCCCCTAAGTCTACAGGCGGAAGTGTTGAGCAAACTGCACGAGGCTCACCAGGGCATAGAGAAGACCCGGCTGCGAGCGAGGTCCTGTGTCTACTGGAAGTCGATCAACAAGGACATCGACGACATCGTGAGGAAGTGCGACGCGTGTCAACGGTTACAGAAACGTCAGGCGCACGAGCCGCTGATGCAGCATGAGTTACCGACACGTCCGTGGCAGATCGTCGACACAGACCTGTTTGCCATACGGGAGAACACGTATCTTCTCATCTGTGACTACTACTCGAAATTCCCTTTTGTCTACCGCATCGAGGGGAAGGTGACGAGTGACCGCATCATATCGAAGATGAGTGAGGTGTTTGCGGAGAATGGATCGCCAAGCAAGGTTGTGAGCGACAACGGTGGACACTATAGCAGTCAGGCTTTTCGAAACTTCGCCGCCGAGTGGTGCTACGACCACGTAACGTCCAGCCCACACTTCCCACAATCGAATGGATTCATCGAACGTCAAGTTCAGACGGTGAAGTATACCCTGAAGAAGGCAGCGATGTCGAGATCCAACCCGCAGAAAGCACTGCTCGCGTTGACATCCACACCAATCGACAGCCACTTACCGTCACCGGCAGAGATGCTAAATGCCCGCAAGTACAAGTCGAACCTCCCCGTGATCATCAGAAATGAACACTGGTCGAAAGACGAAATCAGACGTCGTCTCGCCGAGAGGCAAGGAATCCAACGTCTTAACCATGATAAGCGAGCTATGCAACCACTTGCACCGCTAATACCCGGACAGGACGTTCGTGTGAGAGACACTCAGACAGACACCTGGCAGCCTGCCAAGGTGATATCAACTTATGTACAGCCGCGGTCGTACAACGTCTTGACTCCGACAGGCAATGTCCTTAGGCGTAACCGTCGTCACCTCCGTGAGACGACTGAGCGACATACGTTCCAACAAGACAACGTGGACGATACAGACGACTTGACGCGAAGAGACGACATGCAAGTCGTACCACCTCCGTGTAACTCCGTGTTACCCCAGAAGAAGTCAGTCCGTTTCCAGCTTCCACAACCAGAACAATACACTAGCTCCGGAAGACGAGTGAAACGCCCACAACGATTGGACCTGTAATTGTGTTTTAGTTTACACGAACATTATGGCTAATAGTTAGAATAATGATTTGATTTCTCTTACATACGAAAATGAGTAAGTTAGTTATTTTGTCTTTATGTTTTGAAGAAAGAGGGATGTGATGGTATGCCAATGTAAATGCATAGAACGACATATGCAGTCCAAGAGATCAGTCTTGGAAGATGACGAGACTCGAGGTCGATCAGTGT
Organism: Oasisia sp. SBJ-2009; assembly: GCA_964017155.1. Classification (NCBI taxonomy): domain Eukaryota; kingdom Metazoa; phylum Annelida; class Polychaeta; order Sabellida; family Siboglinidae; genus Oasisia; species Oasisia sp. SBJ-2009. The sequence goes on from OZ024854.1 coordinate 56,496,921, forward strand.
TATCCCTCTCTCCGCTTGTAATTGTAATAAAGTGATTTGTTCAGTACTTCTGGTGTCGAATCAGATATGTTTGAATGCGAGATGAGTCGGACAATCCGACTACACAGATGTCAGGCCAAGACGACACGTTTCAACTACCACTTGTATTCTTTTTTCCCAAATACCATTCGACTTTGGAACTCCCTCCCTCAGCATATTGTAAATAAAAACAGCCTCGATTCCTTTAAGAGCAATATCCAGACTGATACATTGCAATGCACCCAAAACGAATATATATATATATATATATATTTCTGATTTTTCCTGTTCGCCCGCCTGTATCTTCAGCATGTTGAAGCTAGGCGGTATTCGGAAGAAGAAGAAGAGGATGACCTCTGCGAAAAAAATAACAGGAGGGAAACAATTAACGAAACTGGACTTCAGCCACGCCTATTCGCAACTTCCTCTGGATGAGAAATCGAAAGAATATGTCACCATAGCATAAACACACACAACGGGTTGTTTCGTAGCGCCAACGGCAACGTAACTGAGCTGCTGGCATTGTACCATTAGCGACGCATAGTGGAGCGATGGGAACGAGTGAATAAAATAGCTAGTGGCGTCACACAGTGGATCAAGATTAAATTAATTCAGGAATACGAAAGTGAGGCTGACCAACTGGACGGCCAACTTCGTGCGACACTGCCGTAGAGAGCGATCGTTGATCGGTGAGTTAGTTCAACGTTTTCGCCGGAAAGCTGTCTTTCGTCAGCCAACTATTGTTCAGCTTGGCAGCCGCTAGTCATTAACGTGAGTACTATTCTTTGTGTGCCCTATTCAAAGATCTTAGGGCGGCTTGACTTGGAACGAAGGTGTTAATTCGGATTATGTTTTGACAGCTAGGCCTAGGGTAGGGGCACTAGCCAGTCCGTCGACATCGGCATCGCGTTATCTTGTTGATTCATGGTCAAGCCAAGACAACGAGTAGTGGTATTGAAAAAGGAGCTTCCAAAATACCTCTTTTGTAAACCGCAAAGGTTATACTTCTGCTTGTTACTCAAGTTAGAACTTTTAAAGGAACCTGAATTGAAACAACAGTTTCGTTTGCACTAAACCAGGATCAGGCTCCGGTATAATCTTGATTGAAGAGTAGAACTGTCTTGACTTGGACTCGATTGAAGACTTTTTGCTTCATTCCTTAACTTAAAAGTCCCCGCGCTGCACAGAATATACGGGTGAATGTTATTTACTACAGTGCGGTGCATTAAAAATAATATGTTGTTGAATGGGAAAGCAGTTGGTGTTGAATGTATGATTCACTTGAATAGTCACTTCAACAGCCTACACCTGGCTGATGAGGGCTGTACTTGTGTTGTTACTTGTACACTGTATGTTAACAGATGCACCAGCCACATTCTGTACAACTCATTCTCAGATACTACATCACTAACTTCAAAGTAGGACTTTATGTAACGGTTTGTGTTCATTGCAAATACGTCCTAGATGATAGTCACAGTGTAGTCATTAACCATACTAGATGAATGGTGTTGTGATGGGATACCCTTGTGATGTTACCCTTTCTTTACGGAATGTTAGATTTTATCAATTTATGCACAAAATATTATCTGAACTGTTAATGTTTTATATAGGTGAATGTATGTAAATTGTACGTATTAATAATGTTCCAAAGAGCCTCAAAAAGTTACCATTCATCAATCTCGTTCTTCACATTTATCTAAAAATGGAAAGTATCAGCCTCTGTAGAAGCCTATGTCAACAAGAAAGCTAGTTTACTAGAAATTATCATGATTTTTGTATAAACACAGGAACTTATAAGTTAGCATGAATTCAGTGTGTTCATGTGGGTCAAATTAGGAAAGTTTCTGTGCTTTTGTTGCATTGGGTAATTCTTGCACATTGTCACCCTGGCACCTGTCTCTAAAAGCATTCAAATTAGCATGGAATGGCTTCTGGAATTATGTATTCGTGACCTTACAATAAACATTGTTGCTGATTAAATTGTCCACAACGTAACGTAAACATTTACCTGTTTCTTCTAGCCCGGACCTGACGAATAGCACGTTATCAGTGGTGGGCTCATGAATTATATCTATAATGCCTATAATATTATGGATGTAATCCTCTAAGATATCTCGACTAATTTCGTTGTAATTGCCAGCGTAACTGGTGAATTAGCTCGCAGTCTGCATCGTGGGATTGCTCTTGAGTAAATGCTATCATTCCTGGATCAGATGTACGATTATTGATAATTTAATTTACAGACCCTCTGTGAACAGAGATACCCAGTCAAACAGATAAATACAGAGTCACACCACAGTTTATCATGAGTTACGATGGTCTCATTTTATCATATTCCTCTTCTTGGCACAACACATTTTTGTTAACCAATTTGTTTAGTTTTTGCAAATTCTCAAATGTACCTGTCTATTTATACACTGTTCTTTGTGTTAATTTAACCTGATGGTGTAGTTTGGATAATTATAAAATATATAATTATGATACTATATATATATATATATATATATATATATATATATATATATATATATTCATGAGTGTAGACTTGGTTGAATATGAAATTGGTCTAGAGTAGATTTTGAAATTGGATTAGCTTGAATGGAAGATTTGACTTGGTTGGATGAATGATTGAAATATGTGTTATTGTAGATTGGAATATGTTGTATGCCAATAGGAATAGGTTGGAGTGTTTGGACTAGGTTGAGTAGGGAATTACTTCATTGGATGGGAGGTTGTTATTGTTTGGACTAGGACAGACGAAATGATGTTTAGACTAGACTAAGTTAGATGCTGGAAGCTGATTGATGTATACTAGTGCATAGGAAGAGGATGCAGATGGTTTAGCAGGAGAGATAGCATAACTGATGAAATGATACCGGCTTTCATCAGGACGTGAACATGGAATGTGAGGATTCCCAGATGGCAGGGACTAGGGAGCAGACTTGGGGTCAAATACATTGAAATGTATTTAAATACAAATGCTTTTGAGGGATACAAATACAAATACAAATACTTTTAAATGCAAATGTATTTAAATACAAATACTTTTGAAAAGTATTTCAAATACTTTTTCAAATACTTTTCATTTTCAGGATATATTACTATATAGGTAAAAGAAACAAAACGATATATCAAGCAGTTCATCTAGTTTATTGCTATTGTCTAAGTTGTCTGGTGGTCTAGTGTCTAAGCCACCACCTTCTCTTACGCCACAGGCTACAGGTGAAGCAAATATTTGAAACGATAGCTGGTCACCACATCTGGCAGTCACCAGGCAGTTAAGTTTCATTAACTGGACCATGAAAACACTGATAAGACAGTGCAAGGGAGTCTTGTTGTTGCTAACTACATCACAGTGACAACTGACAAGTGAGGCAGTGGCTTCTTGTAACAAGCCTTATTGTACAGTGGTCTCAAAGGTCCACTGCCTCAATGACTGCTCATATGATGGCTTAATTGCCTTTACTAGGCCGTAATTCCTGAGTAAATTGCCACAAGACACAGTACAGTTACTTGAGTTTTAATAATTCAATCAAGAACTATTTAAAATTGCAATTAGTATACACATTTGAAAAAGTATTTGAAAAAGTATTTGAAAAGTATTTGAAATATCAAATACTTTAGGAAAGTATTTAAATACAAATACAAATACTTTCAATTCCTAAATGTCAAATACAAATACAAATACTTTAAAAAAAGTATTTAAATACTTTCAAATACAAATGTATTTGACCCCATGTCTGCTAGGGAGGTGATCGAGGCACAGCAGGGAGAGAGGAGGAAGGGTTCATATTAAGTACAACAAGGAAGGAAGAAGAATCACATTTTGCTGGTATATGTCGGGTCAGCAAAATGCAGTTCTCCTTCCTACATTATGTGCGTGCGTGTATTTTATTTTATAGCTTGTATTATGGTGTTTTATATTTAAATCATTGTCAATGTGTGTGTTACATTGTGTTATTTTGTGAAATTTTATTTTTGTAAAAATAATCCAACAACATATTTTCAGTGCTGTAACTGGATTCAGAAATAGGTAGTAGAGTCTACCGGTAGTAGCATTACGAATTTAGCACCACTTCAGGCATCAATGAGTCAATCACTGTACCATACATTTTGGTCAATTGAATCTAACAAGTAATATTTCTATAGTATCTAGTCTGCAAGTGGACAGAGTATATTTTGTAATTACGTCAAATGGCAGCTGACTTTGATGTGTTTACTGTGGTTGATCAAACTTAATTACATATTTAGGTATGATGTTGTTTCACATTTCATTGATAAGAGGTTTTGTCAAAACATCCTGAACGGTGTGGTATGTAGATAATTATTGTTGCCTCTGTTAGCTTATGTCTACATGTAATACAAGGTATGCTTGACTGTCTTCTACACACATTGGCTTTCTTCCTACAGTATTGATTTCCCCCAGTTAACCTATCACTTAGCCTGTCTCTAAGTGGTTGTAAATGTACACATCCTAGTGTTACCACCGTCTGCTTTCTGGCTGTTGCGTTGATTTCCTTCAGTTAACATTTGTCAACATGGGACTGATCAGTTGTGTTGTGAAAAAGGAGCACTGTTTTTTAACATCAAGGATTCTTTGCACCCTAAAAGAAAACCTTATGTTTGAAGTGGGCATATTTGAGGACAGGCCTGCAATAATTATCTAACATGTACATTGGACTGACAGATTATGGGCAGTTCAGTTAAGAAAAAATACCCCCCCCCTCTTTGTAAACAAAATGCTTCTTTTGATCATGTCTGGTTGTGCTGTGTTGATTTTATTTTGAAAGAGGGGTAAAGGGAAGATTTTAAGTCTGCATGTTAAATTGATCATGTCTAGAAAAACAAACGATATTTTCATGGCATGCTCAAATGCTTCTTACAGCTGTGTCGATTTCCTTATCAGTGCACAAATGGAGAAAGCTACAGCTGTAATTCTATACACACAGTTCCAAGATTGTCAACATAATATGAAGTCTGCCTGTGTATTTCCTATCTGGCTGGCTTGGCGGCCTGTCTCACTCAGTCTGTCTGTACTATCTGTGAACTCCACCAGTTGCCTGGGGTTATCTGGTTATCATAAAGCCCCCAGCAGTCAGATCGACAGATTGGGTTTATCAGATAGGAGCTCCTATTACAGCCACAGACAAAGATATAGATAAAGTTTTATTCCTGTGTGTTTTCATCACAATTCTTCTAAAAGTTGAAGTAAGCCTATACCCCTGTGGGTGGAGACAGACACACGCAAATAGATCGTGTCATGGCGACAAGTGGGGGAACAAATTGTTATCAAACCAGACGTTCTCGGTGTGTGTATTGAAACACGACCATCAAGTGAAATAAGCTATGTTTTTAGTAGAAATATGCCTTTCCTTTGATCCATGTGAAATCACAGATCATGCAGTGTCAGTGTGATTGGTTTGAGAATGTCCAAAAGCCGTAGTTTGGTCAGCTTTGGTGGAATTCTCTTTGTTCCTAGTAGGTTTTGGTGTTTATTTTTAATAAAAGAATTTGGCATTTGTGGGAATCAATCCAGCCTTTGTTTTATTGTGAAGAAGACAACAAGAGCCACGTGTATGCAGTGTTCATGCTGACTGCTCCTGACAGGACTGGTAGGATAACTGTGCACATTGTGTGAGCTTCAACTGCCTCGTTATTACAGAGATTGCTGATAGATAGTCACTGTGGTCCAGCGTTCACGGTCCCCATAGTCTGCACATTGCACTGTGTAGAGATCTTCACCCTGGGACCCCAGCAATGGCGGCCACATGGTCTGTAGGAGGCAGGCCGCTATTTTATAATCTGCCCACCTGGACATAATTTTCAGTGGCAGACTCCACAGGGTAATGATGGGTTTAATTAGAATCTGCCTGGACCACATCATCTGTGTTATCTTTCTGCCTCCCTGTGTCATCAAACGCTGTGGGCCCCTACAGGTGAAAGTTTACAAATAATGTATACAAGTGTGGTTAAAATAACCATGGAAGTAATTATGCTACATCATAATGTTATACTATTTTGGGAAAGCGTCGCAGCATGTCAGTGTTGTTTCTGTTTCCTACAATAAATAGTTGCTGTGGTATCAAAATGAATCGCTACATATAACGATTTAGAAAACTTAGCCTAGTGTGTTGTGGCCTAGTGTGTTGTGGTCTGGTTAGTTGTGGCCTGTGTATGTTGTGGCCTAGTGTGTTGTGGTCTGGTTAGTTGTGGCCTGTGTATGTTGTGGCCTAGTGTGTTGTGGTCTGGTTAGTTGTGGCCTGTGCATGTTGTGGCCTGGCATGTTATGGCCTGTGTATGTAGTGGCCTAGTGTGTTGTAGCCTAGTGTGTTGTGGTCTGGTGTGTTGTGGCCTGTACATGTAGTGGTCTAGTGTTGTGGCCTGTGTATATTGTGGTTTAGTGTGTTGTGTCCTGTGTATGTTATGGCCTAGTGTGTTGTGGCCTGGCATACACAGTATTGGCGCACTGAATGAACCAAGCCCGTTAGTCTCTGTCAGACAGGGATGTCTTTTGAGTGACCCATCTCTGTGGACTGGGATACTCATGGCGTTTGGGATACACAAGGCATCTGGGGTACTCATTTTGTGTGAGGTACTTGCAGGTACTTGTGGTGTCTGGACTCTGGAGTACTCATGGTGTCTGGGGTACTCAATACTACCCACGGTGTCTGTGATGCCCTGTGATACTAGCATCCGTCTCCATTCATAATTTCTAGGTTAACTCTTTCACATGGCTGCCATCTGTTTAAAATGCATGTCCTAACAATGACACGCACGAGTGAACTCTCTGGCTGACTGATGTCACAGGTCAAACTATCAAATATCCCATTGGCACCACTGTTATGTGGCTGGTGTTTTTGCTTTGAGTGCAGGGTTATGGAAGTTTTATGAAAGAAGCACATGGCCATCGTACCTCAGACCACGCAACAGGCAGCAGCACAATTAAGTAACTATATTTTAATATGTTTTAGCTAAAAAATCAATACAACATATTTATGGGTAGAGCTGTTATGTTAATAAAACATAAAATTATAGAAACCAAATTATTTATTATATAAATGTAGTAAATTTTACCTACACATTTGGCATCCAGACTCCAGAGATGATTTCTGGAATCAGTACACTAACAACTGCACTAATAGCAGACCTGGCATCTTACCAGTATGTGAATTACAGCTGGAATGTTTGACTGTCCATATGCCAGCTGGCTTGCTTGTCCATTTGCCGGCAGTCATGACATCTGGCTTTTTGCCTTGCCTGACAGTCTTGTTTAATCTTGTACATCACAGAGACAACTAAATTGACATGGCTGCTTGAATAAACATGTGATTATATCTATCTATCTATCATCATTGTGAATTTATGTGTGTTTATATCAGCTTAATAAGCATGTTGATATAAGTATGTGGATAGCCATTCTTATAGATATTTTAGTCACATGCTCGTGGAAACAATTACTGATATGGAAATGTACAAAACCTTGGTTCACACAAATGGTTCATGAACCAGACAGTGAGAAGGTGTGTAGTAGCGTACATTGGTGTAGGAAAGTCGTAAGAAAATGTGAACTGAGAAAGTTGAACAAACATGAAACAGAAATCAAACGGTGTAGTGATACCTGGTTATGGATCATAGAAGTTGTTATTGTTTTATTTCTTTGTTTCCGTAAATCTTACAAAGTTGCTTCTACTCACTCAATGTCACACAGTGGCAGAGATTCATCGCAATAATTGTCTCCATTCTCAAACTGTTTTCTGCACTGACCTGCCTAATTTCCACAAACCACCATTAGTAGTACGTAAATGTTGTTTGCATTTCCCGGGATAGCCGAATGTGTAAAATCGAGGCCTGTGGCTGAGAGCTACAACCTAATTCCCTGGCCCAGCAAGTGGATTACGGAGGCGAGCAGACTAGAACTTCTCCCAAACTAGGTGCCACTGTCTGTGTGGAGTGCTCAGTGGCGGTTTTTCTTCATTTGCCCAGCAGCTCAGGCATACAGTTTGCTTCCCAACTGGCACTAGTGTAATGGATGTGAGTTGAAATTATATTTAGAAAATGCTGCTGCTGCTATGCATGTCCATGAGGGTGATTCGTCTGTGGGGTGCACACTAATTTTAATGCCAACTGGATTTCTATTACCGGTATGCTAGGAAGTAAGTTGTATAATGATTACTAGTGGATCACGCTGGTATGTTTACTGGTCCTGGTAGGGTATTGGGTGTTTTAAAACAGTCTGCGAAATAAAAAAATGCCATGTTACTGAACTTAAGAGTACATAAACAGTAAACAATCTTTACAATTGGGAACATCTATTTCAGCACTACATTTTGAACAAAAAAATCATATGTCGAGATCAATCAACTTGAGAATTTACAATTTCTATCAGGTAATCAGAAGCACTGATACCTCATTCTTGTGCTATGGAACCCCAAGTAAAATAGTGGTCTGTCCCCTGTTGACAAGACTGGTTCCTCTGCCAGTCTAGTCTGTTCCTCTCTATGCTTGCTCTACAACTGATAGTAAGTACCAAGGGTAGTGGCCCTTGAGTGACATCTAATGCACTAAACACTGTAGCTTCTGGTCTTGCTATCTCCCCCCTTATCTCTGCCACAGGCTGCAGCCAACCCTGCCTGCTTGCCTGTAAAGGTCAACCAAAGCAGACCACAGAATGTGGCCAAGATTTGGTCTTTACAGTTTGCTCCTAATCTTTGGATTCAATCATTAATTATATGGTGTTGATGCTTGGTCTAGTTTGAGGCTGATAGGCGGACAATTTATTGAACTATAAAATGTCTGAAGTCTGGTTGTCTTGAACTTGGATAGGCTGGGTGGGATCACTATCAAATTGTGTAAGATTTGTTGCGTTATATTATTACGACATGCTGTGTAGCTGGGAGTGTTTGTTTTGTCTCGCTGATGAATAAACATCGACCTGGCCTCAAGCTGCCTATTTGATGGCACATTTAATTATTGAAATATCTCTGTACTAGAATAGTTTAGAATATAACTATGTCTCCCACACTACCCTATGAACATGTACATATCAAGCCACTTCGCATGTCGTGATCTTGTTCATGACATGTTACTTCGCATGGTCACTTAATGCCAGACCACACAGTTGCTTGACCACAGGCATTTCTGACCACTCTGTCTTCATCTGTGCATAATGTCATTTTTGATCGACATATTTTATACTTACAGTACTGGTGGCACATACACAGCATTAATGATAAAATGTGTCCCCTTTTCCTTCTGCCCTGCGGGTTCCACCTTAGTGCCTGTCTTGGGATGTGGTGAGTTGTTTTCCGTAGTGTGTGGCCCGTCCAGCTCCAGTTTCACTTTCTCTTTCTGATTTGTTTTTCAATTTGGTTCTTGGTTGGTTCTAACCCACAGTTCATTGTTGCTAATTGTTTCTGGCCACAATATTCTTATTGTTTTCCTTAGGAACTTGTTTACAAAGCTCTAGATCTTCTGCAGCATGCATATCAAATGATCTGACAAAATTAAGCAATTCTTATCTGACTAATTTAGGTTAATCTTTTGTAAGCACATGGCCACCCAGAAGGCAGGGTTAGGGGTGGCTGTTGTGGTCTCATTGTTCTTTCTCTCATAATAAGGGCCCCAGTGGGCATGCTGAAACAATCGAAAGTAGGTTGTGGCTCCTGTCTGCACAGAAAGGGTTTAGTACAACTTGCTGGCAGTTATAATAAACAAGTAATAAGAGACAGTAAATAGGATATACTTGTAAAAAAAACTAGATGTAAAGAATATTAATATGGACTAAATTTATAAAAAGGCAGTCATTAAAGGAACATGCAACCAAAAAAGTAAAAATTGCTTAAACCATTAAACAATGTTCATTGAATCATATCCCATATTTTGTTATTTTTTTCTGAAATGATTTGTTAACTTTTAAGGATAATTAGTGAACCTCCCTGGAGGCTGACATTTTGGACATTTCGGCTGTGGTCGTGTGACGTCACAGATCCACCACCGCTAGCGCCTCGGGTGGGCAAAACAAAACGAATTCTTCACGTACCCACTGAGTCTGAGATATATTCATCCATTTAATTAGTTACAGAGCGTCAGCTATAAAAAAACGCCGTCCCTTATAATATAAACATTCATAAAGAATAGGATAAAGAATAATGATGCGCAAGTAGAGACTGCAACAAAGGAAATCGCGCAATCCATTTTGGACTTGGTTGGTTCGACGGAGCTTAATAACTTTTATTATCGCCCACATTCATATGTAAACAAATCGTTTATCCAACTAATTATTCCAGTCGACCGTCGCGCAATGAATATTTTACTAATCATTGATTTTTATTATAATAAAGGAAATGCATTGAATGATATTCTAGTACCCCATATATAGTATTTGCATACATTAAGTTCGTCCCTTTAGCGAGACCCTTCTTCGCGTGCAACACCGACCCTTCGCTTCGGCCCCGAACTTTTCGTTCTGTGCACAAATTCAGTGGGGACAGTAGCTTCGTTCAACAGTCGTCTTTCACCCAATCCCGGCAACCTGTGTTTCATATCAACGGTGACATGGTCCTGGCAAACCATTTTCCGGTTGAAATTGAATGTTTCCACTGTATGACTCGTACCTATATTGTGGAGCCATTTGATCGCCAACTCGCCCTTCGACGGCGGGCTTCGTAGATAATTTATTGGCATTTGGACAAATCTCTTTCCTTTCACGGACTCTTCTCCTGCCTTCTTTTGACATCCGCATGCTTGATATTCAAGCATTTCATTATCACAAGACTCATAAAACAACTCGATTCATGTCGCTATGCTAGTGTTTACATATTACGCTACGCTGAGGTGGTGGACCGCCTACGTCACACTCACGCATTCTCTCGCGTTAATCTTCGTGAGTTCCCCGTGAAATGGGCAACAATGGCAGCGCCCATGGTCAGTGAAAATGCACGTTTCAAGATTAATTTTATGATGTATAACATTCTTACAAAATTAAACAAAAAATACATGCGTTACAATATTCTATCATGAATGGTATGTGGGAATTGGGGGGATTTTAACGCATTTTCAATACTATGGTTGCATGTTCCTTTAAACTGAAAGTAAATTGTGCACAAGTCACAAAATGAAATTATATATGCTAGTATTATGTACCTTGCATTTATAAAACAATTATGATAACAGTTGTATTATCTGAAGCCAAAAGTGTTTAAATCATTGCGTAATGACAATGAACTAAGGAACTTGCCAGTTGTTTTTAAAATGCTATAAAACAACACATATCCAAATAATTACATTTGTAGTTAATATTACTCTGTTATGTACAGTCTTAGACTGCCTCATGTTGACAAATGATTTATGGAACTTAAAGCTGGTCTGCTGGGGCCAGCATTACCAGAGAGTTCCAGATTGATGGGGCAGGTATCAGATAGCGGATTAAAAAACTTGTATTGAGGAGCCAAGGATCTCATGGTGTTGACATGGCAACGCTGCGATCTCCCAAAGTTCAGAGTTGAGTGCAGTGTAAGTGGAGAGCCTGGTGTAATGGTCAATGCAGCTGGTGGATTTGTTGAGTAATACAAGATGGCTTGGCAGATCAAAGGAAGACTGAGGCTGGGAACTCACTGAGCTGTCACTGACCCTTCTATGGTGTCAACCATTTAAGGAATTTATTTTGTATACACAATTTCTGAAATCCGACAAACTACATTTTGGCATAAAAGGCAACAACGTTGCTCCATTTGTTTCTTTGAAACATTGTTTAAACCAGTTGTGGACATCCATCCAGTTGACTCCAGTATAAACACAGCTGGCCTGGGAATGTAGCACACCATATCTGTTTCAAAAGATCAACTTTGTATGGTCCATTCTGACATGCACTGTCTTACCCATAGATATGATATAACTACAAGGAATGTCAGATACCAGTCATACCACAGGAAGAGTTCAGTTCACCAAGTCTCAACACGTCCCTTCTATAGAAAGAATCTACCATATATTGGCTATAAGACTAATAATTATTATCGATTATCAGATATTAGATTATACATACGGTTGACACACCAAACTACTATGTTGAACATTGGAAGAAAACGTATGAAGAAATATTATAATTTCAAGTTGTCAGCTGTCTTGTCTGAATGGTTGAGAACAGTTACTATTCTGCTGTTATAGCCTTGGTAAAGTGTGCTTGCTGCTAGTATGTGCACCTACAGCCTGTGTGGTCCATGTCCTGGTTCACTGAGCTACCTGGTACATATACATGAGTCAGACGTTCATGTCACTCGGGTCTACACAAGGTGTAAGAGTCACTGGTGTCATGACCCGGGGGGACTCTCGGCCCACCTGTCTGTATCTGTCAGTCGGGATCTACCTGTGCACAGGCCACAGGCATAGCTTTATGCAGAGACCCGTCCACCCGTAAAAACCGTTGTGGACGGGTAGAAATATGGATGAATGGATGGTAGATGGGTAAAAAATGAAGGAGCAAAAAAGTCTTCCAAAACCATAGATATTGTTAGTTATGCCTTAGAAATTAGTGTAAATGGTGTCACATGTGTGTTTGTAGTGCATTTCAGGTCATCAGACACATTTTAAAGTTTGTAAACTGGCTAAATAGTTAACATCCATGTGTCCACCAAAACATGTGTGACTGGCAATAATTTGGTCCTGCATAAAGCCCTGGACACAGGAAATACCACTACACACTGTACATACATGACTAGAAAAACTTAATTTTGATCATTCTTTTTTCATAATTCTCTCTCCTTATTTCCTGCTGTGGTTAATTGGAGCATCGTTTCTTGACCATCATTTCTGGATATGTTTTGGGTGTTCAGGGCCTGGGCGGAGCCAACAAGACGAATCGGTCAGGTCTGCTAACCCTAGCCGCTGGTCAGTGGCATTGTGGGGTAGCACCAGGAATTCGCACAGAAGTCCAGTCTATGCTGCATCGTCCCTCATAAATCTTGTCCAGTGTTGACACCGTGCGGTGGCAGCTACACCTGTAATCAGCTCTATCAAGGTGGTTTATGTTAGCAGGCTCTACCAACTGAATGAATAACCAGTTGAACTATGATGGAGACCCAAGTATATCTTCAGAGTCGCGCGTCATTAGCACGCTGTGTCTGGTAGGAATAATGGAGGCTTTCCCTGGCGTCATAATTCATGACATAGTGCTTTTGCACATTCGCGCCGCGAAAATCAATAGCGCTTAGAAAAACACCAAGTATTGCAGACTTTGTGGTAGATGGATGACGAAAAGTGTTTTCGACACTGCAACGTGAGCAGTAATGATTGTGGAACAAAATATAGTTATTTCGGTAGTCTTGACACAATGTAATTACTGCAGAATTCAGCTGAACACGATGATATAATAACCTGACTTGAGATGTTTGTCTGGTCTCAAGACGGTAAAGGCCTGGCTACAGCTGAGTAGACACTTGGACGGGAATTTTTAGGCCTGCTGCTAACCCAGGTAGTGTTCCAGGATAATTGTTTATAATTATAATAATATTTAACCATTTGTTTTATGCTTTAAAAATTAAATAAAAAGTGATCACTGTAAAATGTATTCATTTTTACATACATCAAAATAATGATGACAGTTTGATTGTATTGAAAGGATCATCTGCTGAATGATTGTCACCATGTGTCATATGTAGATGCTTCTAATTACTGATGTAGCCACATTGTCTTAAGTATTGCATTCAATTGAATTGAATTGAATTGAATTGAATTGAATTGAATTGAATTGAATTGAATTGAATTCAATTCAATTCAATTCAATTCAATTCAATTCAATTCAATTCAATTCAATTCAATTCAATTCAATTCAATTCAATTCCATTCCATTCCATTCCATTCCATTCCATTCCATTCCATTCCATTCCATTCCATTCCATTCCATTCCATTCCATTCCATTCCATTCCATTCCATTCCATTCAATTCAATTCAATTCAATTCAATATCTTTATTTCACTCATACAGATGTCTACATAAACATTAAAATATACGAGTGACTAGAAAATATGAAAGTATTGCACATGGTAATAGAAAAACATTGTACAATGGTACATTCAATCAAAAACTGTTATGTATATACAACATTTTAATCCAATGTCGTCTTATCCTGGATTGCCATTTTATATCACTGTCTCCTAGCAGGAGGGTATGTTTTTGTATCTTAAGACAAGAAGGATAAGCCCTACATCCCTGATGAAAGCACCCTAACCCTGGTTCTCTTCAGCAGTTTCCTGTTTGGGGTATCATCCACTGGCATGTCACCCCTTCCGTCACCCCTTCCGTCATACTTCCCCTTGTAGGAGGGTATGTTTCCTGTGTGGAGTGGGTTGTGACAGGCAGGGCGGTGTGTTGGGTGGCTCATGTCAGCTTCTATTCCAAATTAGGTTAAGTAAAAACATTGAGATAAAAACGTCCATACCAGAAGGAAACAACCCACAGAGAGTTATGGTTTCTGAGAAGTGTAACACGATGTATCTCGACTTGGTGGATGGTAACCGTGGCAACGGTTTACATTATCAGTGGAAAAGCTGTCCGGATTGAGGACAGAATCGGTGTAGGGTCAACCGGCGTTGTGTTAAGCGATGGCGGAAACAATCCTGTGTCTTTTGAGAGCACTCTGTCGTCTCACAGCAAATTACACCAAACTCCTCAAGAGAAACCAGTGGTCTTAAGAGACCACTTACTTGCTGCGTTTGGGGTCGTATCAAAGCCTTGCCATGCATAGTCATTGTTACTGGACAGCTAGTGAGAACCGTGACAGCTTCTCTGGTCTCTGGGACGTTGTTTCTATGTCATGACAATGTGAACACACACATCTTCTGCCATAAACAGACGGATGTTGATTGTAAGGTTCCACTGGCAGCTGCACTTTTAACCACGCGAGTTCCTGACAGATTTCTGGCATTAATAGTGACTTACTTTGCGCGTAATGGGCAGTGCATGTCCTTCGTGGAAAGCTGAACCAGGAGAGCTGTGCGAATATGTCTTTTTTCTGCTCAGAGGTGATAAATCATTGTTGCATGTTTTGTAAGCTGTGGCTACGTGATGGTGTTTGAGTTGTGAGGGCCGTGCAGGCAGCAGGTCTGTGTGTGAGTCTGTAGAACGTGTCAAGTGTTCACAGATGTCTCCAGTTCCACCATGTCTTCATTAATTCCCCCATACTCTTAACAGACTTACCAGGTCTGCTAGAGTTTCCAAACAACAAATTGCACTTGACTTATCGGTTCTCGTGCTTTGGCTGAGGCTCGTAAAGTTTACAGGCAGGAACTGCAGCTTAACGTGTTTTTACTTGTATGAGTTTTGGGCACCAAATGTGAGGTGCTTGATTTTCTCAGGAAGCTCTTGACTCCATCAACAGACTCCAAGTGTCAACAGATGGCTCCTGTGTTCACAGGGTCTTGGTGACTGTCTTTGTGTCATGTACTTGTTGTTTCCCATGACTCCATCCTCTCTGACTCTGTAGCACAGTTCGCTCAGCTGTGTAAACAGTACTGATATCACATCACAGTAGTCTACATTGGCTGCAACTGTTTTTTTTATGCAGTGTCGACGTTATAGTTGAATACTTCCAAGATTACTTGAATTGGTAATGGAATGAACGTGTCCATCAGAGGTGGAATGTGTAGTCACCAGACAACACAGTCCACGTCCCAAGTGGGATATTAAGTTACTTCATCCAGACATCCACAATCTATAATGTTATGTAGACTAATGTGTTTTATAGAACTTCAGATTCTGTGTGTCTTTCTTGGGTTTGCTGTGAGGATTACTCCACGCATCGATGGTTGAGTTGGTGTCAGAACATTGGTGAATGTTGGCAATAGTTGCAGAAGGGTAGACCGTCAAGTTGGCTTTGGTGTGTAGCTGGGTGTCCCGCATTAGTATCTGAGTGCTACAAGTAGACATGGTTAGGACACGCGTGTTTAGGCAACTTGTTCAATGGCATTGATCAGTTACCAGCTCCGCTGCTCTACAGTTTACATTAGTCTGGGGCTGGTGCATAAATATTAGAGCCGACATCAATCATTCACCCCCTGGGTAAAGAGGCAGTCCTCCTGTGCATAATGTACACCTTCACCAAGATGCTACCTCCAGTGATATCACCAGCAGTGATTAGACCCAGCCCCACATGGTGACTGAGACAGATAGGAAGTCATGGACACCAGACACCCTCAAGGCTGAGATGCCAGCAGGCATACCCATGGCACTGATCTTATCGTCAGATTCACAAATGTAAATGACAAAATGGGGCATTATTGCCGTGGCAGACACATAATAGAGATTGTTTAAATGACAACGAGTTGTACTGTTGTTTTATGTGAACACTTTGTTGAGTTCGTGTCAGGTTTAATCTTTGGTGAAATGATGGTCATTATCATGTAGTTAACTACTTGAGATAGGAGTATCACGAACTTTAGCGTCAATAGTGCACTGTTTATTAAAGAAGTCTGTCAGCCTCAGACCATTAAGGTGCATTTTTGGTAAATTGCATCAATTTCATTTTGAGAAAATAAGGAATGACAATTGTTCCTTTTTTATTTGTTGTGTAAACAAAACAAATGATGTCAAAAAAAACCCAGGCAGGAATGTCATCTCAAAATTACCAGCAAGTTTTTCTTTGAAGATAATAAACTGATGACCTCATCCCCTTTCGTGAAAGGCGTACTCTGTGTGATTTCCCGTCTCTCCACTAGGTGGATAGTTGTACCACCTGGTGGACAATGTACACACTGCTGTGGGTGCTCAACTGAAAATCTTCGATACCATAGAAAGGAACATTACAGCCCAACCATCACGGTCTGTGCGCTATTTCTCACAAAGGATTATTAGAACAAATTCTGGTGAGTGTCAGTGTCAAGGCTGCAAAGGTATTTTGCTTTAGAAAGATTTGAAAGATATGAGACAGGACAGATCTGGACAACGTTGAACTCGTGACCATTTCACTTCCTTATCGCCAGGCAATCTGGGATGCATCGGTCTGGACGACAGTAATGTTAAATCTTGAATGGAATGAAATGATAGACTCCAATGGAGTTTATACTGACCTGGTTTGACCATTCCTGTGATGTCCACTCTCTTAATGGCCAGCTGGGTCAAAGTTCTCTAGGGCAGGGACACAATGATGATGTAGCCTCATACTTCAGAGCATCACAAGTGTTGTTTGTTCTGCGTTTCAAGTGAAGTGATAATCTAAAAATATATTTTTAAAGTTATAAATCCGCATATGTTAGACACCTGAGAGTAGTCACGATTTTAGTTGACAGATCAGGTGCTATGTAAATATTTATTGTTATTACTAACAGAAATGCCCACCCTCCGCATGACATTAGCACACACAGACATGGGGGCGGGCGGCCGTACAAACTTCATTCCAGACGTTTCTCAAACATTGTAGAATTTAGAAAGTTGTTCACATCTTTCTGCATGCTTTCTCTGAACTACATAAGCCTTCCAATGATTAGCTGGCTGGTTGTTACATCGCGGTAACTTTGAACAATAATATAAAACTTTCAACAATCATATAATTGTCTTGACTACATAATAACACGTAATCAACACTGAAATTTGAGAAAAAATTAAACTTCTTTTCCCCCTAAGGTTTGTACAGAAATCGGTGAACATTTGGCATGCAAGTCACAAACGGTCTGGAAGGAAAATGTTACCATAAACACAGTAAACACACATTTGCTAGCCCCATTGTAGTTAGACTTACTGTAAGTATTTTGTTTTATCTAAAAGGGTGTTTGTCATTCATAACCCCTCCATGAATGACCGAGTCTTTTTGTCCTTCCTTCACCATGGCCTGCCCATAATTACGATGTTTGAACAACAAAATGGTTGAGTGGTGGAGCAGACTGATGCCAAGATGGCCTACTTTCAGGGTCCTACTCACTGACATCATTATAGTAGTTTTTCCCAGCTGCCTTAATCAGCTGTGTAGCAGTGGTTAGCAGACAGGCCTGTGGGGAGATGGCATTCATAATTTACATGGGCTGTTACACTCGGTCAGTGAGTTCCCTGGGTCTAGTGCTACAGTTTCCTCTACCCACACACAGCAGTGGACTACTGCCTGGTTGTTGCTGCCTGGTGTTGGTGATACACTGTACCCAGCAGTAGGCTGGCTGTCTGGGTATCCCTAGGGGATGTCAGTTCACCCAGGCTGACACCAGGGAAGGTAGGGAGTGGAATAGGGACCCCGTGGCTCTAATGGGCTTGTCTAGGGAGGGAGGAAGCAAGGGTTAGTGTCACTATATTTCATCATGTGTCCTGTTCAAAGGTTGTTTTTAATTTTTTTATTTGGCAAATCATCGTTGTGTGTATGTCTCTGTGTAATAACGTAATCGTACATCCAGTGTTTCGCCAGCATTATTAAGGTTGTTTTCATCATAATTATGAAGTGTAATTGAAAACATGTTGTTTGTGAGTTACAGTGGCGTTAGTGGTCATGGGCAGTAAGGTTTTAATGAGACAAGAGTTGACAGCTAGGTAGAAGTGGACACCTGAAGCAACATGTGGCCTTTACTACACAGCCCACATGAAACTAGGTCATGTTACTGCTCTGTATTATATTATGAGTCTGTAATAATAAGACTTCTGTAGCGCCTTCAGGTCCTCAGTAACCCAAGGTTGTTGACATTCACACCAGAATCACTCAGCAGTATGTTATGAACAAGGACAGCAAGAGATGTCATTGGAAGGGAGGGGGGCTACTGATGATGTAGGATTCATTTGTGTACTTCCAAACAGTTATAAGCCTTAATTTTGTATTAATCTAGCTTCGTTTTGTAGTACGTAGTTAAAACAATAAGGGACTTGTTGCATATGTTGGGTGCATCTTTTTAGAAAACATGTTTGCCCAGGTTTAGTTAAGTTTTTTGAACAACAAGCTGTATAAATGAGGAAGATGCTCTGAACATAGTTTTATGTAGAGACATGTCCACCCTTCATTTGTATGGGTAAAACCTGTTGTGGATGGTAGTAGTATCACTGGACCGGTGGACGGGTAAAAACAGAACAACGAAAGGTCTTCCAAAATCATAGATGTTGTCAGAACTTTATGCTTTGAAAATGGGATGTCAGTCACGTATGTCACGTGTGTCTGTAGTTTATTTTAGGTCATAATAACACACATCTCGGTTAGGCATGTGTGTATGTGAGTTAACTTACATGTGCCTACCAAAAAGATTGTGACAGGCAACGATAACAGTTCAGGACTTTATGCAGGATCAAATTATTTGATCCTGCATAAAGCCCCGAGTCTGTGGTTATTTTTTAAATGTAAGACACTGTAACACAGGGGAGCTGTAGTGTGGGTTGAGGACGACACATGAGACTGGATAGGTAAACGTTGACTGGGTACGTCACAAGAAGCCAGTAGACATAACTGCAAACAACAGTAATGATGATGATAGTGAACACTGAGGCATCATGGGAACACAACTTTCAGAGCAGTTGTGCTCACGTCGGAGGTTCAAGCTGATTCTCGACATTTTTGCTTTTACCAATGCTGTTTCTCTGCAAGCCATTGACCGCTAGCGAAATGGAAGGGTTGGACATGTTCCACCTGTTGAGAGAGCGGCCAGGCAGCTGTGTAGGCTCCTTCTGTTTCATCATGTCCACTTAGCAAGCAGTACCAAGCACAGATTACAACTTGGTGTATCAGTGGTAGCTGGTACACTTCAATGGTCGCTGGTACACTTCAATGGTAGCTGGTACACTTCAGTGGTAGCTGGTACACTTCAGTGGTAGCTGGTACACACAAGTACAACTTGTGTGCATCAATGGTAGCTGGTACACTTCAGTTGTAGCTGGTACACACAAGTATAACTTGTGTGCATCAATGGTAGCTGGTACACTTAAATGGTAACTGGTACACACAAGTATAACTTGTGTGCATCAATGGTAGCTGGTACACTTCAATGGTAACTGGTACACACAAGTATAACTTGTGTGTGTATCAATGGTAGCTGGTACACCCTCAGTGGTAGCTGGTACAAACAAGCACACAACTTGTGTGTATCTGGTAGCTGGTACACTTCAATGGTAGCTGGTACACACAAGTACAACGTATGTGTATCAATGGTAGCTGGTACACTTCTAAGAATCTCACCAGATATCCCAGCACATGGACACATTCAATGTTTTGTGGTGGGGGAGGGTGGGTGGGTCCATAACATCAGATTCTTTTTATATCTTGTCGGATGACGACAACATTCCAGTGATTTGTCAGTAAGGAATTTCTCATAAAGGCCGTTGATATTGTATCAGCGCACTTTGCTGGAGGCTATAGCATTTACAGTGGTTCTTTTGTTGTAACACTTGTGGTTGCTATGCAACAGTGATAATATCAAGTGGCACATTATGTAAGCACTCACCAAGTGTTGATGTCATTAAACAACGTTTTGTTTTGGAGAAGGTACAGCTGTATATACCAAAAAGATTTCTGAGAATTTGTTAACTTTAAAAACATTGTGAAGTATTTTATTGAAAAGTTACATATCACAATTTTGTATCAAAATAAAGATGATAAAACTGAGATTTCTGGAATCATACATTTGTTACTAGATTAAAGCAGACCATTCTAAATTTAAAAGCTTAATTTATGCAGATGAAGACACTATTACAGCAATTATTTGGGTACACAAGACAAAATAATAAAATTAAAATGTTTTGACTTGTAAAGTTTGTTTTGATCCAATATCTCTCTTAGTTTTATTTTGCATGTGATTTTGTATGTTCTCTTCGATGGTTGTTGGCTTAGATTTAAAATAATTCTTTGATGGGGATTCTGGTTACAGTTTCTAAGAACCACTACATCCTGATATTCTGCTCAGTGAAAACCTGAAATTGGGAGACATCTGTTCAACTTCTGTTGACTTCCCAGTGCTCCCAGTGATACAGGGGAAAGGGATTAGCATGAACCCAGGGAACTGCTTTTTCTGCTGGCATCCTGTAGAGAACTGCTGTATATACTCTGTCCAGGGATAATTGGCTGTAGTTTGGTTGATGTCTGTAGATTAGGATGCAGAGGCTGGCCTGTGATAACATAGCATCCATTAGTGCCTGTTATTATCTGTGGCCAGCCAGTGAGGCCTGGTCATCACAGGCAGGCTGGACTGGGTTGATTGTACTAACTTACAGAAGCTAATCACTGGCCAGGCCAGCCCACCTCCCCTCCCTCACACCCCACTGGGTCCTTCCTATATGTGGGACTTGGAGTGGGAACTAGTATCAATGTGTGACTCATCCATTGATGCACTTGTTCTAGGAAGGCTTTCCCTTTTAAATTATTAATCCAGACATGTATATAGTAATTAAATATACATGGAATTGAAAATGAAGCGTGGTATTGTTCTTAGGGGAAGCAATTTTTTTTTATGAAAGAAGAGTATGTGTGAGTGCAGTCATGCATGCATTTACACCTCACACACGCACGCATGCATGCATGCACGCATGCCAGCCCTCATACGTGTACCTAGAACTGCCCCAGTGCCTACACAGAACTTTCTTTTGTATTCTGTCCTTGTGATAGGGTGGCCAGCATAGCTTTATGCAGAGACCCGTCCACCCATCATTTGGATGGGTAAAGCCTGTTGTAGATGGTTAGAAATATTACTGGACAGGCGGTGGATGGGTAAAAAAATGAAGCGAGCAAAAATTTCATAAAAAATCATAATAAGTATTATCCGTTATGCCTTGGAAAATGGACGTCACACATGTGATTGTAGTTTATTTCAGGTTATGAAACACATCTCAATTGGCTCTTGTATATGAATTAACATCCACGTGACCACCAAAAAAATGTGACTTGGGAAAATTTGTATCCTGCATGAAGCCCTGGTGGACAGAGCAGCCAGTGTCATTCCACTCTAGTCATGTTTTATTATCGATGTTTTCATATAATAACAGTCTGTCAAGCGGAAGTGGCCCTTCATCCTCCGTCAGCTCCACTTACCAATATCTCCACACTAGTATTTCAAAGGGTATTGCTCTCTCTCTTTCTAGGAATATGTTCCGCTCAATCATTTATGCCCGAAATAACATGCGCCGATGAAACCTTTGATTCAGCGAACATCTATTACTTGATTGGCCATGACTGTTCTTTGTTACATTTGTACCGATGCCAACAAAAAGTGAACATCCTTGAAATGTCTAAATAATTCATGAGGTTTTTTGTAATCCAGGGTAGCGTTTGTACGTACAGTCAATAACGCTGTGATTTATGTGTTGTGTCTTGGCTTATGCAAATTTCCGAGGCCATGTCATGTTCCAGGTATGTGTCTTCAGTCACTGCAGACTAGCACGACAGCAGTACATTGTTATTTCTATCAATAATTCATTTGTGTGTTTGTCTTGTAGGTGTGATGAACGATGTGACAACCCCAGTGCACCCTGGGAGTATGTAGGCAGATCGGGTCGGGCAACAATAAGATTGTTGTGCACGAAAACATAACATCGGGATCATCAGCCAACAATGGGGCGGATGGGACATTTCACCACCAGGTGGCCGGCGCATAGTCGCAACCGGTGCGGTGTACACGTGGCGCCATCTGTAGGACTTATTTCTCTACTCTGGCTGCTCTGTGCGACGACACTGTGTAGCGCGGAGCAGATCGAAACGAATGACATTCAGCAGTTTCTCAATGGATTATCTGACGGCGGTGACGTGTCGACGATAGAAGTGACAAAAGACAAAACGTCATCGCAGTGGGGCATTGCTGACGTGGCGACACCTGTTGGGAAATTGTTCGAGCTCGTTTTGCCAAAGAGCAGCGGTACAGAATTTAAGGTGAGTTTCGATTTTTGATTGTTTTGATGTATTGTAGACCGTAATAATAGTACAGCTTCATTTGCAAAACTTGTGCCCAATTCATTGGGATTTAAACACGGATGTGCTTAAAAAACAAACGGGATATTTAATCTTGAAATCAGTAAACCTTATTATGCATTTCATAAAGCGTGTTCAAAATCCACCAACATAAACGAATATAAAAGACAGTTTGTTGAAACAAATTGGCCATATTAATTATTATTTATGGCATTGGTGATTCAAAAATTTGATCTTGCATAAATGCCTTGTAGTATGGCCAAATCACAATCCAGGTAGATACGTGTAACTTTGTGTTATGAACCACAATCAGTAAGCAATTTGGAATGAATTCCAAACAGTTGGTGCAGTAAGGCCAGTGACCGAGAAAGTGCTAGTTGCAGTGTGAGCTGTAGGAAGAACTAGATCAGAACTAGGAGATTGAAGCTGTCAGGACTGAGTGGTGAATGTAAATGTGCTGACTGCTGAGATGAAGGTGTCTGACTCGCAATAACACGGATCTCTTAAGATTAATATGCAGCTGTGATGACAGTACCGGACAAACTTATTAAATATAGAATACCTTTTTTAGAGATTGTGTGCCGTATTATTGGTTGTTGGTGCAACAAAACAGACAAATTATTAATGTATGGTTGTGGCTGATGAGTAATCAACTGGTTTAATTAATCTTAGACACTTTGGAGGGAGTTGGAGGTGTCAGTATGTGATTTACTTTATGTTATTGTGTGGGTCCAAGCCAACACAGGACTGAGTGTGTTCATGAAAAACATTATTTTACTTTGTGATTTGAATACAGGTCCTATGAATCATATTCCTGATTGTTCCCAATATGAATTATATTTCTGACTAATGCCCCAGTGAATCATATTCCTGACCGCTATGTCCCAGTGAATCATATTCCTGACCAATATGTCCCAGTGAATCATATTCCTGACCGCTATGTCCCAGTGAATCATATTCCTGACCAATATGTCCCAATGAATCATATTCCTGACCTCTAAGTCCCAGTGAATCATATTCCTGACCTCTATGTCCCAGTGAATCATATTCTTGACCGATATGTCCCAGTGAATCATATTCCTGACCGATATGTCCCAGTGAATCATATTCCTGACCGATATGTCCCAGTGAATCATATTCCTGACCGATATGTCCCAGTGAATTATATTCCTGACCGATATGTCCCAGTGAATCATATTCCTGACCGATATATCCCAGTGAATCATATTCCTTACCGATATGTCCCAGTGAGTGAATGATATTCCTGACTGATATGTCCCAATGAATCACATTTCTTACCAATATGTCCCAGTGACTGAATCATTCCTGACCGATATGTCCCAATGAATTATTTTCTTGACCGATATATTTAAGTGAATCAAATCCCTTACCGATATGTCCCAGTGAGTCATATTCCTTACCAATATGTCCCAGTGAGTCATATTCCTTACCTATAATGTCACAGTGAGTCATATTCCTTACCACTATGTCCCAGTGAGTCATATTCCTTACCAATAATCTCCCAGTGAGTCATATTCCTTACCAATAATCTCCCAGTGAGTCATATTCCTTATCAATATGTCCCAGTGAGTCATATTCCATACCAATAATGTCCCAGTGAGTCATATTCCTTACCAATATGTCCCAGTGAGTCATATTCCTTACCAATATGTCCCAGTGAGTCATATTCCTTTCCAATAATGTCCCAGTGAGTCATATTCCTTACCACTATGTCCCAGTGAGTCATATTCCTTACCAATATGTCCCAGTGAGTCATATTCCATACCAATAATGTCCCAGTGAGTCATATTCCTTACCAATTGTCCCAGTGAGTCATATTCCTTACCAATATGTCCCAGTGAGTCATATTCCTTACCAATATGTCCCAGTGAGTCATATTCCTTACCAATATGCCCCAATGAATCATATTCCTGACCGTTATGTCCCAGTGAATCATATTCCTTACCAATATGCCCCAATGAATCATATTCCTGACTGATATGTCCCACTGAATCATATTCCTGGCCTGTATGTCCCACTGAATCATATTGCTGACTGATATGTCCCAGTGAATCATATTCCTTACCAATATGCCCCAATGAATCATATTCCTGACCGATATGTCCCAGTGAATCATATTCCTGACTGATATGTCCCAATGAATCATATTCCTTACCAATATGTCCCAGTGAGTGAATCATATTCCTGACTGATATGCCCCAATGAATCATATTCCTGACTGATATGCCCCAATGAATCATATTCCTGACTGATATGACCCACTGAATCATATTGCTGACTGACATGTCCCAGTGAATCGTATTCCTGACCGATATGTCCCAATGAATCATATTCCTTACCAATATGTCCCAGTGAGTGAATTATATTCCTGACCGATATGTCCCAATGAATCATATTTTTACCAATATGTCCCAGTGAGTGAATCATATTCCTGACTGATATGTCCCAATGAATTATATTCCTGACAGATATATTTAAGTGAATCATATTCCTTACCAATATGTCCCAGTGAGTCATATTCCTTACCAATATGTCCCAGTGAGTCATATTCCTTACCAATATTCCCCAATGAATCATATTCCTGACTGATATGCCCCAATGAATCATATTCCTGACTGATATGACCCACTGAATCATATTGCTGACTGATATGTCCTAGTGAATCGTATTCCTGACCGATATGTCCCAATGAATCATATTCCTTACCAATATGTCCCAGTGAGTGAATGATATTCCTGACCGATATGTCCCAATGAATCATATTTCTTACCAATATGTCCCAGTGAGTGAATCATATTCCTGACTGATATGTCCCAATGAATTATATTCCTGACAGATATATTTAAGTGAATCATATTCCTTACCAATATGTCCCAGTGAGTCATATTCCTTACCAATATGTCCCAGTGAGTCATATTCCTTACCAATATGCCCCAATGAATCATATTCCTGACCGTTATGTCCCAATGAATCATATTCCTGACCGTTATGTCCCAGTGAATCATATTCCTGACCGTTATGTCCCAGTGAATCATATTCCTGACTGTTATGTCCCAGTGAATCATATTCCTGGCCTGTATGTCCCACTGAATCATATTCCTGACCGTTATGTCCCAGTGAATCATATTCCTGACCCAGTGTTCCCCTGCTATATGATGAGCGAAGTGGGCCACCTCGCAGGTTTTCTAATCCACCTTGTGCAAAGTATGTCAATATTGCCACCTCATAGCTATTTCTTGCTATGAACATGTTTACACGCTGCTACCTTGTAGTTATGCATTTGTTTCCTCTCTAAGTACCAGGGAATAGGTTGAAACATCCTTCAGAATGCACCATGTTAAGGTATTTTTAAAAAGAGTTCTGGGTGGTCATGCCCCTAGATCCACATAGCGTTGTATCCTGCCTTCGGTGGTCGCTCAGCCAATCCTACCACCTCGCCTATTATTTTACCCTTGGGAAACATTGCCTGACCAATATGTCCCAGTGAATCATATTCCTGACCAATATGCTCCAGTGAATCATATTCCTGACCAATATGTCCCAGTGAATCATATTCCTGACCAATATGTCCCAGTGAATCATATTCCTGACCAATATGCTCCAGTGAATCATATTCCTGACCAATATGTCCCAGTGAATCATATTCCTGACCAATATGCTCCAGTGAATCATATTCCTGACCAATATGTCCCAGTGAATCATATTCCTGACCAATATGTCCCAGTGAATCATATTCCTGACCAATATGCTCCAGTGAATCATATTCCTGACCAATATGTCCCAGTGAATCATATTCCTGACCAATATGCTCCAGTGAATCATATTCCTGACCAATATGTCCCAGTGAATCATATTCCTGACCAATATGTCCCAGTGAATCATATTCCTGACTGTTATGCTCAGGTCAGACGATGACTTTCTTAATTATGTTCCTGAGAATCACATTCCTTACTAAATATTACATCCTGATGATTACTTTGTTAATTGATTATATTTAGGCAGATTAGCACCGGATCTGTCCACATGGCTGTGTGCTTGACAGATTATCTGCCGGATGATTACATTGCTGATAGATTATCTACGTGATGATTTCACTCATGACAAGTGATTACGTTCCTGTCATTGGGTCACTGGATGTATTGGAGATGTGTTGAAAGCGCATTATGTATTCATGGGTGTGTTAGAGCAGTGTGTATGAAGTGTGATTATGGTCTGTAAGGGTGTGGTAGTTAGTTGTATGTATGTTGGGAGTGCAATAAATTGTCGTGGGATTTGCAAAATGATGTGTGATGTCCTGAAGATGGTTTACACTGTCCACTGACAGGTTATGTGGAGTTGTCTTATCTAAACAACAATTGAACTGGTCACCGTTATAAGGAGACCAAATAGAACATTGGTTGGTTACTGTTGTAATGAGTCCAAATAGAACATTGGTTGGTTACAGTTGTAAGGAGACCGAGTGGAACATTGGTTGGTTACTGTTATAAGGACACACAGTGGAACATTGGTTGGTTACTGTTGTAATGAGTCCAAATAGAACATTGGTTGGTTACAATTGTAAGGAGACTGAGTGGAACATTGGTTGGTTACTGTTATAAGGACACACAGTGGAACATTGGTTGGTTACTGTTGTAATGAGACCGAGTGGAACACTGGTTGGTTACAGTTGTAATGAGACCGAGTGGAACATTGGTGTGTCACCTTTGTAAAGAGACCGAGTGGAACATTGGTTGGTTACAGTTGTAAAGAGACAGAGTGGAACATTGGTTGGTTACTGTTGTAAGGAGACCGAGTGGAACATTGGTTGGTTACGGTTGTAAAGAGACCGAGTGGAACATTTGTTGGTTACAGTTGTAAGGAGACCGAATGGAACATTGGTTGGTTAATTTTGTAAGGAGACCGAGTGGAACATTGGTTAGTTACGGTTGTAAGGAGACCGAGTGGAACATTCGTTGGTTACGGTTGACTTGTAAAGAGACCGAGTGGAACATTGGTTGGTTACAGTTGTAAGGAGACCGAATGGAATATTGGTTGGTTACAGTTGTAAGGAGACCGAATGGAACATTGGTTGGTTAATGTTGTAAGGAGACAGAGTGGAACATTGGTTAGTTACGGTTGTAAGGAGACCGAGTGGAATATTGGTTGGTTACAGTTGTAAAGAGACTGAGTGGAACATTGGTCAACTGGTTAATGTTGTAAGGAGGCCGAGTGGAATATTGGTTGGTTACAGTTGTAAGAAGACTGAGTGGCACATTGGTTGGTTACAGTTGTAAGGAGACCGAGTAGAACATTGGTAGGTTACAGTTGTAAGGAGACCGAGTGGAACATTGGTTGGTTACAGTTGTAAGGAGACCGAGTAGAACATTGGTAGGTTACAGTTGTAAGGAGACCGAGTGGAACATTGGTTGGTTACAGTTGTAAGGAGACCGAGTGGAACATTGGTTGGTTACAGTTGTAAGGAGACCGAGTGGAACATTGGTAGGTTACAGTTGTAAGGAGACCGAGTGGAACATTGGTTGGTTACAGTTGTAAGGAGACCGAGTAGAACATTGGTTGGTTACAGTTGTAAGGAGACCGAGTGGAACATTGGTTGGTTACAGTTGTAAGGAGACCGAGTGGAACATTGGTAGGTTACAGTTGTAAGGAGACCGAGTGGAACATTGGTTGGTTACAGTTGTAAGGAGACCGAGTAGAACATTGGTTGGTTACAGTTGTAAGGAGACCGAGTGGAACATTGGTGTGTCACCGTTGTAAGGAGACTGAGTAGAACATTGGTTGGTTACAGTTGTAAGGAGACCGAGTGGAACATTGGTGTGTCACCGTTGTAAGGAGACTGAGTAGAACATTGGTTGGTTACAGTTGTAAGGAGACCGAGTGGAACATTGGTGTGTCACCGTTGTAAGGAGACTGAGTAGAACATTGGTGTGTCACCGTTGTAAGGAGACTGAGTGGAACATTGGTAGGTTACAGTTGTAAGGAGACCGAGTGGAACATTGGTTGGTTACAGTTGTAAGGAGACCGAGTGGAACATTGGTTGGTTACAGTTGTAAGGAGACCGAGTGGAACATTGGTAGGTTACAGTTGTAAGGAGACTGAGTGGAACATTGGTGTGTCACCGTTGTAAGGAGACTGAGTAGAACATTGGTTGGTTACAGTTGTAAGGAGACTGAGTAGAACATTGGTAGGTTACAGTTGTAAGGAGACCGAGTGGAACATTGGTTGGTTACAGTTGTAAGGAGACCGAGTGGAACATTGGTGTGTCACCGTTGTAAGGAGACTGAGTAGAACATTGGTTGGTTACAGTTGTAAGGAGACTGAGTAGAACATTGGTAGGTTACAGTTGTAAGGAGACCGAGTGGAACATTGGTTGGTTACAGTTGTAAGGAGACCGAGTGGAACATTGGTAGGTTACAGTTGTAAGGAGACTGAGTGGAACATTGGTTGGTTGTAAGGAGCGACACAACCTTGAGTCAGTGTGGTTGTGTCCCTGAATGGACCCATGTGGGTCACAGTGGTTGTAAGGACATTGAGTATCTTATGTGTTAAGGAAAGATATTGGCTGTCAGCCTAATTTTCAATAGTGTCATTAGAGGTAAGTAAATAGTTCTGTTGTAGTGAAGTGCGTCGGCATAAAACACGATCTAGAGCAGATTGCATTGATAATTCAGTTGCATTTAGTGCACCAGCCATTAAGTATGTGACACAATACCACAACACCAATTAATCTCTGGTCATTTAACTGCCAAAGTTACAGGGCTCCCAGTGTGACAGCACTCTCCTGCACATCAGGATAGACACTACAATAGGGCGTCCCTGCCTGTGGTACCCTATGTAGGACTAGGAGAATGTGCATGGCTGTTACCCCGGTGGCCATGTGTTACAGGCGTACACTGACTTAAACACGTCACGTCATGAACATGGCTCAAAAACACCTGAACTTTGGGACACCTCCTGCCTCCTGGCACACGCTGCTCCCTGCCCGGGCGGGGTCTAGTGCACCATTCCCAACAGTCCATTGTCAACAGATTAAATCTCCTTCCTCCTGCGACGATGCTGGAAGTGGGGATAATCTGTCTGTCAGTCCCTGTTCCCCCCAGGTCTGTGAAGTGTCCCTTGAGTACACACTGTCTGCGGATGTTACATTTCTGAAATCAGTTGAGCTATTGATTTGTTGATTTGAGACAGAGTGGACTGGGTATGTAAGACGGTGTGGTGATCACGGGGCCATTCACTCGTGTCAGTCTAATCGGGTTAGTCACCGGCAATGAGGCTGCGGGGAAGTTGAGGTATTGGCACACAGCCAGGAGACTTTTTAGCGAGGCGTTAGTTCTGGTTTCTTGATTAAATGTCTTGATCAATTGTCACTGGCATTGAGTTATTTTGCTGTACCGCCACTTTTTTATAGCGTGCATTTCTTAGTCACAGTGGGCAACAAGTGTGGATCAGTAGAGTCAGTACTATACCACACAGTGAGTCAGTGGTGAGTGTATTGTGCTACCAGCCAGAGCTTTATGCAGGATCAAATTATTGCCAGTCACACATGTTTTGGTGGACATGTGGATGTTAACTGTTAAGCCAGTTCACAAACTTTAAATGTATTTTTTACCTGAAAAGGACTACAAACACACATGTGACACCATATACGCTCACTTTCAAGGCATAAGTAACCATATCTATGGTTTTGGAAGACTTTGCTTCTTCATTTTTTACCCGTACACCACCCCACCCGTCCACCCATATTTCTACCCGTTCATATTAATTTTTATCCGTCCAAATGACGGGTGGACGGGTCTCCGCATTAAGCTATGCTACAAGCCGAGATGGCTAAGGTTTGAGTCCACCTGTGTTAGTTCCTCGTCCTACTACATCTTGACACTCCTCAGGAATGTCTACATGTACCAGTGGATAGAGATTTACACTTACACGTCAGTTTCACTGCAGATCTAAACTTCTACTCAAGGTATTTCTCGTGCAACAGTTACTGGTTTGAGAACGGATGAGAAATAAAGTTCACACAAACGATCAAATAACACCGCGGAAGGGAGACATGTTGAGGAACCATGTATGGCATGTCGCTATCATGATTTACACCGTGTGCCTTGGATGTTGTCCGCATTGGCTGGTGTGTGTGTTCTGGATTTCGCTGGCATCTGGCGGCTTTATCAGGGCCAAATGTTGCTGTGGACAGACCTGCTGATACGTGGGGCAAGCAGGAGTGTGGTATCAGGAGGGAGGCAGATGGAAGGGTACTGTGTGAGATGCTGGAACACATATCTAGGGTGTAAGGGGCCGGTGAATCACACTGAGCTTGAATGTCTGTTTAATGACCTGCAGCTTTTTTGGGTCATTGCTGGTTCCTGGGAGTCAGTTGCAGGAGAGGAAAGAGAATAGTTTATGGCAACGGCATGGAAATAGCTCTTGATTTGTAGCAGCACTTGGGTGTTTGATAGTTATTTGTAGGACTGGAGGAACTGTGTTGCCCCTGTTGACTTATATTGATCTTTATTTGGGTAATCACATTTGTAAAGTAATAATAATAAAAATAGACTTATTGTAGTGTAATTAACTTAGTTAATAATAGACTTCTTTTGTGCCAATATCCTCGAAGATCAAGTTCATTGGAGCGACAAAACGAAGGCATTAAGCAAACTTGTGATCACAAGTCGTCAATGGATGGATGAAGATGCTAGGAAGTTAAGGAGGATAGGCAGCATTAAAAAGATAGGTTTTTAGACGTCAGCGGAATGAAATTATATTACCTTCTGATTTAACACTGGCAGGAAGTGAATTCCACACAGTTTGTGCGGCAACCGAGAAAGCTCGGGTCCCAGCTTTCGTTTTCACCCGAGGAATGTAAAGAGGCTTACTACTGGTTGAGTGTAGCTGTCTGGAATTTCTAGCATCGACTTTAGATATGCTGGTTGTGTAGAGGAGAGTGCTTGATAGGCTATTGTACAAATCTTGAAAATGATTTGATACATGATTACTCTATGGCAGTTGAACAAAAACAACCTGGGAATTCCATCACATAGTGTTTCTCTCTGACCATAGATAGTATTAGTTAGTAAACCTATCATGTGAAGTTCGTTATTAATGTTTTGTTGTAATTACCATGTGTTACTGTAAATGTTTACTTTTCATTTGTTTGGAAATTTTTGGGGAAAAATACTGACGGCCGTTTTTATTGTTTCAGGTCACAGAAGCAGGGAAGACGGAACTGCCGTCATGGTTGACCTTTGACCCCAACAGTGCTACTCTAGCGGGCGTGCCAAGTGAGGAACATGTAGGTCTGCAGTACTTCATTGAGGTCGTTGCGTCAAAGGGCTCAACCTCTGACGTTGACAAGGACATGTTCACAATCGATGTCATCCCCAATAAGGTGCACGCGGACACGAAGGCCATCCCTCTAAGGGACGCCCAGAGCAACTCCCTGAAACCCATTCAGTGTCCGGTTGGTTCGTCTGTTACCATGGCGACGGTCATTGTCGACGTTGACCTGACGTCCATGTTGCCCGGCGACAAGGTTGCGTTGATGCGAGGTGTAGCCAGCCACCTTGGCATGCCCGCCGAGGTCCTCCAGTTGTCGCCGAAGGGTAACCTGCCGATGTTCGACAGCTCCGCCCTGGTAGCGGGGCCGGGCAACGTGAAGTCGCCCGAGAAGCCCGGGGCGCAGGTGCAGTGGGCGGTGGGGTGTGGCGACGTGCGCGCCCCCCACATGCCCATCCTTCAGGTGTTGGAGACGACGTCCAGTAGAGGGCAGATGGGCGACGCGATTGGCGTCGGCGTCGTCGGCTGGTACGTCACCAACCACAAACCACACACGCTGACACGGATGAAACGACGCGTCCACATCCGCGCCACACCGACGCCGGCCGTCCACGGCGGGCCACCGACACACCGGCCGATGCCAACGTATGTGGTCGACAGAAGCAGCAGGTACGACGGCGCGCCGACACACGTCGTTCCTGGGATCAAGCCCAGTCGCACTCATCCACCCCATAGGGTGCGCTCCAAGTCGTACGGTCGCCACGCGCACAAGTCCCCGAAGTACTCGGCATCAGACCGGGATGATCAGACGGACTTGCAGCGACCTTCGCAGGTCATCGATGCGACCCGAACTGTGACTGGTGGCGCCACCATGAGGCACGTCGAGCCGACGTTCGTTGAGCCGAGTCGGGGCGTTTCTCGCACGCACGGTCTGTTGGAGCCGTCACAGATGCCAACTCGGGACCGATCGGCGACCGGGGCGACGGAAATATTGCCGTCTCGTACGTACACCCGACCAACGGCTGTGAGCACGCAGCCAATCAGATCAACCGAAACCGACAAGTGGGCACCACCCACAAGACCAGTCGTTGTGCCAGTCACTGAGAAGCCATTCAACTACGCTCCCATCCTGAAGAACGACGTGGAACGAATCAAGGTGCGTGTTGGTGAGATCCTCGACTACGCCATACCGCCCGACACGTTCTACGACTTCGAGGACGGGGACACGAGGCAGCTGAAGCTGATGTTGCTCACCGTCGACGGGCTGACACTGCCGCGCAACTCATGGCTCAAGTTCAACCAGACCATCCAGCGTCTCTACGGCCTTCCGCTGCCCGGACATGTCGGCAAGCAGGAATACGTCATCGTCGCCGTCGACAGCTCCGGCAACATCGCGAGAGACCTGTTTGACGTGGTCGTCGAGCGACAGACGCACCAGCGCAAGATCAACCACGAGTTCAGCCTCTCGCTCGACCTCAACTACATGAAGTTTGTGTCGGACGTCGACCAGCGCATCGACGTCGCGTCGAAGCTCGCGCGTCTGTACGGCGACAATGACATGAGCAAGATCACGGTGACGCGGATCTCCGCCGGCTCCGTGATCTACGCGTGGACCAACAACAGCATCCCGGCGGAGCCGTGTCCCGTGAAGGAGATCGCCCACCTGCTCCGCTACCTCATCACGACCAACAACACCCTCAACCAGTCGCTGGTCGACGCCATGAAGCCCTACCGCATCCTGAAGGCCGGAGCGACTCCGTACGGAGCCTGCGCCGAGGAGGGTGGCTCGCCGATGATATCGACGGTTCCGGAGCCGCCCAGAGAGGGCGAGACGATCGAGACGAAGCCTCGCGACACGAGCGACGACGACCTGCTCATCACGATGATCGTGCCGGCCGTCATCATCGTCGTCATGCTCATCCTGGCCATCATCATCGCGTGCTGTCTGTACCGCAGGAAGCGGCGCGGGAAGCTGTCGGACGAGGACCAGGACACATTCATCAAGAAGGGCATCCCGATCATCTTCACCGACGAGCTCGACGACAAGCCCGACCCCCCCACGAAGCCCCTCATCATGGACGAGGAGAAGCCCCCGCTGCAGCCCCCTCCGCAGTACTCGCCCCCTGGCTACCGGAGCAGCGACGCCTCGTCCCCCCGCTCACAACACAAGGAGCCGTTCCCCGACTCGGCCGATGAAGACGACCCGATGATGTCCTACCAGCGTCCACCCCCGGTCACCGCCAACTCGACGCTGGAGGGGCGCAACTCGCGCCCCCGAGCACAGCCCGCCTACCGCAGCCCGCCACCCTACGTGCCTCCGTAACGTCGACACGGCCGAGACGCAGCGAGCTGTCGTAAGAGGGCGGAACGAACACTGACAGCAGTCACCAGATCGTCTCAGTCGGCTAACAACATTTGTGTCTACTCTGCCCCAGTAGGTGGCAGCACATGCCATTCTGGCCAAGTCTGCGAGAGTGGGTCTGTCCGTGTGTATTCATCTGTCGTTTTCTTTAGGTAGAAATATGATAGTTGTTCTACAAGTTCGTGCATGAATACATTTGACAACGCAGGTCTGTTGATTGGCCGATAGTCAGAGCTTCCCGAAGACGGTCAGAATGACACACGTACTGCCATCTAGTGGATACTACAACAGGCTCTGGTACTGAAATTGCTCAGCCAACGTTAAGTAATAATTAATACGCAGTGTTACTGATCAGTATCATAGGAACCGTTGCAAATATGTTATTCTACGGAATACAGATAAGGTTAAATGCAAATGACGGTATATACATTATATACGAAAGTGAGAATTAGTGGAATTTTAAGCATTGTTATGGTCTACTATTTACGCTGTTAAATGAAGAGTAAAGATTACAAGACTATTAACAGAGTGTTTTTATAATTATCTTGCTAATAATATTTACTGTAGTGACATTCCTAATGTAGTTTATGTCACCGGTTCTGAGTTTACGAGCAACAGGGATGGAAACTATTTTTTACACAAAATATGTACTGCAATACTTGATAATTTTATTCTGCTTTTTGTGTATAAATAGGTGTAGAGAGACTGTTAGACTGTGTGTATGTACACAAGTGTAGAGAGACGTGTTTATACACACGTATACAAGAGTGTTAGACCATATACATGTGTTGGCATGTGTTTTACTTTTACACAGTAATGTGTACGCGCGTGTAGGCAAACATGTGTCGTGTCGTGCATGCACATGTGCGGACGTGTTACTAAACATGTTAGACTTGTCCTGATAATTCAGATATTGGCTTTGGCAGCAGCATCACATGAGACATGTTACTGCTTTCTAGCGACTAATACCATTAGTTTGTGTTGTTGGCACTGGCACTTGTTAATAACAGGAACAGGGCAAAGCTTTCTACGCAATCATTGCAATAGTCCCTCAGCGGACGTCTCCTGTCACGTGCAACTGTTATCCAAACCCTTGGTGTCACCAGTGCCAAGATATTATGATAGGTAGTCGCATCACTACTAGACTACGTAGTTCTCTTGTTATCCACTGTCCACCAGGTGGCGCCTGTGGTAGTCCACCGTGGCAGTTACCAGCCGTTACTAACAGTATTCTTCAGAACGTGCGTCTCATGTGCCTTTGCTTCTGTATAGCAAGTGTGACTTGAAGCATTGTTTTAGATCTTAAGTCTATAGCAAGTGTGACTTGAAGCATTGTTTTAGATCTTAAGTCTATAGCAAGTGTGACTTGAAGCATTGTTTTAGATCTTAAGTCTATAGCAAGTGTGACTTGAAGCATTGTTTTAGATCTTAAGTCTATAGCAAGTGTGACTTGAAGCATTGTTTTAGATCTTAAGTCTATAGCAAGTGTGACTTGAAGCATTGTTTTAGATCTTAAGTCTATAGCAAGTGTGACTTGAAGCATTGTTTTAGATCTTAAGTCTATAGCAAGTGTGACTTGAAGCATTGTTTTAGATCTTAAGTCTATAGCAAGTGTGACTTGAAGCATTGTTTTAGATCTTAAGTCTATAGCAAGTGTGACTTGAAGCATTGTTTTAGATCTTAAGTCTATAGCAAGTGTGACTTGAAGCATTGTTTTAGATCTTAAGTCTATAGCAAGTGTGACTTGAAGCATTGTTTTAGATCTTAAGTCTATAGCAAGTGTGACTTGAAGCATTGTTTTAGATCTTAAGTCTATAGCAAGTGTGACTTGAAGCATTGTTTTAGATCTTAAGTCTATAGCAAGTGTGACTTGAAGCATTGTTTTAGATCTTAAGTCTATAGCAAGTGTGACTTGAAGCATTGTTTTAGATCTTAAGTCTATAGCAAGTGTGACTTGAAGCATTGTTTTAGATCTTAAGTCTATAGCAAGTGTGACTTGAAGCATTGTTTTAGATCTTAAGTCTATAGCAAGTGTGACTTGAAGCATTGTTTTAGATCTTAAGTCTATAGCAAGTGTGACTTGAAGCATTGTTTTAGATCTTAAGTCTATAGCAAGTGTGACTTGAAGCATTGTTTTAGATCTTAAGTCTTTAGTAGGACATTTATCCACATTTGTAAACTCTCAAACTGTGCATGTTTCATCAAGATTAAGTTCTTTTATGACCAACTACTGCATGACACTTGGCACTTGTGTATTTTAAGAATTAGTTTCTCGTAATAGTGCATGAGGAGTGACGTGATTCGGCGATGTATCGCCGGTCACACAATTGGCTTTAATCTTATGTATTGAATTTATGTTTTCTGTAAACTAATAATACATTTACAATTGTGTCTGTGCCAATAAATGCAGTGATAATATCACTTTGATGTGTTGTGTTAGAAGGATCATCTAAAAATTATGCACGTGACCTTAGAAAATACTCACAAGTACTATATACATTTCCAAATACTGTCAGATAAATACCTCTGTACTAAAGTATTTCACACAGGAACCTTCTCTTGAGATTTCTATCTAACAAGGATGTGATTTCAAAGCTATTTTTATCAACAAAACGAGTACTATGTTAAATAAACCTATAAAAATGATGTTAATGTATAATTGCACAAAGACATAGCAGGTAGGATTGATCGGTTATAAAGAACTACAAATATAAAATATCAGCACATAATAAATTTACGTTGCATATTTGTTGTATAAATGTACTCCAAGATAGGATTCAAGAATATACTATTATGATAACAAGCTGATCGAAGAACGAGATGCACTTAGCCATATATGAGACAGTGAACTGTCTGCACCTGAGGAGCTACAAAGTGAATTATTATTTTAAAGGTAACAGCAAATGTTTTATTTAGTTGTCTTTATTTCGTGGAAGATGTTGACCAGTTTCACTTTGTTGTAGTGATCACACCTGGTTCCCAGATATTTCTCATGCAAGTACAAGTTTTGAGTCCTCAGTACATTTTATACATTATTTACATACAACATACATATATACAGTGTACAACACATGTGAGCCATCTTCTGTGACAATCCATTTGATTTGATCAGTGTAAATAACACAGCAAGGCACCACTATTTGTCTCGACTATTTACAAAACAACCGAACAACATTTTGGCATTTAATTCCTGCTTAAATATCGGCTGTTTACCTCCAGACGGTGTCAGAAACATAACAAACCAACTGGATATGTAGGCGCAAACTAATAATATCTTGCACTTGGTGTGGAAATGAAATAAATACACAAAAGAACATATCATTGCCTTCCATTGTCATGCCTCGCAGGTAACATTACTCTCGCTTTTATACCCAGCTGAAAATGTTCATTTCAAGAAACACTTGAAAAAACATCAAAAATGCTGCTCAATACGGAAAAAAGAGACAAAATTGAAGTCAAACACATGGTATAAAGGCTGACTTAGATATTCATGATATAAGTTGTTTACTGCCAAGAACTCTACTTAAACAATACATGTATAATGCTATTAAGCACATTAAATGTTCAATATTTCAACTGGATTAGTATTTACAAGGCACATATAAAAGCAACTTTTGCATGACATAATGTAATTTGAGCACTTTTCAAAACACTGAATTGCTTGTCTGCTGACATGTGTCCACCCCCCTCCCCGCACTAAACTGGTTGTTGACATTTAACCTCCCCACAACACTGGGTATTTACCATTAGTTGTACAAGACTATTCTGCGCAAGAGCCAGGAACAACTCCACCTGTTTTGTTATTTGGACAGAAAAAATACATTATAATATCATCTTTCAATGTCAATTTTTTTCTTGACAAATCATCCAAAACTTCTCAAATATACCTTTTGCACCGAAACGAGTGTCTGTATCATCCCACTCTGAACTGATTATCTGTTGTCATCTGTGAGTATCTTCCCACTCTGAACTGTTTGGCTGATGTCATCTGTTGACACACTCCCTCTGCACTGAACTGATTATCTGTTGTCATCTGTGAGTATCCTGCTACACTGAACTGTTTGGCTGATGTCTTCTGCAGACATCCTCCCTCTGCACTGAACTGATTATCTGGTGTCATCTGTGAGTATCCTGCTACACTGAACTGTTTGGCTGATGTCTTCTGCAGACACCCTCCCTCTGCACGGTCGGCTGTTGTGCCACAGACACCCTCCCCTCTGTCTGTCATCTGTGTCAGCTCGGTGCCGTGCGCTTGCTGACCGGCCCGAACGTGTGACTGCGCGCCACTCGCGCTGGCACCGCCGGTGCCTCCACACACCCCTCACTCGCTTTACGGTGCGGCACCACCCGTGGAACCCCATGTGGTGACCCCACAGGCTTTACACTGCCGTCGACTGAGGTATTTGAGAGGAGCCGCTTTGGTGGGATCGGAGGTGGCGTGCTGGGAAGAGGCTTTGGGGAAGGGGAAGGCACGAGGGCTTGTAGGGGATGATCCCCCCTTGGGGAGGGTGACACCGCCTGGCTGGACAACCTCTGGCACGACGGCGACACGCTGGATACACTCGTCTGCAACAAAAATGTTCTCTTCATTTTGTGTTTTATAAAGGCAAGTTCTTATATAGCGCAGTATCCAGTCTTCAGGACCGCTCAAAGCGCTGTACACTTTACTTCCCGGACAGACCTGTTCACTCAGACACCATCTCGGCTTCTCAGGAAGCATCCAGCCATATGCTACAATTAATGCGCGAAGGCCGCTCGTACACATATCCACCACTGTCTATAGTCAGGTACTCATTTATACAGCTGAGTGAACTGGAGCAATGTATAGTGAAAAAACTTGCCCAAGGTTTTAAAACCGCAGCACAGGATTCGAACCCGGGTTCTCGTAGCCGAGAGTCCGAAGCTCTACCCCTGAGCCATTGCGTTCTATGATCATTTTATCATCATACTGGTAGAACAGTGATCAAAGAGTCTGATACGTTGTTACAATTACTGTGACAGCCACTGTGGGAATTATACAACAATATCTACGTAGGATATAAAAGAATTAATTTGCTTAACTATTGCCTACAAGAGAAATTAATCTGCCAGACACTTCATTGTCATATCACCTTACACTGCATATCTGTCTCTTTATCATTATAGTCATTATTACGGCATCTGAAACAATTTCAAAGTCGTAGACTCATAGCTACCAATGGATGAGTATTCCACAATCCTTAGCTTAAACTAAAACATCAGGTATTCACCATGATATGCTAATACGTTTGTGTGAATTTGTTACTGTTGTAACTCCACTCTCGCACTTTTTACAACATTGTACCTGTTTTCTTACACCAACTGCCCATGTGATACACCAACTGTTCACAAACCTAGTTTTCATGAAGCAGGGAAGACCATCTTAAAGCCAGAATGGTTGTCAGAGAACATTAGAGGTTTTTTAAACAGCCGAATACAGGTGACTATGCAAACACATGAGACCAAGTGACTGTGTGACAACATGAAACCAGGCTCTGGGTGTCGTGGAATCTAATTTGTTCTGGGCAAGAAGTTGCAGAAGCATCGAATAATTGTCAGAGTTTGTGTTCGGATGAATTATGAATCATTCAGTGGGACAGTTGTTAGTTGAGTGACCTTGACTGACCTTGGGAAGGTGTTTGCGGTCGGGCAGCGGAGGTTTCCAGCCCTCTGCCTTTTGTATGGACGTTGGCCGCTGCAGGTTCACGTCTGAGCCGTCTCCTGAAACTGACGCCAAATCTACGTGTCACTTTAGACCATGTACAACAAGACAGTAATCAATGACCAACTTCAGCATCATTTTATGCCTTTTGTACAAGTAGCACCCCAAAACAAACATCATATTTTATTTTCATACATTGAAATAACTTTGACGTCTTTTAACTGTGATGATGTCGAAAATTGCCACATTGACGG
This sequence comes from Oasisia sp. SBJ-2009, assembly GCA_964017155.1. Classification (NCBI taxonomy): domain Eukaryota; kingdom Metazoa; phylum Annelida; class Polychaeta; order Sabellida; family Siboglinidae; genus Oasisia; species Oasisia sp. SBJ-2009. The sequence continues at coordinate 56,537,364 of OZ024854.1, forward strand.
AAATGAAAATATCAGATGTGTTTATTGTAGTATAATTTAACTTACTTTGGACCTTAATTGTCGATGATGAGTACGACATTTCAACCCGTCAGCTACGGGCCTTGTTCATGTACTGATGCCTGTAGCTGACGGTTCGAAATGTCGTACTCATCATCGACAATTAAGGTCCAAAGTAAATTAAATTATACTACAATAAACCACTCTTGGAGCCATGAACAATTTATTCAATATTAGATGTGTTGTAATATCAAAATTAATTAAATTAATTAAAATTATACAGTCTCAAGGACAATTGGTGAAAAATATACAACTTCCCTTCCCATAATGAAAATGCTGTATTTTTCGAGGAATATTTCCACTAAGACTAACTTTAATACAGTAGCCCTTCACTGCCTCGCTGACATGTGTTCTCACGGATAAAGTACTTGTAGAATAAGGTAGATGAGCGGACTCACTCTGACTAGAGAGTTTGCGAGGGGGAGGCTGTAGTGGAAGAATGTCGGAAGAATAGCTCTGTCTGGCTGCCGACGGACTGACAGTTCGCGATCGACGGTGACACGATGTCCCTACTGCTCCGTCAAGACTCACACAAGAGGGCGCTGTCGTAAGACCTTCAAAGGAGAGCGTGTCGAAGTTTGTAAGACAAGTAGAAGAGAAAGCAGAGTATAGACAGACACTGGTGAAAGATAAGTGAAATAATTGACAAGTTAATATAGTTGAGTAAATGCCATAAATTGTTACACTTTAAAAAAATCCCGTGATTACGCATACATTTGTAAGAGGTTCACTTCGACTAAGTTCATTTGAAATAGTACAATGGAATTTACGGCTGAATCAAGGTACTGCAATACTGAAACATTGGCTTAGCAATCAGACTAAGATACCAGCATAATGAAGAAACATATTCGTCTGATACTTTTGCACTATCCTAACTGCTCCTATTTGACCCTAAGTAAGGTTTAACAATGCCAAATATTACACTACACTCACTTTGTCTTGGCGTTTGAAGGCTTCGGTTATCATTTGGAGAGTCCAGATCCCTGCGACCTCTACGACCCAAGGTCATAGTGCCCTTCAAACAACCAAACACACACACATGTGAAACATGAAGGACCCTTTCTAAAGAGAACTATAGCTACTTCTCATTGCTTAGATAATGTACTTTTTAGAGTGTTTTCTCAAACTAGTTTCATTCCTTCATCAGCATCAGTGTGAGCTGCCAGCCATTGTCATGTGACGTCACATGACACAATTCCATAGGCCGACTTCGATTGAGCTACTCGAGTAACTCGCGTAACCCGAGTCCCAATCGAACAGCTGAGATCACTCGAGCATGTGACCATTTTGGACCTAGATTAGCTACTCGAGGCAATCGCGAGTTTTGCAGGATTCACTCGAGTAACTGACGTCATTAGCAGTGACAGCTAATAGAGAACGTAGGCCCCTACTGCATAAGAAATTAATTAAACATTTCATATGACACAATCAGTTAAATATGGAGTAAAGTCACCACATTCTATGAATTATTATTAAAGTCCAAGAAGATGAACGTCAGAATTTACACACTAAACAACTGATTACTTTATTTTATTTATTTACATAAGGGTCAACAAAGAAGATTTAAACAAACCAGACTACCTGGGTGTTCAGTTTCTGCTTTAAGACACCCCATGCAAGGAGGGTGCAGATGCAGGTACCAAGCACATGGCAGGGTTAGTAAGTAGGTTAGTAAGCATGACAAGTTCCCGCACCAAGACACCACATCAAACCACACCGATCACAAACACAACATAGATTTTGGGATGCCTATGATGGTTCTCATACTTCTAACAGATTTATAACCATGTAAAATTATAATGAAACCTGTATTTTATTGTATTACTAATTCAAATATTAATCTACGACAGATTTCCCATGCAAGAGAACATATTTCTGATGTCAGGCAGATTGCCAAAACAAGTTGAGGATATTATTTCATGTTCAAATCTAATTTATAGCCTCATGATGACAGCATTTAAACGGAATCATTAAGTGATGAAGCACACTTTTGAAGACTGCTACGGGTAAGTTAACGAATGAAAATCGCAAATTTTGCTTAACTAGAATTCAACACAATGACACACCTTCTCTAGCGTCGACATGAAAGAGGATGCAAAGACCGCCGAACGGGGCCGCCGAGGGGAACCATTGCTCCCCCTGGTGGCAGAACTGCAGCGGGAAGTCGGCGAACTGGCACGCCGCTTAACATGTGACCGAGCCAGGTACAGCAATGACCCGAAGCCAGAGAGAATGTTAGTCTGGAAGACAGGTAAGTGGGTTAGTCTGGAAGACAGGTAAGTGGGTTAGTCTGGAAGACAGGTAAGTGGGTTAGTCTGGAAGACAGGTAACTGGGTTAGTCTGGAAGACAGGTGAGTGGGTTAGTCTGGAAGACAGGTAAGTGGGTTAGTCTGGAAGACAGGTAAGTGGGTTAGTCTGGAAGACAGGTAACTGGGTTAGTCTGGAAGACAGGTAACTGGGTTAGTCTGGAAGACAGGTGAGTGGGTTAGTCTGGAAGACAGGTAACTGGGTTAGTCTGGAAGACAGGTAAGTGGGTTAGTCTGGAAGACAGGTAACTGGGTTAGTCTGGAAGACAGGTAAGTGGGTTAGTCTGGAAGACAGGTAAGTGGGTTAGTCTGGAAGACAGGTAAGTGGGTTAGTCTGGAAGACAGGTGAGTGGGTTAGTCTGGAAGACAGGTTAGTGGGTTAGTCTGGAAGACAGGTAAGTGGGTTAGTCTGGAAGACAGGTAAGTGGGTTAGTCTAGAAGACAGGTAACTGGGTTAGTCTGGAAGACAGGTAAGTGGGTTAGTCTGGAAGACAGGTAAGTGGGTTAGTCTAGAAGACAGGTAACTGGGTTAGTCTGGAAGACAGGTAAGTGGGTTAGTCTGGAAGACAGGTAAGTGGGTTAGTCTAGAAGACAGGTAACTGGGTTAGTCTGGAAGACAGGTAAGTGGGTTAGTCTGGAAGACAGGTAAGTGGGTTAGTCTGGAAGACAGGTAAGTGGGTTAGTCTGGAAGACAGGTAACTGGGTTAGTCTGGAAGACAGGTAAGTGGGTTAGTCTGGAAGACAGGTAACTGGGTTAGTCTGGAAGACAGGTAAGTGGGTTAGTCTGGAAGACAGGTAAGTGGGTTAGTCTAGAAGACAGGTAACTGGGTTAGTCTGGAAGACAGGTAAGTGGGTTAGTCTAGAAGACAGGTAACTGGGTTAGTCTGGAAGACAGGTAAGTGGGTTAGTCTGGAAGACAGGTAAGTAGGTTAGTCTGGAAGACAGGTAAGTGGGTTAGTCTGGAAGACAGGTAAGTAGGTTAGTCTAGAAGACAGGTAACTGGGTTAGTCTGGAAGACAGGTAAGTGGGTTAGTCTGGAAGACAGGTAAGTAGGTTAGTCTGGAAGACAGGTAAGTGGGTTAGTCTGGAAGACAGGTAATTTAAGTGGGCTAGTCTGGGAAAAGGGTAAGTGGCTGTGTAAGTAGGGTCTGGAATGGTAAGGTAAATGGCTTGGTCTTGAAGAAAGGTAAGTTGGTCTTGAAGTAGGGTAAGTGGGTTTGTGGAGGAGGGGTGCCAGACAAAGCAGAGCCGAGGTCAAACATTACCAACGGTGAAAGCTGTCCAAGGGGGGGTGGGGGGGGGGTGGGGGGGGGGGTGGGGTGGGAGGGTTGTTCAGACATGCAGACAGACTGCCTCCTAAGTTCAAAAATATTTTAAAACCACTTTGTAATCATGCTTACTCAAATATGTGTTACATTGTGCAGAGATTTTAATTGCAAAAACGTTGCATTTACAAATTAACAATTGAATGGTGCTACAAAGATGTACTAGCATTTAAAATGTTTTTATAACATCTGCTCTGACTTTCTATTGTGACAATTAAATTTCTTCTGTCACATCTGAATCCAAGACACAGTTACAGTGATTACTCCCACTCTGTCAAGTTAATTAAGTCCGCAATGTCTTAAAGACCAGTATTCAAAACATTATATTCTTGCCATGAGAAATTCAATACAAAAATGACTTCAAACAACCTGTAAGGGAGGCGTTTATTATTTTATTCTAAAAGAGCACAACTTGATTACAGAAATGTGTAGCTCAACCATGTAGGTAATGTTTGATGAAATAAAATATTTAAAACCTACTTTTAGATATCCCTTCCCTTCTGGGTCAAAGGTTGGTTAATTTACATGTTTAATTGTTCTTCAAAGCCAATTAAAAAAATAATAATAATAACAACTTTATTGTACACAGCACCATGTATCCAGATATATGTCTGTTCAAAAGTACTTTAAACACAGAATCATTATAAAAATATATTATACCACAATTATTCTATGTAAAATCAAATACTTACACAGTCATAATAATATATAATCATTTATAAAAAAAACTTACGTAAAATGTACGATATATTATTTTCATAATTTGACCAATACACAGAATAAAAATTTCTCTGGAATTGTACTCTCAGTGTGAAGTATGAGTGGGTGGGTGACTAAGTTAGTATGACGCATTAGTGTTAGTATGACACATTAGTGTTAGTATGTACAATGTGTTAGTGTGCAATGTATGTTGTTAATCTCACCTCTCGTGTGGGCGTTGCCTCTGTTTGGCCACCAGAGAGAGCCACTGGTGTCGGTTCAACTACAAACACCCCCGATGATCTGTTGCTGCCGGGGGGTGTCGGGGTGGGAGACCTAGGGGTCACGAGGTCAACAGGTCAGAGTGAATACGAATAAAAAACTGTGTGTTTCTCCATGCTGTCATGTGAAACGCCATGCAAAATATTTGGACAGTGTCAAGTTGAAATAAAATTTGAGTTTGAGTTAAAGTTTGAGTTTGAGCTAAAATGTCAGTAACGTTAATTACTGTTTTCTCGCTTTTCCGTAAAGTTCTCAATGATCCTACTGATAAATACAGTGATTTTATATTAATAAAAATATTGATTCAGACTCTTGGCAAATAAACGACCGGACAATGTTTTAATACAAATCTTTGTGTCAAAAGCCCTTTCAATAAAAAGCTTATCAAAACATTACTTTTGTTGATGCCTAACCATGTGAAGCAGCCGTACTTACGATGACAGAGATGAGGCACTGTGGCTGCTGTTGGCCGCCAGCAGCTTGGAGACATCAGCCAGACGCTCCATATTTGGTGAACCCTGAGAGGTAAAATATCTCATTGTACTGGTGTATCATTGTACTGGTGTATCATGTACGGGATATTCACAGCCACATCACAACTGGTGTATCTTTATGTGAACTGCACCTCAGGAAGATGAACTTAGTAGAGAGGGTTACACTGGCAGTCTTGTGGTGTTTTATGCATCATTTCCGTCTGCCCATTCCTTCCTTGTGTGTCACTTTATCGTCATCCAAATGACATCTAATATTTGTTAATTTTTCATATTGTTTCAGTGGAGGGTAAATCCCATCCTACCATTGGCAGCATAACTATGTTTAACCATGTGTATACAAATTATTGATACATTTAAAACAAAATGGTACATTTGGTAAATATTAATCAGTTGCAAGTTGCACATTAAAAAATGTGATTAATATTCTTATCTTACTCAGAAACTGAAGATCACAAAGACTTCAAAATACACTAATGAAGAGTCAAACATATGACCATGTGACTAAATGTTCAGGTGATCACGTGATCAGGTGATCATGTGACTCACGGATGCTTTGATGCCCTGCTTCATAGTGTGGAAGAGCTCCACCAGGCGGTCGTGTAGAGGCTGCATCTCCGGGGCAACGAGTCGACCATGGAGGGTCAACATGCCGTCCAGAATCTGAACCTGCACCACACGTACGACTTTCACTGACTGTCATGCCTAAACAATTTGGCTGGCTCGATCACAATCAAATCAATTAAAAAAATTGACATACCTTACTATTATTTCATAAAATGGAACATTTACAAAATTCTAATTGCACCCATGAATGTTTACAAAACATTCTGTCTCATAGGTATCATTCACAATTTTAACTGTCTTTATTCAATGAAAAGGTGAACTCATCAGTTCACTTAGAAGTTAGTATTTCTTATTACTTATTACTAATCTCTTGATCTGACACATATACCGACCTCTGACCTGTGACACATATTTCACAGACCTGTTCCAGAAAGAGAGCCTTCAGTCGTGCTGTGTGTCCACCAAACTGAGGATGTGTCACAGCGAATTCTTCACTGAAAAATGCCTGCATCAGAGAAAGGACTGGTGTGAATAACAACAGAGATCACTCATACAAACTGAGAGCTTGAAATTACTTGGTCAAACAATATGGAAAATATTGTTCATATCTCTAAAATGTGGTTATATTGTAAGATTTAGCACTGGCTTTGGACCATTTTATTAGAAACAAAACTCTGGACATTTCCAATGAAATGTTCCAAAGTAAATGCTAATTCTTACAATTTAAGTTGGTCAAACATTTGTAAACTATTCATATATCTTTTACAACTTGGTCTGGTCTATCTAAACATAATTAATAAATGACAATGACAACAAAACAATATAGCATAATTACTAATGCAACAAAAACACAATGTTTCCTTGCAAAGATGATTCCAAAACACTGACTGACCTGGCTTTTTATATCACTGGTACTCTAAATCAATCTGGTACATGTTGACAAAACACAACAACTTACATCCTGGTACTTTGAGATTCCTCCGTTGACTGCGGCGTCGAGGACGCCATTGAGCCTCATTGTGAGTGGCTTCAGAGTGAGGTTCTTATTGAGCAGGTGTTGTGTCATCAACTGTCGTAGTTCGTTGTTCTTGGTCTCCATTGCGTCTATGGCCGTCTCTATCGGACTCAGTTCCTCTGTGTGCGTCTCGGCCACCTCAAACCAACGCAGGATACCGGGAAGCTCGGCCGATGTCCGAATGGTCGTCCTCTCCAGGTACAGGGTCTACACACACCAGTCAATGGGGTGACATAAATTAGGGTGTAAAAAACAGAACAATTTAAAACCAAACAGTGCTATAAAATTGAAACCATTGTCATCAAGGCTTTTGAGTTGTTTCCAGAAAGCTGCCAATGTTTCAGTTATTTGCACACACTGTCAAGCTATTCCATTATTTGGGTCTGCCACCATAAAGCTGCCCCTTTTTTTGCTTGCGAAAGTGTAAATCCCACACAGGGAATGAGAAAAACAGCTGTGAGCCCATGGAGAGGTGATCTGTATGTCCCCCACTGTGCTTGTGACATGGTGTGAATTCATCCAGTGCAAAGGTAATACTGTAGCCACTTCATGTGTATCTAACACAGGATGAATCGAATGTCATGGAACAAAGAAATATTTATCAAGTTGGCAAATGAATGATTACAAAAGTTCTTTTTGAAACAACTCTGAAGTTAACATACTTTCTATGTTTGGCAAACCGTGTTGATCATGACAAGGAAGGCGATCTTAAGAATTCTGCAAAGCAATGCCCTAAAAAGGCACCTGAGAATGTTGAAACAGAGAATAAGTTAACATCATAGCAGTGGCAAGAATAACATTATACTAATTACTACATAAAGGAATAAATGTTGACCACGCCCAGACTTACATCTGAGTCAGTCTCCCATCACTGCAAATGGCCCTCACCTTGAACTCATTGTTACTGTCCTTGACCCCTTTATGGAATGGCCGGTCAAGCTGGAAGTGGTCAACATGATTGACCCGGTGGAAGCTTCGGACGTTCTCTGGTATGTCCGGCCGGAGGAAGACAGAGGCTACCTTGGACAGTGGAGTGACCGTGCACACCTGGACGTCTGCAGTGGACGATGGTCAAGGCAAGAACCATGGACATATGTTGTTACTTGCATTGCTGGGATGTCAGACATGAATGCAACGGTCAAGACACATCCAAAATAAGAGACTCTACAGAGTAAAAACAAGTGTGGGAGAGTAAAATTAACAGCAATGGAAGTGTAGATATACTAGACGAAGTGCGTAGAGAGTTAATGAAGTATAGCAACAGCCTTGGAAGTGTAGAGAGTTAATATGAAGTGTAGCAACAGCCTTGGAAGTGTAGAGAGTTAATATGAAGTGTAGCAACAGCCTTGGAAGTGTAGAGAGTTAATATGAAGTGTAACAACAGCCTTGGAAGTGTAGAGAGTTAATATGACGTGTAACAACAGCCTTGGAAGTGTAGAGAGTTAATATGAAGTGTAACAACAGCCTTGGAAGTGTAGAGAGTTAATATGAAATGTAACAACAGCCTTGGAAGTGTAGAGAGTTAATATGAAGTGTAGCAACAGCCTTGGAAGTGTAGAGAGTTAATATGAAGTGTAGCAACAGCCTTGGAAGTGTAGAGAGTTAATATGAAGTGTAGCAACAGCCTTGGGAGTATAGAGAATTAATATGAAGTGTAAAAACAACCTTGGAAGTGTAGATAATTAATATGAAGCATAAAAACAGCCTTGGAAGTGTAGAGAATTAATACGAAGTGTAACAACAGCATTGGAAGTGTAGAGAGTTAATATGAAGTGTAGCAACAGCCTTGGGAGTATAGAGAATTAATATGAAGTGTAAAAACAGCCTTGGAAGTGTAGAGAATCACGGAAGTGTAGTGATGGCACTGGAAGTGAGGAAGTGTATACATTACCACAGAAGTGTACAATTCAAAGTGTAAAAACAACCCCAGAAAAGAGACATTGCTGCTAATGTCTATGGATGGTTGTGGACGTGGAATTCTGTCATGATTCATCCAGTTTCTTAAGATATTTGCAGACCATTGCATCCAAGGATGACACAAACAGATGACACTGTACAGCAGCATCAGTGTGACAGGGGCAAGGATACACTGTGCGAGACCCTGTTTGATGGCCTCTGAGGGAGGGTTGATGCTGCCCATCATCGATGCCTCGGGAAACTGGGCCTGTATTCGGTGCTGAAACGTCCCCAGTTTCTCCAGCTCCGAGCCTCGGTGGATGAACTCCTTGTTCTGAAACCGTAAAATAAAACTGTGTATTTATTATAGTAAATATATTGTTCATGGCTCCAGGAATGATTTATTGTAGTGTAATTAACTTACTTTGGAGTTTAATGTCGAAGCTGATTACGACGTTTCGATCCGTCAGCTATGGACCTTGTTCACGTACTGGTGTCACGTGTGTTGCCTCAGATTTATTGTTTTATTTATTCAACAGTATTGTTGTGTGGTAATTACATACTTGACATGTTGATGTTTATAGGAGACTTTGACGGACAACATTGCAGTAACTCTACAGCCAGAATAGCCACGGCATCATTCATTAATGCACATAGCAACATGTTGTGTTCATGTCAGCCTCACAAGTGTAGAGTTAGTCTTGCTTGGGGGAGGGAGGTTGTTGACTTATGAACTTTGTATGATACATTTATTTACAACATTGTTATTTACAATATATGAAATATCTGATACTCAAAGTTTACATTAAAGAACAAGAATCCAGAATATATAAGATTGTCTACATTTGTATATTTTCGAGGACTCTTTCAAGCCCTTTTCTCCGTTTGTTGAACAAAAAACGTAGTGTCGCTAATACATCATGGAACAAAGTTAACAGGGGGAGTTGTGCAAGAGATATTTAAACCACCCCTCTCTCTCATCAAATACTGAGAAAC
>OZ024854.1:56551997-56696997 GCA_964017155.1 Oasisia sp. SBJ-2009
GGTGGGATACTTCGGTTAAGGTGGGGTACTTCTGTTCAGGTGGGGTACTTCTGTTAAGGTGGGGGTACTTCTGTTAAGGTGGGGGTACTTCTGTTAAGGTTGGATACTTCTGTTAAGGTGGGTGTACTTCTATTAAGGTGGGTGTACTTCTGTTAAGGGGTACTTCTGTTAAGGTGGGGTACTTCTGTTAAGGTGGCGTACTTCTGGTAAGGTGGGGTTCTTCTGGTAAGGTGGGGTACTTCTGTTAAGGTCGGGTACTTATGTTAAGGTGAGGTGCTTCTGTTAAGGTGGGGTACTTCTGTTAAGGTGGGGTGCTTCTGTTAAGGTGTGGTACTTCTCTTAAGGTGGAATACTTCTGTTAAGGAGGGGTACTTCTGTTAAGGAGGGGTACTTCCGTTAAGGTGGGGTACTTCTGTTAAGGCACATTACTTCTATGAAGGCGGGGTTTGGGGCAGTTAATGACTAAACTTCAATAAGCCACAACACAGAGAGTAACACGTCTGTCATAGCTTATCTCCTCAGGATCATCTCAAGGTGCATATGGATTTGGGATAATGTGAGATAATTTGTATCCCCATCAGATCAACTGGTGTATTTAGACAATTTGTAGAAAACACAGAGCGAGGTTTAATTTGCTATTTTTGGAACAGCATAAATTTGGGACATCGAACATTGCCTATGACAACAGAAGTCACATGTCCTTGACCTTGTGGAATGGTGGTCTGATAACATGGATTGTCTGACGTGAGGGGGCATTGAGACTCCCTTGGAGATCAACACTGACAGGTGTATGACTTTGTGACTTACACATTGCATAGACACTCCCTGGTGGCGAGTAAGAGAAACATTCAAGTTATGTGACACTGTAGACTTGCAGCATTGACTATATATGCTTAAGACGCTTATATCAAGAGTCCTTTGCCCTATAACCAATTATACAAAGCATATATCAAGAAAATCTACCATAACCTTACACAGTCTACCATAACTACCAGGTAGGTTAACTATTTTATAATTAATTTTATGATGAATAGACTGATTAGTTTTTAAACAAATTGTAACCTTTGTGTCATATTCCATTTCAACATCAATGATATCTACTTATAATTTTTAATTGTTTTTTGTCCATATAATACTGGAACTTGTAAGAAATATTTTGTCATATATTCATATGTTATTATAATGTTAAAAGGTTTAATTATAATGGCAATGTTTTTAAAATACACAACTGCAATGCTGTGATGTAATCGTTTCTGTTTTATATATCTGCAACATGGTTATCTATAAAATGAAACAGAAACTGCAGACAAAAATAATGCAGTTAATACCTAGACACTATTCTATTTGGAAATTGTTGTGGAACATAGTATCTTTATACACACTGCCAGCTTGAGTCTGTATTGAAAATAACTGCTGTAACCTTAACATAGATAAGTGCTAGGAAGTACATGACAATAAGTGTTAGTAAAATATAACATGCAGCCCAACATGATTTAGTAAAGCATAGCTAGCTGCCAGTCACTTCAACTAGACCAATACCGCCACTGACAGAGTGAGTGTTAATGACAAAGTGAGTATCAGAACCAATAAGTGAACAAGAGACATGAGAGAGAGAGAGGGAGAGAGAGAGAGATAGGGGAGAGAGAGAGAGAGAGAGAGAGGGAGAGAGGGAGAGAGAGGGAGGGAGAGAGAGGGAGAGAGAGGGAGAAAAAGAGGGAGAGAGAGAGAGAAGGAGAGAGAGAGAGAAAGAGAGGGAGAGAGAGAAGGAGAGAGAGAGAGAGAGAGAAAGAGAGAGAGAGAGAGAGAGAGAGGGAGAGAGGGAGAGAGGGAGAGAGAGAGATAGAGAGAGAGAGAGAGAGAGCTGCACTCACATGGTGTTGAAGAGTTGCTTGTGTTCGTCGTCTCCCTTGTTCTCACTGATCAACACGTCCAACTTGTCTATCAACTCACACTCCACCTGCAGGGCACGGCACAGACAGGTGAACAGGGAGGCGAGAGCAACTGGGAGTGGAGAGAGGGAGAGAGACAGAGGGGGAAGAGAGAAGGGGAGAGAGGGAGACGGAGAGGGAGAGAGAGACAAGGCAGAAGAGAGAGAGAGATGAGGTGGGAGAGAGACAGAGAGAAAGAGAGATAGAAAAAAGGCAGGAGAGAGAGAGAGAGAGAGAGAGAGAGAGAGAGAGAGAGAGCGAGAGAGAGAGAGAGAGGGGGGGGGTGATGGACCATTTCACAGAGTAGGAGAGATGACAAGACACTTCTGGAATAAACGAGTAATGTTTGGAAATGACATATAACAACAAAACAACAAACAACTCAAACACAAGAATAACAATTTAGTGAAATCAAACATGATATTTATCTATGATAAACAATATCACCACTGATGACATACAAGAGACAAACACAGCACAAACAGCAAGAAGACAACACAGACCACACTGAATAGAACACAGACCACAGTGAAGACAACACAGACCACACTGAAGGCAACACAGACCACACTATAGATAACCCAGACCACACTGAAGACAACACAGACCACACTGAAGACAACACAGACCACACTGAAGACAACACGGACCACACTGAAGACAACACAGACCACACTAAAGACAACACGGAACACACTGAAGACAACACAGACCACAATAAAGACAACACAGACCACACTGAAGACAACACGGACCACACTGAAGACAACACAGACCACAATAAAGACAACACAGACCACACTGAATAGAAAACAAACCACATTGAAGTCAACACACATCACACTGAAGTCAATACAGACCACAATAAAGACAACACAGACCACACTGAGTAGAACACAGACCACAGGGAAGACAACACAGACCACACTGAAGTTGCCGCGAGCGTTCTGTTCACACTCCATCATGTCAAAGAAGATCGGCAGAGTGGCCTTGCGGAGTTCCGTCTCTGGCACAAGGGTCACCTCGAGGAACCTCCCCACCATGCTCGGCACAAACTTTATCTTGTGGTCTCCTGCAAACAGTCAGCAGCCATTCTCACAGAGTCTGTGATTGGGCATTGTTGCTTCTGCACCAGGCCCTTGCTTGTGATACCATCCCTGTTTAAATTGTACTTTCTCAGTCATATACAACAGACAGTTCTACGCCTATTCAACCTCCTACATTTCACATAGGACGACACAAAGGTTACTGTTACGTAGGCACAATCTAATGCTGTAGCACCAGCCAAATACTCTCGAGCCTTCTTAGAAACTGTGTTAACACGACAGCAGATTTCCATCACCAAGCAACCATTGAAAACAGACGTTGTAGGAGGGTAAATGGCACAAGTGGATGGTCGTGTCAGACATGGGGCTGGTCACTTCTATTTGTTTTAATGAAAACACATTTGATGTAATGAAAATCTGGCTGCTGCATGCAAACAGCTCGAGTGCCTGGTAATGGTGTAGTACTTTCTTAATTTATCACACAAATGGATCACACATGGTGCTAGTAACGACAGCACTGTGCGCTAACAAATATTGGTGCTTTAGCCATATAAACCACGTACATTTTTTTAACGAAACTGTTTACTTCAACTGGACTGAGCAATTCCTGTGGCATGCAGTTTAACACAACCATGTGAAACTGAGTGTAGACTCACCCAAACTTTGCCACATCGTTAGAATCTCATATCCCATGAGCACCCTCATGTCGCCATACCTACAAACATACAGTTGCATGCAGTGTTATCATCATGGCACAGCAGCTACATGTTATTATTAAGAACTTGATATATTTTATAACAAACTTCATTTGTTTTGAAATGATTAGTATTTGAATAAATATAATACATTTTTTTATTCATTTATTCAAAAGGAACCATTCTTGCAGACTGTGAAGCACAGTATATTCACATTTTACATGTTGTAGCAAAACTGTATTTAAAACAACATAACGTGTTTTTGTTTTATAATTGGCAAATCCCACTGGGTATCCTGCTAATGACATTGGATGCTGTGTGAGCTCTGAGCTTTGCTGCAATTCTTTGAATTTTGGGCATCCTGTGTATTTACCAGTGACGCTTCTATAATGTTCCATACAGCTAAAGTGCGGGGGAAACAATGTTCAAACTCTTAAGTGTTGACTGTAATCTGTTAACATTTGTACGGGTGATTTGATCTTGTGTAACTGTCTGCAGGTACTAAAATCTTTCTGGATGATTTTGAGTATGAGTAATAAACAGACAGAGTACCTGTCCAAGATCTTTTGTCTTGTAGCCTCGGAGAAACTCTCTAGTTGGAGGGCTGGCTGAGTGAGGAACGACACACACAGGCAGAAGTACCGCGTCCACAGCTACAAGTCAGGCACAGCAGTCAAACTTAACATTATCTCCATTTACAAGTCAGGCACAGCAGTCAAACTTAACATTATCCCCAGCTACAAGTCAGGCACAGCAGTCAAACTTAACATTATCTCCAGCTACAAGTCAGGCACAGCAGTCAAACTTAACATTATCTCCAGCTACAAGTCAGGCACAGCAGTCAAACTTAACATTATCTCCATTTACAAGTCAGGCACAGCAGTCAAACTTAACATTATCCCTAGCTACAAGTCAGGCACAGCAGTCAAACTTAACATTATCCCCAGCTACAAGTCAGGCACAGCAGTCAAACTTAACATTATCCCCAGCTACAAGTCAGGCACAGCAGTCAAACTTAACATTATCCCCAGCTACAAGTCAGGCACAGCAGTCAAACTTAACTTTATCCCCAGCTACAACTCAGGCACAGCAGTCAAACTGAACATTATCTCCAGCTACAAGTCAGGCACAGCAGTCAAACTTAACATTATCTCCATTTACAAGTCAGGCACAGCAGTCAAACTTAACATTATCTCCAGCTACAAGTCAGGCACAGCAGTCAAACTTAACATTATCCCCAGCTACAAGTCAGGCACAGCAGTCAAGCTTAACATTATCTCCAGCTACAAGTCAGGCACAGCAGTCAAGCTTAACATTATCTCCAGCTACAAGTCAGCCACAGCAGTCAAGCTTAACATTATCTCCAGCTACAAGTCAGGCACAGCAGTCAAACTTAACATTATCTCCAGCTACAAGTCAGGCACAGCAGTCAAACTTAACATTATCTCCAGTTACAAGTCAGGCACAGCAGTCAAACTTAACGTTATCTCCAGCTACAAGTCAGGCACAGCAGTCAAACTGAACATTATCTCCAGCTACAAGTCAGGCACAGCAGTCAAACTTAACGTTATCTCCAGCTACAAGTCAGGCACAGCAGTCAAACTTAACGTTATCTCCAGCTACAAGTCAGGCACAGCAGTCAAATTTAACAGTATCCCCAGCTACAAGTCAGGCACAGCAGTCAAACTTAACAGTATCCCCAGCTACAAGTCGGGCACAGCAGTCAAACTTAACATTATCCCCAGCTACAAGTCAGGCACAGCAGTCAAACTTAACGTTATCTCCAGCTACAAGTCAGGCACAGCAGTCAAACTTAACATTATCTCCAGCTACAAGTCAGGCACAGCAGTCAAACTTAACATTACCCCAGCTACAAGTCAGGCACAGCAGTCAAACTTAACATTACCCCAGCTACAAGTCAGCCACAGCAGTCAAACTTAACAGTATCCCCAGCTACAAGTCAGGCACAGCAGTCAAACTTAACATTATCCCCAGCTACAAGTCAGCCACAGCAGTTAAACTTAACATTTTCTCCAGCTACAAGTCAGGCACAGCAGTCAAACTTAACATTACCCCAGCTACAAGTCAGCCACAGCAGTCAAACTTAACATTTTCTCCAGCTACAAGTCAGGCACAGCAGTCAAACTTAACATTATCTCCAGCTACAAGTCAGGCACAGCAGTCAAACTTAACATTATCTCCAGCTACAAGTCAGGCACAGCAGTCAAACTTAACATTATCCCCAGCTACAAGTCAGCCACAGCAGTCAAACTTAACATTATCTCCAGCACTGACCACAGACAAGATGTCAACACGTTAATGAGATAATGAACTTGCATGCAGTAAGCGTCCAGTGGTTATTCACTTATTTGTAACCTGATCTTCAGGTGTATTTGTTGATTTCGTTGTTTAATGTTTTCATGCTGTTAACATTTACTGGTAGACAAGTTTTAAAATCTTAACTGGAGTGAAAAGTGACTGTATTTTACCAAGAAAACCCATTCTTTTTTAAGTGATCATTGACGGTACACTTCCGGGGTGTTTTAAGACAAATATTTGAAAATTGTCATACAATATATGATTATCATGTTAAATGTTTGATATTTTGTAATTACATCAATACTTCATAAATGTGAAAAATGCAATAATAAATACAGTGCATAACGTGAGTAAGGTAATCCTTATATTTATCTTTTGTTTAATACACTCGAAAATCTCTACCTCAAAGTCAAAGTCTGATCCCTTCAGAAAGACGCTGCTGAGCGTCTGTGAGAGAAACTGACTGGTGAGTAAGATCATACTGCAACAAACACATTAATAACTTCACTTACACAGTACAGTATAATAACAACATTCACTCATCAAGAGGTCGATTTAATTTGATGCTCAGAAACAACTTTTAATCCATTTAAAATTAGTCTGCAACTAAGGTTCCTGTCAAGGATTGATTCAAAGCAACAGCTTACTACGTTGGTTGATAAATGACAAATACTATGTCCAAATTCACGTTTCGTACAATTGTTATGGTAAATATAATGCAGCAAATAAGATGAAAACTTGAAGTATAAAACTGATGATTTAGATGTACTTTGAGACTGACATAATCAGAGTATTTGTGCATTATAAATTTATAATTACAAAAATCCCCATCTTTGCGTATCTCAATTAATAAATGTTTGTTCATTCCCTTTAAAAATTATCATAGCACAGATATCATGGATAGACATGAGAGTGGTTTAGTGTTTTTGACGTATTCGACTTGTCACGAGTCTAGACTGTAGAGGTAGTTACTTGTTGGTGACCATCGGCATGGCCCTCCAGTCGCACGGGTACACCGACTGTCTCACCAGCTGCTGAAGCAGGTCCATCATGTGGAGGAGGAAGTCCTGAACCAGACACACACACAGTGTACACGACAGTGACGTCATAACTTGTCAAACACGTTTCTATCACTTTCTATATTTCTACTTTTAGAGCATAAGATATGGAAATTTACATTTTTACTTGTATTTTGTATAAATGTTTGTGTGAAATGAACATTTATGATAGTATTACGATCCTACCTTGAGAGGTCGCCTGTCGGAGTAAGTCTCCACTAGGAGGCGATACTGTTCCTCGTCCATCAGTTTCAACATCGCTGTCAAACCTGCCACCAGGTGGCCCTGTAAGCAGTCGAAACCCGTCAACGCCCATTACAACAATGTCACATGTAATGTCATCTTTCTGGTGACATAAAACAATTTAGAGTTAAAATTAACAAAATGATAACCCCTGATTTTGTCGATGTGCTATAAAATCTGAATCTCTGAAAACGTGGTTTCTCACTGCACCATTAACAATGACAAATACCTTTCAATAAATGCTGAAGAAATATTTGTTTGAAACTGCAGATGTTCTGGTCTGTTTTCGTAACATTTGTCTACAAAAAATTGATTCTTGTTCCTTGCTCCTAAGAGTCAACTTCCTGAGGACACAAGTGCAACAGAACTCTACTGTTACAACCATTACACCCAGACGTCACATTCATCAAGGCTGCTAGTCTCGCTTAACCAACTCTCACGAGAAGACAGTCTGGTGACTTAGCCTGCTTTTGAATGTTATCTGTGTGATCGGCTAAAACGTGCTGCCACCTCACATAGCCTGGGCGATCCTGCCATAATTCCTTGTTCATAAACAACTGCAATTTTGACTTTCTGTTTATTTTGTGTTAATATAAATTTAACGTTGAATACTTTTAATAGCATAGTATTATCTTATAAAAGGTATATTCTTATTTTAACTTTATTTCACAGTTGGCCTTAGAGCCAATCAGCATGTCTACCTTTGTGCTGCCCTGGTGGCTACATTGGCAGAGCATTAATCTCCTAGGAGGATGTGTGGAGCCGTGTAATCGAGGCTACAAGACTGTTGGATACAGATTGTGGACAGAACATGTAGTATCGTTAACTTACAGTCACTGGCAAAATGCGGTCGATTGTAAGAATCACTTGGATTACTACATCCAACATGGCCGACAGGATGACATGTACATCGCTCTCACCAGGTGGCTCATTCTGCAACAAAAACGAACCGCATTTCTTGTCAATCATTCATAATCAATGTCATGAACTGGTACACATTACCACTACTAATGGTACAAATCTTGCTTGCTTCGGTGAAATGTTGGTCTGTTAAAACCCTCAATCCCCTTTTATCACCCACCTGTAGCCGTGTACCCGTGTGTATGTAGACAAGGATGTCCCCGAGGATGCTGGAGCACAGTATTGTCTCCTGCTTCACCACCAGGTGGCGCTTCAGCTGGGCCATGCACATCGGCAGAAGAATTTTTCGGCTCTCTGTCAATTCAGACAACATAAATCAGACTTACATAACCAATGGATATTCTTTCAAACAAACTGTCACAGCAAGGAAATGTTTATTTATATGTTATAATTGATAAATCTTAGCTATAATCATTAAGGGTAAGAGGACCTCGACATTACAGACGAATTTACAAAAACAAAGAAATAAATGTCTATAATGTACTGATTCGAAACATTCTTCCTAAATTTTTCTGAAAGTGTTGAACTGAATAGATGTGCTTTGACAATTTTCAAAAACATAGAAACATTTTGGAGAAACATCAACTGGCTTGACATTCTGCCGTGTTCCTGAATTATTTTCCACTTAAAATGTTTCTGTTTTGTTCCTTGCATAGTTAAAAATTCAGGAAATATTAGTGAGATCACCTACAATTTTCGAGAAAACTTACCTTTGCAACTGAACATGGGTGAGTTGATGACATCACGGATACACTGCAATTTGATTGGCCGAAGTGAGTCGGGCAGGTCTCGAGGCAGACAGTTCATCCAGGTGCAGAAAGTGTGAGACAGCTGGGGACCATCCATTAACTTGAGCAGGTGAGACAACATCGACGGGATCTTGGCCAGTAAAATACCCTGTCAAAGAGGGCAACAATGTGTACTAATTGTACATGAGTGGAAAAGTTAGGTTTGAAGGATTTTCAAGGACTAACACATGTTTTCAAGGATTTTCCAGGAACTACCTCGATTTCAAGGATTTACAGGACTCACCCCTGATTTTAAGGGTTTACAGGACTTACCCCTGATTTCAAGGGTTTTCCAGGACTTACCCCTGATTTCAAGGATTTACAGGACTCACCCCTGATTTCAAGGGTTTACAGGACTTACCCCTGATTTCAAGGGTTTTCCAGGACTTACCCCTGATGTCAAGGATTTACAGGACTCACCCCTGATTTCAAGGATTTACAGGACTCACCCCTGATTTCAAGGGTTTACAGGACTCACCCCTGATTTCAAGAGTTTTCCAGGACTCACCCCTGATTTCAAGGGTTTACAGGACTTACCCCTGATTTCAAGGGTTTACAGGACTTACCCCTGATTTCAAGGGTTTTCCAGGACTTACCCTGATTTCAAGGATTTACAGGACTCACCCCTGATTTCAAGGATTTACAGGACTCACCCCTGATTTCAAGGGTTTACAGGACTCACCCCTGATTTCAAGGGTTTACAGGACTTACCCCTGATTTCAAGGGTTTACAGGACTTACCCCTGATTTCAAGGGTTTACAGGACTTACCCCCTATTTCAAGGGTTTCCAGGACTTACCCCTGATTTCAAGGATTTACAGGACTCACCCCTGATTTCAAGGGTTTTCCAGGACTTACCCCTGATTTCAAGGATTTACAGCACTCACCCCTGATTTCAAGGGTTTACAGGACTTACCCCTGATTTCAAGGGTTTACAGGACGTACCCCTGATTTCAAGGGTTTTCCAGGACTTACCCCTGATTTCAAGGGTTTACAGGACTCACCCGATTTAAAGGGTTTTCCAGGACTCACCCCTGATTTCAAGGGTTTTCCAGGACGTACCCCTGATTTCAAGGGTTTTCCAGGACTCATCCCTGATTTCAAGGATTTACAGGACTCACCCCTGATTTCAAGGGTTTTCCAGGACTCACCCGATTTCAAGGGTTTACAGGACTTACCCCTGATTTCAAGGGTTTACAGGATTTACCCCTGATTTCAAGGGTTTACAGGACTTACCCCTGATTTCAAGGGTTTACAGGACTTACCCCTGATTTCAAGGGTTTACAGGACTTACCCCTGATTTCAAGGGTTTACAGGACTTACACCTGATTTCAAGAGTTTTCCAGGACTTACCCCTGATTTCAAGAGTTTTCCAGGACTTACCCCTGATTTCAAGAGTTTTCCAGGACTTACCCCTGATTTCAAGAGTTTTCCAGGACTTACCCCTGATTTCAAGAGTTTTCCAGGACTTACCCCTGATTTCAAGAGTTTTCCAGGACTTACCCTGATTTCAAGGGTTTACAGGACTTACCCCTGATTTCAAGAGTTTTCCAGGACTTACCCCTGATTTCAAGAGTTTTCCAGGACTTACCCCTGATTTCAAGAGTTTTCCAGGACTTACCCCTGATTTCAAGAGTTTTCCAGGACTTACCCCTGATTTCAAGAGTTTTCCAGGACTTACCCCTGATTTCGAGAGTTTTCCAGGACTTACCCCTGATTTCAAGAGTTTTCCAGGACTTACCCCTGATTTCAAGAGTTTCCAGGACTCACCCCTGATCTAGCAGTCCCTCCCAATGTTAATGATTTTCTAGGACTAACCCCTGATTTCAAGGATTTTCAAGAACTCACTGCGTATTTCAAGGATTTTCAAGAACTCACTCCGTATTTCAAGGATTTTCAAGAACTCTCTGCGTATTTCAAGGATTTTCAAGAACTCACTCCGTATTTCAAGGATTTTCAAGAACTCACTGCGTATTTCAAGGATTTTCAAGAACTCACTCCCTATTTCAAGGATTTTCAAGAACTCACTCCGTATTTCAAGGATTTCCATGAACTCACTGCGTATTTCAAGGATTTTCAAGAACTCACTGCGTATTTCAAGGATTTTCAAGAACTCACTGCGTATTTCAAGGATTTTCAAGAACTCACTGCGTATTTCAAGGATTTTCAAGAACTCACTGCGTATTTCAAGGATTTTCAAGAACTCACTGCGTATTTCAAGGATTTTCAAGAATTCACTGCGTATTTCAAGGATTTTCAAGAACTCACTGCGTATTTCAAGAACTCATTTTGTATTTCAAGGATTTTCAAGAATTCACTCCGTATTTCAAGGATTTTCCAAGACTGACCACAGATTAAAAAAAAATCCAGATCTGACCCTTGATTACAAGGATTTTTCATAACTGACCCCTGATTGTAAAGATTTTTGAGGACTTGATTTCAAGGATTAAAAAAAGACCTGGACCTGTTGACAAACAGAAGAGACAAATTTGTCTTCCAGGACCAGAACTGACCTGAGTGACAGTGATGATGTCGAAGTGTAGTGACAGAACTGACCTGAGTGACAGTGATGATGTCGAAGTGTAGTGACACAACTGACCTGAGTGACAGTGATGATGTCGAAGTGTAGAGACAGAACTGACCTGAGTGACAGTGATGATGTCGAAGTGTAGAGACAGAACTGACCTGAGTGACAGTGATGATGTCGAAGTGTAGTGACAGAACTGACCTGAGTGACAGTGATGATGTCAAAGTGTAGAGACAGAACTGACCTGAGTGACAGTGATGATGTCAAAGTGTAGTGACAGAACTGACCTGAGTGACAGTGATGATGTCAAAGTGTAGTGACAGAACTGACCTGAGTGACAGTGATGATGTCAAAGTGTAGAGACAGAACTGACCTGAGTGACAGTGATGATGTCGAAGTGTAGAGACAGAACTTACCTGAGTGACAGTGATGATGTCGAAGTGTAGTGACACAACTGACCTGAGTGACAGTGATGATGTCGAAGTGTAGTGACAGAACTGACCAGAGTGACAGTGATGATGTCGAAGTGTAGAGACAGAACTGACCTGAGTGACAGTGATGATGTCGAAGTGTAGAGACAGAACTGACCTGAGTGACAGTGATGATGTCGAAGTGTAGTGACAGAACTGACCTGAGTGACAGTGATGATGTCGAAGTGTAGTGACACAACTGACCTGAGTGACAGTGATGATGTCGAAGTGTAGTGACAGAACTGACCTGAGTGACAGTGATGATGTCGAAGTGTAGAGACAGAACTGACCTGAGTGACAGTGATGATGTCGAAGTGTAGAGACAGAACTGACCTGAGTGACAGTGATGATGTCGAAGTGTAGTGACAGAACTGACCTGAGTGACAGTGATGATGTCAAAGTGTAGAGACAGAACTGACCTGAGTGACAGTGATGATGTCAAAGTGTAGTGACAGAACTGACCTGAGTGACAGTGATGATGTCAAAGTGTAGAGACAGAACTGACCTGAGTGACGGTGATGATGTCGAAGTGTAGTGACAGAACTGACCTGAGTGACAGTGATGATGTCAAAGTGTAGTGACAGAACTGACCTGAGTGACAGTGATGATGTCAAAGTGTAGAGACAGAACTGACCTGAGTGACAGTGATGATGTCAAAGTGTAGTGACAGAACTGACCTGAGTGACAGTGATGATGTCAAAGTGTAGAGACAGAACTGACCTGAGTGACAGTGATGATGTCAAAGTGTAGAGACAGAACTGACCTGAGTGACAGTGATGATGTCGAAGTGTAGAGACAGAACTGACCTGAGTGACAGTGATGATGTCGAAGTGTAGTGACACAACTGACCTGAGTGACAGTGATGATGTCGAAGTGTAGTGACAGAACTGACCTGAGTGACAGTGATGATGTCAAAGTGTAGTGACAGAACTGACCTGAGTGACAGTGATGATGTCAAAGTGTAGAGACAGAACTGACCTGAGTGACAGTGATGATGTCGAAGTGTAGAGACAGAACTGACCTGAGTGACAGTGATGATGTCGAAGTGTAGTGACAGAACTTACCTGAGTGACAGTGATGATGTCGAAGTGTAGTGACAGGACCTGTCTGATCTCCAGGAAGACATCGTCCAGTAGTCGACGACATTCTTCCCTGTTCCTGTTCCCCGTTGCCCTAAAGAGTAAAAAAAGTGCAACATACAAAATAATGTTTGCTGCTAAATCAAGACAGAAACGTCTTCATTTGCCTCTAAAATGGTGCACTTTGTCAGTTGTCATAGTCTTCAGTTTTGATTTGAAGTGAATCTACCTGATGCTAATACTGACGACTCTATTAAGATATCTTTGCATTTTGATTTAAGATATTCTTCACATATCAAGTGAGCACAAGGTGGAAGTGTGCTGGTCATTCACTTGTGGACAGTGTTGTCCACCACATTCAGTTCTCACCCACCTGATGTTGAGCAGTCTTGACTGGACGATGCATTTGGTGATGTAGTCAAGTACCTAAGATGAAAGTCAATAGTTTCACATTCCATTAAATTTTGTTAAACTTCTACACAGACAACTGTGCACAAGTTTTCATCATTTCAGTTTCACAACGGCAAGCTTTTAAATACCTTGCTGCCATTACGTGTGTATGTGTGTGTGTGTGTGTGTGTGTGTGTGTGTGTGCGTGCGTGCGTGCATGCATGTGTGCATGTATATATATATACCTGTATATATACTTGTAACAGAGCAAACATTATATATATATATATATATATATATAATATTTAACATATATATATTGTATATATATATATATATATATATATATATATATATATATACACACACACACATACACACACACACACACACACACACACACACACACACACACACACACACACACATGTGTATACTGAATTCCAATATTTGAAGTTGAACTGGAACTAAAGTGAAGCATATCAAACAACATTCAGCAGAGATATGGTCTCAATAAATAAACTGCATTTTTTATATATTATAACTCACTTTAAAAAGTGACGATATTGAGAAGCACCAGTTACACACTCACTTGAAAGCACTTCTGGAAGAGCTGTTGGTCAGTGACACTGGGCACGGCCGAGAGAAACTCCTTGAGACAGAGCAGCAGATCTCTACAAGAAACAACCATTCTTGTAGAATCCCAGCAAACAAGGAACCATTTCTGAACCAATTGGCATGTGTCATACTGGTTCATAATTGGTACCGCTCCACCAGTACATGTTTTCATGTGTATTCATGTGAATACACGTGTTCTGCCTGTTGTCATGAGGTTTGACACGAGACATACTGGGTCAGAACTGGTACGGTTTCACTGGTACGTGTCATCACGTGAAAAACTCGTGATTTCACGGTAAACACGTGTCGACACACCAAATTTGTTCACAGAATCCGGTGAATTCACGTATGAAAACACGTGAATTGAGCCAGTTGTACTCGTGAATTCACATACAGAACATGTGAAATCACGGGTCGTTGTTTGCTGGGATTACAATATAACATTGGATATAACTGTCACAGCAGTAGTACTAGGTGACTGATTTATACACAAGTCTAGCTGAGAAAGTGACTCCTGTAAAAACCGGAGCAATATGATATTCACTTGTAGATGAGCAATGTTGAAAAATAGAGAAATATGACTCATGTGTGCGAGTATTTGGTATATGAGCAATGTGACTGAATTGGATGAGTCCTGCTGAGAACGAGAATTGATATTCACTTGTATATCAGCACTCTTGAGAAATGCGATTCACTTGTATATGAATGCTGCTGGGAAATTAGTAAATGGCTGATTTGTGTAATACTGCTGAGCAGAGAGATTCGTTTGTACATGGGTATTGGTGACAAATGAGCAGCGTGACTCACTTGTACACGAGTACTGCTGAGAAGTGGTTGTCTATGTAGGTCGACATGACAGGTTTGAAGTGTTCAAACTTGCTCTGCTCCAACATGTTGAAAATGTTTACCTGCAACAAACACTCATTGTTATGTCTTGTTCTCTACATGTCTACTTCCAATAGGGGCCAATGAGACAGTGTACACTGTATACTCTGCCTGCTCAGGGTGTTTTATACACCTGGTAGGAAGCAACTTCTGTCTTAAAAGTACAGTGGGAAAAAGAGAGAGTGAAAGAGGGAGAGAAGGGAGAGTGAGAGAGTGAGAGAGAGAGAGGGAGAGAAGAAGAGAGGAAGATAAAGAGAGAGAGAGGGAGAGAAATAGAGAGGGGGAGAGAGGGGGAGAGAGAGAGAGAGAGAGAGAGAGAGAGAGAGAGAGAGAGAGAGAGGGGAAGAGGGAGAGAAATATAGAGGTAGAGTGGGAGAGGAGAGGAGAGGAGAGGGAGAGACAGAGAGAGAGTGAGAGAGAAAGAGAAGAGAGAGAGAAGAGAGAGAGAGAGAAGAGAGAGAGAGGAAATGAAACAGAGAGTCTCTTATAAACCTCCCAGGCAATGTGAGGTGATGTGCTTTGCATGCTAATTTAAAAAGTTAAACAATGATGTATATTAATAACAAATGGATTGATATCAAAAAATCTATCAAAGCAAAACAAGTGAAAACTTTATCCACAAACAAGAGATGTTTTAAGACGAACAATGAATGAAAATGTACCAAAGTCTTGAAGATGAGGTGTGAGGACTCAGTGGGCGTCTTCCCCTCGCCTACAGAGAACATGTTGAAGAGAGCGTCCATGATGTCTTGCAGGTACTGCAAGGACACACAGAAGTGAAGATATACCTCGACTGATCAACCACATCTAGGCAGCTTTATCTTTGTACTGTGATCAGAGCAAACAAATCATAACCTGCTTTGTTCATCATAATTTTATTATAGTTACTCGTGCGGCCAAAATGATGTATCATTTGCTAAGAGAATGACCATCCATACGTTCATTAAAGTTGCCATTAAATAAGGACCAACTCCACATTTAGAGTATTGCCTTTTCTATATGAGACAACATCAAAATTTACTATTTACTTTTTATCTCATACAAAATGCATAATGATTCCTACTCTTATTTTATATGACATATCTTACGAAATCACGAAATATGTCGATTTCAATAAAGACGAACCTTAACAATTTCTTCGCCATCAAGATTCATGAGTTTCTGTAGATGTAGGCCAATCTTGTTTGGCTCCGACATCCACTTCAAGACAGCCAGCAGGTCAGCTGAAACATAACACACCTTGTCTCAATCACTTCAACACACCTTGTCTCAATCACGTCAACACAGCCAGCAGGTCAGCTGAAACATAACACACCTTGTCTCAATCACTTCAACACACCTTGCCTCAATCACGTCAACACAGTCAGCAGGTCAGCTGAAACATAACACATCTTGTCTCAATCACTTCAACACACCTTGCCTCAATCACTTCAACACAGCCAGTAGGTCAGCTGAAACATAACACATCTTGTCTCAATCACTTCAACACACCTTGCCTCAATCACTTCAACACAGCCAGTAGGTCAGCTGAAACATAACACATCTTGTCTCAATCACTTCAACACACCTTGCCTCAATCACGTCAACACAGCCAGCAGGTCAGCTGAAACATAACACATCTTGTCTCAATTACTTCAACACACCTTGCCTCAATCACGTCAACACAGCCAGTAGGTCAGCTGAAACATAACACACCTTGTCTCAATCACTTCAACACACTTTGCCTCAATCACGTCAACACAGCCAGCAGGTGGCTGAAACATAACACACCTTGTCTCAATCACTTCAACACACCTTGCCTCAATCACGTCAACACAGCCAGCAGGTCAGCTGAAACATAACACACCTTGTCTCAATCACTTCAACACACCTTGCCTCAATCACATCAACACACCTTGTCTCAATCACGTCAACACAGCCAGCAGGTCAGCTGAAACATAACACACCTTGTCTCAATCACTTTAACACACCTTGCCTCAATCACTTCAACACACCTTGCCTCAATCACGTCAACACAGCCAGCAGGTCAGCTGAAACATAACACACCTTGTCTCAATCACTTCAACACACCTTGTCTCACTCACTTCAACAATCAACACAACTCACCTCAATCACTTCAAAACTCATCATCTAAGCCACTCCAACAGTGCTCATTTCAGTCACGTTAATACAAACACAATTCATTGCATTCACTTCTACACAAATCAACTGCACCGCTTCGACACACTTCATTTATGTCAATTCAACATACCTCATCCTAATCATTTAAAAACACTTAATCTCCATCATTTCAAAAAACTTCATCCCAATAACTTGAACACACTTACTGATCTCCATCATTTCAAAATACTTTGTCACAATCATGTCAACACACCTATTTCAGTCATTTCAACACACTTTGTCTCAATCATTTCAACACATATTATTGCAATCATTTTAACACACACTTCAAAACACACAATCTAAGGCACTTCAATATACCACATTTCAGTCTCCTTCAACTCACCTCATTACAATCACGCCAGAACAACAACCTCAGATCCTATGACCCTTAAAATACTAATACTAATATTGTGCCTACACTCTTAGAAACCAAGCTCTGAGGCACATCAATACATAAGAGATAGTCGATCTCAGGATCAAAAAACAATTCCAGCTGTCATCAGATTGACTGAGTAGGCAAGGTTGTAAAGGTATGTCTTTAAATGACGGCGGAATTTTGCAACATTTTCAACTGATTTAACACTAGAAGGAAGAATATTCAAAAGAGTAGTTGCATCCAAAGTAAAAGCCCCAGTCACAATACTAGTCAATATTGACTTCAGGGACAAAAAGTAAATCAGATCAAGATGATCGAAGCTGGACAGGTCTTCTTACAGGTGTAAGAATTGGATGTACACACGATAGCTGCTTACTGGAAAATGTCTGTAAGTAATAGTACAAATCTTAAAGATGATACGATATCGGACATAATGATCTTGCTACTCTACCGTTCTGTGTGAGTTTGGTTGAGCAGAGCAGTGTGTGGATGAACATCATCTCTTTCTCGTTCCGGTGGAAGAACGCATTGCCTTGGGACCCTCCATAGCTGGGGTTGATTTCTGACGGAGAACTCGGCAGACCCCTGTACTTGTCACTCGACTTGAGACTGTTCGCGTCCCCACACTGTCAATGATTTGGGCTCATATTTACAAGTAAACTACACTCTGTTTTTTAGATCAAAAGTTTTAATTTCTCATATCTAAATTGAGGTGTTTCTGTAGAGACCTTCGTTGGACATTACAAGTCAACTTTCTCAGTATTAATGACGTCCAACAAAGTCTCCACAGTTAAAGGACAATAAAACGCAACTGTTTCGTGGCATACAACTAATAGAGTTAATATAAAGAAACAATTTCCACATATACTCAATTTTTTAACGCCAGCGGTTTACCAGAAAAATATTTTTGAACACCCAGCCATCCAAATACTATGCGCTACTCCATCTTAGACGAAGAATGACATCACGACGGTGAGACCCTCTCCACGCAGATTCCCTGCATGGGGTTTGGCTGTTGTCATGAAATGGCTGCAACTCGGCAACGCGCGTAACATGCTGATGACGGTAAATATAAAGTTGTCTATTATTGTTATCGCTGAAATCATCCCATCAACTGATGATACATGTCTATATGTCTACTTCAAAGCATTTCTCCTCAAAATGGACCGAGCAAAGTACTTGGACTGGAGGGATTCCAAACGCAAACGTGAATCCATTGCTTCAATACTACCGGTTGTTTCAACTATTATTGCAACCGTATGCTGAACAGTAAGGCATAATTACTAAAGTTTACCATAGATTTAACCACAGATTTAGATACACGTCTATAAGCAGCTGCTAGATGTCACGCCAACTGAACGAACTGTCGAAGACTCGAAGTTGTTGACCCTTAACAACGTCGCAGGAAGCTGACCGGCTTCAGCAGAGACATAGAATGCCACGCGCTGAATGGCCAAGCCAAGTTAACCCTTCACTGATGGAGGCGTCTAGACCATCGTGGATTTCGTTAGAATTTTAGACTTTAAAGTCACATTCTGAGTAAACCACTGACGTTAAAAAATTATGTGGAAATTGTTACTTTGTATAAACTCTATTAGGTATATGACGCGAAACTGTTGCGTTTTTTTCCTTTAATGACATCCAATGAAAGTCTCTACAGTTAATGACATCCAATGAAAGTCTCTGCAGTTAATGACATCCAATGAAAGTCTCTACAGTTAATGACATCCAATGAAAGTCTCTGCAGTTAATGACATCCAATGAAAGTCTCTACAGTTAATGACATCCAATGAAAGTCTCTGCAGTTAATGACATCCAATGAAAATCTCTACAGTTAATGACATCCAATGAAAGTCTCTGCAGTTAATGACATCCAATGAAAGTCTCTACAGTTAATGACATCCAATGAAAGTCTCTACAGTTAATGACATCCAGTGAAAGTCTCTACAGATAAAAGAAACATCTCCATATGAATATGAACAATTAAAACTTTTGTTTGATCTGAAAAGAACTATCCTGATAACTGTTCAGAAATAATACTCTGCTTTTTGTCTGTGAGTCTTTCAATGAGATGTGACCATTTCTACCATGTCACAGAATTATGATATCATCATCAGCAAATGAAAATGCAACACTGTCAAACAGAAAAATTGCCTTGGCACAGTGTCATATGAATGTATTCTTCGTCCGTTACATTGTGCATCAACTAATACCTAATTCATTTAATTGTCATTAAGAGTTATACCAATAAACACAACACATTTGAAGATTATCACTCGATGTGGTTCACTCCAACAATCAATCAATTAAACAAGAAAACTTGGACAAACAACGCAAGACTAACCTTATAGACGTAGAGTTCGTGCACTCCATCACACAGCGTAGTTCCATCATCAGCCACCAGTTTCACAAAGGCAAATGCGAAGAGTTTCTTTTCAGCTTTTTCCCTCGCTATGAGAAAAACAAACAAGGTGAATGCACAGGTTAAACAATTACATAATTAAACAAAAAACACTATTATTGTATCCAGCACATAAATGCACAATATCTCGTTGCTTTTATGATAACAATTACGTTACACTGTATAAGTCTGATCACACAAAATAATTAAAATAAATAATGATTTCAAAATCTTACTTGAGAGCTGTGTTATATTAGTGATACTCACTTGAGCAATGTCTGAATTCCAGTCTCAAATGAGCCCTGTAGTACTTCTCTATTGGAATCGTCAACTAAAACAAGAGTGACAGATTAACTACACCATGTATACACACATACAGTACATACAGACACTAGATGCAGCAGTATTGGAGCCAGTTGAATGTCTTTACTAAGTGGTGTTGTATTCCTGAAACAAAATCTACTATAAAACACTTTTTAAAACAAGAATTTTTTTTTTTCTAGAACCAAATTCAACTTTCTAGTAAACAAAATTGGATATACTTAAAAATAACGGAACTTTAAAAATAACATCCTATTTTGGATGACTCAATACTGCAGAGATAACACTTCCTCTTTTTCACAGACGATGGTGTAAGCAGTCTACAGTTAACCAAGCCGAAGCCTGACTTGAGCAGTACACCATTCCCATAACCCCACCCCTGTAACCCCACCCCTGTAACCCGCCCCTGTAACCCCGCCCCTGTAACCCCGCCCCTGTAACCCCGCCCCTGTAACCCCGCCCCTGTAACCCCGCTCCTGTAACACATAACCCCGCCTCCATACCTTGACTGTGTCGTTCCACCTGGGGCTGTTGTTGTGGTAGAAGATCACCCCGTTGTACTCCGTCACATTCGCCACTCCCGCCCCAGGGCTGATGCAGTTCTACAGCAAACACACAATATGTTACACTCTCTCTCTCTCTCTCTCTCTCTCTCTCTCGCTCTCTCTCGCTCTCTCTCGCTCTCTCTCGCTCTCTCTCTCTGTCTGTCTCTCTCTTTCTCTCTGTCTCTCTGTCTCTCTCGCTCTCTCTCGCTCTCTCTCTCTGTCTCTCTCTCTCTGTCTCTCACTCTCTCTCTGTGTCTCTCTGTGTCTCTTTCTGTCTCTCTCTGTCTCTCTCTCTGTCTCTCTCTCTCTGTCTCTGTCTCTCTCTCCCTCTCTCTCTCTGTATCTTTCATATACGGCATACAAAGATATTAAAACATTTCTTTCAACTTTTTATTCACAAATTTCAAAATGAAAAAGCAACAATGTTTGTTTTTCATTTTCAAATGTGAAGAAACAGAAACAGAAAAAAGATACAACAAACACTGTTTTCTTTTTCACTCATTTAAATCAGTATACATCTGCATATTTAGTCAATTTCGTTTGGTTTGTCTATCGCCAAGGTTTCAAGCCAACAACCTGTTCTACGCACCTGGATCACATTGCCGTCTGCATCAAACATTGTCACGCGCACCTCAATGTTCTTGGCGGCAGTTTTGGCACCTTTCTCAAAGTCACCTCGTGTCAAGGTCAGATAGAGGTCATTCCTCATATCACCTAGCATGACGAACAACAGTTGAACGCGTAGTCAGAAGTTTGCCAAAACTATCACACAATCTGTAATCTGCTTCACCCATAGCACTTATTCTCATTTCACTGAGGTCACCTACTAAAACACCATCACTTTTTAGTCTTGCATCCTCATCTTCTTAACTACCCAATTCCATCTTCTCCTGGGTCCTCCCATCACATTCAATGCCTCCCCTCTCACACATAGCCCCTCCCCCTCTCACACATAGCCCCTCCCCCTCTCACACATAGCCCCTCCCCCTCTCACACATAGCTCCTCCCCCTCTTACACATAGCTCTTACCACATCACACATAGTGCCTCCCATATCACATGCAGCTCCTCCCACATCACACGTAGCTCCTCGCACATCACATGTAGCTCCTCGCACATCACACGTAGCTCCTCGCACATCACATGTAGCTCCTCGCACATCACATGTAGCTCCTCCCACATCACATGTAGCTCCACCCACATCACATGTAGCTCCGCCCACATCACATATAGCTCCGCCCACATCACATGTAGCTCCTCCCACATCACATGTAGCTCCTCCCACATCACATGTAGCTCCTCCCACATCACATGTAGCTCCGCCCACATCACACGTAGCCCCTCCCACATCACACGTAGCTCCTCCCACATCACACGTAGCTCCTCCCACATCACACGTAGCTCCTCCCACATCACACATAGCTCCTCCCACATCACATGTAGCTCCTCCCCATCACTTTCTCATGTATCTCGTCCCCTCCTCACCGGGCATGATGACGTCTGAGAAGCCCAGCTTCTGTACGACCGTGATGCCGCGCAGCAGGATTGGCTGTTTCTTCCTCGCCTGCTCAATGTCCCCTTGCAGCAGCCGCAGCGCCACCATGAGACCTGCCAGTCACATGACAGTCACATGACTATGGGAGTGAGGAAGGTGATGTCACTACCCATTGAAAACTAATCAGCAACTTTTTAGAAAAATTTGAAAGCGGGTCTAAAATGGTAAAATGGTAATTAGGCAGGGATCACTGGAATCAGTTGGTGACCTGAAGTCTACAGTTTGCTCATCTCATACGAACACAATATGTAAATTCAGTCTGGTTGATAGAACAATTTCTTGCCACTTCTGTCATGTTCAGAGTCAGGAGATTTAGTAATCGTAATATGTAATACTAATAATAATGATACAAGATTAGTACAATGCCACTAACAAAAATACCATACTGTGAATGACTGATAATTTTATTTTCAATCGGTGGCATTAATTTTCACTATTTCCGATCGCCGAGTCATTGACACCGCATTTACATGAATCAACGACTAGCTAAATAGATAAATAAAGTAATTAAAAAATACATAAAATAATTATAACATGCACCTGTATATGAAACAGGTAAGAAAATGTGCATTTAAAAAGATAGTTTAGCACTGATATCTGTAGCGACAATTGAGGGGACAGTGGTTCAATTCCATCCACCGCCGTTTCGAAACTTAGGCAATTTCGTTTACCCCACATTTGTCTGTGTCTTTCAGAAGAGACACTAAAAGCCAGTGGTCCGTTCTATCTGGTGTCTATGCCAGGGGAAGTAAAAGATCCCACTACAGGTTACACATTTACCCCCAGTGGACTCACTAATTCTAGAGAAGAACTCCTGCGTTAGTTCAAGTTTGGGCTATTTGGAGGAAACAACCTAAGAACTAATGTGGACAACTTTTTAAGTGAATTTTGAATCATACTGATAACACTGGGTGATCGTTTTAACAATATGCGGCGGCTGCGTTGTGTGATGTTGTTCTACAGGAGCTTCCACGCACCACTGGAGGACTGGTTGGACGGCAGGTTGAACTTGGCATTCTGTTTCTTCACCAGACTCTCGTGCAACTGGGGGAAGTCTGTCTCGCCACAACTGAAAACACAAGTCAGGTCACGAAGGTTTGATGAGTCATGCTAATTAATCACGATAGCTAAGCCATGCGTAACCATGTAAGCGTAAATAAACATATATCACAAATACAAGACCAGGGTTGTGGGTGAACTTGTAGATCAGGTTTAATGTTTACAAAACATGGAATCATATACATAATTATACAGTAATCAATATTGGCAAAAACACGGATCTCACAAAACTACACTATTTTAGCATAGCTACGGTTAACTCATACATTTTATTAATTTAAATCGTTTCACACTGGCTAGATAATTATTGAGAGTATCTCGGATGTTTGTACTTGAATTATAACTTTTACTTATTATATTATTATTTACTTATTATTATTATTATTTAAAAACATATTTTCATTATTATTAAATAATCTATTGATATATTTATTTTATTTTACTGTTTTATATTGTATTAATATATGTGTATTATGTTGAATATTTATATCAACTTTCATTGTGCCTTTTCTTGTATTGTGCAGCACCACAGAATATTATAAATCAATAAACCTTTACATTTGCATTCACCCTGACTAGGCCTAAGGTTATCGTACTTGTGTAACACTGCTCTGGTTGACCGCTTTCAACACTGTGTCGTGGTAAATACAGCAAACTATTTCACTCACAAACGTGCTTGCTTTTCAAAACACAGAATTCACTGTGGCTCCATTTCTTGTTGTCTGTGTCGTCGTAAAGCAATAAACTGTTTTCACAAAGTGAAAGTGAAACTCACCAGTAGACCTTCATGTGGAACTCCCTCGCTTCCTCCGACTGCTCCTCACTCGTCTGGAGAATCTCTCTCAGACTGAGAACTACAACAGAACTCTTAGACTGAGAACTACAAGAAAACAACGGAGAATCTCTCTTAGACTGAGAACTACAAGAAAACAACGGAGAATCTCTCTTAGACTGAGAACTACAAGAAAACAACGGAGAATCTCTCTTAGACTGAGAACTACAAGAAAACAACGGAGAGTCTCTCTTAGACTGAGAACTACAAGAAAACAACGGAGAGTCTCTCTTAGACTGAGAACTACAAGAAAACAACGGAGAGTCTCTCTTAGACTGAGAACTACAACAGAACTCTTAGACTGAGAACTACAAGAAAACAACGGAGAATCTCTCTTAGACTGAGAACTACAAGAAAACAACGGAGAATCTCTCTCAGACTGAGAACTACAAGAAAACAACGGAGAATCTCTCTCAGACTGAGAACTACAAGAAAACAACGGAGAATCTCTCTCAGACTGAGAACTACAAGAAAACAACGGAGAATCTCTCTTAGACTGAGAACTACAAGAAAACAACACAATACAACTACAACAAGAGTTTCAAGAAGACACACCATTCTGACGCCATGCCGAGATGATAAAACAAAGATGCAATGACATATTTCTATGACATTAATACATTTTGCAATAGTTTCCCCAGAATGAGAACCTCTAGGAAAAGATCATGCACATTCAAAAATACTTGGAAACATGTCAATTTGGCCCAATTCTCTACTCTAAGTGAAGAATGGATAAGTGATTACTGTTCAATGAAGATCAAAATGATGTCAAAGCAATTCACTTCATACAGATATACTACATATTCATGTATAGTGAAATGTCATAGGGTATGATTATCTGTAATACATACATGGTATTATGTATTATTATTTACTGATCTACAGTAATTGACAAAACCTTGAGCAAATAAAATACAGCAGTATATTATCATTATGTAAAATTATAGTAATAAACGGCGACATGAGGAATTTGTTTACATAACGCTTATGGAGAAGAAATGATAGATAACACTGAGTAACAGCTATGGCGATAATCTGAATTTACATTGCCATGTACATAAAATAAATAAATAAACTGGCTATGTGACTAATATCACAGTATTCAATCGACATCTCTTACAACAAACTGACCATCCATCATGAAAAGATAACTGATGACAAACACCCAGAGCCATAGCTTTAAGTAGAGACCTGCCCAGCCACCATTTATATGGATAAAACCCATTGAGAATAGGTAGAAAAATCAGTGGATGGGGAGGTAAAAAAGTAAAGGACAAAAATAGGTCTTCAAAAATAAAATCATAAATATTATTGTCAGTTATGCTTTGAAAATTGGTGTAAATATGTTTGTGCCTTATTTTAGGTAATGAACATATTTAAGCAGGCACGTAAGTATACCAGTTAACATCAAATTGTCCACACAAAAATGCGTGACTGACCAAAACATTCCTATATAAACGCCTGCACAGAACATAAATTTAAATTGAGATATTATGAAAAGATATTTCAAAGAACATTATACAATATCCCCTCCGCACTAGCCAACAATTGCTTCTTCAGGTGAACTGGTTTTACATGTTGTCCAGCTATACATTGAAGTATATTTGACAAACCAACAAAACAAGTGTGCAAAGTGACCTGCTGACCTGCACGACCACCACTACTATCGCAGTTGGTTCAACTTGCCGTTTCCCGAAATGTTGTGTTGGAACGGAAATAGGAAACAATCAGATTACTGACTCAATATACTGTGTACCAAGATTACTCCCACACAAGAGCATACAGATGATTGAAAAACAAACTGTTGAAGAATCGATAAATGAGTCACGAATGTACTTCACTGTTAGACCAGTAACCCGATGGAATGTTCTCATGAAGAAGGTTAAACAATTGCTGTATAATAAAAATGTCCTTCTCAATAGAAAACTGTATCACGAATCACGTTTGTTCATGTTTAAATTTTCACCATGTGAATAGTGAAGTAGCATGCAAAGTTGGTTAAATAAAATGGTGCCCATTTTTGGTTAAAATCTTTGATAGAATTTACTTGATTTTTATATGAAGAAACTTGCATAAATTTCATTAGCATTATGATTTAGACCAGTTTTCTTCTTTTAATTGAATTATTACTGGATCAAAACTGAATTGAAGAATGTACAATATTTCTTTTTGTGAATACTTGGGTTAATTTGTTTCACAAAATGATCTGCTACAACCAAAAATTGAACTGACAGTGGATGTTTAAGAGGGGGAGACATGTGTAGTGTCTGGTACACACACCTGCGCAACCATACGGCCGTCGGTACATCGTGGTCGGTGTCTTCTTGCTCTCTGTCTCCCGCAGGCTGCCTGCAACAACACACACTCACCTACAGTCTTATCAATTTATAAAATCCTAAGAAATTATATGCATCTGGTACTAGTTCAATGGCTCACTTCAACCCCCCCCCCCCCCCACCTTCCAACCAATGTGTGGTGTGGGCTTGTGATTACACCTGTAGTAGGATCCAAAACTGTCATAATTTTGCATTAATATGTTTCCCTTGTTTGTAGCATCACATTTGGTGTCTCCGCAATATGTAGGGCTGACTAAAATACCCGTCTACATAATCATT
Organism: Oasisia sp. SBJ-2009; assembly: GCA_964017155.1. Taxonomy (NCBI): domain Eukaryota; kingdom Metazoa; phylum Annelida; class Polychaeta; order Sabellida; family Siboglinidae; genus Oasisia; species Oasisia sp. SBJ-2009. The sequence goes on from OZ024854.1 coordinate 56,578,830, forward strand.
TGGGACTCTACAAACTGCTTATTCTAAGGTAGTAGACAAGAAACAAGCAGTTTAAATAAACAACACTCTGTATATGGTGTTTACTGTTAAGTAACTCTTAATTTATATATAAATTTAAGTTAAATTTCACAGTTATAAAAACTTGTGATCTAAACAACACAGAATTTAAATATAACTCTAAGGCTTTTTCACTGTTGGTTCTCGTCAACATTTTAAATATTGTACCATAGAGTAAATGACACATTAATTTGATGAACAAAATCAACACAACACAACTAATCTTACCTAGTCTATATATGTGGGCGACAAGATAGACATCTCTCAATAAGTCTTGATTGCCCAAGTCCTGAAAATAAATTCCAATTTTAAACCAGTTCAAGAGAAACGATACATAGGAATTCAACACAATCATAATATTGTTATTGTAATTTAAATGGCACACACCTATTGTTATCGTGTTTATGACGAATAGCATAATTATTAACAATTTGACTCTAAAACTACATCTGTGACTTTTGTTTGTTTGTTTTCTTGTTGTTACCCTTAATGATTCTAATCTGTTGCATCTCTGAACTTATGTCTCTGGTGAATTTGGCATTAGAAATGTGTCTTACTTTCATAATAATGGTTTATATTATTAATAACTGCCTCAAAAAGGCTGTATTCCTAGAAATCTAGTGAGATTTTTAAGAATTGTTACTTCAGACAAAAACCTAGCCATCAATAAATAACTGTAATATTTTTAATGACATTATAGGGGGTAACATGAACCATACCGTGAAGAGAGAACTTGGGTTGTGCTGTTTCTCACAGTTGGTTGATCTTCCGTCTTTTGACATCCGGATCAGAAACCGCTCACTGGGCCAAGGAGAAAAAACATTGAACACCTGTCTATACACCATAAATAAACACCCACAGTTCTTTGTGACATTTGTTGTTGATGAAATCATTAGTGGTGACATCGATATTGTATGCATATAATAACTTTGTAAGCTAGAAACATTACAGGGGTAAATATCATACATTTTTATTGACACAGTTTTGTTTACTTTTAGTCATTCATTCACAATCCTTATAATATTTTAGTTTCTCACTTCAGGGTTTGACTTGTCTCATGTCGTGGTGTTGTCAATTAACCCAACTAAAGTAGATGCTACTTTTGTTGTCGCCAAGAGTAAAACAGACCTCAGACATGCCTAAGTACGAGTAACTTTTCTAGTCATAGAGACTGAAGTGCACATCGGACTTACCTGAAGCATGAGACACACGTCTGTTGTCATAGAGACTGACGTGGATCTTAGACTCACCTGAAGAATGAGCCACTTCTGTTGTCATAGACACTGAAGTGGATCTTAGACTCACCTGAAGAATGAGCCACTTCTGTTGTCATAGACACTGAAGTGGATCTTAGACTCACCTGAAGAACGAGCCACTTCTGTTGTCATAGACACTGAAGTGGATCTTAGACTCACCTGAAGAATGAGCCACTTCTGTTGTCATAGAGACTGAAGTGGACATGAGACTCACCTGAAGAATGAGCCACTTCTGTTGTCATAGAGACTGAAGTGGATCTTAGACTCACCTGAAGAATGAGCCACTTCTGCTGTCATGGAGACTGAAGTGGACATGAGACTCACCTGAAGAATGAGCCACTTCTGTTGTCATAGAGACTGAAGTGGATCTTAGACTCACCTGAAGAACGTGCCACTTCTGTTGTCATAGAGACTGAAGTGGATCTTAGACTCACCTAAAGTATGAGCCACTTCTGTTTTTATAGAGACTTAAGTGGACCTTGGACTCACCTGAAGAATGAGCCACTTCTGTTGTCATAGAGACTGAAGTGGATCTTAGACTCACCTGAAGAATGAGCCACTTCTGTTGTCATAGAGACTGAAGTGGACCTTAGACTTACCTGAAGAATGAGCCACTTCTGTTGTCATAGAGACTGAAGTGGATCTTAGACTCACCTAAAGTATGAGCCACTTCTGCTGTCATAGAGACTGAAGTGGACCTCGGACTCAGCTCCATTTGTGCTGCAGTCATAAGCCTTGAGTTCAAAGTGAAGATGATGCACGATGACTGCGTGACCTGGTCTCTTTGACTGATTGCGACGCATTGATCCTCGAATCTGTGCACATAATAACACTATCAGATAAAGAATACAGCCATAAGACTATAAACAAAGTGTAGCTTCTTCAAGTCAAATACATTTTTGGATTATTTGCTCAACTATTCACTACAGCACGACACTGAAGCATATCAACTACAACCTTTGTGAAATCAGTAAAAAATAATCCTTGTTTAAACATTGTCTGCCAATGTAAGTCCTGTGAACAGTGTCCCCTGATGTCCCCTGATGTCCCCTGATGTCCCCTGATGTCCCCTGATGTCCCCTGATGTCCACTGATGTCCCCTGATGTCCCCTGATGTCCCCTGATGTCCCCTGATGTCCACTGATGTCCCCTGATGTCCCCTGATGTCCACTGATGTCCCCTGATGTCCACTGATGTCCCCTGATGTCCCCTGATGTCCACTGATGTCCCCTGACGTCCCCTGACGTCCCCTGACGTCCACTGATGTCCCCTGACATCCACTGATGTCCCCTGATGTCCCCTGGTGTCCCCTGGTGTCCCCTGATGTCATCCACTGATGTCCCCTGACATCCACTGATGTCCACTGATGTCCCCTGATGTCCACTGATGTCCCCTGACGTCCCCTGATGTCCCCTGATGTCCACTGATGTCCCCTGACATCCACTGATGTCCCCTGATGTCCCCTGACGTCCCCTGATGTCCCCTGACATCCACTGATGTCCCCTGATGTCCACTGATGTCCCCTGATGTCCCCTGATGTCCACTGATGTCCCCTGACATCCACTGATGTCCCCTGATGTCCCCTGACGTCCCCTGACATCCACTGATGTCCCCTGACGTCCCCTGACGTCCCCTGACGTCCCCTGATGTCCCCTGACGTCCCCTGATGTCCCCTGACATCCACTGATGTCCCCTGACGTCCCCTGATGTCCCCTGACGTCCCCTGATGTCCCCTGACATCCACTGATGTCCCCTGACGTCCCCTGATGTCCCCTGGTGTCCCCTGACATCCACTGACGTCCCCTGACATCCACTGACGTCCACTGACATCCACTGACGTCCACTGACATCCACTGACGTCCACTGACATCCACTGACGTCCACTGACATCCACTGACGTCCACTGACATCCACTGACGTCCACTGACATCCCCTGATGTCCCCTGGTGTCCCGTGATGCCCCCTGATGTCCTCTGACATCCCCTGATGTCCCCCAATGTCCCCTGATGTCCCGGCCCGTCACTCACCGAGGCAGCGCTGTCTTCCATGCTCTTCTCGTGGATGCGGAAGAGCTCCACAGGACTGATCTGGTCCACGTCCACTTGCTCGGAGTCGATCCGGGGAACCAAATCCAGGCCCAACTTCCTGTTGGTGGTTAGAGTGAACAATCAGTGGTTTATCTCAACATTCTCTCTCTGATCTCTGCTATCTCACAGTCTCCTGTCTCCTCTGTTTCTCTCTGTCTCTCTCACATTTCTCTCATCTCTCTCATTCTCGCTCTCTTTCTATCTCTTACTCTCTCTCACTTTTTCTCTCCTTTCTCATATCTCTCCTCCTTTATTCTCTCTGCCTCTCCCCCTCTCCCCCTCTCTCACTCTCTCTCTCTCCCTCTCTCCCTCTCTCCCTCTCTCTTCCTCTCTATCTCTCTCCTCTTTGTCCTCCTTTATTATAAAAGTTAAGAATTGGCAAAACTGTTTGGGAATAGCTTCAGTGGAAATGTCCACCCCTTTGCTGTCTAACTGTTCAACTCCTATATAGGGCATTACAATGCTGGATCAGCATATGACAGCTGTGGTCACTCAAGCGTATCACCAACACAGAATGTATAGACATCACTATCTTTCACACAATGTATTGTATGTTTGATAAATATTGAGTCTACATACTGAGCTTGCTAAACGGTGAAAGCTACACCTACTGAAATGCTGTGATTCACAAAGAACACATTAACAGTCTGCATACCAGGTATTTCTGACATTTCTGCGCAACATCATCTGTGTGCTGAAGTACCAGAGCTCCAGGGTACCGACAGACAGAGAGGTCTACTCAGAGACTCGGTGAATAAACATTGGCCTACTGCACCAAGATGAAGGGGTAGGACGGTCATTACTGTGTGAGAAGCTGACATCCAACATAACCTGTCTCATCATCAGTTACTAGAGAAGCACATAATCAACAAATGAAGTGCCAAGAAAATGAACATTTGTGTTATCGGCTCTTGGCTGTAATGAATAAAGATCATCATAATGGAGAATGCATTGGTGCGTGTGTATATCTTATGCAGGTGTCGTGGCCTGAGATGTAGTTACTGACAGCCAGGGAGAAGATATTTGACCCTCGGCCTAGGGTTGTGTATACATGAAGCCTGGCAACAAGAAATGCCAGGCTTCAGTGCAGCCAAGTCATCTATAGACAGACAGGTACACTCTGTCTGTGGAGGTAAGACAAACTGAACAGTGTCTAACTGTCTGAAACAGCCAAACTGTTGACAGTAAATGTTCACATAGTCTGGCTTATGTGGCATGAGTAGATGTTCACAACTGCCTTACATGTTCACAAACCTATGTATGACAGTAGACATCCATATTGTCACATAATTATGTTGATAGTCCTCATACATACATGGGTACAGGCTCACAGGATATTAACAAAATGTTCTGTATGTAGTACTATGTATCGCAAACAGTGAACATTAATTTTCTATTTAGTAAATTATTTACCTCTCAAATTTGTTTTTCTGTTTTCTTGAGACATAAATAATTTACTAAATAACACGAACCAATACACTGTATCACAACATTCTAAGATTAATGTTCTAATTATAGCCAATCAGGAAGCAAGGAGACCATGAGTGCAGGTCTTACTTGTTGCCCCAGTCGATGCGACACGTGATGACGGCCTTGAGGTCGTGACATTGGTCCCGGGTCAAGGTCCCTGACATGAGCTGCTTGCGATACGCCATCAACTCTTGCATGAGTTGCTCCAGCAACGAAAACGTCGACACCCGTTCCTGTAGCAAACAAAGTGACAATAATTGTTGCATGATGGGAATATATTGTTTGTGGTGCCAAGATTTGGTCATTTATTTATTATTGGTTTATTATTCATTATTGATTTTGTCATACGTTTAATAAATTATGCTTCAAAGTTCAAAGTAAGTGAATTTCTTTAAAACAATTATTGCATGATGTCACAAGTCACTTTTGCTCATGATCTTTCAAGGCTGGGATAATTGTTAATTAATCGCCGACTTTTACAATTTCAAATGCCATGGCAAAATTACATGTGCATGTGACAAAGCACCCAGTTGTTTGACATAGTTCGTGTCTATCATGAATGATTACAAACGAGTACACGTGTCATTGTGTACATGTCCCAATGACATGACAACTGGCCCCATTCCCAGATGCCTTGTGCCAAATAATTATTTCTGATTATCAGGAAATATCTGCATCTAGGAACTGAATTCCCAAATGCTAATCATGTACCCCATTATGCACATGATTCAGTTATCTAGCAAACCGGACTCGTACACCGGGGGAATAGAGGAGAGGATTGTAGTCTTCCCTAAAATCAATACTGAAACTGAAAGATCCACACAAAGCTGCGTGTTTGAAAATGGATAATTCAACATCCCCTACATCATCATCATCATCATCACCACCACCACCACCACCACCACCACCACCACCACCACCACCACGACCACGACCATCAGCAACATCATCACCATCACCATCACCATCACCACCACCATCAGCAACATCATCACCATCACCGTCATCACCCCGGAGCCTGGATGAGTTGTTTCCATATGTGTCTGCTGTTCATGAAGGCTGAAGGCTGAAGGCTAGGGGGTCTCTCAGTTTAATGTCAAGATTTGTACAGATCATCTCGGTACATGTTTTCTTCTGTTTCTCTCTGTTCATCTTGTCTGTATCCACAGATGGACAATGACACACATCCTTCTGTGTCCTGACAGCAGTGACCAGTGCCCAGTGCCCAGTGCCCAGTGCCCAGTGCCCAGTGCCCAGTGCCCAGTCACCAGCCAGTTTCAAGTGCCTCATGTGAACCTTATTTGTGAGTTTGTCTACAGGCCCATCAAGTTCTTTACTTGCCAGCCTGTTGTTCCAGTGGAGAGTTAGACACTTCGTTAACATTCATGTTGTGGTGTAACTCCTGTCAGTTTCCTTTCCTTTCCAGTTGTTTCTGATGGTCCAAGCTTCAGTTCCATATAGACATATCCTACCAATGGTGGCACTGAAGATTGACAATTTAAGCAATCTTCTTATTTATCATTTATGTCTTCTATATCTGGTTTATCTTGTTATGGCTATGGCTATGTGTTGGTTAACAAATTGCACATGTAGGAATCTAAATACAAGAAGTCTGCCAAATTCATCAAGTGCTTTACCATTAGTTCTCCACGTTACTTTACACTTATCTGACGTGTTAATGGTGATGATCTTCGTTTTAGTCATACTGATTTCCTGTCCAACGGTTTATGTGTTATTCTCGACATTTTCAAGTAGTCTCTGTGCAGATCTGATGTAGTAACTTATCAGTTCTATAACATTCTGCTATAAATACATTTATTAACGCTTCATGTGTGCAAGTGAACTTAGTGAGACTACGTGTATATAAATACTTCATAAATATATTAGTAATCACACAAACCACACACGTTAGTGGAAGCAACCTACTGTGCCGTGTGACCAAAGGGGTTGATACACTATAGCAGCAGTAATACAATTTATAATTAATAACCATAAACACCAACCATAAATGTATGGCCATAGAACCACTGAGGACGACAAGTACTCTGGGAGTGACGGTCACCAGAGTGACCACTCTCAGTGCCAGCATCTAAGGTCGACTTGGCAATAATGTTCTGAAAAAAGCTGACTAGTTGAATAAGACTTGATAAGATCGTTTAATTCTATTATATATATCCGATTACATATGTATAATATTATATTACATATGTAGAGCGCTTGAGAGCAATTTTCAATCGAGTGGGCGCTATTATAAGTATTTTATTATTATAGTACTTTAACCATAATATGTACAGAGTTTACATATTAGTCAGTTAAAAGAACGTTGATGAGTGTTGAAAAAAATTGTTAGATATATCAAATGCCAAAACAACAACAACTTATTGATGATATTAATACCGCCACGAACACTCATGGTACAAGGCACATTCACGTAAAAGATTGCACCTAATTTCATAAATACAACCAAACTGGTGTGAGTGGGGGTCACAAGGTCATGGAATGAAAATCATAAAAGGTTGATGACAGTGTGAAAATAATAATAGTACACTAAGGAAGTGAATTGAATATTACAACAATAACATTGGGTGGTAGCTTTAACAATAGTCACAAGTTGCGTCATGTGATATCATGAACAGCCGATAGTTCTTGTTTTTGTAGACGTGAGTAATACGTAACTAGTGATGGAAAAGAAACAACTTTGAAATCCTTGTTATGTCGTGCACTGTATTACAGAGTACAGACACATGGCCATTGGAAATAAGGAACAATTGGACTATAATCCCTGCACATTGGTTACAGTGACAGCTCACAGCAGCTTAGGCTTCAGTCATTACACCTGTTTATTCATATACCTGTTCAATTTCTCTCAGACAAATTCAGCAATGCTGCAGAGTGCAGACACTTACAAACATTCTAAATACTGCCCCTGCTTGGCAGTTTGACAATATGTAGCAAATGCACTTAAGGTAGCAATAATATTATGTTTCTAATGATAATAATATAACCACTGAAAATTGTAAGGTTAAACAATTATTATACATCTTGCATCTAGTGGTGTTTTTGATTAATAAGTTTTATGATTTCACCCAATAAACAAAAAAGCACATTTCTTTTTATGTCTGTACAAACAATCTGTGAGTTCCAGCCAAGAACCACAACGTTACCACATACAGAACTATACAGTTTAAATATGTATTTTCAAATTATTAGTTTATTAAAAAAATATTAATAATAATAATAATATATATAAACTGTTTTACTATAGCGCTAATTTCCGCATGGCGGATCAATGTGCTGTACAAGACATATTAAATGTATTAATAAATATAAATTATATAAATTAATATAAATCAAATAAAATTTTGGTTTAAGATGTACACTAGTAAACCTTTGTATGTAAATTATATAAATCATATAAATAAATTTAAAATAAATTAAACACTGTTTTAATGATGTATAGTACTTAACCTCTGTAAATTATATAAATTAACATAGAATATAAAATTAAAACATTGAGTAAATCTGTGTATGTAAATTATCTATACATTAATCTAAAACATAAACACTGATTAAAACGGTGACTGACCACAAACTGTCTCTTCCAGATGATGCCCCACTCCCGCAGTACGTCGGTCACTTCCTTGACCACACTGTCCTCCACCGGGGTCACTGTCTGGTGGGGCCTACAACCACACGTCACATGACGTCACATGACCATGTCACATGACCATGTTAGTCCATGTAAAATGATCATATGACAAGGCCAGGACAACCCGTCTCTGTGTTAATCTGCTCTTGGTATATTATGTTGTTCCTCTTATTTTGGCTGACTGGCATGTTATATACCATTATGTATTACTTTATTGAAATAGAAAATATATAATGTATACGTGTTGTTATGGTTATTGAAATAGACCAATGAATTATTGATTGATTAGATGTGCATTTGTATCAGCTCCTGACAAGTAATGCAATCATAAAAATTGTTAATTCGATCACAGTTACCTAACACTTTGTGGTTACTGCATGCAAATCTTGCTCCGATGACTTCACAGACGACCATAATTATGTAGAGAAAATTTAATCATTCAGAAAAATAGTGCTATTTTTCTGTGATTAATCAGATCTACTAGCCTAAGTTAAAGCTGAGTAACATGCACGGATGACTGGTATCTTATTTGATTCTCAGAATTATTTCTTAACCTATTTTGTATAGTTATACAAGAAACCTTACATAACATTACAAATTATACTTATCATTTCAGTGAAACATAAACAACTTTTTTATTGAAGGCTTTGGATATCCTAACATTGTTTTTATTAGCATTATAGCAAAGTATTGCAAATTTAAGTGTCAAATGTTTGCAACAGTGTGTGTCCTCTTGGAATAGACTGTACAAAAATTGCATATTTTAATTTGCAAATGGAAATACATATAATAAATTATGTCTAATGTAAGCTTCCTGAATCCAGTGTAAACAAATATTTCATGAAATATACCTGGCTCATGTTTACTTTGATGAAGTTTTTGAAGGTATGACAGTATGAGTTTACATCATGGTTTATGAATTATATCTTCAGTCTTTTCTTGCTGATGTGATGTCAAATTATATCATGCATGCATTTTAATGGATACATAATTATTCTGCAGGCATAGATAAAACTGAGTTTCAGTGTACATAAAACATGCATTACTAAAAATGTCACATCATTTATACATTCAAATATAATCAGTCTAGTAGCCTTCATTCTGTGGCAGTCTGCCAATGGCACAGCCAGCCAATGAACGCCAGCAACACATGACACATTCGACCAATGAACATCATAGCAGATGTCACAATTGGCCAATGAACATCAGCGGTACATGCAGGATGATGGGCAGCAAACAGCAGCATGCCTTAAATCAAATGAATTCTCTGGTAGAATTCAGTAAGGGAATAGCATCATATAAACAGTGATATATGGAGTCTAATGCCTAAAGCTAAGATTCCATATGTAGGGATGCGTCATGCGGATGTGGCAACAAATGGCTACAATGGGGACACATAGAGATAGAGTAATTCCATATGCTCGGATGCTGTTGCAGTTTGCATGGTGAGGATGGGGCAAACTGAATAGGTCAATGTAGCGATTCAAAATGTCACCACACACAAATCGGATGGGAAATTCAAAGAGTGACGTCATTTCCCCAATTTTTTAATGGCGGAAAGGTATTAGCAGGACGGTAATAGTATACTGTATCTGTCATCGAGGAAGTGTGGCATTGCTAAAACTGCCAACAGTTCAAGTAGGCCTAGAAGTTGTAAAAGACGAAGTTCTCATCGTGCTGTAGTTCATGGACTATGTTATGACTGTACGGTCCAAACTGACTATGTTTCTAATTATGTCGTGAACCCACCAACAGAACCTTCACCTTCGGCTTGGCATCATCTCGACTTATCATAATATAATCCTTTTAGTATAACATCACACGTACATGTAACTATTATATATATATATATATATATATATATATATATATATATATGTGTGTGTGTACATATATGTGTATGAAATTCGATGCTTAGAAATCGATGCTGGTTGTAAAAATAAACTATTAGTAAGGGAATGCTACAGTGCTCCCATTTCGCATCGCTGTCAAAATTAAGCTAAATGCATTGCGTTCCGCAATGTATGGAATCACTCGAGATGCATGATGCTTGACATATCCGCAAATCGCAGCCGTATCCGCATGGAATCTTAGCTTAAGAATCATTATTAAATGGCCAATTTACCATCTGGCCACACATCTCTAGCTATATACAGTACTATATACACAAGGTGCACTAGCTATCTTAAGTACAGCCTCTCTGATTCCTGTCAGCAACAAACTGCATGCTTGTGAATTATATTAATGTTAATAAGAAGCAAAAGCAATAAGCTAATTTGAATGGGTCATTCCACATAAAATCAATTCATGCTTTAATCTCCTGACCTCAAGTTTGATTAAATTTAGCACTGTATGCGTGGACGAGAAAATCAAAATTGCAAATTAAAAAAATGTAGGTCAAATATTATTCCAAGTATAGGTAAAAAATTAATGAAGTTGGCACAGAATTACACATTAATATTCATTGTGTCGCTAATAAATCTAGAAAAACAAGTAAGACGTTATTGGAAAGCTAGCAAGTAGACAAATGTGTATACTGTAAATATTCTTTTCTATAACTGTATACATCCAAGCAACTGTACTTGTTGAACTTTGACCCTGAGCAGGGTCGACCTAATTAATTCTACCCAGCACTCCTCAATGACTGAAGGCAGGTGTCACCACTTTAAAATGTCACCTCCATTATCCTAGATAAATAAATGAGCATGCTGTTAGGAGGTGCTGTTATTGATCACCGCGAACAATTACTTTAGGAATGCAGGCACTATGGAGGAAAGCGTAAATATATTATGGAAACAGGATGCTGGGTCGGCCGCAAGCATACAGACTTTTTTAACGGAGTCCGTGAACTTGTGACAATCACTGTCGCCCTACGCCTACAAATTAACACAAACAACTTCCTCGTTAGCATAAGAATGCATAGATAGATAGACAGTAGCAGTTTGAACTCTCCAAGGGAACATAACATATTTATTATTATATTGTGGTTCTTTTAATCGTGAAGGAAAGAATAAATATCAACATAATTCCATTTTTAATTGTGACCATAACACGGTGCACACAAGTTACTTATCATCTGAATGAGCAAGTGAAATAAACAGCTTCATAACTATCTAAATTTTACATTCTTCTGTCAAGTGTGCCCTGTGATGTGTCTGTCGGTGTCTCGGTGTCTCGCTGCAGCGTGCTACTGACACTGACAGCCAATTAAAATACCACCACTGTTGAACACAGTCACCTTCGACAACACTGACTAAATCATGTGAATATATCTTAAAATGAGAAGACAGAAAGCAAGACTATTCAACAACAAGGTCTTCCTTTTTCACACACTCACCGACAATTTAACCCCCGCAAGTATAGTTTAAAAACAAAATCATTGGAGAAACTATACATCGTTTTTTATCGGATGCGATCAGTATTCAGTCAAAAATGGCAAAAGTGATTTAACAGAAGTTAGTGACACTCGAGGTCACAGAGGTGACAAGTGTGAATTGGACCACTTTTGCCATTTCTGAAGGTACACGTGTATTACCATGGTAATTTAATAGATTTTCCAATACTTTGATCAAAAGAATAAACTAAACCAGATCCAAATAGTTAGAGATTGTACAACAATTTCAATTGGCTAACTGAAATGCAGCTACTGTGGTTGAAGGTATTTTTATAATTCAAATGCAATCTACCCTAAGTCCATACTGACCCATTGTCCTACATTTTAGATCTCAATTAACAGTGTCATATGTCATGCAGTGAAGGGTAATCAAATGGAACTTTTTGGAGCTGTCCAAGTGCTGCAACTACCTTACTATCAATACGGCATCAGTCTGAGATGTAAAATATTTATATAAATCGCCAGACGGAATGGCGTCTGATTCCCCTCCTCCATTTGAAAGTGAAAGTGCTTTTGTTTTGTATCAGACACCGACATTCTTTGATGATCCTGCATAAACACTAACAAATTCGATGTCCAGTTAGCCAATGAGAATTGTTGTACATTTCCCTGGAAGCAAGCCCAACGCTGGCAAATATTTCTGATTACTGCTTGTACTTAGACAGCAGGAATATGTTAATAATGACACACCAACAAAACTACATGTTTCCAAAGTGTGAAAGTGAAACATTACGTACCAGCAGTGTAGTCAGCATACTACCAGAACTAGTCAGTTTAACTGTACAGCAAGTTATATACAATTATTTTAATGGTTTGATATTAATAAATATATTGTGACAAGATTTTAATAGATGAGCTATGTGATATGATGTCACACTACATTTGGTGTACAGTATATCACACAGGTCTGTAATCATCAGGTGTATTACCCAGTTCTTATGGAATCATGTATTTGTGAATTCTTATTCCAAAGTTTAAATACTAGTATAGTCTTAATCTTTAGCACTACACGTGTACTAGATATGCTATTGATTCTTTATAACCAAAATATTGTTGATCAATTCTTACTTAATGTTAACTAAACTACGGAATTATTGAATTCTTACTGGCATAGAAAACTAATCTTTCTCTTGCATAACAGTTGTTTCTAAACGTAACCTTTCATCAAATGACACCGTCCCACGTGTCACCAAATATTCCTGTCTATAAAATAACTGCAAAGAGACATCTTTAAAATGCTCTCAGTTTGGGCGTGAGACGTGTACGACCCCTTGACTTCACTCACCCCTCCACGTCCACGCGACATTCCTTCAGGTGGATGAAGGAAGCAGGGAAGATGCCCTGGAAGAAAGAGGAGAGTGTGACAGAGACATCGACGGTGACGGATGAGAGCAGGAGTGAGTCAGAATGAGACAATCATTACCGAATGTCACTTTGTTAAATGAGCGCACTCACACTATAGTGACGATTGAGCCGACAATAACGAGAATTAATTAGAGGGTTGTGAAGATTGAGCTGTCATTGATGAGATAGACAGGCGAAGTCTTAAACACTCCCAAGTATTTTTTTATTTTGACGGATATCTTGTGATGAAATAAATCAAACAACATGACAAACAATACGGGGAAGAATTGAATGCACTTGTTTCAGTGACTATGAGTTTCTTTCCAAAACCCTGAGATATCTCACGTACCCCATGACCCAGTGTTAGGCAGGAAGTGTGGGGTCATGACAACTGGGAGAGTCAGCCTTCTGGCAAATGTACACGTTATGGCTAACATAGCACACAGGTTGATGACTTGATGTTATTAACATCTAGGGTTTTGCAAATTGAGCTACGAGGTGAAATGGCAACAATTTCTTGTGCAACATTTGATATGATCCCTAAGAAATGAAGGATCTTGAGCCTGACATTCCAATTACATGATCTCCATCAAGCTTCACCTTAGCAACCATGCTTAAATATACACATCAGTTACATGAGCAGCATACAGTGATACGTACACCTGCCAAATCTAAACTGCTGACCTGCTGGCCTTGGGTATTAATAACAATAATAAACAAGGCCAGAACTTCACCAGAAAATCTGGCTGAATATCCTGGAGCTTCACATTTTGTGGCAGCAAAGTTTTAGATGCAAGGACTGTATATTTGTTAATCGGTTAATGACTTGTATATTTTATTTAATCTCAACTGGGATGAGCGTAGCTCTAACAATTTGACAACAAACAGAAGGATGCCATGTACCGTAGAGCGCAGTGTCTCAGGGGTAGTCCTTCGGACTCTCGACTACGAGAACTCGGGTTCGAATCCTGGCTGCGGCGTTAAAACCGTGGGCAAGTTTTTTCACTCTATATTGCTCCAGTTCACTCAGCTGAATTAAATGAGTACCTGGCTATAGACAGTGGTGGATATGTGTACGAGCAGCCTTCGCGCATTAATTGTAGCATATGGCTGGATGCTTCCCAGAGAAGCCGAGATGGTGTCTGAGTGAACAGGTCTGTCAGGGAAGTAAAGTGTAAAGCGCTTTGAGCGGTCCTGAGGATTGGATATTGCGCTATATAAGAACTGCCTTTACTTTTTTTACCACACATTTAAACAAAGTTGTACTCTCACCTTGATGGCCTTGTTCTTCATTGTGCATCCTCTGTACCAACCTAAGACAGAATATTAAAATTAATCAAACATTATGTCTCAAATAGTGTGCACTTTAGTAGACATTTTGAAGTACTCATTGTGGTATTCTTTGCTGAAAGTACAATTTTGTTTTATTTTTAGAAAACTATACATCTTTGTTACGGCTACATAAATGTTCTGCAGATATTTTGTAGACACAATCTGTTGTGAAGTTAACCATCTGGGTGGCGCCCAGTTGCCTCCATTTGACCTTATTTACATATGATCCTTGTAAATATCATCCTTAACTCATATTCATGCTTGACATTGCATGTAGTCAAGCTGAATATGCTCAGATTTGCGTCACACTTTTCCAGCCTGATCCCCTGAATGTGGGTTTGATCCCCCGATGTGATTTTATTTCTTTCGTTTACCAGTTCAATAGTCAAACGAAATAAATAAAACTACCTACTGGCTGACATAGGCATTAAACACAAAGTTGCCTTTTTGTATTATATACAAAGTTCCAGGTGTATAGAAAATATAAACTAGCCCTGTGAACGATATACTTAAATTTATACCAGTTCTATAGCCGAGGGCTTACGTCTGCCTGAGTGGTGTGTTTATCTAGATACAGATATGGCATGCCAGTCACACCACCTGATATAAGGGTGTATTATATCGCACCCAGTGTATCAGTGTATCAGTAATGTCACATGTTTGTTATGTCAGATTGAGCTGATCTCTACAGTTTTGTCTATGAGATATATCGGGAGGGCACAGCTGCCTGGGAAATGAAATAATGCCTGGCTGTATTCTTTACCATGTAATTGATTGTATTGTTTTAGAAAAGTCAGTTTGTATTCACACATGATTCACAGTAACCATTATGGCCACTCAACACTCAGGGTTTAACAATAAATTAATTATTGTCATGCTTGGTGCAGTCATAAGCACTTGTGTTTTTTAGGAGACTTATTAGTTGCATTATAATATTATACCGCATTACTTTGTCTTATATTTCTGCAACATAGATAACTGTTTTATTGTTCTTCCTTGTCTTCTTTTTTATTATTATTATATACAGTGTTCAACAAGCAGCACATATTGTTAAGAATATCCACTCTTGAACTCAACCAACAGTCCAGACCTATGGTCAAATACATTTAAATGTATTTAAATACAAATACAAATACTTTTGAGTGATTCAAATACAAATACTTTTAAATGCAAATGTATTTAAATACAAATACACTTAAAAGTATTTCAAATACTTTTTCAAATACTTTTCATTTTTAGGATACATTACTATATAGGTAAAAGAAACATTAATTGCCTTTGCCAGGCCGTAATTTCTGAGTAAATTGCCAAAGGCCACAGTACAGTTACTTGGCTTTTAAGAATTCATCAAGAACTATTTTAAATTGCAATTATCATATGCATTTGAAAAAGTATTTGAAAAAGTATTTGAAATATCAAATACTTTAGGAAAGTATTTAAATACAAATACTTTCAATTCCTAAATGTCAAATACAAATACTTAAAAAAAAGGATTTAAATACTTTCAAATACAAATGTATTTGGCCCCATGTCTGACCAACACTGATGAAAACCAGTGATTGGATATACCGCAGTATCCAATCATCAGGATCGCTCAAAGCCCCTACACTCTTTACTGCCTGGCAGAACACCATCTCATCTGGCAGACCTGTTCAATCGAACACCATCGCAGCTTCTCTGGGAAGTTGTACTGGCATAAGAACTAAAAACAAACTCCCTATCTTATGGCCACTGTGCACTTGTACAAAACAACACGATCATTCATCATGTACAATTTCTTCTGCCGGAGTGCATGTTAATGATTATATAGAGTGCTAAGAATACCAGTGCAGTGGTTGTGAGTTTGATGTTTTGCTGTGTTGGCCTTGGTTTATGGCTGTGTCATACTAGTACAGTACGGTACGGTACGGTACGGTACGGTACGGTACGGTACGGTACGGTACGGTACGGTACGGTACGGTACGGTACGGTACGGTACGGTACGGTACGGTACGGTACGGTACGGTACGGTACGGTACGGTACAGTACAGTACAGTAGTTTCTTACACATCTTGTACTCCATTCAAGGCCCTGTGGCGGACCAGTTCATTGGAACAGCTCAAGTCCCCTGAGAAGTGTTGTGTCTCAGTGCAATTACTGTGCCAAGTACTCATTCATGCTGCCATCTACATCCACTGGCAGTGTCTGTAGATGCAGTTTCACTTCTGGATCCGAGTGAAGTGAAATAATGAGTTTTTCAAACTGACAGCAAGCCGATCTGAACTGGGTCTCCTTGAAAACGAGTCCACCATTGTAACTGGGTAGCTGTATGACAAATGACGATACACTGACGATTTCTGGGTCAAAATCGCCTTAGTTTAAAATCTGTGTTGACGTTCTACTGCTGAAAGTCTTCTATTTCAAATGTCGCCATCCTTAATTGGAACACAATCCTGCGCTGGTTATCTTGTTTCCACAGTTATGGCATTGCTAACTACTTAAACCATATGTAACAATACTAATTAAATCATACATAATTAATAGGGCCACAGTATTATGGACCACCCTAAGATGGTTTCTGACAGGGATGGGCTTCAACAAGTGAATCTTTTGAATGAAAATGTTTGATTGAGAGGGCTTTATTTTGACACGACCCCTGGTCACCACTGTGCCCCAGACAATTAACTTACCACCCCCACTGCCTGGTCACATGTCCACTGTACACACCAGCTATTAATATTGTTGTTACAAGATGACAGTGGTTGCTAATAATGACAATTTAACGACGTGACTTGTGGATTAATGTTAAATATGTTTATTTCTTACAAAATATTACCAATTCTATAAATACTTGCAATTCTTGCAAATATTTGGTCAAAATAATGATATCACCCAATTTAACTAAACAATAGAACTGACCCACATCTGTGACTGACAACTCCAGTGTATATTTGAGTAACTGTGTAATTACATAATTTACATCCCTGTTTGCGTAAACACGATACTTCCTGGTCTGTTTGTGGCCCTCCGTCTCTGCCCCAGTGCATTGTCTGTGGCCTTCAGTGTCTGCACTGGTTGGTGCACAATGTTTGTAGCCGTTGGTTTCAAGTTTCTTTGTCACCTTTTTACAGCTATTTTTGACTTATTAGTCACGCTTTTGTTTTCACAAGGTAGTGTGACGGGGTAGAGTTACCAAAACCTGTTCGCGTGACCATGATGTCATGGTGTCACCCACCACAAGGCATCTCAGTGACATACTTATACACCAGCACTGGAAACAGACACGTAGACACCTCGTAGATGTCTAGAATGACTTTCTAAGTTCAAATAAGTGTTTTGATGCAATTACATCACAATTTCACGGATTTATTTTTTCATGAGGGTGGGGGGAAAAGAGGAGACTCTTCATAGACTGACAGAAGCAAAGCTAACTTAAACTTGGTATTGGGCCAAGTGGCCCTTTTGAGATGCCCTTACAAAACACTGAGAGAACTACACAGTTCTTGTGTTCAACAAAGATACTATCAGATATATAATGCAAAATTAGAGGAAACACGTCAGAGAAGTATTTTCGTAAAAAAGGAAAATGTAAAATGTCCATATTTTTGGGCTTTAAAGGACCCTAGGAGGCTTAAAAATGTGTCATTCAAATTTACCTTTCTTATTGCATAGTGACAATACCCCTAGAGATGTCTTTGTTAAATTTGAAAAACAGATCTTCAACAGTTTCTGTGATCTCAGAGCTATAGCAATGCATGGCGGATACAAAGGACTAAAAAAAATTCTAGGGAATGATGACATCCTCTCTCTCCCTCTTTCCCTCCCTTTGTCTTCCACACATCCCAGGCCAAGTTCTGGCGTCCAGCTCCAGGTGAAGAGAGTTTACGCTGCCAGCGTGTCACCTATTACCCCATTAATCCCACGTCTTTGAAGTCCTGGAGGTATTTAATCATCTTAGCCTCCTGCTGCCCACATCAAAATACAAGCCCGATGTGTTTGCTGTGACCCATAAAGCTGTCAGAGATTCTCGGAAGTGGATCCTTATCAGCCCTAATCTCATTACCTGAGGAGTCTGGGGACATTTATATGCTGTGAGGAGGAATCCCTACTAAAAGTCTTATCAAATCATCAGAGTGACTCATGCATATTTCCCTACTTCCATTCCAGCTACTGTCGTTTTATGGTTCTGAAGCGAATTCTCAATTTGTCATGTAAAATTACACAACCAGATTTTGTTCATGATAATTATAGCTGAATATAACATTTTGTGTCAGAAATCCATAGTTTTATTTGAAATCCTGTCCATCACACCAAACTGAGAATATCCAACTCAAATGTCAAGGCAGTGTTACTCTACGGATCGGAGACATGGCGGAGTATGCAGAAGACATTAAAGAGAATACAGACCTTCATCAACAAATGCCTGCATAGAATCCTTCACCTGAAGTGGTCAGACAAGGTACCCAACACTACACTCTGGGAATGGACCAAACAACTACCCATCGAAAATTAAATGAAGAAGAGCAAATGGAGGTGGATAGAACACACACTCAGGAAACCAACAGAAATCACCAGTCAAGCCGTCACATTTCTCAACACTCTTTTACTGTTTAATAGATTTGGCGTCTACCGCAAAAAAGGCTAACTAAATATATGCAGCTTCCGGCGTTGCTCCGGTCTACATAAATCGGCATCTATGCATACGCGGGTTATATGTAGACCGATTTTTTTTGCATATATATTATTTATTGAAATATTTTGATGAACTTTCATTATGTGTTAAACATTAGTATTAGAAACAATGTTCCAGTTTCACATCTTTGGAAAATGTATTAAATAAAAAAATACGTCTGGTCTACATAAGCCAGCCCTCTAGGCACTGGTCGACATAAGCTGTATATATATATATATATATATATATATATATATATATATATATATATATGAGTATATAAGGAACTGGCAAAAACATTATTCTGGATAAAGCCCTGCTCCAAATAAAATCCAAACGGATCTAGGGAGACTTGGGACCAGGTCAAAGTAACTTTAATACAGTACTTAGTAAGACCACCATATGAAAGGGAACAGTGGCCTGTTACAGAAGTAGCCGTGGACAGTCTCACAGGTACAGCACTTTTGACCACACCTGTGTCACGGCTGTGTTTCAGATGCGACCATAAAACATGTTACATGTGACGCAAACTGGGAATAATATTGGAGTAGCGCAAGTGAAAAATCTCTCCTAAATCAGCTCCATCCCCAGAGTGCAGCCAAAGAAGGAATAGAAGGCTGGGGAAATGGGAGTACTGCGTGTTTAGATGGAGTGGGAATAGCCTATCAGGGCACCATGTCAGTTCGTTTGACTCAGATTTATCTAGCTGTGTTTTTGGTCAGAGACATTCACTGTCAATGCTAATTCAAAGCCTGTATGCAGTAATACAGCAAGCCATGGATATATACCGATTGCTTTCAGTTCACTGGTTGAAACTGTAGTAAACACGTCTGGTGCCTAATTGCAGATCATAATAATTTACGCTTTTAAGGTGAGGTCAAATATTTAAAGCACTCTGTCAAGATCGATGACAGCCTCTGTGACCTCCCAGATAGGCACCCTGCTTCATGGACTCATGTCACGTCTGACATGTGGGTGAAACCATCGGACATGACTCATTTGTGTCGTCATGGTGTCTTATTTCAACCACAGAATCACTTCCTTTCACAGTGTTCACTATTTGACTAGTATTTGTTCTGTGTAGTTTGTTCTGTGTAGTTTTCCTTATCTACTGACCACACAAAGACTGTGACCTTGGGGTGTTACTCATGGAAACATTACAATAATGCACAAAACATCTTGTTTTCCAAGAACATAATCTGAGGAAGTGTTAATAATGCAATACTGTCAAGTGTCAACACCCCTCCCCCCTCCCCCCTCCCCCCAGTCGTGACTAAAAGACACTTTATCAAAGTGAATCCAACAAAGATTTGTAGCCAAGTGTGATTCATCAGCCCGGCTGAAGTTGGTCCCTTCCGTTCCACGAAATTAGTTCAGCAGGGAACAGAACCATACTGCTTTCAATTCTGCCCACTAAACCACTGGCTCTGACTGTCACTGTATTAAACATTGTTTTTTATTTAAAATTATACTCTAATGGCTATAATGCATGCTGGAGGTATACTGCCTGTCGAATGTGCACCTGATGTACTGCATTCAATTTTGCAGAACACAAAACCATTTGGACTCAGACTGTCAGGAACGGTGCTGAAGCAATTTTGAAACTATTTCTACCAGTATCGATACATGAATTATGAAACGATGCAAACTTGTGTTTTCATCATTCTCATTGTGTTTCCCTATCATCTGTGACATTACATCAATATGTTCAACTTTTAGTTGATAGCTACTACAAAACTATGTATGAATGAGACATGCCAGTCAGTCAGAATTTCATTTCAAATCATTAATGAATTAAATTCTAGTAATTGTTTTGGCTTTGTGTATTACAGCTGTGTGTACAGTGTACCGGTAGACGTAATACAAATATTTTGGTATTCCACTTAAATAATGCATGCTCCCCATGTGAGCTAATACACAAGACCGCACAACAATTGATTATTCTTAAGAATTTGTTCAATGAACATATGAACAAAAACCTGTTTTTTAACCGGGCACACAGGAACAAGTGTTATCGTTACATCTAGGTACATTTATTTTTTAGCTACACTTTTTTAAATGAATAACTTCTATTTAATTTAGTTTTTTGTTTCTTTAAAACACTGGCCTAGTGCTGTGAATGTAGAAAATGTAAATACATTACAAAGGTTTTTCTGCCATCTGTCGATTGATTACAAACTACAAAGTCATCGCACAAAACATGTGTGAGTTGATCGCATGTTGCGTGCATGTAGACGGCAACACAGACACACTCCTGGAGGGTGGAGACATCAATAATGCAAGTTGAATGACATTCCACTGGTGCGAAACCAAATGTGCAGCTAATGTCCAGCAATTTGAAATAATTATGGTAATTTGTTTCTTTTGTATTTGTTACTGTTTCCATGATATATTTCTAGTAGGGTTGACTGAGATATGACAACAGAAAGCATAGTTGTGTAACTACTTTCGTATTTTCCTTACAGGGACAACTGTGACATCGAAACAGGAAGCTTCTATTTGTTCAATTGCTTCCTGATGTCTCCCTGCTATCTTCCTAGTAGGAATGAGTGAGATATCTCAACTAGAGACTTTTATTTGTCCAGTTACTTCCCAGTAGAGATAACAGATAACATTTTGGAGGCTACTATTTGTATGATTACTTTCATGATATATTTGTGGCAGGATAGCTGAGATGTATCGCAATAGAAAAACAAGAAGTCTTGTATTTGTGTGAGTACTTCATATTGTATTTGTGTGAGTACTTCATCTTGTTTTTGTGTGAGTACTTCGTCTTGTATTTGTGTGAGTACTTTGTCTTGTATTTGTGTGAGTACTTCTTCTTGTATTTGTGTGAGTACTTCGTCTTGTATTTGTGTGAGTACTTCGCCTTGTATTTGTGTGAGTACTTCGTCTTGTATTTGTGTGAGTACTTCGTCTTGTATTTGTGTGAGTACTTCGTCTTGTATTTGTGTGAGTACTTCCATGATATCTCCCTAGTATCGCTGACATATCTCATACAGAGGGTTCTATGTTGATGATCATAGTCTTGATACATTTAGGGCAGGGATCACCAAGATATTTGAACAAGAGGCTTCTATTTGTAGAGCTACCGTCCATGGCTGCAGCATCCTCCTGGAAGAGGCCCAGGAAATGTGGAGTTCATTTATGAGTGTGGGTGATCCTTGCCAGGACAAGACTGTTTACTTGTAGATAGCGCTCAGTGGGGGCTTGAGCCACAGGTAGCCAGGTCTGACTGAGGCTCAGTGTGTAACTCACTGCTTGTAGTGTGTTTTTACAAATTGTTTCTGACACAGTTAGGAAACCAATTCTGCAGACACAGACTCCTCACAGACACAGACTCACTCCTTACAGACACAGACTCACTCCTCACAGACACAGACTCACTCCTCACAGACACAGACTCACTCCTCACAGACACAGACTCACTCCTTACAGACACAGACTCACTCCTTACAGACACAGACTCACTCCTCACAGACACAGACTCACTCCTTACAGACACAGACTCACTCCTCACAGACACAGACTCACTCCTTACAGACACAGACTCACTCCTCACAGACACAGACTCACTCCTTACAGACACAGACTCACTCCTCACAGACACAGACTCACTCCTTACAGACACAGACTCACTCCTTACAGACACAGACTCACTCCTTACAGACACAGACTCACTCCTTACAGACACAGACTCACTCCTTACAGACACAGACTCACTCCTTACAGACACAGACTCACTCCTCACAGACACAGACTCACTCCTTACAGACACAGACTCACTCCTCACAGACACAGACTCACTCCTCACAGACACAGACTCCTCACAGACACAGACTCCTCACAGACACAGACTCCTCACAGACACAGACTCCTCACAGACACAGACTCTTCACAGACACAGACTCCTCACAGACACAGACTCTTCACAGACACAGACTCTTCACAGACACAGACTCCTCACAGACACAAACACCTCACAGACACAGACTCTTCACAGACACAGACTCCTCACAGACACAGACTCCTCACAGACACAGACTCCTCACAGACACAAACACCTCACAGAGTCACAAGCCATTTCACTAAAGGTGTAAAGAGCTCTTAAACCCATCAATTTTGCATCTTAAAATCTATTTTGATCTTTAACAGGGATCTTGAATTACCCGAAAATGCCAACATCATGATGCGCCAACAAGATAATGTCACTGGTGTGTCCTGGGAATAGTGTCCTGGGTACTACGGCAATCAATATTGGGATTTTGAAGAAACTCCTTTAATTTGACAATGGATTTTGTTTACTGAATTTTCCTTAAGAGCTCTTTATCTTAGTGAATGGTCGGTCCCCAGCTGTTAACATGAGCCCAGCATGAGGAACTGACCTTGACCTGAATAGTTAGATGTGATCTTTCAACACATGTGCAGATAAAATGTCTGTTTGTCAGCTTAACAATGGTAGCAGAACATTGCAACAACGTCTGGGTGAGCTGTTATGTACACTGATCAATAATACGTATTGTCAGTGTTAAATTTATGTAGAAACCAGGACATAATCGAGTTTGACTCACAATATTATAACGGTCAACCTGCCTGTATTTGATCATAAACATTAACATTAAGAAAACACAAATGCTGCACCTGTGTAGGCACAGTGTAGCACCAAACAGCCTTATCCATTATTAAAATGGCTGCCATTGGGATAAAACACAGACGGGCCTGACCCTGTGAGTTCATAAAAATATTACTAATGGATCGGTGCACTGTGGTCATTAGCTAATCATTAATTTCAATCGTGTAAGTACACATGCATGAAATATTAAACCGGCTCATTATAGCGGGGTAACATTTCCCCGAGTTCGTTTATCTCGCATCTGGCTCAGGAGGCAGGGGCCTTAACCATCTTTGCCATTTTACAGCATCAACTAATCTGTCACAAGCTACACAAAATCATCGTTAAAACATGATTACTGTTTACTACCATGTGTTTTAATTATAACAAGAGTATTCCAAGATTACACATTAATTACATATTGTCCATATTTATGGTGACCTTTATTTTCTTAATACAGCTGTATTTCAATTATTCTCTGTACATTGTTTTACTTTTATTAATGGAAAATATTATAATATTATTTGGAACAATTTCTATATTTTACAGGACAGGATTGTGGTTCTTCAGAACAAATAATAAACAGTGTTGTAAACCTACTTTATATATGGAACATTCACAAATTTGTTTACAAACATGCACTTAAACTAAGCATCATTTTTAGAATGTAGGTTTGTATAGAATGCTCATAACACAAAAGTAATACGTAGATAATTGGTCAGACAGTTTTGGAATTGTTTTTCTAGACCCAAAACGTAGCAAAGTTTTGTTGATCTTTTGAATACAGACACTACATGACAAATCATGAGAATCTGACTCAGAGGAGACAATCTGTGACACTGACTGTGTGAGAATACTCACATCGCTATCAACACCCTAGCTCCATATATCATTTGTAATCAGATGCAACTGTTGGTGTGTAACTGTCGGTGTGTAACTGTCGGTGTGTAACTGTCGGTGTGTAACTGTCGGTGTGTAACTGTCGGTGTGTAACTGTCGGTGTGTAACTGTCGGTGTGTAACTGTTGGTGTGTAACTGTTGGTGTGTAACTGTTGGTGTGTAACTGTTGGTGTGTAACTGTTGGTGTGTAACTGTTGGTGTGTAACTGTTGGTGTGTAACTGTTGGTGTGTAACTGTTGGTGTGTAACTGGTGGTGTATAACTGTTGGTGGGATCAAGTCAACACCAGTCTCTGGTCCCATCTTCCACAGACCCATCCATCAGCTACAGTCTAGACTGGTAGCAACTGTTGCATGGAGACACCCACCCTGTCACTAATGTTTCTGCTTCCTGGGTCTGCCCCACTGACTCGTTACTCGTTGGTACTCAAGTACTGATTTTTCACAAACTTGAAAGCACTCGTTACTTTCATAATAAAGTTCTCGCACTCATTATTAATAAAAATTTGTATTTACGAGCACTTTGTTTTTGGGAGTGCTTTGCATGCATTTTATATAAATCAAACATCGCATTTCCCCATCTACAGGATCTCTGGGCGATGCACTCCTGCTACTCACACCATTCTTTTTGTATTAAATACGTTTTATTTAAAGTACTCGCACACATTACTAGAATCACCCAGAATGCTATTTGTGACACAGTACACGTTACTTGTCTTCTCACCTGAGCATTCTTCAAAGATCTGTACTGTGTCACCCACAGACAGTGGTAGGCCCCATTTCACCTTGCCGTCAAAGTTGTGAATAGCTGCAACACATGTCAGACTTGTTAAGGACAATGGAAAAAAGTGTCCTCCAAAATTGTTTATTCCTGACTACTTTTATTTTAAATACAAACTATCCTTATTTTCACCAATGGTGCAGACACAATCACTGAATGCAGAGCGTTATTTTGAGAAATCAATCGGATGCCATAATTATATAAAACTTCCAAAACCCTGTGCTATATGTTGAGTCCCTTCAGCAGTTTACAATTGTTACTTTCATTTTGTCATAATTACTATTCATCTTAAAATTAGGCAGAATTTGGGAACCTTTTTTAAGTTTTATGTTCACATTCTTTTTGCCAGGTTTGGATTAAATCACATTGGCCAAATACAAAGCCACATATAATAATGACCAGCTGGTACAACAAATTGCATCAACAAAATGCAAATGTTGGAAATGCAATGTGGGTTGATTTATTATATTGTAATATTTATCAGTTATAACCTGTAATTATTTACTTGTTACATATCATGATAAAACTACACAGAAAAGGTATGTATAACACGAAAAGGTTATTTCTTAATTACCTGCATGCTCTCAACATTTTGCCTGTTCATGGAATAACAATTTATATAATGCATCTTTTAATGGGTTCCATGTGAAAGCTATTGCAGCGTTCACCAAATCAGTCACACTCATTAATGATATCATCTTTTTTGTAAAGAACTACTTTGCTACACGGTTTCGTGGAAATAGAGCACCCGACTCTCCCTAATGTCTTCTACAGAGTAATAAATAACAGGTTTTGATGCAAAACTACGATGTATTATTGTGTACTAGTTCCAGGTTTAGACGAGAATAATCACAACAAAATATCATTACATGTGATTGTAATCATTGTACATAACAATGTAAGTACAGTTGCACTGTGTAAAACGTAGCACACGCACAGACAGCTATGTGTAGCACACACACACACACAATTTTGATACACAAACTGTTTATTCTGCAGTTATTATGTTCCCACGTGCATAGACTGTATACACAGCAATACTGGTGGAACAGGTAATCAAATCATAGTGACACAGTGACGGAGCACAATGTAACACGCAGCATGTGCATATCAACATGACATCAGTTGTTAGTACACCAATGCCACAGATGGCAATCTAACCAGTAAATCGCATAGCATATGTAAACAGAGCCATAAATGAAGTAACAACAGCCGTTGTATCAGTCGTAATCTTCTTCACAGCTGCATCAGTCAGTAATTATACTATTTGATATTTCTATTAGATGACACCTTACCAAGACATAGGACAGAGTGAGTATCTGTGAGTGAGTGAGTGAGTGAGTGAGTGAGTGAGTGAGTGAGGGAGGGTGGGGAGGAGGGGTGGGGAGGAGGGGTGGAGGGAGGCAGGGAGGGAGAGAGTGAGGAAGGAAGTGAAGGAGGAAGGGAAGGACAAATAGGGAGAGAGAATCAGATAATTGATATGTTTCCATGTCAAATAAAATTTATCTGCCAAGAGCACAGGATACATGTCAAAGGATAATCACAGACTACAAGGACTAAGAAGACACAGACACTATGAATGACACTGACCAGATGTCACACTCCCAAAAATAGATTCAAGAACAAACATACAAGTAAACAGTGCTCACTGTGAACAGTTGGTCTGAAAATACATCTTACCAACTAGTACCACGACAACGCTCACGAAGCTAAACATATGCAGCATAAGAAAGAGAACTGTGAGAGGCAAAATACTACACGAGGTGAATGACTTCAAATATCTTGGCAGCTTCGATCATCTCAGCAGACGGCAACATAGACAAGGAAGTCTCCACCAGGATTGCTATGGCAGCACAGGTCTTCAATGGGCTCAACGGTATAATCAGGGCTTTATGCAGATAACAATGTATGCTAGTGTAGATGTTAACTCACATACATACAACTGATACAAGTCAGTTGAGATGTGTTTTATGACCTGAAATAAACTATGTGTGACACCTATTATCTAGGCATACCTGACAATATCTATGAATGTTTAAGTCTTTTTTCCTTCTTTATTTTCCCCCGTCCACCACCGGGCACCTGTCCATTGATATTTCTACCCGTCTACAACGCGTTTACCCATGCAAATGATGTGTGGATATGTCTCTGCATAAAGCTGTGGCAACATTTAGAAATCCATTATTTTGCACACCAAGCAAAGCTAAAAATATACAGATCCGATGTCTGTTCAGTGCTACTGTATGCATCAGAAAAAATGTAGAACAAACGAGATGGAGAGAGCTGACTCAGAGGCTTTGAAGGGAGATGCCTGAGATGAAGGGCTTTACGCAGGATAAAACTGTTGCCAGTCCCACACTGTTTTGGTGGACAATAACTGGGCATGTTACTGTGAATTTATATATGTCACAATTGGCCAACTGAGATGTGTTTTATGACTTACAATAAACTACAAAGTACAAATACACCTGCATAACTGACTAAATGTATGTTTTTTGAAGACCTGTTTTGCTTCTTCGTGTTTTACCATCCACTGATATTGCTATTTGTCCACAACTGGTTTTAACCGTCCAAATAACGGATGGATGGATCTCTGCATAAACCGATGCCAAGACAAATCTACATACAATATGACAGGAGCAGCATATAAGCAGATGCAACAAATACGACCTCATCTTGTAACAAACATACGAACACCATCGATGAAGTGAAGAAGGTGGAGATGACTTGGCCATGTTCTTCGCAACATACAGCTCTAAAATGGACACCACCTGGACAATGAAAAAAGACAGACCACTGGGCACTGAAGTGACTGTGAAATTGTGAATACCTGGCATGAACTTACTATGCTCGCTCATGGCCGCTCTAGCTGGATGACGTTTGTTGATGTCTTACACTCCAGTGAAGAGGATATAGATAAGGTAATACAAAACAAGAAAAATACAAAGCAGTAGTATAGTTCTGTTACAAATACTGTTTTTAGTCTCTGATTTGTTGATGACGTCTAAAACTTGATTAGTATTTTACTCAAAACAGACACGGTCACCCAACTTTCTACTTTTACATATTTGTATATCATCTTCCAAGTTCACTTATTAAATTTTGCAAATGTTACAAGTAAATAATGTGTGGTCATGTCCACGTGTTTCTGGAATATTGCCCAAATAGTGAATGCACTAGGTCCAAGTGGAGGTGAAGGAGACTGCTGCAGAGTGGTCTATCAGTCAGGACGCAAGACACAAGAAATGGGCTAGCATTTACTTCCCATAGAGTTATCCTATTCCCAAACCCACTAACTCTGCTCCATTTGTTATCTTCCCCATTACTCTAGCTCTGAACTCCCAGATTGCTCCTGCTATACTCTCTCTGTCTCTCTGTCGATGTATCTTGCTCTCTCCCGCTCTCTCTCTCTGTCGATGAACCTTGCTGTCTCCCGCTCTGTCTCTCTCTCGATGTATCTTGCTCTCTCCCGCTCTCTCTCTCTCTCTCTCGATGTATCTTGCTCTCTCCCGCTCTCTCTCGATGTATCTTGCTCTCTCCCGCTCTCTCTCAATGTATCTTGCTCTCTCCCGCTCTCTCTCGATGTATCTTGCTCTCTCCCGCTCTCTCCCGCTCTCTCCCTCTATGTATCTTGCTCTCTCCCGCTCTCTCCCTCTATGTATCTTGCTCTCTCCCGCTCTCTCTCGATGTATCTTGCTCTCTCCCGCTCTCTCTCGATGTATCTTGCTCTCTCCCGCTCTCTCTCGATGTATCTTGCTCTCTCCCGCTCTCTCCCGCTCTCTCCCTCGATGTATCTTGCTCTCTCCCGCTCTCTCTCTCGATGTATCTTGCTCTCTCCCGCTCTCTCTCTCGATGTATCTTGCTCTCTCCCACTCTCTCTCTCTCTATGTATCTTGCTCTCTCCCGCTCTCTCTCGATGTATCTTGCTCTCTCCCTCTCGATGTATCTTGCTTTCTCCCGCTCTCTCTCTCGATGTATCTTGCTCTCTCCCGCTCTCTCTCGATGTATATTGCTCTCTCCCGCTCTCTCTCGATGTATCTTGCTCTCTCCCGCTCTCTCTCTCTCGATGTATCTTGCTCTCTCCCGCTCTCTCCCTCTCTCTCTCGATGTATCTTGCTCTCTCCCTCTCAATGTATCTTGCTCTCTCCCGCTCTCTCTCTCGATGTATCTTGCTCTCTCCCGCTCTCTCCCTCTCGAGGTATCTTGCTCTCTCCCGCTCTCTCCCTCTCGATGTATCTTGCTCTCTCCCGCTCTCTCTCTGTGTATCTTGCTCTCTCCCGCTGTCTCTTTCTCCCTCTTTCTCTTTATTCCCTTAATTCTTCCCTTGGCTTGTATTTCTGCCATGTATACTATTTATCATCCACGTTTCGTCTGTATGTTGTGGCTAGCCAAGCATGGATCACACTGGAGATGATGTCACTGTTAATGTACAACTACAACGCAGCTCGCCTCTGCCCTTGGCCTGGGTGGCACCTGCCCTATGACAGTGTGCTGTGTCCTGCTGGTTACTTTAGCATGTAGAATACATCTGACTAGTTAACACGTAGTAACAACGACAGCCCGCATGCGACTAATTAGTGAACGATACGGAAATTCGACGACCCAAGGCCAAGCCTTGCCCAAGCACTGGCTGACTTGGCGACTACTCGTCGATGTCAGTGTCACTCAATCGACGATGTCAAAGTTCACGTTGTGACTACTACAGCATTTGATTACTTGGGAAAAGAAACGAACTTACCAACGCCATGTTTGGCTTTTATCGTGGGCAACCACATTGCTGTAAGCCCGTTCAACGCTGTTTATAATCCAAGAGCGAACATTATGAAGTCGCACGGCTAAACCAGTGCTGTAAGCAACCACTTCGGCATATCCTGTTTTGGTCACATGACACCCGGAAGAACCCGTCCGTCCACCTATCGGGTTATATTTACAAGTTGTTTAAAAAAACAGAAACAGAACATTCCGCCAGATGGCACTGTTAGCATCGGGCTGTAACACCGCCCACCACGTGGCGCCACTGGGGAAGAATTCGGTTTAATGGTCTAATTCTGTGCATCAAATTGAACAAATGTATAAAATGTATGTATAAAAAAAGAACCAGCAAATTGGAATGTATATTAAATGGATTCTTTTTGGCAAAATGGCTTTAAAATGAACAGTAACAAAATATAATTTGATTTGAGAGGAACCTTTATCTGAAATATACACATAATTATTTTCTTGTTGGGCCTATTCCAAATATTCTTAACATTTACCATCCACAAAATAAGTCGTGTAATTTAGGCTTATGGACATGTTTGATACCGCAAACCCCTTGAATTGTAACGCTATAATAATACATGGGTTCATGTACCCCCACCTAAAATTATATTCGATTTGGCAGGCCCCCTATGAATATCATGCATAATATTCAATATTATCCATAACTATTAATCTAGATACACCGAATAAAAAATATATTATTGGGCGTCATTGAAATGGGTTTATAAGCCTAATGGAATGGTAAACGAAGTAATTTCAGGGGAGAGGAGATTGTTCAGTTTCTGCCAATATCTCATACAAGTCACTATACTATGATACATGAAAAATATTGTTCACCGCTCCACAAACGATTAGACAACAATGATTAAACTTACTTTGGAGCAAATATTGAAACATGTAACTACAAGATCTGCTTTAGGTGAGTCAAATGTTCACATTCCTTTTATTAGTCTTATTAGTTTTATTGTGTGAAACAATGTAGCAAAATGTTTGCATATTTTGGTTATTTCATATCTGTTTGAGATTATATATAATTATATAATCTATTCATGATGTGCAGATGTCTAAGAATTAATGGAAGATAAAAATTGCATAAAACTAGTTGATGCACAAATGCAGATACGTCTATTTTTGTCAGGCAATGGTATATATATATATATAGCTGCATATATATTGTATTAGTATATTTACATACATAGCTATAGTCCCAGACAGTCATATCATAGTTTAAAGTAGCATTCTAGAATAGTTAGTGTGTACACAACATAATGTGAATTTACATGCTTTTGCTTTACATTAGGAATAAACAATAATATATAAGGGAGAATGACAAAAGGCAAACACAAATTATATATACAATTATTTATTTTAGTTGCATGCTTACAGGAAACGAACATTACAAATAATATACGCTGTTGCTTGCGATCGTTCAATGTAAACACCAAAATCATCAACATGGAATAATTGCTGAAATATTTATACTCTTCCTGTTTAACCTTATATGTAGCTTTATTACAGAAAAAACTCCGTCATGGCTGGTCCCAAGCCTGGCTGAGAAAGGAGGAGGGTTGTGCACCCTCACCACGTAAAAAAAACATTACGCTACAAAAACCAATACCAAAAAACAAAATGTTGTTTTTGGTTGCGGCCTTATGTGTGATCCCACACGATGAGGATTAAGTAAGTAAGATTTGCAGTAAGTTCACAGCAGGTGGCCATCAAACTAATGACATCACAACTAATGTTAATAAGGATGCATTTAAATATCACCTGAATACATGTTAGTCAATGCAGCCCCCTACCACTGAACAGAATAGCAACTAATTAAATGTTTACGGTTTACACAAATAAGCTATATGATTACACGTTGGTCAGCAAAGATTGGCAGTGTTCTCAGACGGCATCAAACAACGCCTCCAGCAGTATCAAGTATCCAGACGCAACACGTAGCAGCATTATCATGGTCAACGGGACACAGACATTGAGAAACTAAATTGGCGTCGACGACAACGTTAAATCGTTCCTTAATACAATAACGTATCACAGTGTTTCTAGCCCCATTGCCTAGCATGAAGCTCCTCAGTCAGTTTCCCTAAATCCGACAGGGTGGCATTCACGATGGTGTCGACTTCACTGCTGTTGGTGGTGCTTCAGGTGGTGCTGGCTGTGACGGTGGTGGTGGTAGTGGTGCTGTACCACTGTTAGAGTCATGTGTCGGTGGGTCAAAGCAGTGCTTTGTGATCCAGTGGTGGCAGAGAACTTGTGAGATAGGCAGTCGTCGGTCGGGATTGTGTTGGAGTAACTGAAGTAAGCAACAGTTGACGTTAGAAGTGAAGGTAAGTTGTATACAGCATACAGAAGCCATACACTATTGATTCCTTGTTTCAGATAACTTCACCGATTTTCATTGCTATATACTTTTGATACATGTTATATGTTCAGTGTAATCAAAACCCCTGAAAACGCTTCTGTCGCAGTTTGTTCCAACTCGAACCACGAAAGTCCTCAACTACATTTGGGATAATATAGTAAATATTTATAGAAATAAAAAAGTTGATTTATTTAAAATGCCTTGATAACTCCCTACACAGAACCACTGCCCCATAGCTTGTACCACAGAATTTAGAATATGACTATCCTTTCCGAGTTACAAAAACCCACATTCTGGCAACAATGTTTCCCTTGATCTACCTTTGTGATGAGATCTTTGGCATCGTCAGACATGAAGCCAGGGAAACGCAGGTCGACGGAGGAGATGCGTCGATATGTCTCCGTGTTACCCTGAGCCTCGAACGGTGGCTTGCCAACGAGGAACTCGTAGCAGAGCACGCCGAGACTCCACAGGTCAACCTTCTCATCGTGCATCTTACCCTCGATCATCTCCGGGGGCAGGTAGTCGAGGGTGCCACAAAGTGTGCCACGTCTGCCAACAAACACCCATTCCATCAGGACATGTTCTACATAGCGCATTCAAGTAATCCAATGATGCACACATTTACATCGCAAAGTAATCAACGTCATGTAGAATTATGTATTGGATGGTGGTTTGGTGTTCGACATCTTTTTAAATCTTTTCTAATGAGCATTATTTTAAGGAGGGAATATGAACAGACAAAACATTGTCAGTGGTGAGATGTGGAAAACCTCACTTTGAGGAGAGCAAGTAAACAGTCAAAGCCTGCTGCGAGACTTGGGAAAGTCTCACTTTGAGATTGGCTAAAGCATGTGGTTAGACTAACGGCAAGCCTTGTGGAGTCTTACTTTGAGATTGACTAAAGCCTGTGGTTAGACTGATGGCAAGCCTCACAGAGTCTTACTCTGAGATTGGCTAAAGCATGTGGTTAGACTGATGGCAAGCCTCACAGAGTCTTACTTTGAGATTGGCTAAAGTATGTGGTTAGACTGATGGCAAGCCTCACAGAGTCTTACTTTGAGATTGGCTAAAGTATGTGGTTAGACTGATGGCAAGCCTCACAGAGTCTTACTCTGAGATTGGCTAAAGCATGTGGTTAGACTGATGGCAAGCCTCACAGTCTTACTTTGAGATTGGCTAAAGCATGTGGTTAGACTGATGGCAAGCCTTGTGGAGTCTTACTCTGAGATTGGCTAAAGCATGTGGTTAGACTGATGGCAAGCCTCACAGAGTCTTACTTTGAGATTGGCTAAAGCATGTGGTTAGACTGATGGCAAGCCTTGTGGAGTCTTACTCTGAGATTGGCTAAAGCATGTGGTTAGACTGATGGCAAGCCTTGTGGAGTCTTACTCTGAGATTGGCTAAAGTATGTGGTTAGACTGATGGCAAGCCTCACGGAGTCTTACTTTGAGATTGGCTAAAGCCTGTGGTTAGACTGAAGGCAAGCCTTGTGGAGTCTTACTTTGAGATTGGCTAAAGCCTGTGGTTAGACTGATGGCAAACTTCACGGAGTCTTACTTTGAGATTGGCTAAAGCCTGTGGTTAGAGTGTTACACTGATGGCAAGCCTTGTGGAGTCTTACTTGGAGGCGGGCGAGTGCACAGACCAGCCAAAGTCTGCAATCTTGAGTTGTCCATCAGCCCCAAGGAGAAGGTTCTCTGGCTTGATGTCTCTGTGAATGACCTTCTTGTCCTGGCAGTAGTGGAGCGCCTTCGCCAGTTGCTGTATGTACTACAATGACACGTGGTTGTGCAAATCTTTATTAAGTTTAGACGAAAACGCAAGAAAATGTATCCAATCTACGCTCATTTATCCAAAATATGCTCTTTATACTCAACCAGCTGACTGTTACTGAACATTTACATCCTGCCAATCTAAACACCAAACAATGTAATTTAGGATGGACTAAAATGAATTAATTGACGTATTAGGTGAGGAGAACGTTGAATATGAATATATAGGTTGCTTTGAAAATTAATTTTATCAATGACATTTTGTTGCCAGGAAAACTTTAATGTTGTTTAGTTTTATTTATAAACCTTTACTCTCAAGTCAATTTTCATTGAGATAATATATTTGTAAAAGTAAAATACTGAAAATGTTCAGCAAACATTGCTACAAACTTAAGGTCCAACACTGCACCACGCAGTAGCAACTATAAATGGGTGTTCTGGGACTAGCAGCGATTTAATGTGTTAAAATGTTTCGAGCATAACATTTACAAAATAAGGTGTTAGGAACCTACTATGGCAGATTGTTGTTCACTGAAGCGGCCTTCTTGCTTGAGCAGTTTGTACAGCTCCCCCTTGGGCGCGTACTCAAGGAGAATGTAGACACGTGAGTCGTCATGGAAGTAGCCATACAGACGCAGGATGTGGGGATGTCTGCAAGACACCACCTCATTACAGACAGGGCAAGACACCACCTCATTACAGACAGGGCAAGACACCACCTCATTACAAACAGGGCAAGACACCACCTCATTACAGACAGGGCAAGACAACACCTCATTACAGACAGGGCAAGACAACACCT
Organism: Oasisia sp. SBJ-2009; assembly: GCA_964017155.1. Lineage (NCBI taxonomy): Eukaryota > Metazoa > Annelida > Polychaeta > Sabellida > Siboglinidae > Oasisia > Oasisia sp. SBJ-2009. The sequence continues at coordinate 56,614,070 of OZ024854.1, forward strand.
CATTACAGACAGGGCAAGACACCACCTCATTACAGACAGGGCAAGACACCACCTCATTACAAACAGGGCAAGACACCACCTCATTACAGACAGGGCAAGACACCACCTCATTACAGACAGGGCAAGACACCACCTCATTACAAACAGGGCAAGACACACCTCATTCATTACAGACAGGGCAAGACACCACCTCATTACAAACAGGGCAAGACACCACCTCATTACAGACAGGGCAAGACAACACCTCATTACAGACAGGGCAAGACACCACCTCATTACAAACAGGGCAAGACACCACCTCATTACAGACAGGGCAAGACAACACCTCATTACAAACAGGGTAAGACAACATCTCATTACAGACAGGGCAAGACACCACCTCGTTACAGACAGGGCAAGACAATATCTCATTACAGACAGGGTAAGACAACACCTCATTACAGACAGGGCAAGACACATCTCATTACAGACAGGGCAAGACAACATCTCATTAGAGACAGGGCAAGACAACACCTCATTACAGACAGGGTAAGACAACACCTCATTACAGACAGGGCAAGACAATATCTCATTACAGACAGGGCAAGACCCACCTCATTCATTACAGACACGGCAAGACAATATCTCATTACAAACAGGGCAAGACGCACCTCATTACAGACAGGGCAAGACAACATCTCATTACAGACAGGGCAAGACACACCTCCTTTCAGACAGGGCAAGACAACAGCTCATTACAGACAGGGCAAGACACACATAATTACAGACAGGGCAAGACAACAGCTCATTACAGACAGGGCAAGACACACCTCATTCCAGACAGGGCAAGACAACAGCTCATTACAGACAGGGCAAGACACACCTCATTCCAGACAGGGCAAGACAACAGCTCATTACAGACAGGGCAAGACACACCTCATTACAGACAGGATGTGTGTACTATAGTGTGCATTACATGTGTGTGTGTGTGTGTGATATGTGTGACATGGGTGAATGCTGTGTTGTATGTAATGTATACACCTGCTTGTGCATGTGTATGTGTATGTGTATGATTGTGTATGTGTCACCAACCTATGCTTAACTGACTAATATGTAAGTGCATCTTTAAAGTTGCATTCTGACTTCCGCCATGTTTAAAATAAATTTTTCCAGTAAACCAGCATTCCCCATACACTATATATTGTTTTCCTCAACTACCTACCAACTTATTTTCACATAATATGCCATTTTAAGATAAAAAGCAGCAAAAGACAAAAAAATGTCCTGGTGGGCCCCACGAGTTAGAATTCTCTGATTGGTTTAGACCTCGACGAAGGGAATTCCAGTGAAAAGCGCTGTCAGGAGGGGCCACACTAAAAGGCGGACCACAATTGGCAGACCGCACGGAAACGGCATACCACATTCACAAAGATGTCACCGCTCGGTACGCTCCATATTTACGGCATGCCCAGTTGCTCACATACAAACTATCGCTGGCTACGCGCCTGTACGGTCAATGGCTAATTGAGCATGATTTAAATAACTAGGGTCTAGTTGCCTAGTGGCGCCTCTAGCGACTAACGTGGATTTGTGGAACCGCCTTTTAGTTTGCCCCATCGTTTACTTACGTTGACCGGAGAGTTCCGATGGTAAAAATATATCAACTTTTGGGAAACTCCAGAGCCGTTGTTTGTTTCAAACTTATATTTGATCAAATAACGTATAAAACCACAAAGTGAGACATGTGGTAGGACGTATACTAATAAGCAAATATTGGTCATGGTGTACATTGACTTTTCTAAAATGCGTTAAAAATGACAAATTATGTCAGAATGCAGCTTTAAAACACACAAACCTTATTTCTAGTTGTTGCAAGTTACACATTTAAGTGCATACACAACCACATAGGGGAATATTTAACACTTTAGAAGTTCAGTCTTCGTAGCAGGTGCACATAATCACAATATGTGTGTGCCTAGTTTTTTGCATGAAACGGTTTCGTACTTCACTTCTCAATATTGCAAGTCGTTTTTATCTTAACAATATTTCAATTCTGCCTATGACAGTACTAAACACACAAATCAATATCTAAATTAAATGTTGCAGACATTCAATGCCTGAAGGGTTAAACATCACATTGATTGGTGTGCCATCTTTAAAATAGCCCAATATCACCATACATACCAGTAAAACAACAGAGCCAATCAGTAATTTAATGTGAGCGTAATTGTTCATAAGACCTTTAGAGAAATTCATAATGAGTATTGATAAACACGGTAACAATAACCATTTGTTAATTGTGTAAATCATTATTCCTTGTTACAGCATGTGAAGTTACTGCAGTGTGAACAAGTCTTGCCTCTATTGCTACTCCGCCTTACCGTAAGTGAGCTTGGATTTCTATTTCTCTTCGTATTTGATGCTCAACCGCACATTTCCGGAGCTGTGCCTTGAACAGCACCTATGTGCACAAACACATACCCGGTAGGTCAGCACGCAATATGACTAATGAGAATCAATACCAAATTTAGAAGTTGTAGATATATCCTAGATAACAATTCATTGCCACTATCATTTTATTGTGTATTGACAACTGTAGATATGATTCACCAATGTTTTTTTATTACTGTCATTTTATGTGACTAAAGAAAAATTTCCGTTTTTAATGTTTTTAAACGGACAATAAAGTTTTTTGAATCTTTGAATCTTCTGTCATTGGCAGTGGATTATGCTGGAGGAAACGTTTCACTGCAGTATTGGCAAAGGAAAGCAGTTTGAACTACCATGAGCCATTTAACAAACAGAACATCCTGACATCCTCAGCCTACCATAATGACTATCTGCTTAACAGTGCTATTGTTGAGTGTCACTACCATCAGTCAAGTGTTAGGTAGTGTTGGTTCATGTACCGAATCTGTGTTTAACTCTACTGGGTAGACAGCCTTCTTATTTGACACCCTGCTGTGGGCAGACAATTTTAAGATGGCAGCCAGCTGTGAATTATGTTGCATGATGCTTGCATTAAAATTTGGATAAGTCGACAACCGATGTATGAATATATATGGAATTAAAGGTACTCAATCCACTCGTTTGCTAATCGCCAAACCGGTTCTTTTATTACCAGATGTGTAATGTGTTAATAGTTTAACTTGTATGCAGTCAGTTAATTTTTTAAATGCGTACTTGTCATTTTATAATTGTAAAAAAGAATCGCCGTTACACCGGGTATAACTGGCGAAACAATCAGCAACTGCCGACGCCCTGTGCTTTTTGGGTCACGTGTTTTATGCGAGATCGACTTACTACGGCACAATAACAAATCGCACGTGCTTTTGCGCGTCATGACTAAGTCTAAGATTGCAAGTCAAAGGCAGCGATTCTTCTATGAAGGTACGCATTAAGTGCATTAACGCAGTCAGCAACAAGAGCGAGTAGTTGGGGGCTAATTCACTCTGTGAACTTTGACTCGACGCGGATTCTCTAACTTGTAAGATTATAATAAATATAAGTCTGACAATGTCACTGACAAGGCAAGCCAGTTTGAACTTTGAGTTGACAGTCACCATCGCCATCGCATCGGCATCGATATCGCTCAGCATCACAACCTGTGTAAGTGTGTTGATATGTACCGGTATTGTATTTGATTACGCAGGATCTTGTTAACAAACTTAGTAATTGCGAAAGTACATATCCAGAGAGAATAGATGACGTGAGGGACGAAATAAAAAATAAAATTGACATGGGGGACTGGTAATAGGCTCTTGTCGGTCGGGCAAGAAACGTTGTATTTTTAGGGGGAGCATCCGTTATCTCGTGTAACAGAACGTCAAACGGAGAATTATATTATATTTAACAATTATTAAAACAGTGTTTTGCGACTCACATTTCAGTACTATTACTCTATTATATGTTATGCAAAATAATTTAAATTTGTATAACAGCGATGATTGATGGTGATGATTGTTTTAATAAAATATAAACATGAAAATAAAATGTTAATACAGTAGGTGTACATTATATCATGCAAGTATTACATATAACATTCTTGCACTTGTTTCCATTGTAGTTAATGCCTGGCTGTAGTCTATGTACCTGGTACCTTTCAACTCACACATGCCAGCTGTTTTCAAATATTTATCAAACTTTTCATCGCACTGATCGCAGCAGTATCTGAATGCATAATATATTCAAATTATAATATTGCTACAGGCCACACTACAATACAAAAGTGAGACAAGGCAGAGGAGAGGCTAAGATTAAGGCAGTCACATGGGTATGGCAGATGCAGGGATGATACGTAATCTGCGGGAGGCTCACATCTAATCAATCCAGGTAATTTAAACAGCTGTTTTCAAATATTTATCAACATTTTCATCACAGCCGTATATGAATGCATAATATATTCGAATTATAATATTGCTACAAGCCATACTACAATGCAAAAGTGAGACAAGGCAGAGGAGAGGCTAATATTAAGACAGTCACATGAGTATGGCAGATGCAGTGATGATACGTAGTCTGTGGGAGGCTCACATCTGATCAATCCAGGTAATTTAAACATTTTAACAATCAACAATGTATAAATTATCAAAATATTTTAATATGTCCATTTAAATATACATTAAATTTGTTTTCATTAACATATTATCTTGAACAAGGAAAACTAGAATAACCTTTGCTCTTGTATAATGCATATTATACCCAGTGTGTCAACACATACATTAATGCACATACACTGTGTGAGTCGTGAGGCATGGCTACATAGATCAATTTTTAAAATTACCTTCAATATGGTGCATTTTTAAGGATGTTTTAACTTATTCCCTGGGAAATAGAGAGGAAACAAATGCACGGCTACAAGTGTAAACATGTTTATAGCAAGAAATACCTATGAGGTGGCCATCCTGGCATATTTTGTGCAAAATGGCTTAGAAAAACACTGAGGTGGTCCACCTCACTCATCATATAGCAGGGGAAATACTGAAGCGGTCACTCAAGAAATCAATAATACAGTTTTGAAGAAGGTAGACATACATATTATGAATGCTTGAATATTTTCTGAGGGAATGTGCTGTTGGCATCACAATAACCTTATTTTGTCATTTCCAACATTTGCGTTGACCAGACAACCTCACATATTCATGTTTGACATAAAATGTCAAAAATGAATATGTGTACACCATGTAGTAGTTATTGCATGGCATCATTATTTACTCCCAACTCCATTACCATGATGCATGTTGTTTGTTTACTGAAACTGAATACATGCTTTTCTTTACAGGTCAACAAGAAACTGAACAATGCTTAGTACCACTAGTTCAACAAGTTACAGGACAGTTGTATTTGTGGACAGGACTATACAGCTATGAACCGTGCAAGATGCTGCATATTAAATGTCAAGCATTCGAATGTACTCCGCAGTACTGGTGGTTTGTACACTGGTTTCCATGCTGGTCAGATACCCTGACTGACTAGAATGTAGAATGCAGAGTGCTTGACATGCGAATATGGTGACGCCTGACTAGCTTTGCAGTTGGTGATGGAACGTTGGATGCCATGGTCTGTCAAATATGGCATGAGCCTTTGGTCAACCTCTCTCAACACTGTAAGACATGTTCGACATTCTTTTGTGAACTACATCAGCTTGGATATCGATGACATTGTGTGAGTTCACTCTCTTTGATGATACTGCATACCAGCTTCCTGGCATTTTTCTGTACATCCACATCTGCCTATACAAGAAACAAAGTGACAATTAACATGGCTCTGACATGTTATGATATTTTATATGTGACGACACACGTAGCCAAAGTCAATATCATGGTAATAATTCATAGATGGAGTGAGTACAATACAAATGTACTCGAGTATGAGTACGATTACTTTGAACATGCATGATTACGAGTACTCAGAAAACAAATGTACTCGAGTACGATTACTTTAGAATGTACTCAAGTACGAGTACGATTATTTTAGAATGTAATCATGATTACTGGTACTTTCACGATTACTTTAATGAATATCCTGTTTCTACCGTAAATGTGACCTCCATGGAATCAGGTGTCATTCATTTTCTGTTGCTGTGCCAATATCTAGTGTTCTAACTGATTACTGCTAACTGCTATCCACTGTCCAGATGTTATTATTATTATAAATCATCAGATGACTTTCTTATGTGTTGAATGAACCATTTAATACTGGATTGATACTCAAGATGTCCATATATCATGATACTACAAACTAAAGGTATCATAGTGATACTGTAACAAATAGCATACAAGTGTTATAATGAGTGTCCATTTAGTGGTGGTTCAACTATGTCAATGAAGTATCAAGAGGAAAATATTAAACTTCTGAATCAAATACAAATATGATGCATTTAAGAATTTCAAATGTCCCCTTTTAAATGTCAAATACACATGATCAAATATAAATTATACAATAACAACATTTCAAATCCCAGGGATCATATTAGCAATAATATCCAATTCAAATGTGTCATATATCAGATGGGACAAACAGAACAGTTGGGGATTTAGACAGGTTTACAGTTTACACTTACTTAAACATAATGGAGAGGGATTTAGCAGCTAACTGCCCAGTCATTCACACCATACTGAAAGAGCAAACAGTACAGGTGGGACTGTGGCATGGCTTCTAAAATTACAAAGCAAGATGTTAGGGGATGCTTATCTCCTGCAGTGTTTCCCTGGGACTGTCACAATATAACTTGTACTTTGTACTAAGCAGGAGGGTGAGGAGATGTGGCTTCTCTGGGAAGAGAAGGTATTAATTAGGGAAATCTGACTGAATATTTATTTAACTGAAATGCTCAACAGTAATAGAAAATGAATACCTCGATTATTATTACATTTATTAGATTACTTCTAATATTGCTATTTTTATCTGTCTAATATATTTGCTTGCAACTGTTCATATGAAAAAAATGTAATCGTGAGAAGTAATCGTGAGTACGATTATATTGGTAATGTACTCGAGTACGATTACTTTCCTTTGTACTCGAGTACTCATACTCAAAAAGCACTCATACTTGAGTACGAGTACATGACTACGAGTACACTAGTACGATTACTCCATCTCTGGGTAATATAATTGTTTTATTCGTGTTATAAAATTTGCATGCCCACATGTTATATATACATTACTCAGACCTGTTATATAGAACATTTCTATGTGGGAAACATTCTGCCACACTGAAATTAATATGTGAAAATACTAATTGTACAAAAGAAAAGTATTCACCATTATCTCTAGCCAGTGCTCTTCATAGAATTGAGTAACATAGCAATTGCACATGTAACTCTCAGCCACATGGCAAGGACCCTGACTAGTTTACCCACTTTTTATGTGTAAAGATACAAAACATTAAATATATTTAAAAACAAGTTATTTTATATCTACTGATTTTTTTTAAATAAAGTATAATAATATATTTGCGGGCGTACTGTTTCTGACTGTTTGGCACTTTGATCGGTCCATTTTGAGGAGAAATGCTTTGATGTAGACATGTATCATCAGTTGATGGGATGATTTCAGCGATAACAATAATAGACAACTTTATATTTACCGTCATCAGCATGTTACGCGCGTTGTCGAGTTGCAGCCATTTCATGACAACAGCCAAACCCTATGCAGGGAATCTACGTGGAGAGCGCCTCGATCACCGTCGTGACGTCATTCTTCGTCTAAGATGGGGTAGCGCACAGAATTTTGATGGCTGGGTGTTAAAAAATATTTTTCTGGTAAACCGCTGGCGTTAAAAAATTGAGTATATGTGGAAATTGTTACTTTATATTAACTCTATTAGGTGTATGCCACGTAAAAGTTAACTTTGTTTGTCCTTTAAACTGGGTCATATTTCAAACAATATTGAGGCACATTAGCATTGATCTATTATAAAAAGTTTGTAGGCATACCAAATTCCTACAGCGTAGGAGGCACATCCACAAGACCCCGGGCCCCTTGGATTCACAAATGACATACATCTGTAAATTTGTTATAAAACTTTTATAAAAAATTTACAGGCTAAAAATTAAAAGGTTTGTTGAGAGGGTAAATTAATGTATATTACAACACTCATTTACCTGAGATGAAGAGCTTTTTCGCATGCCCTATGGTGATGACACCTCAAGTTCTGAAAATGTGACACATTTAAATTTTAATGTACTTGAAAAACTTGCAATGTTATGAACGATCACCGCCCAGGCTTCCAAATGCAAGCAATATCTTGTTATTTTATTATATTAATGTTACTAATAAATTTAAATACTATGTATATACCTATTTTTATGTATTAAATTATCATAAAATGTTGCTTAATGTATTAAATTATTATTATAAATGTATTAAATATTGTCATTATGAATAAGTATAACGCAGGCCTAAGTATAACTGTTAGTGATACGGATCACTTATAATGCATTTACATTATGCCTAGCTACTATTAGGCTAATTAAGCCTACAGTGGTATAGTTAATTAATCTTAGCCTTAGGATATAAACCTGCTACCTATCATATGACATGATATGTGACATAAACATTACATAGTTACAGTATTATAATAAATCACTGGCATGTGATAGTCATATAGGCGGCCCATAGTCTATGCCTGGCGTAGTCATAATCATAGCATATAGCCATACCTTCAACCTTGCCATTTTGTCGTAGCATGGGCCTGGCCCTGGCATTGCCATTGGGCTTGGCTGAATAAGCGCCAAGGTTGAAGGTAAACAATAACATAAATTTAATAAAAACAACAGAAATATCAATGACGTATACTCATACGCCTAAATATATATATACGTGATTATAGGTGAGCAATTCGTAATTACTAACCCATCTGGAAGAACATATGTGCGAACGCTGCATGTCGACTGTGTCTGGACTGTAGTCAGTGACAGTCCATCGCTGCCGGCCCACGGCCATGGTGCCCATAGCTTGCAAAGCCAAAGGGCACTTTCACTGTTCCGAAGGCGAAGTCATTCTGTTCACGGCTTAGACTTAGTTCTATATTCTTTCCCAATCATGCGTCGATGCTGTCTTTGTCTGCTTAATTTGCCGTGTTGGTGGCATATAAAAATCATGTTTGTGCCTACACTCGCCGTTTCTAAACGTAAACAACGCGACAGGGTCAATCTCGCCCCAAGCCTCGTTCGCATGAAGACTAAAGCGTATCCCGCTCAAAACTCCATTTCCATAGTTAGGAAACGTACATAGTTTCTACACGCTCCGTGTAGAAACAAAAATCGAAAAAGTTCGCATTTGTTCTATTAATTGAAGAAAATTGAAGTAACATGTCTGCATAAACCAACTAGTCAATCATTCGGGTGTATTTGATACATCCGCTCTTTGTGAAATGACTAATAATCGCTAGGAGCAAATGATTTTTACGGGAATGAGTGGATTGAGTATCTTTAATTGCACTGTACATGGAAAGATTGTGTGAATGAAAAAAATTTGTGTTGCACTCAATTATGTTTCAGATCTTGAAGCAAACTTCAGCAATTACGATGAAAAAAAAGTCTAACTTCATCATGATATATATTATCCTTTGAAACAAATGTAGTAATGTATGTTAGTTTTATCCTAGTAAAACATTTATCCAATTTTGACGGTTAGTTTTCAAATTATAGTTGTTTTTGTAATAACGCCAACGTGACTGAAGACAAAAATCATGTTGTAATTTATAAAATGGCTATCACTTACCATCATATTATAGAATGGAATATTCTTTTCCTATGTACTATGTAATTAAGATAAATTACCAGGAATACGCTTCCACATGCGTGACATGAATGTATGTTGTGCAGTTATTGTCGCTCAGTCTTATGAGAAATTAGTAGTTGTGCACTCAATCTTACACACTTGCAGTGTTAAACACAGTAACACTTTAGTAACACAAGCAGGCTGAAGTTGCCTGTTGTGATGAACAGTCATCAAAGCAATGGTTGGGATTCAACAAACCTTCAGGGCAATGATAAATTTGCTTTTCTTCTCACGGGCAAGGTAAACATTGCCAAATTTGCCTTTTCCTAGTGGTCGACCTATTTCAAAGTCAGTAAGTACCCACGGCTTCCTAGAAACAAAGCATGTTTGTAAATCAAATTTGTTTGGTAGGTCTGCATAATGGTAAACAGGATCTAATGCATATTTATATATGGAATTTACATATTTAATCATTGGCCATAGTATATTGCAAAGCACAAGTTTATACTTTTTTTAACACATTGATGAATTTTTTTTCTAGCAAGACATGTTTTGGAGCCTCTTTAGAAGTGTTATATAATAACATAAATAAAAATACTATATAAAAAGAATTGACCATATACATATTATTAATTTGCAATTATTGCCTATAATAACAAATAAATAGTAACAATGCTCAGCATAATTTTTTTCTCTCTCATTCATGTGTTGTTTTTTAAGATAATGTAAATATAAATTTGTAAGTGAGTGTAACATACTTTTCAATGCCACCAGAGTTGTGCTTGTCTCTCAGCTGTCCTTCCGATTGAGGCTTCGTTTGTTGCTGCACAACTTCCTTTTTTGGTTGCTGTGACAGCGGGTTCTGCTGCTGCTCAGCTGTCTGCTGTGGTTCCTGTGACAGCTGCTTTTGCTTCTGCTCAGCTGTCTGCTGTGGTTCCTGTGACAGCTGCTTCTGCTGCTGCTGCTCAGCTGTCTGCTTTGGTTCTTGTGACAGCTGCTTTTGCTGCTGCTGCTGTGACAGTTGCTTCTGCTCAGCTGACTTCTTTGGTTGCTGAGACAGCTGCCTCTGCCGCTGTGGCAGCTGCTTATGTTGCTGCTCCACAGTCTGCTTCAGGTGCTGCACAAGCTGCTTCTGCTGGTTCTCAGCCGTCTGCTTCAGCTGCTGGGCGAGCTGCTTCTGCTGCTGCTCAGTTGCCAGCTTCCGTCGCTGAGCCTGCAGCTGCAGCTGTCTGTCGTTCTGCTGCTGTGTGCTGCTGTGTTGTTTTGGCTGCTGTAACCTGCCAGCGGCACTGCCTGACCTCATCAGTGTCACAGGTCGCTGCAGCTGAGGCCTCGGGTGAGGCCCCGCAGTTGGTAGTCTGCCGGTGCTGACGGTCGACTTTAACCCTGCCCCCACTCTTGACGCGTCCACTCTCGTTGGCTTGGACATGGCTGTCTTGATCACTTGCACATTCTTCGGCACTGCATCTAACAATGGTTTTTTATACAAACATGCAATATGTACTGCAACTTTTTTATTGGGAATTTTACTGATTTTATTACCCACCAAGTATCGACAGTTGTTAGTTAGAGCACCCTCCTTAATATGTAAGGTGTAGAAATTGTTTAGAACCACTGTTACATGTTTGTTCCCATGCAAGCACATTTTTTCTCTATGTATCCAAACCAAGACTATAAGTATGGCATCTTGCCAGGAACAATCTGAAACAAGAATGATCTAGGACAAGCTCAAGCCTCTAATCCAGTTTCCCGAATCAGTTCCGCCACAAATTTGCTTACATTCATTACAGATATATGCGCTTATCTAGAAAAGGTAAAATAAAGTACAGCATAGACTCACCATTTTGTTGAACCGGTCGCAACACTCGCTGTGCCATCCTGCCAGAAGGTGCCTGTTGACAGTGTCAAATCACAATCAATCAGATCTCGGTGTTTGTGTAAACTATCATGAAAACTTATGATTAGAAAACAATATCATTACAATATTGGTATACTATCACAAGTTCACAACAACTTATCCTGCAGCAGAAATAAAAAATACAGTTTTGTTCTAATATTTTTTGTCCAAATATGAAATCAAACCAAAGTTGAAAATTGCAACAGCAATTAAGAATATCACCATAACGCCAGAAGTTGATCTGAAGAATTTTGCTGAATATACCGAATCTGTATTTCATGATTAGCACTGTTCTGGTAAATAACCTGATGCCACATTCTTCATGACAACTTACTGTTCATGTAAGTGGATAAAACACTGGATATGTTGTCTAACATTAACAAGGAAAAAACACAGGCAAAACATGAACAGTTAGTTCTTTGACTAGTCTACAGTTGTTGCCATGACAACAGTTTCTTGCTGAGAGTGAGAATTCCACTGATTCACAACTCTAGCAAAACATGTGTGCACTAATTTCTAATTTTTTCAGATCTTGAATTATAAAATAGAAAACAACCACATGTCTGAACCTCATATGAGGTAACTTTACATCAATTTGTCAAGCTGCAATTGAACATATTACGCATAATTAAACAAACCAAAACTAATCACATGTCCAAGGTGACTTTATACAAATTGTAAGTTTCATAACTGAACGACTCGTGTTTGAATAAACACATAAAATATGCATGTGAGGGGTCTGTAATTGTAATGTTGTGTATAAAATGTTGTGCATAATAATGATGATGATGATGAAGTAATGTTATAAATTACCTCTGATACAATGGCCAAGAACTTTTATCTGGTAAGGTGTAATTTCTTATAAATCATAACACAATATTCAGTCATTAGAACAGCTCAGTGCATTACCATATTGTGTGATCTGGATGCCATCTCTTTACTATATTGTCGACCTCTCCAAAAGTTACCTCAGTTTGACATCACCTTTCAGAATCTGAAGAAAAATCATGCATGTAAATTAATTTACAGCAATAAAGGCATTTCACATTATTAATAAATAATACTAACTGTTTAGGCATTTACCCATGGAAGGAATAAATGTGCAATTTGTATGCGGCTAAAGACAATAGTCTAATTGTCATGGTTAGATAAAATAATACAGGCAACCAAGGTCTTAACTGCTATTATGTACCAAGAGTTGCTGTGTACACTACTATATTTTCCTCTATGCAAAAGTGACCCCCAGAAATGACAAACTTCTACTAATAATTGACATTTTCAGACATTAACACAAATTGATGGGAGTTTAGGGAATGAGATGCCAGCTTAGTGAGTCTCTTCCAATGTAGGATTGTAGGGTGAATTAAATTGCCCTAGTTTCGACATGGCTGTCGATACTGAATCACCAATCGGTCAGCACCAGGATTGGAACCATAATTCCTTTGATCGTCAGCCAGGTACATTGGCCTCTCCACCACGGTGCCCCAAACAAATGCAAAATGTCAATGACAAAGCCGTCAATCAAATCAAATGAACACAAATTATCTTTAAATGGAAGAGGGCAACAGCACTGGGGTAATTTAAAAAGAATTGGAATTAATCAATTGAGTATCTGATATTTTTGTGATGCTGCGGTTATTTTAGAGACAGTTGGGAATATTGCTGTGCAGGCAAGCCGCAATCCCCGTCTTTAATATTATTGGCTCCTTACGACGTACCCTATTCAAATACTTATTTTTCTCTTTTGTGAATTTTTATCATCATAAAATATAGTAATTTCGGCACTTATGTACAAGTCGGACCCACCTCAATTTTGCCATTATAACTGTATTTTTGCCAACATTTGATATTTGATTTTGTTAATTCATCAATTATAATCATCTTGCGCATATTTATGTTTTATAAACAGCGCGTCTTGGCATACTTTTGAGGTCGAAAAGACAGCGCGATTTGTGCCAGTCGCAAGCGCAGCGGTGCATGTGTTACTGCGCTGTGCACATGGAATGAGCGATAAACAGTTTGTTTATGCCGACCGCGCTGTCTTTTCGACCTCAAAAGTCTGCTAAGACGCGCTGTTTATAAAACATAAATATGCGCATGATGATTAGAATTGATTGAATTAACAAAATCAAGTATCAAATGTTGGCAAAAATACAGCTATAGTGGCAAAATTGAGGTGGGTCCGACTTGTACATAAGTGCCGTAATTTCTTATTACATGTAATGTGTAAATAAATAAGATTAACATGATATGTTAGATTAAAATTTGTTGATTGCTCTGCTCTGGTCGGTGTTTTTCATAAATTCATGCCGGCATCATCATCATCATCATGCCATTCATGGTTGGTTCAAATCAATTCAAATGTTTCGCCTTCAAAGTTTCCATGTAAAACTCGTTATTTTATGCAGTAGAGTTAAGTGATTCCAGTTAGATTACCATACTCATGCTTTGGCCAGAGCCAGTGCACTATAACTTGACACTCATTGACTGAGAACCAGAAGAAAGTGACACTCAACGACTGACAGACGTGAGTGAGTGAGTGGATCTCACTCTCTCAGCGAGACACATATGACAGAAGAAGCACAACATGTGAAACAATCGTTTACAATCTCGTTCAAATTGGTGTGAACAGATTTTCAGTTACGATTCAAAGTCAGCCATAAATAACTTTCGTGCATGTGCAAACTTAAATTGCAAAGTTCCTATATCAAGCTGGATATTTGGAGAACAAGTTACACGAAACTAAACAAACCTTTTTAAAATTCGCGACATCGAACGTTATTGGATCGCGCGTTGTCGGTGCCCGTTTGTTACGCTTCTTGTTATTGGCTACGTGATTGGTTATACGCCACCTGCCGATTAAAGTTTAGATTTAGGTATTTCATTGTACGCTAGGTGGCGTAATGTGCTCATAAGATATCAGTCGATCACGCGGTTTCCAGGTTCATTATTTTGTACTCTGCATAATATACTCATATTCTGTTTAAGAAATATATGTCACATCCATGATATTTCAAAAAATAGTGTTCTCGTTATTTCTTCTTAGAACCAATATTTTATCCTATAAACAAAATGAGTACGTTGTCTTTCTGGGTAACGGGTAGAATTCATTGACGTCGCATTGTTTTGGTCTTAGCGTCTTTTATTGTATGAGAACTTCGTATCTTCGTAACAGTGAACAGTGTCTGACAGTGTTATGCATTGATGTAGATAGCATTCAAGCTAGACATCTTTTCTAACAGTTGCTTCGTAAAATTTATCGGGATCATTTTAAAGATTAGAGGACGGGGGAAAACATGAAGACGATGCCGAAAATGGGGAGGCCTAGGCTTAGAATAGAGGCTAAGGCTAAGCGGCTTAACCTTAGCCTAAGCCCGGGCTTAGCCTTATAAAAAATAGGTGACATTCCAAACATATATCCCTTCTACCTTATATACTGGGGGTACTGATCCTATCCTAAACATGTGTCTCAAATAATAAAATATGTCGCCCTCTGTCGGATCGACGATACTCTAGTATCGTCGCCTTGTTTACGAAAACCTGTGTTGTCAGACGCGCAGTGCGATTTAAGAATCGTCTAGATTGCTTAACTGCGTTGACAGTAAACATGGCCGTGTGCGTTGTGTTCGGAGATGGTAAACTATATTTCTTGGTTATTTAAATGGACAAACAAATGTATATAACAATATATAGACAATATAAAGACTTAGAGGAACATTCGATGGTACTCAGATAAAAAGATGTTATATAGGTATTGTGCGCGGCACTTACTTGTGCAGGCACAATGACGCCTGCGAAGTTCGCAAGATGTTCCGACTCGTACGAGTCGTAGTCGTAGTCGCCTAGTCGGTACTTGGGACTGGGAGGTGGTGGCTTAATGACATGGACTATTTCCATGTGTGCTCCGCACTGCAAAGGCAATCGGGGTTCAAAGGCAATACCTTGTGAGGGAAGGGTAATTAAAACTTAATATCACTGTCACTGAATGACAGTGGGTGACACCCACTGTCAACGTGGCTGTCAATTACATTAACAATTATTTAATTAAGTATTAAAAATATTTTATAATCAAATTAATATATATATATTTTATCCCATAACGTGCCTATATGTTTACACGTTTTATTTGTATTTTATGTACATGCAAACTGACTTTTATGAAATAAACATTATCATTAATAATAAACGTTAAAGAAATTAGATCATTATCAGAAATATGCTCCTATTACTGTCATATATGAGTGTCATTGTCATCATTCAACAGAGTCAACGAGCCCTAGCGAGCCTCCCATGCTCGAGTCACTGAGCTTCACAGCAGGAGGCCACTCTGAGGTGACTTCAGGTGAGGTGACGAAGGAGATGGTTGGCTGTCTGCTGTGTGTGCAGCAGTTTGATGTGGCGGAGACGCAGGACGAGCTTCTGAGACATCTTCTCCTGCAACACAAGCTCGTCATAGCCGATGTCAAACTGGTGGCTCACTTCAAAAAGTATGTTGGAAGAGTGCAGAGTAACTTGTTCACATGGCATCTTGACTGCTGGTGTAGTGTGGGCACTTGTTCTTTTCTGTCCTGTTAAGACAAAGTCCCAAGACTTATTACTTATCATATCGATCAGTATGGTGGATGCAATTGCCTCGTGGCTGTTGACCCTTTATGCCCTTTCAGGATGCATTGTACTAATAAGAAGATCTGTGTTTTTTCGAGGAAAATACACATAGTTAATAAAAAATTCTGATTTAACAGATATAGTGGAACATTATCAGTCTGAATCTACCCATTCTAAAAACATATTTATGTGCACACAATAATTAGTTATGTAATTGTAAATAATAATACATTTATTCAACTAGATGATAGTATTATAATATATAATTTTATTTGAATTAATTTATTATACAAATTTTTTCAATAATATAAATAAATGGATATAGATTAATCTCTTAGCAGTGTCTCTAATTCTTATGCCATTTGATAAATATGGGCAGTGTCCAGTAATAAAAGAAAAGTTCATAGCATGAAAAAACTGCAGAAATTACTTTCCTCCCACATCCATAGCAGGTATCAGTTTGAATTCAGCCATGTGTTTGACTAGTTTTTACATTAGCAGCCTCATTTTAATTTAGGTGTAGGAACAAGAAACATTTATCGAGTTTGATGCTGATTTGAATGACAACATCCATAATATATAAAGAAAAACATAGAATAATTTTTCTGTTTTTCATACTATTAACAAATGACCTTCCTTCTCTTACTATTATAGATATCTTGACTACTGGAGACAGAGATTCACGGATACTGCAATAACTGAGTTCTGTAGTGTGATAAAGACCAACACAAAGGAGACAGATGTTGGTACGTATGCAATCCTTAAACCAGTTCTCACTGCAGAAGTGACTCAAAACTTTAAACCTTTAAAGGTAACATTACTGAACATTTCTCAAGATAATTCTTTTTTGCAATCAACATTTTTTTTTTAGTTCATCAGTACTAATGACGAATTACATCATCGTCCACATGGGGTAGCCCGTAATTACCCTCATTGGCTAAGTTGATCACTAACATTCATCATCAATATAAATTTTTTCCTGTCCACTTCTACGTCCAGTGTGATGTTGCTCATAGCCATTCTGTGGTCACTTCCAATGTTGGATAACATTACTTTATGTAAATGTACTGTGTTGTTTGACTGATATTATTTTTAAATGCGTTATACACCGGCTGCCTGTTGCTCCACGTAGAGCCAGAGGAGTCCTACTACTTGCTGTGTGACGCACTGCCTGAAGACAAGACCCTCCGAGTGCGACTGCAACAGGAGAAGTTGGTGGGTGCTGGCAGTACTAGTCTCTCTGTCACATACACTACATTCTGGCAGTACTAGTCTCTCTGTCACATACACTACATTCTGGCAGTACTAGTCTCTCTGTCACATACACTACATTCTGGCAGTACTAGTCTCTCTGTCACACACGCTACATTCTGGCAGTACTAGTCTCTCTGTCACACACGCTACATTCTGGCAGTACTAGTCTCTCTGTCAGACACACTACATTCTGGCAGTACTAGTCTCTCTGTCACACACACTACATTCTGGCAGTACTAGTCTCTCTGTCACATACACTACATTCTGGCAGTACTAGTCTCTCTGTCACACACACTACATTCTGGCAGTACTAGTCTCTCTGTCACATACACTACATTCTGGCAGTACTAGTCTCTCTGTCACATACACTACATTCTGGCAGTACTAGTCTCTCTGTCACATACACTACATTCTGGCAGTACTAGTCTCTCTGTCACACACACTACATTCTGGCAGTACTAGTCTCTCTGTCACACACGCTACATCACATCAGTGATGCTTGCAACCCATTGGCCATTGTTTTCCCAAAGTGGCCACAGTGACATCACCAGTTACCGGCATGTTTCTGCTTTCCTGGCCATAAATTATACAGTTGTACTATTGCAGTGCCAACACAAAGGTTACAAAACTATCATAATAATAGTGCAATAGTTTAAAAATATTATTAAAATATTAACTCTACTGCGCAGACCGTCCAAAACCGCCCAACCCCTCGTACGCGCAGACCCTCCAAAACCGCCCAGTAAAATCACAGTTCGTGGACCTTTCGTTTACCGCGATCAGATCCCTCTTTTACTTTAACCAGCCAGCTGAAACTGCTGACCTAAGCTCTATGTAGGTCACGGAAACATGTGCTGTCGCCATCTTGTGAAAAATTGTTTTCGTTTGTGAATTAAGTGAGTTTATTTGGAAGGATGTTGAAGTGCGTTCGTCTAGTTGACCTCCGACATCGTGCGGCATTTGGCGGATATTACTGAGATCAATTCTCGACGATTTCGAGTCGGATTTCGATGTTTGCAACGTGACTAATGTCGACAGCGATCACGGAGACCCTGTTATCGTCCATCTACGTTGTCTGTGCGACTTTTCGTTGTTGAGATACGAAGAAGATGACCCGTCGGCGGCATGTTCGTTTCGCCGATTTGCAGCCATTTTGTTGATCGGATCACCGTCCGTACTTCGTTTGGTTTATTTAATTTATAGTATTTGATTAATATGCACTGTGCTCACATTGCTTCTGATAAGGGAGCATCTACTTGTGAAAGGAGTGTGCTATCTTTCGTTATTCGAGTGTTAATTTTACATACGAAAAGAACATTGCATTCGGCAACATGATCGGTAAACGATAGCCATTTTGTAAATTATAGCATGATTTTTGTCTTCTGACGCATTGGCGTTGCTTACAAAAGCAATTATAATTTGAAAACTAACCGTCAAAAATTGATAAATGCTTTACTAGGATAAAACTAACATACATGGCTACATTAGTTCCACAGGATCACTGTTATGTGTTCTAATATTTTTTCAATATTTACCATGATGAAGTTGCTTATTTATTTGTTCATTATAATTGTTGAAGTTTGCTTCAAAATCTGAAATGTAATTGATTGCAACACATAAATTTTAATAACACATTTTATTCACACAATCATTCCATGTACAGTGCAATTAATTTCATATATTTTTGTGCATTGGTTGTCGAGTTATTCGAATTTTAATACAAGCAACATGCAGGATAATTCACAGATAGTTGCCATCTTAAAATTATCTGCCCACAGCAGGGTGTAAAATAAGAAGGCGGTCTACCCAATAAAGAGTTAATGACACTATCGTGACTATCCCCAAAAGACCCCAATAGGTAACTTTTTCTTATACTATCAGACCCCAATGAGACCAGTAGCTAACCTCATCTTATAGTGTTAGTTCCCAAAGACCTCAGTAGTTAACCTTATATTGTATACAATACAATAAAACTTCACTGTCACGGACCGGGAAATTCATTTGTTAGGCCCCCAAAAACCCCAGTAGTTAACCTTATATTGTTAGACCCTCAAAGACTTTGTTATGTTATACTGTTAGGCTGTGTATGTGAAACAGACTGTTAAAGTGAGATTGTTTGTTCTGTTAATAAGTAATCTTTAACAGGAAGTGTGCTCAATCAGTTGTACTTCACCCAACTTGTGGTTTGGCGTTGTGACAACCAGACTAAAGGTAGTCTTGGATGGATGAGGATGTGTGTCTGCAATAAATGAACAGTTGCGGTTGTGTTTGTTGCCAGGAGGAGGTGTTGGCCCAGCAACAGAGGGAGCGGGAAGACTCGACCTTCTCCCACGACTGTCTCTTCTGTCGACAGCACTTTGACGGCAGCAGGTACGGGTCTCAGTCCTGGCCGGCTGAACTGGCCATATGTGGCACTTTGCTCCATTATTAGAGTTGTCTTAGCTACACACACTAGGTGCAGTGTGGGTATCTTAGCTACACACTAGGTGCAGTGTGGGTATCTTAGCTACACACACTAGGTGCAGTGTGGGTATCTTAGCTATACATACTAGGCGCAGTGTGAATATCTTAGCTACACACACTAGGTACAGTGTGGATATCTTAGCTACACACACTAGGTACAGTGTGAATATCTTAGCTACACACACTATGTGCAGTGTGGGAATCTTAGCTACACACTAGGTGCAGTGTGGGTATCTTAGCTACACACACTAGGTGCAGTGTGGGTATCTTAGCTATACACACTAGGTACAGTGTGGGTATCTTAGCTATACATACTAGGTACAGTGTGGGTATCTTAGCTACACACACTAGGCGCAGTGTGAATATCTTAGCTACACACACTAGGTACAGTGTGGATATCTTAGCTACACACACTAGGTACAGTGTGGATATCTTAGCTACACACACTAGGTACAGTGTGAATATCTTAGCTACACACACTAGGTACAGTGTGGATATCTTAGCTACACACACTAGGTGCAGTGTGGGTGTCTTAGCTACACACACTAGGTGCAGTGTGGGTGTCTTAGCTACACACACTAGGTGCAGTGTGGGTATCTTAGCTACACACACTAGGTGCAGTGTGGGTATCTTAGCTACACACACTAGGTGCAGTGTTGGTCTCTTAGCTACACACACTAGGTGCAGTGTGGGTATCTTAGCTATACATACTAGGCGCAGTGTGAATATCTTAGCTACACACACTAGGTGCAATGTGAATATCTTAGCTACACACACTAGGTACAGTGTGGGTATCTTAGCTACACACACTAGGTGCAGTGTGGGTGTCTTAACTACACACACTAGGTGCAGTGTGGGTGTCTTAGCTACACACACTAGGTGCAGTGTGGGTGTCTTAGCTACACACACTAGGTGCAGTGTGGGTGTCTTAGCTACACACACTAGGTGCAGTGTGGGTGTCTTAGCTACACACACTAGGTGCAGTGTGGGTCTCTTAGCTACACACACTAGGTGCAGTGTGGGTGTCTTAGCTACACACACTAGGTGCAGTGTGGGTGTCTTAACTACACACACTAGGTGCAGTGTGGGTGTCTTAGCTACACACACTAGGTGCAGTGTGGGTCTCTTAGCTACACACACTAGGTGCAGTGTGGGTGTCTTAGCTACACACACTAGGTGCAGTGTGGGTGTCTTAACTACACACACTAGGTGCAGTGTGGGTGTCTTAGCTACACACACTAGGTGCAGTGTGGGTGTCTTAGCTACACACACTAGGTGCAGTGTGTGTGTCTTTGTGAGTCTACAACAGGTTACATGTTTACTCTCTGTATGACATATAGTGCATCCCTTGGCATTGACATACCAAATATAGCTGATTTCAGCACATTGCTAACCGAGTCATGATTGATATGTTGCAGACATGGGGTCAAATACATTTAAATACAAATACTCTTGAGAGATACAAATACAATTACAAATACTTTTAAGTACAAAATAATTAAAAACAAATACATTGAAAAGTATTTCAAATACTTTTACAAATACTTTTTAAATTTTTAAATATATTACTGTAAAGGTAAAAGAAAACCAAATTTTATATCGAGAAATCTACTTTATGAATCACCATGCTTTAGAGGCATAATTAGTGACTGCTTTGATCACTGGAAGTGTGACAGTGCAACTTGAAAGACAGCATAGAGAGCAAAATAGCCCGGTGCCAGCTTGGTGCCTGACTACAGAACAAAAAGGATGTTGCCCTGTGGTGGTCACTGTCAGGTGGTAATCCTCTGACTCTGAGCAAACAAAAGTTGTGGTCACTACCAGGGCCATGGGGGACACTTGCTGTCAAGTGTCTTCTTCAGAAATTACCACTGTTGGGTGAAAGACACAGCAAAGTTGTAATCAATGAGTATTTTGAAGGTTGAAAACAATTAGTTTGGTGGAAGGTGATTTGCAGTGAAGGTACTCAGTTTGGCACGCATTAGATGTGATCTTGAAAAAGAAATGTTGATACATACACTGACAATGTATTCCTAAGTGTCAAATACAAATAAAATTACAAATACTTTTTAAAAGTATTTAAATACTTTAAGATATAAATGTATTTGACCCCGTGTCTGAATGTTGTGTTGATGGGTGTTGTTTATATGTTTAGTGCAGATATCTTCAATCACATGGCTCTACAGCATGGCTTCAATGTCGGGTTGCCAGATAATCTGGGTGAGACAACTTTCTCACATAGATATACAAGGACACACATAGTGTCTTCTTTACACAGTTTGTTGTTGCACTGTTGTCTGACTGTGTTCAGTGTTGATACAATTAACTTCCATTAGATCAGGTCAGTTGTGAATATGATAATAGCCTTACATTATAGAGCTTATTGGAAGAGTCACAATTTGTATTTCCGCCACATTTTTTGGCCAGATAAAGTCAAATAATTATTTAAGGAGAATGTTTGTATTATAAATTAGTTAGTTTGTTATGATGGGTAATAGGAACCTGATAGAGAGAGAGAGACAGCCTTAGTCTGGTAGGTCTTATTTAAAAAAAATAAAGTTATGTCAGTTTTAACCAGCAAAGTTATGTTTCCTGGGCCTGGTGACAATATCAGATTTACTTAACCAGTGACTATCTGAAATAGTGAGAAACCACGGTATTAGGTGAAATAAAGATTGTAATGTTTTCATGATGTAATATATAATAAAATTATAGACTTTAAGATCGTCCTAGTACTGTACGTATTCTGTTTTAATTATTTGAAATAGATAAAACTGTTGAATTGAGTGAGCACCTATAGATTAACTGATAGTTGCCATTACTAGTTAGTCAATTGTTCTTAAAATGAATTCCAGATCGAGGATTTATTCGGATGATCCATATGTTTCAGTGTATACGTCACAGTTCTTGCAGCTGCTTCAAAGAAAACTCTCCAGGTAATGCACTACTATTAGTACTAGGCAGTAGACGTGGCGTAGAATAATGGCCACCCCTTTGTGGCTGGAGAACTGTGGCAGCAGCTGCCCTGGTACTGCCGGGTCGTGTGTAACACAGTGCCACAGTGTAGATCAAAGGAATCATTGATATGAAGGTATATAATACAGTGCCTAGTATGAAAATGGTGTGCATGGGAATTAATGGTTATGAACATTTTCTTTATTTCTTTCTACATTAAACATTTTTCATCCAAAAACAAGCTGGAAATGTCTTACTATTTCCTGGTGTCATTCCTTGACAGCATGACAGGAGGCCAGTAAAGAAAAGTTTACAAATTTCTATTTTAATATTGTAACGTCAACAGAAACCAGAAACATGTTGTTTTATGTATTTTGTTTTCAGTTGGTTTCAGTTCACCTTTTATCTGTTTTGATTTATAATATTTCCTCTTATTTTATAATGCTCTAATTGGCCATTTACTTTCAATTTTTGGTGCTATCTCTTTCAGTTTGCAATGTCTCTACTGTGAGAAGACATTTCGAGACAGGCACCTGTTGAAGGAACACATGCGTAAAAAGTTACACAAGAGAATCAATTCAACAAACGCAGCTTACGACAAGTTCTATATTATTAACTATCTGGTAAGTGACACGTGTGAGTGTAATACTTAATTAACAACACAATGTCTGTTCTGGATTTATTAATATTATTTATAATATATTGTTCATAATATTAGAGGAAGTACATTGAATGTAATAAATATCAATGCAAAACATGATCTTTAGTTTATTTTAATATTGTACCTTTTTATTAATATTTTTTATTTTGTAATTTGTTATGTTACCTGCCACAGCAGAGTTGGTATTAAGAGGCAAAGTTGTGAAATGGACATTTGTACCTGGCTGGATTCCCCAGTATATAAGTTTTAAACTAATATCTCTTGCTGAAATATCTTCAACAGTTTTGGATTTATTGCTAAACTTGGCTTTGGGTTTATTGCTCAAACTGAAACAACCTTTGAGAGCAATATGTTGATAAATTACATAATTTTGATATATATTGATAATCTATATTGATTTTTTATCTAACGTTTAAATGCATTTATGTGGTTAGTTTTGGATTATTTGTCAAGGAAAATAAAGTGGACATTGAGTGATAAAGATGTAAGATGTGCATTTTGCCGGAATAAAAAAGTATTTTAAATGATATCAACTGTTGGCTTGTGTACAGAATAAGCGTGTGTGACTTAACACCCTGTGCTTCACGGCAGACCACACACAGAGACTAACACCCTGTGCTTCATGGCAGACCACACACAGACTGTAATAATCAACTCACCAATAAATCGTCTCCTTTGTAGTTTAAATAGATGTCATCAGATCAACATCAGCGCACTTTCTCCAATCTTGAATTTTCTTGCTGTGTTACAACTATGAAGTTTGTTGTACATTTCTTCTTCTGCCAGTCACCTCTGTACACTCGGGTGATTGCCAAGGTACATTAGATTTAATATTTGTGAAGAGAAAACACGTGGATTCACATGTTATGGCAGTTGAATGTTGCTGTCCCGCAGGAACTGGGTAAGAACTGGAAGACGCTGGAGCACGAAGACATGGCAGAGAGGGAAGTACGGAGGCAGGAGAGACGGGTGGGAGTGCAGGAATGGGAGGGGGAGGGGGACACGGACGACTCAAACAAGTCAGTACAACAGTCTCTCTTGTGCATCTATAGCCTCGGTTACCCAGGCTCTGAGGTGGCAGCACTTTTAAGCCCCTCAACTCTGCCTGGGAAACTAATGCTCTGCATTTGTAACCGCCAGGGCGGCCTTACCCCAGATTAGGGCAGAGACGCTGATTGGCTCTCAGGCCAACTATGAAATAAAGATTTAAATAACGATATACTTTCACAAGATAATGATATTCTATGAAAAGTATTCAAAATTAACTTTACTTACTTAACTATTAACACACACAAAAAAAAATCTAATTTACAGTTGCTTAAAAAATAAGAATTATGGCAGAATTAACCAGTATCCGTGAGATGGCAGCATTGTTTAGCCCGACACGGATAGCATACAAATTAAATAAAGATACCTTTTATCAAATAATGCTGTATTATAAAAACTATTCAAAATTAAACTTATATTAACACAAAATAAATAGAAATACAAATTTGCAGTTGTTTGTAAAAATAGAAATTATGGCAGGATTAACCAGTATCCGTGAGGTGGCAGCATTGATCACGCAGATAATATTCAAAAGCCAGCAAAAGCACCAGACTGTCTTCTTGGCGTAGTTCTGCAGCCGACCGACAGTCGGTTAAGTGAGACTAGTGCATCAACAATTCCATCGCATTGTGTCTTGATTGTTTATGCATCGGGTCTGATTCTTCTAAGAACCGTAAC
Organism: Oasisia sp. SBJ-2009; assembly: GCA_964017155.1. Taxonomy (NCBI): domain Eukaryota; kingdom Metazoa; phylum Annelida; class Polychaeta; order Sabellida; family Siboglinidae; genus Oasisia; species Oasisia sp. SBJ-2009. Next base: position 56,639,335 of record OZ024854.1, read on the forward strand.
ATTATTGTTTGGCATTGCAATTGACCTATCCATACCGTGACTTGTTGCTAGGCAGAAGTTTCATCAGTCCATGAGAAATGTATGCTGAGCATGTGTAGCTTTATAGAACTCAGTCGCCAGACGGACAAATTGCCAGACAACGGGTCACGTGATGGATAGGTCAATTATCTGTGAAAAAAATGTGCATTCTTTCTGGATATCTCAAGTGCTTTGGTTGTTTTTTATCTGTAGACTGGCACCATTACTAATGTGTCACATGACCAAAGCCAAGCGAAATAGTCAGTGGTAATGCAAAATGTTATGGGGAAGTAATTTCCATTTAAATTAACACATTCCAAAAACCTGAGACATCAGTCCAATGAAAAATTAGCACCGATGTCAGCCACTGTATTTTTTCTTTTCTTGAAAGCAACAATGTTTATACCTTACTTTTTTCGTAATAGACACTCAAGTGGATATAAATCTGAAACTTGCAAATAATTATTTTTATAAGCAGTATAATGTAATCGTCGCATGGTGATTGGCATGCCGTCCTTTCAATCAAGAGTACAGAGATTTAATTAGCTACCCTATTTACATAAATTTGTTATTTAGTGTTGGTGCGCCAATTTGTTATTTAGTGTTGGTGCACCAATTTGTTATTTAGTGTTGGTGCACCAATTTGTTATTTAGTGTTGGTGCACCAATTTGTTATTTAGTGTTGGTGCACCAATTTGTTATTTAGTGTTGGTGCACCAATTTGTTATTTAGTGTTGATGCGCCAATTTGTTATTTAGTGTTGGTGCACCAATTTGTTATTTAGTGTTGGTGCACCAATTTGTTATTTAGTGTTGGTGCAGCAATTTGTTATTTAGTGTTAGTGCACCAATTTGTTATTTAGTGTTGGTGCGCCAATTTGTTATTTAGTGTTGGTTCACCAGTTTGTTATTTAATGTGGGTGAACACATCACAAAAACAACTGCAAATTGTTTTACTAGATGTGGCGAAATGTAGGCAGAAAATTGCAGAAATTGTCTTTTTATACCACTCTTTCACAGATGACCAAATGATTAACATAATAACCACAATTAATTATTTGAATGGTTTTGATAAAAGTATGTGATGCTATCTAATCAGTTGCACGTCAGGTAGCACTGTTCACCTACTCATGACTGTAAAGGTGTAAATATGAACCTAAGTCCTGCGTAGCTATGTCAGTTGATGGCAGTGGTGGGGTGACAGAGGGCGGGTGTGTTCCAGCGAGTGGGAAGACTGGAGGGAAGAGGGCGGGGCTCAGACAGTGTGTCTCTTCTGCCCCCACAAGTCTACCCTACCCCAGTCCGTCATTCATCACATGAAGGTCAGTTCTGCATCAGCCAAATCCTGAAACAACCGAAAACACATTCTCCTGTATGATGTTTTTGATGAATAATAATTTTAATAATACTATTTTTTAAAGTAACAATTTAATTTAATTAATTTATTTATGTTTTGATCACTAGGGGGTGCCACTGATTTAACATTTTCCATGTCGTCTGTCATTGGCTTAAGCAGTACTGTTTGTACAAGTAGAGTGCTCACTAGTTTGTTCATAAATGATGCTTACAAATCGTAGTTGTGTGTAACTTATACTTACAAACTTGTCGTTCAGGATGCTCGGTGCACATATATTTAACTTATTTCGCAGAATACTGTGAGTAGTGCATTAATACAGGATGTTCACAAATTTTCTAACAGTTTCATTTTGTATACTGGTTGCTCAAAAGTGTAGCTTTCTGTAAGAATTCCCTGGTAGATCTGCTGATAAGGCAGCAGCAGTTGTAGGGGACCATCCTCGCAAGTCAAGTCTGGCTGACACCAGAACACAGACACAGTACAAGGTCAAGGTCACTGCAGAGCTGGGAGGGACTGTGTGAGGATGGACCTTTAATTAGGAGACTGGGGGATGAAGGATGGTTGGAGGGGCTGTGGGTGGACAATGGTGGGAAGAAAGACCAACGTGAATGTGTTGGCAATACTGAATCTGGCCCTCTGTAGGGAACAAGGGAAACAACAGACCGCAAGGTGCATTTCGTTCTATACGATACTCACCTGTGCTACTCGGTCACACAGGATGTCCCCCAGTTTCCTATGTTTGTACAGGATGCTCACCAAATTATTGTTTTTGTACAGTATCATTTTCAGTTTCATTTGTTTATATGCAATACTCACATATTTACCTTTCCATACAGGATGCTCATTAGTTTCTTTTGTTTGTACAGGATGCTCATTAGTTTCTTTTGTTTGTACAGGATGCTCATCAGTTTCATTTGTTTGTACAGGATGCTCATCAGTTTCATTTGTTTGTACAGGATGCGCACCAGATTCATTTGTTTTGTACAGGATGCTCACCAGATTCATTTATTTGTACAGGATGCTCACCAGATTCATTTGTTTGTACAGGATGCTCACCAGATTCATTTGTTTGTACAGGATGCTCACCAGATTCATTTGTTTCTACAGGATTCTTATTAGTTTAATTTGTTTGTAAAGGATGCTCACCAGATTCATTTGTTTGTAAAGGATGCTCACCAGATTCATTTGTTTGTACAGGATGCTCACCAGATTCATTTGTTTGTACAGGATTCTTATTAGTTTCATTTATTTGTACAGGATGCTCACTGGTTTCATTTGTTTGTACAGGATGCTCATCGGTTTCTTTTGTTTGTACAGGATGCTCATCAGTTTCATTTGTTTGTACAGGATGCTCATCGGTTTCATTTGTTTGTACAGGATGCTCATCGGTTTCTTTTGTTTGTACAGGATGCTCATCGGTTTCATTTGTTTGTACAGGATGCTCATCGGTTTCATTTGTTTGTACAGGATGCTCATCGGTTTCATTTGTTTGTACAGGATGCTCATCGGTTTCATTTGTTTGTACAGGATGCTCATCGGTTTCATTTGTTTGTACAGGATGCTCATCGGTTTCATTTGTTTGTACAGGATGCTCATCGGTTTCATTTGTTTGTACAGGATGCTCACCAGATTTATTTGTTTGTACAGGATGCTCACCAGTTTCGTTTGTTTATATACGATGCTCATCAGTTTCATTTGTTTATGCAGGATGCTCACCAATTTGACTTGTTACATCTGAAGCAGACAATGATGTTGAATTTCTACCAACAAGTGAAACTAATCAACTACATCCGTAGACAGGTATGTTGGTTGGACATTCTAAGCTCAGTTGTTGAATTTGTGCGATTGATCATTGGTTGATCTAGACACTAACACCCGGAGTGCCCAGGTTCATCAGAAAGCTACCAGGTGGCAGGATGTACTTCTGTAGTACATTCACAGGTGCATTTTAAAAGTCTCAACAGAGTTGCTCGAATGTTGGTGATGGTCATAGAACTCAGAGATATCCCCCCTGGGTATTCTGCTTTTCCTGTTTCAAGATCTCAAGTAACCATTCCTGGTTTGAAATGTCTTTGGCTTATTCAGTGCTGAAATCTTTTGCAGTTTCGATATGATCTCTTTTTGCGAATATTGTAATTGTTTGAAGATGACAAGAACACTGATCTGTTTTATCTATGCGACATACACAGTGAATGTTATTGTTTTATGTTGCTAAAAGCATCCTCAGAATAACACTCAAGATCCTCAGTCTTAATCATAGTTGATGAAAAGGTGTTTTCAGAGCTTTACTACTGGTTGATGTGCCAAATTTAAACAGTTATCTGACAGACAGACCTAGATTTACAAGCCTGCCAACGACAGCTGGCCAGTAAAAATTAACTAGGAGGGTAAGATTAAGATCTTTAGATACACAATGAAATGCCAGTAATAAAATTGATACAACACATAAAATTGGTAAAAACATTACGGAGGCACTGAAATGTTGGTAAAGCACTTCATACAGAGTACTAAAATAAATAAATAAAGAAAAAGGTTTTCGTTGAGGATGGAATAATCAAAATGACACGGGAGTGGCAGTCCTGGGCCCCTGGTGGCACTTCTTTGTTTGGTAGAAATGGCCTTTTATGGGGACCAAGTCCAGCAGGGTGATGTCTTCTCATGATGTCCCCCCAAGTATAAGTTGTGCTTGTACACCTCATGGACTACTTGGATGATGTGGAGTGCATTTTTTGAAAATGAACTAATATGCATTTTGTAGAGCGCAGTGGCTCAGTGGTAGCGCTTTGGATTCTCGACTAAGAGAACCTGGGTTGGAATCCTGTACGTGCTGCAAGTTTTTTCACTCTACATTGCTTCAGTTCACTCAACTGTATAAATGAGTATTTGGCTATAGACAGTGGTGGATATGTGTACGAGCAGCCTTCGCACATTAATTGCCACATATGGCTGGATGCTTCCCAGAGAAGCCGAGATGGTGTCTGAATGAACAGGTCTGTCAGGGAAGTAAAGTGTAAAGTGCTTTGAGCAATCCTGAGGATTAGATACTGCGCTATATAAGAACTTACCTTTTTTGTCAGACCTGATTTCTAACGGATTGAGTGATACCATTTTGCAGGTGTCACTCTGGATGTTTTCAAACGCGTTAGAGCTCTCCTATTTTTGTGATACGTTTTTGTGTAGTCATTCCTGATTTGTATCGAATTTACTCACTCATTTGTTAACTTATTAGTTACTGTTCGTGTACAATTTGTTAACAGTTTTGGATGACCGGATGGTATGTTATCTCTAAAGGTGACCAGTTGGCCACTGTCCAAGGTTCATGGTTGTCCCACGGACAAATAATATTAACAATTTCACTTCAGCAAATCCAGTAGTTTCAGTCTGGCGAACAAGCGGAATTTCGAGCCCTGTTTAATTGATATGTCTTGGTGCCATAAAGTCGTTCTTGATTTATATCAAATTTACTAATTTGTGAACGCCTACATTGAAAGTGTGTCTGCGGTGAAATTAATCACCAACATTTATTATGCTGTTGTGATTTTGACTGTTGAGGATCATTGGTTGGCGTCACACGTACATTTGTCTTCACCCCATTACCTGTAGGTGTATTACCGTGTATAGGTGATTAGGTATAGGGTCTGTAAGAAAAACGTCATGGGGTTTAAATGCCTAAGTGATACATTTGTGCAAAGTCACTCCTGATTTGAATCGAGTCAACTAATTTGTTCACACATTGTTGGCGCTAATTAAATACGATAAAATCTGGCACGTCTTTGGTTGCTGTTGACTTGCAATTTGTTAACAGTTCAGGGTCACTTGATGGTATGTTATCTGTCCGTTATCTGTGAGGGTGTCAAGGTGTCCAGTTCCGTCCAGTTAGGCTATGTCCAGTATAATTACACCCCCCAAGTACATGTCAAGATGTCAACAGGACTTGAAGTTTAACGGATGCATTCTTGTGCTACACACATTTCTGAGTTCTATCAAAAATATTCGTTTGAGAATGCATTGATGGTGGTAATTAATTATTATAAAATCAGATATGGTATTTGCATACTGTTAATTGGCCTTTCATAACCAGTGTTTAATAAGACATCAGTTGTTTGTGGTCTCAGGTCTCAGGTGGTTTCCTCCAAACAACCCAAACTTGGCCTAATGCAGGAGTTGTCCTTCTCTAGAATTAGTGAGTCCACCACAGGTTACACATTTACCCTCTGTGTGGGATCTTTTACTTCCCCTGGCATAGACACCCGATAGAAGGGACCACCGGCTTTTGGTGTCTCTTCTGAAAGGCAAAGGCAAATGTGGGCTAAACGAAATTGCCAAAGTTTCGAAACAGCGGTAGGTGGGATTGAACCACTGTCCCCTCGATTGACCGTCCAGCGCTCTACCACGTGACCACTGCTCAGTTATGTTGGCCACTCCTCAGGTGTCCAGTGGGCTGTCTGGAGTCTTTACACCCTCAGAGTGCATTTCATAAAATGTCACTTTGTTGTCTAAAAGGGTTAAGTGAAAACCATTGTGCAACACCCTTTCCTGTGAACGACACTGTGCCGCGGTCGAGTCAGATGTGTATCCGATTTACGCATTTGTTAACTTATTGAAGTGGTAAATTAAAATGATAAAATCAGAAAGTATTTTAGTTGCAGTTCAATTGCCTTTCTGTACTGATGTCCACTGATGGCACTGTTGAACCATTGTGTGACACTGTAGCGATGGAATGATCTGTCTTTGAACGTACATGTCGCTGACCCTCTGAATATGTTCAAATCTATATTTAATACTCGTCTTTTAAAAGTAGCATTCCAAGATTATTTATAGACTATTTTAATTTGAACTGTTCATATCCATGCAGCTAGATTGATCTCATATTGCATTTTAATTATTTATGTATTTAATTTAACTATATTTTATTTTTAAGCTGAAAATAGTTTACTTTTAGTTGGTAATGTTTAGCCAATTTTTAGCAAATACTTTAGTTTACATAAGTTATTTGTTGCATTGTCCCATATTGCACTTATTTATTTTATTTAGTTACATAATTGATTTTAAAGGAGAAAATAGTTTACCTTTTATTTTAACCAACACTAATTTTGCATACCGGGTAAGTTATTTATAAATTACTATATAATTGTTACATATGCATTTTATGTAGCAACGTTTTATTTTTAGCGCCTGTGAACGGACATGTATCCAGAAACATGGCGCTATATAAAGTTATTATTATAATAATGATTATTATACACGTACGGTTAGCCTCTGGTCATAATTTTCTGACAATCCCCGAAGGGTATTTCGCAACAACACAGGTTTACATGATACAAAGATGTGGTCACACAACATTAACTCCAGATAGGTATCAAATTAATTTATTTGTTAATGCAATGACAGTGTTAGTTAAATATGATATAATCAGGAATTGTGTTGGCGTACAATTTGTAAGTTTTTGTACCACTGTTATCAATTCCTACAACTTCTCTTTATATAAATATTGTAATATGCCTGTGTCAAATCATTCCTGATTCATATCAAATTTATTCATTTATTGATGCATTGACGGTGTCAAATTAAATGTGATAAAATCATAAGTGTGTTGGCGTACAATTTCGTAACTTTATTAGTACCTTTGTTATCTATGATTTTACAACTTTTCTTTATGTAATACCACAAGATGCTGGTGCCACCTCATTTCTGATTTGTATGCATTTACAAATTTGTTAATTCACTGATGGTGTCAGATTATAAATGTGATAAAATCAGAAACTATTTAGTTTTCGTGGAAGTTATCAACTCACTGTACCAGTTTATTTAGATGGTATAGTTAGTTTTACCATTCAGGGTCATGGGTGGGAGATAACCTTGTCCAGATGTCCAGTTACTTAATGTTCAGGTTTCTTATACCTGAGTGATTTCTGGAACATATCACACTTTGTTAATGCATCAAAAGGGACAAATTGAAATTTGCATTAGTTATTGTTAACTTGTTGACTTGCAGTGTACTACCAGTTCAGGGTCACCGGGTGATACCTTATCTGTCTGGCATCTGTACCCATGTCTACATGTCCAGTTGGGTCCAGTTGGGTCCAGTTCTGTCCTGTTACACTTTGATGAGGGTCCTAGGGTGGTGGCTATATGATGTTATATAATGGTCTTCTCTTGTTCTTGTTATGTTATTAACATGGTTTATCTAAATTCAGTTGATATTTGTATGTACTGTAATAAGTTACAATAAATTTTATTTCATATACCATGTGACACTCTGAGTACAACTCATGGTGTTAAGGGGTGTGAGCGTTTACCTGGTGGATTTTTGTGCTGTATTCATGCCAGATTTGTTTTAAAGTTACACATTTGTTAATGTTGACGATGCTAATAAATTATTATGAAATAAGAACATTGGTATATCAATTAATATAATTCACCAGCCTTTTCAAACCAATGTATAATAGTAATCCAGAGTGTCTCATTTGTATCAGATATATTAACAGTGGATGGTATATTATTTGTACTGTTATGTAGATATTTTGTATTTACTCACATCTAATTTACATGTGGTTGCATCCAGGGCCCTTTTTCGAGTGGAATACATTTTGTGAAGAAATAAAAACCATCATGGGGGGTCGGGTGGACGTTATACAACATTGAGCTGTGGTCACTTTTGATGTGTATCAAATTTACTTACTTGATAACTAATTGGCGATGCCAAATTAAAAATGATAAAATCAGAAACTCTGGTTTCGTGTAATTTGATAGCGTTTCTGTGCACGCGATTATTGACATGTTCTGGTTTGACCGTTCAGGGTCAGTGGTGGTATGTGACCTGTGGAGGAGTGAAGCTGTCCGGTTAGTCTACGTCCAGGGTGAATTTCTTGAAAGGTCGCAGGGGTCAAAAGGTTTTTTGCGATACGATTGTACCACCATATATCTAGGTGTGTATCAAATTTACTAATTTGTTAACATACTGACTGTGCTAATTAAATATGATATCATCAGAAGGTGTGTTGGCGTACATGTCGATAACCTATTTGTACCACGGTTTTCTACGATTCCACAATTTGCTTGTGCCACGTTGTTCCTGATTAGTATCGAATTTAATCATTCGCCTTGACATTGTCAAATTAAATGTGTGATAAAATCAGAAATTATGTTGTTTTATGTAATTTGACAATCTGTGTGTGCTGGTCAGTGTTTGTTGAGCTGTTATCATTTGACCAATAAAGATGACATTGGTAGTGTACTCCAACTAGCCCAAAGTTCAGCTGCCCCACTTGCCGTTTTTTTACGTGTTCACACATCACATTGTGGTAGGTGGTTGTTTATGTTATAGACTGTTAAGATGGTAACGGTATTAAAAAGGAGTATTTAATACTTTTTTATTTTACAAGCATTGTAATGAATTTCACAAACATGTCATAAAGTCAAACGAGCTTAGTAATTCATTTGTGCTGCTGACGCCACAGTCAATCCTGGTATAGTTTGATATATTTATGGGAATGTAATAAATATGGAGTAAAGGTAATTTCTTACTGTGTCAAGTAAATTTGACTCTCCAGAGGACATTGATCCATGATTGCAGACTGCCCTGTTGAATTGAAAACCATCTGAACTTTCCTGGGAAGTATTCAGCTATGCTGTGGTTACTACACACGTAGTGTTCTTACACATATGTCTAGTTTATCCACCACTGCCTATAGCCAGGTACTCATTCGCATCTGAATGAACTGGAGTAAAGCGGAGTAGACAAGTTGCGCCATGTAGATTCCAAAGTAGAATGTCTTGATCAAATCTCTGATGTTTTAGCCTTTACGCTACATTACTCAATATAATAAACCAGAAATTGTGTTTGCAAATCATTTTATAGCTTTTTTGTATCTTTTTTTGGTAAAGTTAATTTTACTCTGGTTTACCCTATGCCAAGTAACTTGTATTAAATTTATTTATCTATTAATTAATTGGCTGTGCCAAATTAAAAAATTTGAAAGCAGAACATTTGTTTTCTTGCAGTGTGCCAACCGGTCAGTACCCGCTGTACTTTGACCGCTCGGGGTCAGGGGTGGTATGTGACCTTTAAGATACCTAGATGTCCAGATAGTCTCTGTCCAGGGTTCCTGTAAATCCAGGTGTAACGACACATCAGAATACAACAGTTGGTGTGATGGTGTATGTGTATAAATGTCGTCAATATTTGGCAGCGTGATCACTTCGGCTACACAAAAACTTTGTTTGTGGAGATGCTTTTCACTGTCGATTTTCACTGTCGACATAAGTATATTGGCCACTGGTGGGTCCATAATTGTTATAACACTACTGACTAGAGCAGTACCATTTCCAGTGAAAGTTCTTTCAGAATGGAAATTATTTCCAGTGGTCAGCTCTACCTACAGGCTACAGCCACTTAAATGCATTTCACAAACATGCCACAGGGTCTAAATCGTAAAGTGATACATTTGTACCACAGTCAATCCTGATGTGTATCAAATTTATTAGTGATGGTGCCGTGCCGTTGACTGAATGTGATCAAATCATGAAGTGCGTTTGTGTACAATTCAGTAACATTTGTGTTACTGAATTGTACACAAATAGTTACTACATTTCTACAACTTTCCCTTGGCTTAAATAATACATTTGTGATCTATATATTGGATTTAGTTGTTTGTTTACTAATTAGTGGTGCTATGGTAAGCATAATAACATCAGGAACTGTTGTTTTCTTACAATTAGCATTCTGTTGCAATGTGTATTGAGACGTTATAGCTTGACCATCCAGGTCAAAGATGGAATGCTAGTATAGATGTCCTTTTAGCTCTTGTCCAAGGCCCTAATAACCTGCCTGACCCTGACAGCTGTCTGTCTGTTTGTCTTGCCATCAGATAGAGCCACTGATCCACACAGATAAGACCGTGGTGTGACCTGTACACCATGCTGTTGCACTGCTCTACCCTAGGGGGCAGTAGTGGCATGCCCTAGGGTAATAGCCATCCCATCTGTCAGTTCTAGGTGTGTGGGGATGAATGATACAGTGTAGTATATGGTATTGTGTATATTTGTGCCATTCACTGAAGTAGTGTATTCCATTTGAAAGAGTTTGTGTGTCAACTTTGTGACCGGTTGATGTTTGAATAGTCTAACCAACAAACTGTGTGTCTTTATGCAACGTATTAGTAATAGTTGAGCAAACATTTTTGTGATTTAGAATTATGCAGACATTTAAAGCTGTTCCCAGCAAACAAGGACCCGTGATTTCACCTGTTCCGTAAGTGAATTCACGAGTTCAACTGGTTCAATTCACGTGAATTCACCAGATTCTGTTGACAAATTTGGTGTGTCACTACGTGTTTCCCGTGAAATCACGAGTTTTTCACGTGATGACACGTACCAGTGAATCCGTACCAGTTCTGACCCAGTACGACTCGTGTCAAACTCGTTCAAAACTCGTGGCAACAGGCAGAACACGTGTATTCACGTGAATACACGTGAAAACACGTACTGGTGGAGCGGTACCAATTATGAACCAGTGTGAGACCTGCCAACTGGTTCAGAAATGGTTCCTTGTTTGCTGGGTTGTTTTTATTCTGCCATCTCCCACTCTCATCCTTCACTCCCTCTCCATCAGGTCAGTGTAGTCTACACAGGGACAGTCGTCCTCTCTCAGTCGTTGTCTTCCTCACCTACTGCCCTCTACCCTCACAACAATTGCTCTCTGTTCCTTCCCACGTCCTTGTTCCCTCAGCAGCAGCAGTGATAGTCATAATAATGCTTTATTTCAGACGCAAACACTCCATGTGTACGTACAAGTAAAATGTAAACAGAATAAATAACAATATATTGATAAATATAAAACACAAGGATTTGGACACACGTGAAATAACATGTGAGGTCATGCAGGTATCTATGGGATTCTATGCATGCCCTGTGCTCTGTCTCTTCATCTGTTATCCTCACCCAATCGTCTCATGTTCTCCTCACCCAATCCTCCCCTCTTATGACCTTCCCCTTCTCATGCATCCGTAGTCTTGTACCACCTTTGCCAGTTTGCCTGGATCCAGCATTGTCAAGTGGCCTGTCTGTCTCTCCCATAGAGTTAGATCTATGGTCGCTCCAGACTTCTCAACAGGCTTCCTGTTAGACTGAGTTCCTTTTCAGCCTTCATCCTCCGACCAGTCGTTCATCTTCTGTCCACCCTCATTGGTCTGAAGATTCATTGAACCCAGTTTTACTCACACACAGCTGTTGATGTTGTTTCTTACTTAAGTTGTAAAATATAACATGAAGTATTTTGTCAGGTTTGCATATTTTGTCCACAAATCCTAGCATTCTGCTTATCCTAATTAAAAAAAAAATTGTATTTTGTTAAAGTTGATATAAGTTTCACTATTTTTTCCACAACATTTGGGGATGTTATGTAGTGGAATGAGGGAATTGGTTGGGTAAAATCTTATCAAAATGTGATTTTACATGTGGCTAATTTTTATTTGTGACAAGTATCGTATATGTACATTGCTTTATAAATAACAAGTGTCCTGTGTGAACATTACTTTGTGACAAATGTCCCATTTGAGATCTAGTTTGTGACAAGTGATATATCAAAGTCTATATCTATTGTAATAATTATTTATATTCCTTACGAATATGTCTAGTTTATTGAAACTTTGTGTGTTTCTGTCAGTGCCATATGCCAAAACACGCTTCCTTTGTAGTTAGAAGAAATTTGGTCGTAAACTAATCATTTAGAGATTTTTTTGCAAAAAGAAGTCCAAGTATTGTGCGATTACACCGATTCTGAAGCAGCCGTATTTGGTGCCAGTTGGGAAATTAAGATGCGCAGATAAAGAAGTAATTCAAAACTATGATTATTCCATTTAAGTAAGCGAGACAGGCCTGATACAATGATAGCAGGCATCACCTCCATTAGTTTTGTCAACTCTTTGTGCTTTCTTAAAGGGTAGCTGTGCTTGAAATTGTTCACAATTAAAGGTACACACAAACAAACAGGGACAGCAATTATGTAAGCGTCCATATACCGGACAGCTGATACCTTGTCTAAGTTCCTAGTTCCTCATTCATCTTGTGAACGTTGTCTCTGCTTAAGGGACTTGCCGCTAACTAGTAGGTGCCAGTATTTAACAGGTGATTTAACAAGATTGCCATTGAAGGCTACAAGCTCTGGATGGCCATTGGACAATGGAGGCGGTGGTTTATCCACCGTCTGATAATTTCCCATCGAAGTGTAGCCAGTGCTTATCAGACGTGTGGCAATTTGATTTATAAATACACTTATGCTGCCAGCATTTACACAGTGTATAATTTTCTCCATTCATTGATTGTCCCGGGAGAGAATGAGTACGTTCTCATGTACAGACTACCACGGACACAGTGTGTGTGTAAGCACAGTGCTGCACGCACACATGTGCCCACGCTAGTGCCCATACGCGCATGCAGGCAGAACGTCGTCGGGTAACATTACTAGATTAATTATATAAAATTACTCAAGATCATTTTGCTGATTAGATAAGTGCCTGACTGTAGAGAGTGGTCGACGTATCATTTGTCAGTGAACTCCATATGAAATAATAGCAGCTGGATTCTTCCCAGAGAGGTTAGGTTGACATTATTAGTGTAAACGGATCTGCCCTACAGTCAGTGGAATGTAAAGCTGTCTTCAAGGGCAGTCCTCGGAATAGGATCACATGCAACACAATAACTTACCTTTTTACCGTACTTAAATTAGACTTACGTGAGGTAACAGCTTCCATGTTCATAGAGGCATGAGGCAGCCAAAGCATTCCATTCTTATCTCTTACTCCATGTCACTCCATTTTTTGTTGACCCGTTGAAGGTCATTGTCTAATGCCAGTTTATTCGTGGTCCTCTCTTTCTCTGGCCAGCTGGTGTCCTGTGTGCACCACCACAGTCATACAGTGCTTGTTGGGTAGCTCTAGTAGATGTGAGCCTTGTGGTGTGGCCAAGTCAAGTCTTGTCTGTAGTGGCGGATTCTCTTTCCACAGAATGATGATAGCTTGGTTGTTGATGGAGCAGCTAAATGTTTTACACAACTCAACTTGAATTGCAGCTGGTAACTCAACTTTTTGAATCTCAGTTTGAGTTTTAGACAGATTTTGCCTAAGTTCAACTTGAAATACACATCTTTCTAAACAAAATAAGTGATTGTGATGTAACTTTCCTTGAGTCTTAGCTTTTGTAAATGTCGAGTCTGGATTTCAGTCCCTACATTTGTCAGTTGTTTTACTTTAATATCAACTCTATGTAATTTACTTAACTAGGGTCTCACTTTTTCTCTTCTTTTCTAAAGTCTCAACTTTTACATACCAGGGTATATCTGCTTTATTTGAAGCTCAAATGTTGTTCAGAACTAAAAAAAAATTGGGACCATGAACTTTCTCATACGTGTGCTTTGGTTGCACCAAATTAGCTCTTGCTTATAACACATTGATTACCATCAACTCTGTAGCTGTGTTAGTACTTGACAAGTTAGACACATGCCCACATCTGTACACACATACATAGCACCCCACACATTCATGTGCCTATGAACGGGCACAGATACAACGCTTTATAAATGCTGGTTGTAATAATGGTAATATCAAATATGCACACAAAACACACATTCACTCATACCACATATGCAGAAACACTCCAGACACAACAGCACACACACTCACACATGCATGCATATGCACAGACAGTTACACAGACACCCACACCTTCACGGCTGTGTAACTTCGTAACTGCTTACCACATTTAAACCCACACACTTTCACTGCTGTGGCTGACGTGTTTTCATCCATTCCTGCTATGTGACTATTTCACACACTTGCACAGACAACATCTCTGCTGTGTTAGTTCTTTCCCCCCCCCCCCACCCCCACCACCCCCTCAATACATGCCAGCCTCTGAATGCAGTCCTACCCCAAGGACCATTTGTCCACAATCACCAACACCAATGTCAAAACTGACATAATGAAAACTGACAGCACAGAAGCCAATGGAGGTGTAATAGAATCCGCGCAGGGAAAAATCGTTTCGGTGGTGATTTATGCGTTAAAAACCAGCTCCTGGCAGAATGAACGATGGCCTGAAAGTGTCACTTACATCTACAGAACCGCCGAAGCGCGACACTGCCAGTGGGAAAAATGACAACTCATTCACAGATGTCAGTGTCGATGTTCACTCGTGCTTATCTGTAAGGACGGGCAGGTTTCTCCTCTCAAGATCTCGCGATGCGTTTTTATACGGAGACTTGCACGCAACTTGTCAAAGCGACTAATAAGATGTGACACCGAAGATCCCGGCAGATATGTCGTCTTTTGTTCAGTTTTGTTACACTTTTTCCATTACCTGGTGTTTATATTTCTTCTGAGTATGCCATCTGGTTGTGCTATCTTGTCGACTGCCTCTTGGGCGGCTTTTTACATGATGCCGGTTGTTTAAATCGTGTTTTATGGCATTCTTGTGGTGTTCATTCATGAACCCGTCAGTTTGCTGCCAGAGTTCCGTACACCTGTGATGTAACAAGGACATTTTAAACGACAAGTGTAATCACTCAGTGTGTTATGCAACAAATGTTATGCTGCTATTACGAAATGTGTAGTAAAATTTTCTGACATGTCTGATTTCTTTTGAATCTTACTCATATACTTGGTATATATGTCATTACAATTCACGAAAAATAAATTTGTTTACAATCACTCTTTATATTATAAAATAAAGTGTGTGTACTTGTATGTTGAATTGCCTGATCTTCCATGATATGCCTTCACCTTCATTCTTTGGAAGAACCTATAATTGTGGGTTTACTTTAGTAAAATAATTTATTGTCATATATGTTACCAGAGTGTGGAAATATTATTTATATGGTTGCTTGTACAGCTAGTGTCATTTCTGAGTAATGTTCTCAGCACATGCTTGTTAAATTATGAAATATTGCATGGTATCAGAAGTGGGATTAGAACCACAACGCAGATTGTGACATGTTGTAATTGTTATTGACGTGTCTTGACAAATGCACCATTATGAAATATTGCATAGTATGATTAGTATCAGAAGTGGGATTAGAACCACAATATGGGTTGTGATATCTTGTGATAGTTATTAATGTGTCTTGACAAATGCAACATTATCAAATATTGCATGGTATCAGAGGTGGGATGAGAACCACGATACAGATTGTGACATCTTGCGATTGTTGTTGATGTGTCTTGACAAATGCACCATTATCGAATATTGCATGGTATCGGAACTGGGAATAGAACTACGATATAGATTGTGACATCTTATAATTGTTACTGATATGTCTTGACAAATGCACCATTATCAACTATTGCATGGTGTCAGAAGTGGGACTAGAACCATGACATAGATTGAATGACATTGTGATTGTTTTAACGTGTCTTAACAGATGCACCATTATCAAGTATTATCAAGTATTGCATGGTGTCAGAAGTGGGATTAGAACCACAACACAAATTGAGTGACATCTTGTGACTGTTGTTGCTGTGATGTGACAGATGCACCAGTGCTGCTGCATCCAGTGCCAGGAGAGGTTCCCGGACCACGAGGCACTCATGACACACATGCGGTCAAGCGGCCACCTCGGTCAAGTGCTGGACACCACACTATGGGACCAACCACAGTAAGTTGACTTTGATGTTGGGGTACAAGTACTCTGTGATTGTTGTACTGGCTGACACTGGTACCTATGATGAGTGTTGAACGTAGTCAGATAATTCACATTAGATTCTAAAGGTCTTTGCAGCTGTGCCATTTCTTCACCCTTTGGGCTGAAGGTCCAACAGACTGACAGCATCACTCTGCATCTGCTGTCCACCAGTAGCTCTCAGATCTCAAAACATTTTTAAAATGTTGCATAGACACGTCATAGGATACTGTCACTCTGAACAAGAACTTTTAATTAACTTGACTCTTTTTAAAGCCACCTAGGGTCCTATAGGGCCTACACTCTCATCAGTTTTCTTTAGTTCTGTTGTATACTTGTAGTTGGACTCCTTCGTCATACATCTGCTCTATCACCAAAGAACAAAACCATTACATTTTTTTATGTCTATAATCTCAGAAAAAGCCCACTATAAGAGTGCTGTAACAATTAATCAGCCTATATATTTTTACAAGTCTGAATTAATTTGTTGGGATGTGATATTTGTGTTTTGTTATTATAATGATAAGTATTGTTCCGATGGTTTAAAGCATGTCTATGCAATACGCATGAAGGGTGGTGGTATTTCAACTTGAGGTAGTTCACCTTCTACTCTTCTAGTGGCTTGATGTACCAGGCACTGGTGGCTTGAGGTACCTACTGCATCAAGCCAGCACACTTCATGAGATGTCAGTGTTTACGTATCACACACGACACAGTCGAGTATCCACTTACACAATTATATTGTCCTGTTTTATCTGCAAGGGTCCATTGAATAGGGATTGAAGGCAGGACAAGGTTTAATAATGGGAAGTAATGACAGGGTATGTCTGTCTGTTGCTAGAGGGTGCTTATCTGATAGTGCAGGTTTACTGAATGCACAGGTGGCACATCTGAGACACTGTCATGTTCCACCCAGAAGAGGGGCATCTGGTACATGTGTTCTGACAATGACTGGCATGACCCTAAAGTGATGGCCCAAGAATACCCGTCCCCTGATAAGTAACTGTCAGGTTTGAGGTGTCAATACGTGTCATCCTATCTGCACTCTGTGACTTCCAATCTGCCCAAATAATTTGCCACGGCAGCAATCATTCTGACGTTGAAATGAGTGAAAGCACACGCTATCTATCTGTGTTCAGTGAGGATTGTCTGGTGTAGTGAATCTGTGGGTGCTTACATATGCAGGCAATCGACCGTGACCAACCAGTCAACCGCGACCGACTCCGAGCTTGTCATACCACGTAACAAGCTGTTTGCTTCTGACGTTGTTTCATTAGTGGGACGGTCTTGTTGTCTTTCACACAATTGCTTATTGTGGTGGCTATTCACGGAATGTTCTAGTTTCCTGTCCAACATGCTGGCTACTGATGTTAACGGGGGCAGGAAGACAACACCCCATTGTCCCTCAACAAGAGTATCTGGCTCTCGTGCACTGGAGGACACATTCTCCTTGACAATGAGTGACAGAACCTGTGATGTCACTGCACCACTGGCCGCGACTGACTGCTGGGACATTTACGTCCTCCCCTCATCCACCCTCTGTCAGTGCCCCTCATCCTGACACATTTTAATGTACCATCCGTCTGGATGTTTTAACTCCCCATCAAAACTTTAAAGGAAAAGGTCGACATTTGTAAACCTAGTAATTGATTATTTGATAACATGCTACACTTCCATTACACTGTATTTCAACATACATTTGTAGATGTAAGTGTAACTACACTGTTCATTGTACAGGTAATTTAATTTGTATATTAATATGCTCACTTTGGGGGTGATTTAATTGCATCTCCGACTCCATTCACCTGCTCTATGTTTGTTTGTGTCCTTGGATCATTTGCTACTGATCTATCAACTGGCGGAGTATTAAACAAAACGCTAAGGTGGTTATTCAGTTATTTACTGGCCTGGTTGCAATGTGCTTTTCTGGCTGTCAGAGTCAAGGAACTGAGTAAATTGTGTGGCCAGCCACCGGGAACAACTGTGGTTTTACACATTACTAATTGGTGACAACAAACATGAACTGGTCCAAGTGGACAAGACTTGAGGTCAAAATACTGTAGAGGTGATAACAATGGTGCCCTTGGCGGGTTGCTCTGTGGAGGGCACAGGCCGCGGTGGACTCATTAGTGAAGGAATATATAGAAATCTGCTGTGAGTAAACATTTCAGGTTGATCTGTATCTGGGTCACTGTGTGTGTTTATGCTCATGTTTAATAATTAGTAAAGGAACAGTGAGGGGTAGGCCTGGGTGGTAAACAGTGAGGGGTAGGCCTGGGTGGTAAACAGTGAGGGGTAGGCCTGGGTGGTAAACAGTGAGGGGTAGGCCTGGGTGGCAAACAGTGAGGGGTAGGCCTGGGTGGCAAACAGTGAGGGGTAGGCCTGGGTGGCAAACAGTGAGGGGTAGGCCTGGGTGGTAAACAGTGAGGGGTAGGCCTGGGTGGTAAACAGTGAGGGGTAGGCCTGGGTGGTAAACAGTGAGAGGTAGGCCTGGGTGGTAAACAGTGAGGGGTAGGCCTGGGTGGTAAACAGTGAGGGGTAGGCCTGGGTGGTAAACAGTGAGAGGTAGGCCTGGGTGGTAAACAGTGAGGGGTAGGCCTGGGTGGTAAACATGTACACAGGAGGACAAGATCCACATAGCAACTGTTTCTTTTCAGTTGGGAAACATCAGAGGGAAGTGTCCAGGGGTAGATGTCCAGGGGGAAGTGTCTAGAGGTAGATGTCCAGGGGGAAGTGTCCAGAGGTAGATGTCCAGAGGGGAAGTGTCCAGGGGTAGATGTCCAGGGGGAAGTGTCTAGAGGTAGATGTCCAGGGGGAAGTGTCCAGAGGTAGATGTCCAGAGGGGAAGTGTCCAGAGGTAGATGTCCAGGGGGAAGTGTCCAGAGGTAGATGTCCAGGGGGAAGTGTCCAGAGGTAGATGTCCAGGGGGAAGTGTCCAGGGGGAAGTATCCAGAGGTAGATGTCCAGGGGGAAGTGTCCATATGTAGATGTCCAGGGGGAAGTGTCCAGAGATAGATGTCCAGGGGGAAGTGTCCAGAGGTAGATGCCCAGGGGGAAGTGTCCAGAGGTAGATGTCCAGGGGGAAGTGTCCAGAGATAGATGTCCAGGGGGAAGTGTCCAGAGGTAGATGTCCAGGAGGAAGTGTCCAGGGGAAAGTGTCCAGAGATAGTTGTCCAGGGGGAAGTGTCCAGGGGTAGATGTCCAGGAGGAAGTGTCCAGAGGTAGATGTCCAGGGGGAAGTGTCCAGAGGTAGATGTCCATGGGGAAGTGTCCAGAGGTAGTTGTCCAGGGGGAAGTGTCCAGAGGTAGATGTCCAGGGGAAGTGTCCAGAGGTAGATGTCCAGGGGGAAGTGTCCAGAGATAGATGTCCAGGGGGAAGTGTCCAGAGGTAGATGTCCAGGGGGAAGTGTCCAGAGGTAGATGTCCAGGGGGAAGTGTCCAGAGGTAGTTGTCCTGGGGGAAGTGTCCAGAGGTAGTTGTCCAGGGGGAAGTGTCCAGAGGTAGATGTCCAGGGGGAAGTGTCCAGAGGTAGTTGTCCAGGGGGAAGTGTCCAGAGGTAGACATCCAGGGGGAGGGAAGTGTCCAGGGATAGATATCCAGGGGAAGTGTCCAGAGGTAGATGTCCAGGGGAGGTTCCAGAGGTAGATGTCATGGGGAAGTGTCCAGGGGGAAGTGTCCAGAGGTAGATGTCCAGGGGGAAGTGTCCAGAGATAGATGTCCAGGGGGAAGTGTCCAGAGGTTGATGTCCAGGGGGAAGTGTCCAGAGGTAGATGTCCAGGGGGAAGTGTCCAGAGGTAGATGTCCAGGGGAAGTGTCCAGAGGTAGATGTCCAGGGGGAAGTGTCCAGAGGTAGATGTCCAGGAGGAAGTGTCCATAGGTAGATATCCAGGGGAAGTGTCCATATGTAGATGTCCAGGGGGAAGTGTCCAGGGGTAGTTGTCCAGGGGGAAGTGTCCAGAGGTAGATGTCCAGGGGGAAGTGTCCAGAGGTAGATGTCCAGGGGGAAGTGTCCAGAGGTAGATGTCCAGAGGTAGATGTCCAGGGGGAAGTGTCCAGAGATAGATGTCCAGGGGGAAGTGTCCAGAGATAGATGTCCAGGGGGAAGTGTCCAGAGGTAGATGTCCAGGGGTAAGTGTCCAAAGGTAGATGTCCAGGGGGAAGTGTCCAGACGTAGACATCCAGGGGGAGGGAAGTGTCCAGGGATAGATATCCAGGGGAAGTGTCCAGAGGTAGACGTCCAGGGGAGGTGTCCAGGGGAGGTGTCATGGGGAAGTGTCCAGAGGTAGATGTCCAGAGGGAAGTGTCCAGGGGGAAGTGTCCAGAGATAGATGTCCAGGGGGAAGTGTCCAGAGGTTGATGTCCAGGGGGAAGTGTCCAGAGGTAGATGTCCAGGGGGAAGTGTCCAGAGGTAGATGTCCAGGGGAAGTGTCCAGAGGTAGATGTCCAGGGGGAAGTGTCCAGAGGTAGATGTCCAGGAGGAAGTGTCCATAGGTAGATATCCAGGGGAAGTGTCCATATGTAGATGTCCAGGGGGAAGTGTCCAGGGGTAGTTGTCCAGGGGGAAGTGTCCAGAGGTAGATGTCCAGGGGGAAGTGTCCAGAGGTAGATGTCCAGAGGTAGATGTCCAGGGGGAAGTGTCCAGAGATAGATGTCCAGGGGGAAGTGTCCAGAGATAGATGTCCAGGGGGAAGTGTCCAGAGGTAGATGTCCAGGGGGAAGTGTCCAGAGGTAGATGTCCAGGGGTAAGTGTCCAAAGGTAGATGTCCAGGGGGAAGTGTCCAGACGTAGACATCCAGGGGGAGGGAAGTGTCCAGGGATAGATGTCCAGGGGAAGTGTCCAGAGGTAGACGTCCAGGGGAGGTGTCCAGGGGAGGTGTCATGGGGAAGTGTCCAGAGGTAGATGTCCAGAGGGAAGTGTCTAGAGGTAGATGTCCAGGAGGAAGTGTCCATAGGTAGATATCCAGGGGAAGTGTCCATATGTAGATGTCCAGGGGGAAGTGTCCAGAGGTAGATGTCCAGGGGGAAGTGTCCAGAGGTAGATGTCCAGGGGGAAGTGTCCAGAGGTAGATGTCCAGGGGAAGTGTCCAGAGGTAGATATCCAGGGGAAGTGTCCATATGTAGATGTCCAGGGGGAAGTGTCCAGAGGTAGATGTCCAGGGGGAAGTGTCCAGAGGTAGATGTCCAGGGGAAGTGTCCAGAGGTAGATGTCCAAGGGGAAGTGTCCAGGGTAAGTGTCTGGGGTAGTGTCCAGTCCCTACATACCCCCCACAGAGGTAGATGTCCCCCACAGAGGTAGATGTCCAGGGGGAAGTGTCCAGAGGTAGATGTCCAGGGGAAGTGTCCAGAGGTAAATATCCAGGGGAAGTGTCCAAAGGTAGATGTCCAAGGGGAAGTGTCCAGGGTAAGTGTCTGGGGTAGTGTCCAGTCCCTACATACCCCCCACAGAACCCTGCGTGTTGGGACAGGTGTGAGCAAGGTGCGAGTGGACTAAGTCAGGTGGCGGGGCACAAAGAGAGAGCTCCTTACAATGTGGGAGCTCCTGCTGCGACAGAGTCACCTTGTCAGCTCTTGTCGCCCAGCTGTGGTTTGATCTAGTGTTCTGGTCAGTAGTTGGCTCTAATTAGCATGTACACTGACCACATGGGCATAAACATGTCCAGGGACTGTGTGTGGGTGGACTAGTTGAAAGCTGGGGTAGGTAGGGTGATTGACTTGTTCCATTCAACAAGATTTGCCATTTTGGTTTGGCTTATATGGCACTATTGCTCGAATCAATAACATACTAAAGTTTAATAGTAATCTTTATCACTGTTATGGTAGCCACCTAACAAATCTGTTTTTCAAACTATAAAATAAAACATTTAAAATGTCAACAATTGTGTATTGATTTCGCAGATTAAATAAATGTGTGCTACATGTACCCTGGGGATGGGGGTTAAATTAGAATTGTTGGACTCTTGATACGCCTGGGACTTCTTTGTCCACCGGCCATCTGGAGTGGTCGACTTTACACAGAGGCACACTAAAGTGGCACATGTGAAATGAAATATAAATCTTTCATTTGTTTGGGTATGATTAAACTACTTCTTCAATTCTCACATCTGTCATTTCCACCATCAGTTTAAAGCACCGACATCTGTTCGTTTTTGTAGTAAAAAAATTAATAAATAATACATTTTGACAATAGTGTTTAGTGTACAGTTAAATAATGTTTTTTTGGCATGTGGAAAAATCTCTCAGGTGATTGTCAAACTGTTACTTGGGCGTGCCATTTTCCTCTGTTACAATTACAATATGAGAAGATGTTTGCGAGTGACAAAATAAGATAACATGAACTATGAGGGATTTATTACAACATTAAGATGTCTCTACCTACTTGTGTTGCAGGAGCGTATATCATCTTCATCTTTATATATGATATGTCATGTTTTATGTGTCATTTTGGCTGTGCCTCTGGATCATACAGCTTTGGGACGGCACCCTGTTCAGTTGTCAGATGTGTGGAATTCTTTAAAATTCATGCATTCTTGTCCACTTCCCATATATTAACGAAGTTTTTCCTACAGGTATTACTTCCCCACCTATGAAGATGACAACCTGTTGTGTGTCCTCGACGTCGATGACGATGACAACTCTGAAGATCGACCAGTGGAGGGTGATCGTAACAAGGAGACTGTGGTCATTGCAGAGGACGTGTTGGTACACGACTCCATACTCGCACAAAAGGACGTTCGGATGAAAATCATGTCCTGATAGCGTCTTGATAAGACAGTCAAACCAAGTCAAAATGTGATATTTATAAACAATCATTGTACATGTCATTGATCAAGTGTTTTAAAAAGTTGTCATTTGAAGATGCATGAAAATACAGCACCAGCTGTTAGAAGGAGGACAGTTATCAGAAAAACTGAAATATATAGATGGAAACTCACTGTTTGTAGATATTACTATGATCACTGGCAACAGGTAGTTATGATCCTGCACCAATGGATTTCCTTCCTTGAATGCCACGTTCAGAATCAGTCAGGTCCTTAAAATGTTTATGACTTATGTTTACCATACCATACTACATACCATACTACATACCACACTACTTACACTCACCACACCATCACTGTCATCACTTGTTTTACATATATTCACGAGTAAGATTTAAACGTGTATATTATAATGTAATTAACTAGTTTATTTAAGTGTCTAGGTGTGTCTCCAGTACAACTAATTATACACAACATTGCATCGACCATTCATTGTGGAGTTGTGGATAATAAAAATATTAAGGCCAATGTTTATGTTTTTATACCAAGTAAATACAAATATTTGGTTGTGTTGCATATTTCAGATTATTTCTACCTGCTTCTGGATGGTGTTCTTTATTTTACACATATTAATTTGTAGATCTGGTTTTATCACAATGGTTAAATTGACCAAAAAAAATAGTTTTATGTACTATTTTATATTGTAATAATATTGGCTGCTATTATATGTGTGTGGCACAATGTCCAGTCTTAGGGTCATTCAGAGCAATTAATAATAATAATAATAATTAGTTAACTTCTATTGGGCCTATATCCTTAGAAACCCAAGCTCAGAGGCCAATCAAAACAAAAAGGATTAATCGATCTCATAGTCGGTAAACAAATCAAGTTGTCATCAGATTGATTGATGCGCCAGGGAGCTATGGTGGATAGGCCAGATTGTACAGATATGTTTTTAAATGACGACGGAATTTAGCAATATTTTCAACTGATTTCACGCTAGAAGGAAGCATATTCCATAGAGTAGGCGCACCCACAGCAAAGCCCTGGTCCCCATATTAGTATTGACCTTTGGTACAAAGAGTAAATCAGAAGTAGATGACCGAAGTTGAATAGGTTTTCTTATAGGAGTAAGCAAAGTATGTAAATACGATGGCTGCTTAGAAGAAAGTGCCTGGTAAGTAATGGTACACATCTTAAACATTATACGATATTGGACAGGCAGCCAATGCAGAGACTTTAGAAACGGCTTAGAAGGAGTAAAGCGTGGAGACCTAGTCACCACCCTTGCTAAGCAATTTTGAACACGTAGTTTTGTGATATCCTTAATAGCAATATTATGAAAACGTGAATTACAATAGTCTAATCTACTAGTAACTAATGCAGTTGCAATAGTCTTTGCAACAGAAACAGGCAAATATCGACGAATACGCCGCAAATCACGAATGTGGTAAAAACATGTTCGACAAATTTGAGAAATGTGTTCTCTAAAATTTAATTTATCATCAAAAATTACTCCCAAATTCCTAGTCGAAACTGCAGGCATAACATGCTGATTAAGTAAGGGTATAGGAAAAAGAGTCTTAATTTTGTCACGCTGCCGGTGTGTACCAATAATAAGAAACTCAGTTTTATCAGCATTCAGCTTCAATCTACTCTCAGTCATCCAGCAAAAAATGTCATCAATACAAGTTCTAAGCTGCTGTATAGAACTACTTGCATCTGAAGTGGATAATGATATATAAATTTGAGTATCATCTGCATAAAGATGATGGCTCAAATGATGCCTATTAATCACTAGACTCAATGGAGTAGTATACAGTGTAAAAAGTAATGGTCCCAAAACTGACCCCTGAGGAACACCACACGAAATATTAAGTGGTGACGAAAAACAATCACCTCTGTGGCAGATCAGTTTATTTCAACACCAACTCAACCTCTCTGGGAAGAATTCAGCCATCCTGCATTTAATCCACAAAACCTTTTCAGTTATATATATCCACCCTGTTTATAAATAGATACTTATTTAGACAGATAAACAGAAACATGGTTGAACACAAATGCAATTTTTTGAAAAGAAAACAAGACAGTTCAAACCATAACCCCCTCCCTTGATATTTTACTTACTGTTCCTAGATTATTATATAAAGTACAAACTTATGTATATCTAATTAAACATCTCAGGTTCCTAAGCTTGTTTAATGAGCCACATCTTCTTGATATAATTTGATCATTATCTGTACCAGCTGTGACATTCATGTGCATTCATGAACAATGACATTTCCAATAACTGGACAAATTGATCAAGTAGGGTGTTAATGGTATCATATGAATACAGTATAACTAAAGTTATGTGCCCTCTGATCTTGATCTAAGCAAGATATTTGTGAACAGAAGCATTCCAATTAAACAGATAACTATCACATCATGTATTTTATTCTTGTTTGCTGAAGTACATTTTTGGGAGACATGATAGAACAGACATAATTTAAAGTTGTTTTTCTGATAAAAATATAACTGTTCCTTTAGATGTTAGTTGAGATAGTCTTGTACAAAACAGAATATCTTGCATAATCTAGGAAACAAAAGCAAGAAAAATCAAAACCCAAACACGTTTATATCTAATTAAGCATCTTGATTGTCAAAATGTGTTTAATGGGCCACATCTTCTCGATATAATCTGATCGTTATCTGTTAATCAATATCAGCTATGACATTCACGAAAACCAACAGTTTCTAATAACCGTGGATAAGCTGATTAGGTTGGGTCTTAATGGTGCTGAGAATTTGGTAAAAATATATGTACCTTTGACCTCGCTTTAAGCAAGACTTTCGAACCGAAACATTCCGATTACACAAATAACAATCATGATTTTTTTACTCTGGTTCACTAAAGTACATTGAATCAGTTGGTGTACTGGACAAGAGTTTTACATTGCTGATGTAAAACACACAGGAAATACCTGGTAGTGACAGTACCACCAGTATTGGCTTATGGTGTCTTTTCCATGTTCAGTTATGCAGTGTTAAAATTAATCAGTGACTTAATTATGTTACATAAAGCATGTCATACATTTGTGCAACATCTCTTTGTGATACAGTGACAACAATCAGTCCATCCAACCTATTTATTTCAACCTACAGCCATTTCAAAGTTTGGGCTATTTCATTCACTCTGCAGACAATGGTGGAAATTAACACAGCGAACAGTCTTTGGATAGTACTTATGGCAGTGTTAAAGTTGAGTTGGTGATGGCACGAATACCTCTGCTAGAGCGTGGAAAGTAATGCACTGTGAACGGTCCCATGAATTGGATACTGCACATTATCAGTGATACTCCCATGGCCATGCTGCCAGTATATTACAGCTATTTATCCACGCTTCGCCTGACACTCACCGAGGCAGAATCTAGGCTTCAAATCTGACTGATGTAAGACCACAATAGAATTTCACGAATTTTCCACGTCATGTCTACCAGTGGAAGATAAATGTCCTGCGAAATTTTCGAAAAAGGATCTAGTAAAATTTGACCGGAAATGCAGGAAACGTTATAATGGCCGCCTATAGAAAAGGCAAATGTGGTCTTGTGCCCGACTGATACAATAGTTCTAATTATGCTAAGTATACCTTCATGTATACCAAAACAACATGTAGTGTTTCTTAAGCCATGTAATTGATACTTATTGCTGCCGACTTCTATCACTTTACCTCGATTCATCTGTTACATAAATTACTGGTGTGGAAGACTCCTTGTGTATGTGGATTCTATGGACAACCTTATTAACCCGATAGTGCGTCGTTTTTATCGCACAGTGTTCTTTTGTGGGCTCGTGGCAAGACCGTAATTAACTCGAACTGCTGCAGCAGAACGAAACAACTGAAGACAAACACGTATTGTTCTCAAGACGCCATCGTACAAATGGTTCTTGTTCCATGGTTTTGTAGGGGACAGGTCTTCATGCATTCATACCCTCTTTAATTGTATTCCACGCCTTTGTGGGGACAATTCTTCTTGCTATTCTTACCCTCTTTAATTGTATGTTGTGTGAGGTACAGACACAATCCTAGTAGATATAATCCATGTTCCAGACACGCCTTACGTAGACACTATAATAGGCATTCAACGGGTTACACAGTCACGACAGTAGTGTTTGTATTCTGTATCGTACTGTCGTTAAGGCACTTCTAACGTGAGCTACCTAGCACCAATCATTGGACCAATCAATGTGAACGATGTCACAAAGTTGTGTAGTCAATCTGTTGTGTATGACAACTTAGTCTTAGAGTAGGCCTATGTATTCGTCTACACAACACTCTCGAATGTACATTACCGCGTTATGTAGTCAATCTGTTGTGTATTAATTCATGTAAATAAACACCTTTTGAAAAGTAAGTTATATAAACAACTTATTGTATATATTATATATATATATTTAATAAATAAATAATAATAAAGTTATATGCGAGACATGATGACTATCTTACAGATTTACTGTGTACAATGAATTGGCCCAGCTAATCCACATTGGGCCATTTACTATTTCAAAGCAATTGTACATAACCCTAATCAAGTCATTATTTATGTTAAAAATGCGTCTTTTAAAATCATAAATGTTCTTACGCAATAGGGCGTCAAATGTATCAATAGCATTATTAGCAAACATGCCACTCGCGCTGTCCGTTCGGCTATATCCCCAAATCCGTCTATGCATATTGTTGTAGGCAACTTTAGTTTTTAAATAAGAGCCCTTGTTAATGTTAACCCATAATTGGCAACAATAAGTTGTACAACAATAATACAGTAATAATACAAGTTATACAGTAATCACGAATGATAGTCACTTGTAATGCATTGAGTGACGTATGTAATACCAATAAGTTGTCTTGTAGAAAATAGAACATATTCTGCTAAACCAACCACACCCACCATTTATAGGTCTGCTCTCGTCGTGTGTAACAACATACAACAAAACATGGTGTCGTATAGTCTTATAGGCGTCGGTAACGGATTACTTTGCTGTACATGTGATACTGCTGTCTATCATCTCTGGAATGTCTCGAGCAATTGCAAAAACCGTCGCTTCGACAGAGTATGCATGTTGACAGCGACGATCTGGAGGACACGAAAGAGAGACATCATTAATTTGACGGGTTTTTACACAAATATCACATATTACATAACCACGTAGTGTTAACTAACAGATTCGTACGCCTACACATTTTTGCAGACATCTATTTGCGCGCTCATGCGTAAAATCGGCTGGATGGATCAAATGGCTCCCAGGGAAAGGAGACCTATTGTAGCGAAAACAATTACAGACAATGCCACTGACAGTGCGTGGGGAGGTTTTAAGCAGAGTTATATCGGAAAATACAAATCAGTAACGGGCGCTAGATTCAGAGACTAAAAGATACGTTTCCGGAAAAAAATGGATCTTGTACCGACCAAATAGCATAGGCTTTATATATAAAAAGTCCGAGTCGGTGGAATGGAACCGATATAATATATATATATATATTAGTGACAAATCAGTCAAGAACAGAAACGTGTACAATTAGAATACGTAAACACTTTGGGTGTGACAAGGAATATGATCATCATCATCATCATCTTACGCATCCATCCACTATTTGACAGGTCGTCTTGGACTGAGCATGCGCTCTCGGTCATCTCAGAGACGAGATGGTATTGCATCGGCTGCTGGTGCCAGGACCTTTGGTAATATCGACAGAAACACTGGAAGCTTCTATGACAATACAGGATAATACACAAGGTTTTTTGTGCAGACTCTGTCGTGATGACGACATTGTTGTCCGTGTGTTACACACTTCCTCTTTCTGCTAGACGTAAACCAGAGAAAGCGGAGGAGCACATAAACGATACTAACGTGCTATCAAGTGGAACCTGTTCAGTGATTTCAACGTCGCAGCGAAACTGACTTTCAAAACACACAGTCATTAACAGGTTATTGGGATACATCACTTCTGAACGTAAACACATCTGAACATCAACGGTAAAAAGATAAACGTTACAAAAGCAACAAGACAAGATTAGCAATAACTCTCTCTCGGGATGCACGGAGTAGGCGTAGCAGTCAGAATTCGCACTGTCATAGCTGATTTCTTCGCTTTGTCGCAATGAGTAAAATATTTATTAACCAAATTAACTTGATCTGCATTATCATCCATGTTGGAAGATGATAGGATACAGCAATAACACATCATGTCAGTGTGCAGATATACGAATACTGGCACAGCAAGCATGACAAATAATACAGATTGATTTAAATAGATATATGCCTGTAAAGAACTATTTTATATATATATATATATATATATATATATATATATATATATATATTAGTGACAAATCAGTCAAGAACAGAAACGGGTGGTGACCAAGAAAACACGAGAAGACGAGGACGGCCAACATACCTTGTTGACGAAACACTGCACCTGAATTTCTTTTAGAAAACACCAACAGTAAGACAAGTGTAGATGGCTTTTGTTCCAAATGAGCAAATGATACAAACTAGAATAAGTGAACATTTGCCTACTCTTACCACCTGTACTACTCACACATTTCAATTCTATAAGTATGTTTGCATGTCAGGTCACCAAATCACATGCGTGTAGACTCCATACAGAGTTAGTCAGTTCGGTGGTGGAGCGTGGAGGGGACGCGTAAAAACGTGTTTACTTTGCAACATAAGGTGACGGCGAGTGCATGTCCTCTGGCGCAATCTTATCTTAGTATTGGTATCAAACGGCTGCACGGTAATTCAGAGAAAAAAAATCCTAAGCACGCATAAAAGTAGCGTGTCATCCGTGGCTATCGACACTATTGGGCCAGACTGACAACTGGGCTGTGACCGTGTCACCTCCGGCAACTTCCGGTAGGACCATGTTGTATAACTGTTGTAGCACCTTTCTCACAATACAGATTCCTATCCTGGGTTCAACATTCGACCATTCGTTAATTCCGAAGTCCTTCTGCACAGAAGATTGAAATCCACAACAAAACTACTTGATTGTTGTGCTATTAAATTGCAACACCTTCCAAGTTACATTTAAGTGGTCCATGGTAATGTCGGTAATCCAAATGTTTTAGTTTGGTTATACTAACTATTTTAATCGGTTTACCAGCATGGAAAGGTCAATTGTTCCGGTTGCCTAAAACGCAACAGTCGGCAGAATCTTTGTTTGGCTTTGCTGAACCAATGTCAGAACTGTCTGACTCGAAGATTTATTAGTGTGGCGATAAGATGTGGTGTGATGTAGATTATATCCTTAGGCAACGGACCAACACTTTCTTCAATTATCTACCTGGGTAATTACAGGCCTGTGACTTGACGTTGACGTTTTCCTTTACCCAATCATTCGCTTTAAGATAATATTCAAATACACTTTGGTGCTATAAATGTTTCACACAGTTTCTTTGTTGTAATTACTGCATGTAAGTGTACACCGGTAGATTATCTATTTATTGATTGTTAAATCGTGAATTGGTGACAAATAATACATGGTCCGTGTTATCCTGCTACGATCTCTCTTTAATTAGATGATGTGGGTGAGAGAGAGAGAAAGAGAAAGAGAGAGAGAGAGCGCGCGAGAGAGAGAGAAAGAGAAAGAGAAAGAGAGAGAGAGAAAGAGAAAGAGAGAGAGAGAAAAAAAAAAGAGAAAGAGAGAGAGAGAGAAGGGAGAGAGAGAGAGAGAAATCGTACTCTTTGACGGACCAAAATGAGGACTTGTGGTTTAATCAATTTTACAAATATGGTGTTGATCAAAACAATTCGCGTCCGTCCGTAGGTTTCCTACCACTGCCTACATACCTTCAACTTGCTCGCGTATTTCCTACCTGACAATCTGCTAGGCATTCACAGCTGCCTTGTCCTGTCAGCGTGTCGCTGTCGTCTCACTCCTCCCTGGATGGTTCGTGTGAAAATATACTGTGTCGGATAGAGTCATAGCAAAACAACGGGCATTCGTGCATGGGTGTGAGAGTGAATGAGTGATTTTGTGAACGAGTGTGAGATTGGGCGAGTGAGTGAGAGGATGAGTGAGCGAGTGGGCCCGTGAGTGAATGATTGAGTGGTTGATTGAATGTGTGAGTGAGCGGGTGAGTTAGTGAATGAGTGAATGAGTGAGTACATGTACACGTACATTTATGTGTGTACATGCACGTGTGTCTTAAATATATTCTAACAATACTTCACCAAATCAAGCACTCTTATTTCTGTCACTACATACTAGCGGCGACGGATACAAATATATTTACTTTACTATGCATTACATTTTTATTAAAGGCAACTGAGTGCACGTCTTATCTTGTGTATGTCTACCCGTCAAACGCCGGCGCCAGAATTAAAGCATAAATAATATAAGCAAACAAAAGTCGTTGCGTGTCATCCGTAGCGATCAGCACCAATGCACCGGTCTGACAGCTAGGCTGTGACCGTGTCACCTCCGGCTACATCCGGTAGCGCCACTTTACACAGATATATAGCACGAGGTTGACATTGCAGTTTCCGTTTCGTACCCTGGATTCAACGGTCGTTAATTCCAAATAACTACCGCGTAGATCCTCGCTAATCTGCAGTTATACTACTGTGGCGTTTTACTCATGGAATTATCGTGGGTTGGATTCAAAGGTCGTAAGCTGATCAGTGGTATCATGCATTACATTGAAATACCGTAAATATGGGGCACATTGGGATTGTGAGACCCAACACTTTGAAGGGGGGGTCACAGTTTAGTATATTTTTGAATTACAATATGTTTTGATGCCTATTATTAGACTAAATGTTGTCCGTTTTCAGGCTTATCGACATAACTATGTGATTTTATTTTGTTTATGGATAAATTGATGTTAGAGTAAGGTTACCAGTAGTGTAAGCAGGCTTCACGTTTTCTTCTCGATTTGAAGGCGAACAGAAAGCGCGCCACCTGTTGGTTATTTATGTCGTGTGTGTGATCACCTCTCTCAGATGCAATTTCAGTGGTAGTAAAACTATTGTCTTCTGCATGTATGACGACTCCGTTCAGCTCGAATCCGATTTGATGACACGACTTTTTTGTCGGATTTTGGAACGCACGAATACTACAAGTAGTTGTAAATGTTCCAGAACCAAACTCCGAAGTCGGAACACAGCGATCTTTTCTAACTATCACAGCAGTTCGTGATGTCACTGCGACCGCCATTCGACCTTTTTTAAAGCTGTAGTCAAACACTTTCTAGAAAGAACGATGATTACGATAAGTAGATTGCACTGAATGTAGATTTAAACATCAAAACGATCACCATCGCCACATCGACTAATGCGATATTGCAGTGCAACAATGCATGCAGTGTAGCATGTCGGCTGATGAGATTGGAGAGACTTGGTCATGTAAAACTCGGCCGAGTTGCAGAACAGCTAGCAATTGCACACCTGATACAGGACATAGACCGACAGAAACGTTCAGTTTGCACCTTTGGTGCGCACCCCAGTATTGCAAATTCGTATTATATCGGCAAAAAGATAACATGTTTCACCTACATATCAAACAAAATATGCCACAGAAGAGAGTATAATTATTTTATGGATTGCTTGCGGCATTTTAGAATAAGTCATTGTTGACACTTCGTCCAAAATTGGCGGCTTCTCGAATTAAGAATTTTTAATCTAGTCTCGCGAGGCATATATAAAAGTATTTGTTTTATTTTAATGCACATAATATTTTTGTTATCAATGTACATGATTTGTATTTCTTGGTCTACTTCGGTGGCAAGCCCTGGAGCCTGGAGCCTCGGAGGCCCGGGGCCCGTGTCCAAGATGACCCGATTACCTGATCACGATTGTGTTTGTCTTTGTTAAATCACCATGATAATAGGCCCTACGCTACGACACACACTCATGGTATTGAATAGTCTGTGCAACACTGGTGTAATCCAAACATCACTTAGATTCTGCGTGATAGAATATCAATTGGAAAGTATCTATTGTTGTCAAATTGGACAAATTGAACAGATATATATTAGTCGGTTAAATTATATATTTGACTTCCTGTACCTCTTTGAAAACCCGTCTGATGCGACGATTGCTGAACGTCCCGATAAGACCCTCCCTTAGGCGATCATCTCCACTCTCTTTAATTAATAGGTCTTTAATTACAGGCCTGTCACTTCACAATTTTAACACCTTTGTTAAATCACTCAACTTACGATAACATTAACACACACAATTGTTGCCGTAAAGGTGCAATAAAATTGATTAAACTATATGATTGCAATGATATAATAAAATCTATTTATCGTTTCCCCGTTGTGAATTTGTTAAGTTTGATCTTGCATGACGGTATTCAAAGTGCAGGTGTTTGTGGCACTATGTGCTTACACACAATATGCTGTTCTCTGTTACACTCGTCAGTTTTTTCCGGATTTGCCACCCTTTGCCTTCATCTACTTTCCTCGAATCGCCTCATTTCCCACCGTCGTTTTATGTTGCTCTCTTTTTGCTATTTAACCGTGTCTATATGTTAATTTGGACTCCCTCACACTTCCCTCCCGCGGTCCTTCCATCTTCTTTCCTTCGTTATTTCCCTCTCTCCTTTCCTCCCTCCCTCTCTCGTACTTTCTCCTTCGTGTCCCCACCTTTTCCCTGCATCCTTCTCTTGCTCACCCGATTGCACCCTCCACCCCTGCCCCGTGTCTCTCTGTCCCTTTCATCTCCACGCCCTCCTCCGCTCGTCTGTCCCTCTCCACTGATCGATCACCCCCACCTCCCCAACAAGCGTCCCTCCGTCGATCCTTCCATCCCTCTCTGGCTCGCTCCTTCTCTTGGTGCCACCCTCTCCCTCTCCCTCTCCCTCTCCCTCTCCCCACTTCCCACTGTCACTCCTTTCTTCCCCCATTCTCCCCGTCTCCCTCGCTCGATCGTTTCCTCCTTTTCCCTTCCATCATCGCTATCTCCCTGTTTCCCTCCCACCCTCCCATGCTTATCCCATCTTCTTTCTTCCTTCTCCTCTTTCCTTCGTCTCTTCCCATCCTTGGCGTCCCTTCCTACTTCCCCCTCCCCCCACTCTTCTACTACCATCCACTACCTCATTTCCCAACTATTTGTCTTTGATGTTATCTCCCCTTCCCTCTTTCCATTTGAATTCCGTTTGTTTTCTCCCTATGTCGAATAATCGATCCTCCCTTCACTGTCCCCTTTTCCCTTGTCGTTCACCCGCCTGTCCCTTCCCTCTGTCCTTCCTTCCGAGCGTGACTCGGCCTTGAAATGAACAATACAACACAGACGTTATCTGGTTGTCAAAATTTCAATTGTTTCTTTCTACGAATGTTTCTTTTTCACACCAGTATTGGTTACACATAAACACATCACGTGGTATGATATCCCCTTAGATCTGTCGGTGCTATCTGCCGTAATTTACGACAATTTTTTTCAGGTGTCGCTTTGGGTCGCCGTGTCGCACGAGTATGCCGTTCCACAATACAGGCCGGTCACTGCAGGTGAACAGGTTCGAAGGAACTTACTTTGAGTAAACTGCCGTCAAAATTGTAATGTTAAAACACGTTAAAATATGATTTTGTTGGTGCTTCCAAGAGAAGGGGAGTGAAAAAAAAAGCAGAGACGGAGAGACATGTAGAGACATAGAGAGAGGGGGGAGAAGGATGGGACGGGAGAGAGCGACGAGAGAGGGAGAGATAGAGAGATAGAAAGATAGAGAGAGAGAGAGAGAGAGAGACGGGAGAGGAGAGGAGAGGAGAGGAGAGGAGAGGAGAGGAGAGGAGAGGAGAGGAGAGGAGAGGAGAGGAGAGGAGAGGAGAGGAGAGGAGAGGAGAGGAGAGGAGAGGAGAGGAGAGGAGAGGAGAGGAGAGGAGAGGAGAGGAGAGGAGAGGAGAGGAGAGGAGAGGAGAGGAGAGGAGAGGAGAGGAGAGGAGAGGAGAGGAGAGGAGAGGAGAGGAGAGGAGAGGAGAGGAGAGGAGAGGAGAGGAGAGGAGAGGAGAGGAGAGGAGAGGAGAGGAGAGGAGAGGAGAGGAGAGGAGAGGAGAGGAGAGGAGAGGAGAGGAGAGGAGAGGAGAGGAGAGGAGAGGAGAGGAGAGGAGAGGAGAGGAGAGGAGAGGAGAGGAGAGGAGAGGAGAGGAGAGGAGAGGAGAGGAGAGGAGAGGAGAGGAGAGGAGAGGAGAGGAGAGGAGAGGAGAGGAGAGGAGAGGAGAGGAGAGGAGAGGAGAGGAGAGGAGAGGAGAGGAGAGGAGAGGAGAGGAGAGGAGAGGAGAGGAGAGGAGAGGAGAGGAGAGGAGAGGAGAGGAGAGGAGAGGAGAGGAGAGGAGAGGAGAGGAGAGGAGAGGAGAGGAGAGGAGAGGAGAGGAGAGGAGAGGAGAGGAGAGGAGAGGAGAGGAGAGGAGAGGAGAGGAGAGGAGAGGAGAGGAGAGGAGAGGAGAGGAGAGGAGAGGAGAGGAGAGGAGAGGAGAGGAGAGGAGAGGAGAGGAGAGGAGAGGAGAGGAGAGGAGAGGAGAGGAGAGGAGAGGAGAGGAGAGGAGAGGAGAGGAGAGGAGAGGAGAGGAGAGGAGAGGAGAGGAGAGGAGAGGAGAGGAGAGGAGAGGAGAGGAGAGGAGAGGAGAGGAGAGGAGAGGAGAGGAGAGGAGAGGAGAGGAGAGGAGAGGAGAGGAGAGGAGAGGAGAGGAGAGGAGAGGAGAGGAGAGGAGAGGAGAGGAGAGGAGAGGAGAGGAGAGGAGAGGAGAGGAGAGGAGAGGAGAGGAGAGGAGAGGAGAGGAGAGGAGAGGAGAGGAGAGGAGAGGAGAGACGGGGAGAGAGTGAGAGTGAGAGTGAGAGTGAGAGTGAGAGTGAGAGTGAGAGGGAGAGGGAGATGGAGATGGAGATGGAGATGGAGATGGAGATGGAGATGGAGATGGAGATGGAGATGGAGATGGAGATGGAGATGGAGATGGAGATGGAGATGGAGATGGAGATGGAGATGGAGATGGAGAGGGAGATGGGGAGGGAGATGGAGAGGGAGAAGGAGGGCATGAAAGAGAAGGGACACATCTGAACTGCACGAAGGACCCTGTTTTAGTTAAATCTGCCGCGAAAGAGACACGGGGTGTTTTACATCCAGCTACCACGTCCTTCACACGTGTTCTGTAGTTTCTAAAGTTAACTCCAGTGTATTATTATCTTTAAAAAACCTGTTCAGCCCGGAGGAACCGCTGGATTGTCACCAAAGTAGACGACTGTTTTTAATGTTAGTGTGTTCAACCTAAAAACGACAACATTGGATCCTATTGTATGAGCAGGTTCGTTGTCAATACGGAAGCTGTAAGCTCTAAAGCCAAGCCAAACAAACCACCAGTAAACGTACACGTCGTCAAACCTGAAAGACCCGTCAACAATCGCATTCAACACGCTCTCTGCATTTTATTTACTAGGTATTCTTTACGGATGTTGGCATAAGTCAAGCGAAACACGAAGTTGGGGGGTCAACGTGTGCACTTCGTGTTAATATTTCTTGAGTGTAACTTTTTCCTATGTTTAGAAACGGAAACCTGCAAAAACGACCATCTTTGTAAACGATTCTCATGAAACGAATTTCTTAGCAGGATACCCGTATATGTCGGTGCGTGCGATAATTACGGAAAATTACCCCCCTTGGGCCGAAGCAGTTCGCGTGTCAACGTCGGGCTAGCACGAGCCACCTAAAAGCAAGCCTGTGTGTTTGTGACCCAGAAACGACAAGTCAGTGTGTAATTACACACACGGTAAATGAATGATATACACACCACGTCATTATCCATAACCCGTTAGACGTCAGTGTGTTGTTGTTCTTCTGTGGTGGATTTGGGTCAAGGACGAGAAGGACGGTCAAACTAGAACAAATAACTTAGTTCCATCCTTCTTTGTCGTCTTCCCTCATTTAGACGAGTCGTCTCCGTCCAATTAACGCCATCCTCTCGTATTTTTGCTGCAGTCTTGTTTAGCCATTCCCGGGTCCTTCACGAGAGAAGAGGTCTTCACACATTCCGCCTTTATAATATATGCTGAGTTATTTGATTGAATTGAAAACACAAATTATTGTGAGATGGTAAAGTTTTGCAACATTTAAAAATAGACAAAATTGCTTAACAAATTGCCATATTGAGATACAGAATATACTGGTTTCATTAGCATATGTTGTGTTTGGTCAGATAAACAACGTCTTAGTCAGTTAATGTTAGTCAGACATTTATATATATATATATATATATATATATATATATATATATATATATATATATATATATATATATATATATATATATATATATATATATATTATAACATATATATCACCTTACTACAAACATCAACTCATATAGCATTATCACAATTTAGAAACAAGAAACTTTATGATGCTTTGGTAACGTATACATAACGGGAAGGTCTATCTGTATTTCCTTGGCAATCTAACTTCTACCATATTGGCATTCGGACTGTGTAATTTGATATCCACAATACAACGTCTTTGGTCTTCACAGTTCAGCTACATACATCGAAGGTAAAGAATATTGTATCCAGGTCTGTGTCTCGTGTAGCGTGCGAGCAGTGAGAGTACCTTCAGCCCAATACACCAGCCAGCCCTGCCCGGTCAGCCCAGCCTGTTATTGCTTCTTTATTACTGTTTCCGGTTGCCAGTCAGCGCCGCATGCGCGGAATAAGGGACTGGCTCGCCTCGGCCAAGGCGTGTACGTGCGACAGTAATTTGTATCTTCATGTGATTGATTTCATCGACGTGCTAACGGAAGTGAAATGTGATGAGCGCTGCACTTGCTCCGATCACTTATGGTGTGTAATGATCCCGCCAAGTGTCGATTTCGGTCAGTTGACCCGTGTGCGGCCACGCGTGACGACCGACACTCTGTCACACGGACGGTAAACATAAGTTCAATGGACCTCTCCCTAGGGGGTATTCTAGAATCCACCACAACGCCTGGTCATTTGGCACGGAAATGGGGCGGCCTAAGTAAATTAAAACTACTTCAACCCCACTAAAGTCCACTGAAACAAACGGAAGCAGTTTCTTTAGGAGCTGCGGAACATATAATGACATGCTATAATCCCCTTCGGTTTGTCTATTTGAGGCTTCGCCAAGCATTATCTTCTAAAATCCTCGGTCACAGATTCCTTGCGACAGTTCTTTTATGTTTCTTCCTAGCCAAGTTGCTGGACTATCGATGAGTTTGATTTTCTATTTTTCACAATATCTGACAAACATTTTGACCGATTAAAACTGTTTTAATGAGCCACGATTAGTGTAAACATTGAACGGCTAACTTGATCCCTAAAGTTGGTTCTGCTTTGTTAAAACATATGTGGGCTCTCAGTACGATACAACGTGATATGTAGCATGACATTGTTGTACAAGATGGCACACCCCATATAACATTTAATTTGACCATGAATGGTTCAATTTGTATGTGGCACGCCGGCTACTGTGCGTAGCCCATTGAACGCAGAGGTCATTATTCGTAAATGGAAAAATTTAATTTAAAAATCACGGTTCAATAACTCAAATTCGAACGGTCAGCGTGTCACGTGTCAGAATTAAATCTAGCTGACGAGTGCTACTACGTTTTCATTTATAACATGCCATACAAATTAAACATTCCACTACGACAGACAGTATTATAGGGACGGTCGCAACGGCCCGTGTGAAGTGGTGTGTGTCTATAATTGCGAATCAGATCAAATAAGTGTAGGTAAATACGACACAATCAGACCTAGGCAGGAGTCGTGACGGCCAAGGAAGACGTGCCGGAAGGTAAGTAGCACGGATTAGCGCGCTGCGGGGTGTGGTGGCCGGGCAAACAGTGCAGTGTCCCGTGATAAACGGCCAGCGGTCTACTCCATTGTGAGTGGACAGACGGCGGTTGGACTTGTTGAATTCAGATTCCCTCTGATGTGGTCACGGCGTGGATGGTACACACGGCGTGTATTGCACACGCACATATATAACGCAGACCACACAAACACATAATTGATGCACACACATACGCACGCACGCACGCACGCACGCACGCACGCACGCACGCACGCACGCACACACCACTCGTGGATGCGCGCACGCACGCACGCACACACTACTCGTGGATGCGCGCACGCACGCACGCACACACACCCGCACGCACGCACGCACACACACACACACACACACACACACACACACGTTTGGGTGTTCCTAGTCAGGCGTGAGATATAATTTATACCCAGGCACAAAATATAGGTGTGTGTTTGTGTGTGTGTGTGTGTGTGTGTGTGTGTGTGTGTGTGTGTGTGTGTGTGTGTGTGTGTGTGTGTGTGTGTGTGTGGGCGTGTGTGTGTGTGTGAGCGTGCGTGCGTGCGTGCGAGTTGTGTATGTGCGACAGAGTGTGTAGTATGGCGTATGTGCATATGTATATGCGAGGTCGTGCTACGTGTATCTGGCACCGTCTTGTTCGACATTGAGGTCCGTCAAGACAGCCGTGAAAGAGTGGCGTTGAAACTGAACCTCCTACTCAGACCAATTAATGTTAATTTCATTCCGAAGTTAAGGACTTAAATAACTGCCATGTTTTAGTATTGTTTTACGCAGCTAACGAACGTATATCACAACAGTAACAAAACAGTCAATAAACAAAAACAATATTTTAATAATAAATGCAGATATATTACAACTGTTTGCTCATCCACGTGAGCAGTTGATTGTTAGAAATGATTATTATACAAATGCATATACAGATGCGACAATTGAGATCTGACATGTCGACTTAGTACAGACACGAACTGGCATCTGCCGTTCTCCTCATAAAGGCACAGTGTGTGGTAGTTTGTATTGCAAAATGGCGTTACACAATATAAACAACATCTAGATGAGGTCACATATTTAGTTTTATACAGCACGACGCGATTTTATGATACAGAAGTAGCACAGTGTGCACCTTTGATACAAGCTACAGACAACAGTCTGACCTACAGACAACAGTCTGACCGTCTGACGATATGAGACTCACACGCATACACATTACACACAAGCACGCGATCTGGAAAAGTATTCCCGTCGTTCAACACACGTTGGATCTACAAAGAACAGCGGTAGACAGTTTCTTTCATCTGTTTCTCAAGAGCACCTGATATAGTTCTTCTCTACTTACATGAGAACGTGGATGACGAAGCAACCAGCGCCAGTCCAGGTCAATTAAAGCAATTCGAATAATCAATTAAAACACACGATTGATTTGTGCCGATTCTGAATATAATGAGATCCTTCTAGAACACATTATAACCAAATAAAACATGTTTGATTAGACATTATGTCAAACTAATATCCGAGTCCTTACACGCATAGCCATAGATATCCAAAAGGACGTAAATTACCCTGCCACAAACAAACCCTAAATTAAAACTATACCAGCCCATTTAACTGTAATATATATTTTTATATAATTTACTTTAGTTTGGGATTCGTGCCTCCTTTACGACCTGAACAGTTCTGTCGCCGCCAATTTGCTGATATGTTTCCACGTCACTGTCCAGTAATATCGCTCGTGTTTGTATTACACCCCGCGTCGCATGTTTGTTGAAGACTATAGTACACCAACAACCTCCCGTCTTTCACGCTGAATATATGTATTTGAACGCAGATAAACGCGCAGCGTCATAAACGCGCCGGTTTACGGCCTCAACCCGTGACGTTAATCTGAGTACGTCGAGTAAATAGAACAAACAAAACTATGATTGAGAGCCAACACGCCCAGGTACACTGCAGCTGTTTGTCGCCTCCACACAAGCCCCCGTGAAGAGCTACACTCTGCCTCCCGCGTAGGGTGTAATCGGCGCAAATTTACGGCCGATGTAAATACCACCCATAGGCCTACAATGGCGCGTCGTCGTTTGTTGAGACAAAGACTGAGACGGGACATGCGCTCAGAAGCAATGTTGTCCTGGGCGTTCACCTTTGAATAAATCGGTAATAATATTCAAATATTCGCACTAACGACTGTTAAGTTGTCGATTTCTTCCCACGATCGTTTTGTGTATGGAACACACAGCGTATACTATATGAACGTTGATGATACTGTATGACACTGAATGATATGAACATTCTCACTTGTTTTCGCCGCAGTGACTAGATTTCTTGATAGTTTCCCAAATTCCGTTGAGACAACGCTAAAGTTTTGATATGCATTGACTGCCAATATTTATATCATAGTATTTGTCGGCGATCATGTGACCATGCTTTTCACCTCTCAGGAAATGGTTGACAAATCGGGAAAACATCTTACTGAATAAATACTCATCTTATATACAATTCCAAAACGGTTATTTACAGTTCTCACTATACATCATTGCCGTCGTAGACCTGACATGTAGACCTGACATGTAGACCTGACATGTACACCAGTTTACATACAGACAGACACCAAGTCAACCGTCACCATCCACATACACGACACCGGTCGAGTGTCAACAATAAGTTCCCTGCAGCGGTCGGTTGGACGACCACACCAAGTCTGAATTATGACGACGCAGATTATCGACAGTCCGCATTTCCAGGTCACGTGACTCGCACCCACGAGGTCGGCACCAGTCGGCGCTGTCGTCGTCGAGTCTGCGGTGTTCTGTAGAAAGACTCCAACCGGCGTTCGCTGGATGTGCGTTGTACAGACTGGAAGATCGTGTGCCACTCATCGTGGGCGACTTGGCGGCCTTTGTGAGTAAGTGATAATCCGCGTCGCGCCCAACAGAGTCATCGGGCAGCTTTGGGCACGGCCGCGTGGTGGCGCACTCGTCGGCCGGCTTGTCCGGAGGCGCGTCGCCGGACGACAGATGACCAACGTAACCGTGGATGCTCTCCAGCACGTCCGCGACCGTGTACACGTGCGCGCCACTCAGGTCAACGATGTCCGAACTCTTGACGATGTCCTCCAGATGAGGCACTTCCGGTTGTTGACGCAGCAGCGTGACGCCATCGCTAGACGTCGCTGCAGTCGCCTTGCGGGAGGTCCTACGAGTTAGCCGGGTGTCTCGTGTGTTGCGAGATGCAGTGTCCGTAGTCGACACGACACACGTGTCTGTGTCCCTGGGAAAGTGGGTGCCTCCACGTTGGTACTCCCGGGGCGGAAGTTGGGGTGGGGTTTGCCCCCAGCCAGACGACCCACATTCACCGACAGTGGCGTACTTACCACCCCGCTCCGATAGACGTTCGGAGCAACGCACAGGCCTCTGCGGCAGCGGTGGCGGCGACGCGTATTCCGTCATCCGGTCACGTGGCAACATGGCGCCGTCGTCGATCGTTTCGTATATGGGTTCGCTCTCGACGAAAGCATCCACCTCGGCCAGTCGGTGCATGGCGCGCCAACTGGCACCGCACGTCTGGCGCGTCCGGTCTGCGTAGTCCGGCGACGTTCCGTAGTTGGACCAGCTCCCGCGGCCAGAATCCGGACTCGCACTGCGGTGGGTTAGGAGCGTCGACGGACTGTAAACGACCGGCACTGACGCCATTGGTGATGTGTGGATCGCATCTGATGAGCAGTGGACATTCACCGTTCCCAGTCGTCCTTCTTCGTTTTTGTGTCCGTATGGGGGCAACTCATGTACTGCATTGGAGCCTCCTGTCGACGCAAAAGTATTGCTGCACGGTTTGTAAGGATGGAACGCCGATTTTCCTTCGTCGTCGTGAATGACGGGGATTCTCAGAGCAACATTAGACAACATGTCACTCGTTTCACAGTCCAACACGTCCCCTGGTGAACGGACGACATCGACGGATTCTTCCTCCATCGCGTCAAGTGCCTGTTCGCCAACGCCAGAACTGCTTCCGTTGACCGGAAGTGACGTAATATCTCCCGGTGCTATTGGCGCCGGCTTCGCGCTACTCTTAGTGGTTCGTTGCGGCGCCTGCAAGTCCCGGATGATCTGCTCCATGGAGCGTGCGACACGCGACAGCTTGCGTGTGTGGTCGTGGTAGCCGCGCGGTGATGTCATGTCCTGAACGTTCCGGTGACAGTCGGCGACGTCACGACGGCGCGTCGTCAGAGGAAGCGTGCGCGCGTCCATTGCGTAGTCGGCGTCGTATTTGTCGTCAGGTCGTAGGACGAACGGTTCGCGACAGTCGCCCGTCGTTTTTTCGCGACAATCTGTCGTCGAGCAGTCTCCGTGCAACAACTTGTCGATCTCCTCCTCGCGGATACAGTCGACGTCACTCTCGTAGCCGCTCGATGTCGTCACGGGCGAACTGTTGGTGACGCACTTGCCGTCGTCGTGGTGACGGCGACGGCGCGAGTGTTCGTCGTGTGAGCGCGCTGACCACAGTTCGGCCACGTCCACTCTCGTCATTCTCGCCACCTTACATATCAACCGGTCCGCGTAGCTGGCGTGATCCCGTCGGTTCTCGGCGTCACGTGACTGCTCGCGAGAACGCCGGTTCCGATCGCCGTGCGAACGCTTCGTTTGTCGCGACGGCGTGTGTTTGGCGCTTGCGCTTGGCGTCTTGACCACTGCGGATGTGCGCGCGTTCGTCTTGGTGACGTGGCTGTGTCCGGCAGGTCGATGTCCAGTCTTGTGATAATCGCCCGTCTCAGCTGTCTTTGTGTCTGACGAGTCGACAGCAGCACCAATCAATATTGGTTGAGCTGATTCCACAGTGTCTCTTGTGCTCGGTTCTTCCGCGTCTGTTCCGTTTACCGGGACACACGTTTCGTTTTCGCTTGCCGGCGTACTATTTTCGCAGCCACTGTCCGCGCGTGCGCTGTGATCGGAGCGCTGAGGCACGTCTTCACTCTCGACGCTGTCGTCACTCAGTTGGCGACTGTCGGCGATTTCTGCCGTGACAGTCTTGACGAAGTCGTCAACCGCCGAGTAGAGAATGTGGACTTGTTTCGTCAGGTCAGCTCCTTGAACTCGCATCAGACCCTGCAATGCAACGAGCGATCGATTAAGTCAACAGCAAACATGTACAAGTACAACAGATCAATAAACGGTTATCTTATTATCACTCTTTAAAAATAGATCATAGTGAGTGTTAAACAGATATGCCTATGCCTATCGCCGCACTCTAGGCAAACCGTTATTGTTTCACGCATAGGCACATATTAAGTAACACATTACACTATCGCATGGCATTATGTTGACAATATCAAACAATTCCCGGATCTTGGAATGGAAGATGAGTTTAACTACAAATGGAGCAACTGCGAAACGAGCAACACACGAGAGGCGTATCAATTTGTGAAAGGCGTATCAACAAAATTATTAATCGCCCATAAAAGTGTCAATTTCCCATAACTACGACACGAACGGACACAAACCTGTCTCAAAAATGCATCTGCTACGCAGAAACAAAATGGCCGCTGCGCGTGCAATGGGCATGCCCCATACGGCACC
The DNA here is from genome assembly GCA_964017155.1 of Oasisia sp. SBJ-2009. Classification (NCBI taxonomy): domain Eukaryota; kingdom Metazoa; phylum Annelida; class Polychaeta; order Sabellida; family Siboglinidae; genus Oasisia; species Oasisia sp. SBJ-2009. The sequence goes on from OZ024854.1 coordinate 56,683,522, forward strand.
AACCAAAGGGCCCGTTCTGATAGGTCACCACAGGGTGCCACGAATGCTGTTGGCGGTGTTAGGTCACCGCTCGCACTAAACATGTACCAGCGATACATCAACTGGGCCGTCGTCGGCCATTGTATGCGATGGAATGGCACTGAGATGGCCGTCTTTGTGAACGGGGCGGAACTCGACAACTCATAAGTTAATGTCATCATTAAAGCCAGCGACTTTCTCTTGCGGTTTTTATATATAAATAATAACTATTGCATTATAATATATTCGACTGTACTTTGCCACACTGCGCGCTCGCTTAGCGCCAACGGTTTCGTTAACGACACAATATATATCTTTATTTGTTGAAGTCGTTTATTTATGGCCCTGTTTGGGGTTGAGCACGCAGAGGACCACCGGAGTGACAATGCTCGAGTTGTCGGCCCCACAGGTGGTCACGGAAAGGTTTTGGTAGATGTGCTAATGTCGTTGGCAAATAAATGACCCGTCCGTCTGAAGGGGCGCGAAGCAGGTGAGGCTCACGCGTGTGGCTGTACAAATGTTTGGCTTCGGTCGCACGCCGCGCCTCGCGAGTTTGTTTTCTTTTAGTGTCGCGGTCATGTTTTCCGGCCAAATTCTCTCGTTATGTCATTAATGACCACCGGTCAAGCAGTTGGTCGTTATTGTCATACGGTTTGATAAATGAGACCACCGCTCAGTGAGTTCAAGAGACCACGACCGGTTTTTCCAATTTCACTTACTTCTCGTGACATAGACATAAACAAAACAGTGTCTTGTGACTCTTTGGAAAACACAGGCAAGGTATGACCTATACCAGTACGGAACCACCAGCCTATCAAAAAGGCAAGTTCTTATATAGCGCAGTATCCAGTCCTCAGGACCGTTCAAAGCGCTTTACACTTTACTTTCCGGACAGACCTGTTCACTCAGACACCATTTCGGCTTCTCTGGGAAGCATCCAGCCTTATGTACAATTAATGCGCGAATGCTGCTCGTACACATATCCACCACTGTCTATAGCCAGGTACTCATTTATTCAGCTGAGTGAACTGGAGCAATGTAGAGTGAAAAAACTTGCCCAAGGTTTTAACACCGCAGCCAGGATTCGAACCCGGGTTCTCGTAGTCGAGAGTCCGTAGCTCTACCCCTGAGCCACTGCGCTCCACAATCGACACTAGGGTTTGAATCCCGGTTCCCTCGAACGATAGCATAGCTTTCAAATCGTCCGTGTCCACTCCATTCACAAACAGTGTTTGCTCAGTTTTCAAAATACCATTTGTGTGGATTGGTATAACTCGCAACTCTTCTTGTGTTGGCCCATATTCTGTAATCTGATTTAATGCGAATGCACTTACTTTTTAGAAATTCGAAGAATTCGAGATCAAACTCCGACCGGGCACCGAACCTCTTCAAACCGGTCGGAGATACAAGATCGCAACGCAAAGAGATAGTTGCTAAATGAGGCATGGACCTACATAGTACCAGACCTGAACCCACGAACACGACCTCAGTGCGATGATTAACTCATATCCCCAACTTTCTATTGACATTTCTATAAATAGAAGAAGGTTAACAAATTGGCGCTTTTTAAACGGGTCTTATCTTCGAGGTTGCATCCATGCATATAATGCAAGGACAACAGAATCTAGGTGCAATGATCATCTAAGATTGCTAATTGGCCATTGGTCTTTGTTCTATATAAAGGCGTAACAAATTGACGCCTTTGTCCAAATCTCTATTATCTTCATCGGAGGATCAAATATACTTAAATGCGGTGATTAACATAGATTTCCATATCTCTTTAGATCTTTGTCCTTTGGTTGAACTAACAAATTGGCTTTATCATATGTCACATATGCATGAGTCTTATCTTAAATGGAGTATTCTCTTATATTAGCACAATATGTTCTTAGAAGTGTTCTTTTCGCGTGTCCGCAGCAACGACGGATCATGATAACAGGCGGGATAACGATCGGTCGCCTCGCCTATCTACCGACGATAGACAAACCAACAAGGCGAAAGTCGACCAACGTACATCATGATATCGAAAATACCAACCAAAGGAGTGAAAGTTTACCAACGATCGCGACCACGGTCAACCCATGTGGCACTTGCGGAAGAAACACAAGAATCCGATATTCCAGGAATCTCTTTCACGAACAAGCCAGAATCCAACACGGATAGACAGAACCTCTTCGGGAAAGATGGCGGCCCGCAAACTATCGTAGCGCAACAAACAATCGGAACAATAGACGACAGAACGAAATCATACACAGGTGACTACACTGTGTGAACTGTTCTTGAATAACACAGAAAGATAAGAAAGAACCACATATAGAATACACAGGTTCGATGTGGGCAGGTATGAATAGACAGACCTACTGTGTCGGTGCCAGGCACGAGTGTGTGCGAAATGTGTGATGATGGATAGGTCATAAACATGGATGTGACACTGCGCACATTTTTATGCGGAACAACAACGTTTAGCGTTTCGCAACAGCCATTCAGTAAAACAAATTAAATGGTAAGAAAATACGAGAGAACCTGAAAAGATCGACAGGGAATTTATTTACAACCCTTCATGGCAAATCTTGAACGCAAGTGATGTACCTTCCCACGCGTTCACTAACAAACATGGGCAGGCGTCCACACACCGATACATTCATTGCGTCGTAATTTGGTTTGACGGTGTCAAACATTTCGTCCGTGATGGTCGGTTAAGTGATATTTAACGCCGAATTGAAGCCGTAATTGAAATGAGTTAAAAGCGCCGCTTTTGAATGATGAAAAACAAGCGCAACGAGAAGAAATACTAAGCGAATGAGCAAGCCCTACCTGAATAAACAAGCCATACACGTGATCGTCTTAGTTGACATCGCCCACAAAAGCAGATTATTCCGCCAAAAAAGTCTGTTGTTTGGAGGGGGCGGAATAAATAACACCTTTTTCAGTGACGGACCACCCAAAACACGCACACAAGCCTGGACAAGGTGTGTCTGGTGGCATGAGAGGCGGTGTATACAAACGAGAGGTTGTTGTCAAGTGGAATCATATATAAACAAAAGATAAATAGCGGCATTATGTGTCACAATGTCGTAGTGATTAGAGAAAATATGCATGCACATTCCTGAAAATATGTCATGCCTTCTTGTCTTTGTTTATCTAGGATTTACATCAAACTTCATGCTGCCGTATTGTTGAAATTACTGGGAATGGCTTAGGAATGTTGGTGGGTTCGACGTTCCCACGACTGACCACGCGCCGACTGTCCGTTGCTCCAATTTGATGCATACACGTAGTAGTACATAAACTATTACCTTGTTAAGCTTATACAATGATGTATTCCTCACAAATTAGTCACACAATCCACAGGTAGCCACTGTGACAACTAGCCATTGTTGTTAAACATGATCGTATGCTACACAAATACTTTTAAGTTAAATAAATTATTTTTGAAAAAGCAGCTGCCATTGGATGAAATGCGCGACCGCCTCTTACCTCGGTAAAAATGTCCGCTAACACTAATATTTCGTTCCTTGCTTCCCTCGGCATGCGTCAGAGTTCTGCGGCTCTTCAGATCAAGAAATCATTCGGTGAACTTAGACTTTACAGCTGCGTATTTCGGCGATCTCATCACTCATCAGTACAATGCTTCAGCGATACAAGACATTACGACACAGCCCGTCTCCTCGCCACGTCCAGTGTTTACAGCGGATTCACGAGAGTATGAGCATCACTGAGTCTTCGTCTCCACATTGTATGCGATGGAGAATTGCCCCATCAAACGTGTCGTTTCCGCGTAGTCAGAATCGCCGTCAACACATCACCGGCCTTCCATTGCGACTTAGTAAACACCCTCGGTTCCGGTTAATAATGTCCAGTTTGTCCACTAAACAGCGTCCACTGCGACCAGTCACGCAAGAGACCACGTCATGCCAGCAATTGAAGACCGACCTGATTACACTTATGTCCTTAATTACTTCCTTGGCGATTAATTTGAGCGTTTTGTTCTGTTCTTCCGTCCATCCCTAGGCCTGACCATGAATGAGAGCTGACGCAGTGCGACGCGCAAAGGCCAGGAATCGCCAGCAATCAATCAGACAATGGCAAGAAAGCTGTGAACTGCTGCCAGGTAATCGCTGCCTTTGATCGAACAACAATGAAGGCGACAAGGGTGAAGAAACAACAGGTCTGCTGGACCGCGATTCCTCTGATAATGTGATTACTTTCCGTCTGCATTCACAGTATTCTAATTAATCCCTTACATGTTTCTACTTCATTCCTTCTTCCGGTTATTCCAAACATGTCCCTCTTTCTTATTCCGTCATATTTCGGATTCAGTCACAATGAAAAGTATTACTCGTGATTTGTTTGAACATTTCACGTAACTGTAAATGTCTCAAATACCAAATAGGCCAGTAAAAGAAGATTTCAAATTGCTTCCCTAACGTTGGGTTTAATTAATTTTCTATCACACCAGGAAAAAGTGGGAGGAGAATGGAGAATAACAAGAAAAAATAGAAGGAGTTGGAGACTGTTGATGGAGAACGTAGTCAGAGAGAAGTGAGGAGAGGAAAGACGAAGAAAAAGACGATGGCCAACATCACCCCTGGCGACAGGGATGGCAAGATGAGAACAACTTAGCGTCGCTTTTACCAGAATCCCATGTTAGAAGACAGGGAAACAAACAGCGTCGTCTTCTGTTTGAAACATTAAAGTGGCATATCAGTAAAGGATTGGTTATCTTCATTGTAACTATGAATTCTTCTGGAATATTCCGCCGCCTGTGTTGTTTTATTTCGTTTCCGTCGTCAATGGTCAATGGTCAATGGTCAATGGTCAATGGTCAATGGTCAATGGACAATTTAGTGACAAATTAAGACGATCTTAGAAGTGGCCACACGCAATTGTGTCGATTGCGTTGAGTCCACCCACGCGGTCAACCTCGCGCCACCCTGTCCAGTAAGGTGACCATGTCACGAGGATCAATCAAGTCGCAACTACACCCCTAAACAAAGAGATCGCCCCCTTCGGTGTTACCTCAACGACCGACCACTTGCGTGTTGACCACACGGATGGTCAAACCAGGAAACGCGTGGGCGGCAGATGAATGGACACAGGTAAACACGCCCATTAAGAGTGGCTGCTCGTTAACGGCGCATCAGTAGTTTCGTCACCTTGGCGAGCGGTGCTGTGTTACTGGTGCGTCTCGTCGTTAACCATTAATTTTATCATTAATTTTGCAAAGCTACACACAAATTGACACAATGTACTGCTACGTAGAGGTCCATCCGACAATAGGTGTACTAAAGACGACCTGACTTAAATTACCCCCCCCCCCTCACCTCTGTGTGTTTCCGTCTGCCTATAAATCCATAATATTATTATGATACATTCTCTCCTATCACCCTTTCTCCTCCTCTCTTCCTCCTCTCCCCTTCTCCCCTCTCTCTCTATCGCGCGCGCTCTCTCTCCCTGTCACTACCTCGCTCGCTCGCTTGCCCAAATCGTCTCACTCACTCACTCACTCACTCACTCACTCACTCACTCACTCACTCACTCACTCACTCACTCACTCACTCACTCACTCACTCACTCACTCACTCACTCACTCACTCACTCACTCACTCACTCACTCACTCACTCACTCACTCACTCACTCACTCACTCACTCACTCACTCACTCACTCACTCACTCACTCACCCACCCACCCACCCACCCACCCACTCACTCACTCACTCACTCACTCATTTCGCCATCCCTCCCCTTTCCTATTCATATCTTTGTTGTATAGTTCTTCAGTAGGCTTTCTATATAACGCCCCGGTCTATGTTTCTCCAAATAACCTTCTTCGTTCTCTTCTCTTTCATGTTTCTCGCTTAAAATATATCTTTTCAACTATCGTCAAATTCCCAGACGCTGTTTTACAGATCTTCAAAAGACTTTCTATATAAATTCCCGGTCTACATCTCGCCAAATAACGTTCGTATTTCTATTTCTTTTTGGTGTTTCTGTGATGTCACTGGTGTCGGTGACAGAATGTTGTTGAATCGCATTCATGCAGTTTACTTGGGATCAAAGCGTCAAGTGATCAATCGCAGCTGGACGTTGTCATAGAAATAGAGGCGTCAAGTGCGTTAGCTGGTGTTTCCGTTTGTGCCACGGGAAAGCTGTGAAAACATTCACGGTCATTTATCGGCAGGTGTCGTGCACGGTTCGTTGGAGCACAGGTATCGTTGGGCGGTAATGTGCTTGACATGTGCGGGTTTCGGGTGACATCGGGTCGATGTCTGCTATCTGATTCAACTACACACAGAACGTTCCGATACGTGACAGAACTCAACATTTGATGATGACCCAACATGAAACACATCTAACACATCTAACACAAGTTAACACAACCTAACACATTATAACCCAACACCTGACGTAACTCTACACTACACCGGATGACACAACCTGGCGTAACTGTTACTTCAGCTAATGCGACACATGATTATCTAATATCTGATTATGTCACACCTGATACAACGCGACAGGTGATACGACTTGACACTCGACATTTTACGACCAAACACCTGACGTATCTCTACACCTGGACCACCTGACAAATGTTCAGAAATCCAGAGACAACCGCTGACAAATGGCTCTAATTGGCACCGGAGAACGACAAATAAGAGAACAAGTTCCATACTCAATCTGTCTGAGCAGTGTTGATACAGTAACTCTAGGAATACCAAAGACCAACGAAATTGGGTTTCATGACATTAGCGCAAGTATGTTAATTAGCTAATTACGAGCTCGGTACAGCGGATGTTACGCAATGGCAGCGTGGTTGGTTTCTCACGGGAAACGTTCCTCCTGGTACTGAACCACCGCAGTCATACTTGTTCACCGTCGGATACGCGTTTTGACCAGTCCGTCGATTACGTCACCACACCGGTTAATGCAAGTTTAGGGGAATCATCATTTGTTGACTGTACATAAAACTCGACATTGTCGTAGCACATGACGTAAAGACGTATCCCCGCCTGGCCGTTGTTATTGCCGACGGGGTAGACACAACGGTTAACCTGGCAGACCCTATAATTACCCGGCCAAGGACATTCCACACTGCTGGACGTCTGTGTCGTCTTCGTTTTATTATTTCTGAGAAATGAAATACGTACGCATTCACTCATACATACACGTTCCACACACATCACATACATACACACATGCCACACCCACATACATACATCACACACGCGCATGCACGCACGCACGCACGCACACACACACCCCCACACACCCCCCCCCCCCCACACACACACACAACACACACACACACACACACACACACACACACACACACACACACACACACACACACACACACACACACACACACGCACGCACACACGCACACACTTCCGCGCGGGCGCACTACTAAAAGCTTTATGTGTTTCCGGTAGCGGACATAAAATCTATCATCGATGCGAGTGTCAATGTTTGCCAGCCTGGGTATACAGGCGGCGTCCACACGTGTGACTGAGGTCGGCCGCAAGGAAGGATGGAGCAAATCGCACCGAGCTAACGATAGACGGCTGTGTAAATACCATTTAGCCACACCCAGCTTCATTTGACAATATCTCATTCATTCGCACGTTTCTCTATCAACGTGGTCACTAAAATAAGCGACACGCACCTGTCGGACCCGATTGTAACTGTAACGACAGCTGTAACAGCCAACACCTAAAAGCGTAATATAATAAGGTATTGGTTCGTGCTATATAGGCCTCACACGGCCTTCGTCGACCGACGGGTGGGCGGAAAAAGTCATGGAAATAAAATCACAGTTTTGCCCAGGAAAATAAATAACAGGAAATAAACCCACTACAAAATCTTACTTGAAGAATAAACACTAAAAACAAAGATATGTAATTATTCACTAATAATTAAACAAAATAAAGATGATGATCTAATAATTGAATATAACACCGTCTGAAGCACGGCTACACAAATATTCACGGGCCGAGGAGACCCTGATTTCTGCACTGAATCTGTTGATATCTTTCAGTTGATTTTGTATACGAAAAAGAATATTCGCCAAATTGATTTAATCTTTCTACTTATATTTCAAATACAAAAAACTATAAAGTTGTGACTTCCTTTCCTGTGATTTTAGTTCTAACTGTTTCATTCCTGCATTCAACCAAACAACTGTCATTGGCACTATGTAACAACCATGCACTCACGCACGCACGCACGCACGCACGCACGCACGCACGCACGCACGCACGCACACCCACACAGAAACAAACATACGCTCGGACTAACATACACATGCATGCCTATTGCCTATACGTGGTTCATCGTAATAACTATATGTACCAAAGGCATTTTATATCGTGTGTTTACTCCATTCTCCACGACACCTGAGCGCGTGCGGTAGGTTGGAGGGCAACAAATGCCACTCACTCCCAAACACCTGGTGTGCACTGGCGTGTGCTGTATTAAAATAACATTAAACTTAAGTTCTTTACGTGCTAAATTGAGCAAAGCCATAATTTGAAAAGCAACTAAAGTACGCCCGCCTCATAAGGTCGAATGTGATACGTTAGAGGCTCGACTTGCGGTCAGGTACGTGTCATATACTGACGTATCATACATCAAAATGTCGCCCAGTTTTAACTCTTTTGTGTATTGCTAAATTGTGCAGAGCATTAGCAGCGAAACACAATTCAGAGGCGTTCGTTAAGTCGGGTCGATGCGTGCTTACGCATTGGCCAACGCGCACGGATTGCCAAAACGTCGTCGGTAGTATTTCATCTTGTTGCATAATGCTAATACGGTTCAGGACCAGGTACGCGCAAGTTCTTTGGGTGTGAAGGCAAACAATCCCGTCACCACCGCCACTTGCAAGTGACACATGGGGAGGGCTCTGGCGTCAGTACGCTATAATCGTTTAGCACGAGTTGACTTCCGAGGTTTTTACCTATACTTTGATATATATTTATACGGCTCTCGTTAAATATAAACTTGCGTTTTCACACTGAGGTACTACATAGCCTATATGGGATACACGCATTTGAAACTGTGAACTAGAATTAAGGTTTGCCATCGACTTGGCACAAATAAATGACATGGTAATCGCGAATAAAAACTGTTCAACATACAGCTACATCAACATAGGCATATTATGATAAGGTAATTTTAATTGGCGTATCCACTACTGTTGGTTCGAAGTAGCTCTAATCACCCGTCTTCCCATCTCGTGTTCATCAGGAGCTGAAGATCCGAATCAGACTTTTTTGGGATCAGGAGAGGTGTACAACAGAAGGTCTGAAATCGCACTCCTCCGACAATATCAACCACGTCACGGGCCTGAAAGGTATCACGTTACATGGCGGAAAGACTTAGTCTTGAAGAGAATCATGACTAAAGAAAGATATGCTTCCGGTGTGTATATAATATTTACTCGAATTGAAGCCTTGTCAAACGAAGGCAAACTAAACAGTATAGCAAGAATGTAATTGTAGAGCTTAGTATGTCAACACGAATCATAATGACACGACAGTTTTTCGTTGAGCGAAAATTGTTCCTGAACATTTGTCGGAAATCATATCAGCGAACACGTCTGTGACTAATAAGGCTTACGTTGTGATGGTAAACGATATCCTAGCAACAACAACTTATTGTACAGGTGCACAGAAAGTCTTAACAGTAACAGATTATGCCGCATAACAACTTTGTCTTCGGGACAGCGAGTTCAAATGATTCAGCGTCGGCGTTGGTAACGACGGTACAACAGAATTATGTTTATCTGGTTACTACATATTAATACCACGCACCATGTATAATCTACCATGAAGCAGCGTAAACGCTCTCTCTAAACCCTTCATCGGGATAAAGTTAAGTTATTTATAACTCATAATTAGAAGGACATTTAGGTAGCCAATGTGTTTAGGTAGTTATGACGGTAATATATTTCGATGCATTCTGTTACCTGAAGCGACGATGCATGATGGATTCTATTTAACATATCGCATTTCTCTCGAGGGCAACTTGAGACCGTGCGCTAAATATAGGGGAGAGTTACACACTTAACTGACCACTATAACTTACCGCTCTTTTGGATGGCCCGAAGTGACACACAAAACACCGTGTCTAAACAAGGCTGATTGTGCGAAATAATGTCTCCCTGTTCGTGGCTTTATGATATATATATATATATATATATATATATATATATATATATATATATATATATTGTATAGTGTAACTTGTGAAACTACCCCTAATCTAACTTCTGACATTACCCCTAATCTAACTACTGACACTACCCCTAATCTAACAGAGCCACGACGACGGTTTTCCAAAGAGAGCGTCTCATTGATATCGCGTGTAATCAAATACTGTATTGTCGTCATAAAACGCTGCGCACTGCACACGCCCAGTGCTCTATTGCATTTGGGCAAAAATATAGGGACCGTCGCGATCTGTCAGATTTGGCAAAATACTCCCCTACTCACAGAAGTGTTTAAACAGATTCAACAACAGTGTATTATGGAAACATTAACGTGGTATTTTTTTAGAAATGAATTTTGGTCTCGAAAAGGTACGTGTTAATATCGTTCGATTCGATAATTTGAGACTACCCCTCGTTGCTATCTAACACACTTGGCAGTGCGAGTAAACACAGGGAGGTGTCCGCCACACAATAAGGAACACGCTTGAGTTGCAAAGGGGACGTTAACTGAAGAGAGTTATTGAACTCAGAAGCGACCTCCATTCAAACTATCTATAGCGCGTTTTTCGCGGAACAAAGCGTAAGACACCTCTCTAAACCTCCCATGCCGCCAAGTCGAACATCACCACAGTGCCGCATAACTCTGACGTCACCATCCCCATGGAAGCCGCATTTCGTTTATAAAATCAACGAGGTGTTACAAATATGTGCCACCCACGTGTGACATATAAAATACCTGTCTTTATGGTAGTCTATACAGAGGTCTAAATTAATTTGTCTGTCGTCGTTGCATATATATGAATCTTTGTTTAGCTGTTTGTTGTTTAAATCACGGCCTACTCGTGTTGTTAGAGTAATAATTGAATGACACGTATATAGGAAGAATCGAGGGGGAAGATTGATATTTCTCAAATAAATCGAGAAGACAGAAAGAAGATTAAGGAATTGATCAGAAAAAAAGATATTGACATGAAAAACAGCTGGAAATTTAAGTATAGCTGATGAGCAGGACATGCACACAAGTGATGAGATCGATATAACAACCAAGAAAAAGAAGATGGCGACTGAAGAAGAGGAAGACGAAAACTCGATCAGGACGACAGCATGAACCAAGATCCTGGGAGTGCATGCACGAATGAAAAAAAATGGAATCCGATCGCAGTAGACCACGAGACACGATTGTAAACTCAATCCCTCAAGGCGAAAAGCTGTATTGCCATAAATACAACTACAAGTGATTTTTATTTCGGTATTTCAAATATCCATTAGTGGCGTATGACAACAGGAGTTCAACAAGGTACGTGTGCGGTTTCAGATGTCAACTTGACGATAAACCCGGTGCGGCAGAGACCCCCACGGGCACCATCGATAGCCGGACCGTATCATTAATGCGCCTTGATACGGTCGGAATGATATTTCGTCGGGTATGGCGCTATGTTTATCGGGAGACGCGGACGTGTGCCGCGGTGGTCTGTCGATACGGACCGACCTGAAGCGACAAGTTGTTGGCACTCCGCTGCAGTGGCGTCTAAGTGGCCGATTAGAGCATTGTTAGCGCATTGTTCCGTCGGGCGCCGTGCAGTTATCGCGGCGGTCGGCTCACGATGCCCTGGCTACGATTGTTTCTATCTAAGTCACACCATCTGTGTGGTTACAATTGCAAAACATTCACCCTCAAAAATGCAATGTCATTGTTTACGTATATGATACAAAATATTCTAGGGTTTTATAGGTTAAATACTTTGTACTGTAAAGTTCAAAACTGATCGTTTTCATCATAATGTTGGTACTTTTAACGTCGTCTATTCTAATAAGGTTGATCCCCGGAAAGTGTTTTAGTTAGGCTAAGGTTCAAATATGAGAATATTGTTGATATATTATCGAAATATCGAGAATTAAGCGAAGCAGAAGTGTTCAGAACGCTCTTCGTATATCATCGTTCCAGTGGGCAACTGGGCATACTTCTTTTCCATGTAGACGTCACAGTATCGTGGATGATTTCAGCCGTTTGTGTTACTAAGTTTCTCTTGCGGTACACATATCAATAGTTGGTCAACTCCCAGAAATAAATACAATTTATAAATGATGTAATCAATCTGTGTCGTGTGTAAATAAAAAGTATCACATTTACTCGAAGTTTCTTATCTTGTTGCGTCCATCAAAGAAAAGCTTTTTACGTCCACATAACTGGTCAGACGTACGCTGACCGACGGCACGGACGTGTATGACATTGAAACAAACACAACTTTATCGCGATATTAAACGACGCCTGTCTGCAACGAACTATCGCATGGACACTGGACCTGCCCACATTATCTGGCGCGATTGACGTGGGGAAGGTGATACGATATCAAAGTACCGCATATCGCAGTGTTTGTTGATTGGAGGGGTGGAGACGGAGGGGGTGGGGGCATGTGAAATAGCCCCCGGCGGGTAGTTGGCTAATGGCAACGTAATGATAGCTTGACAGTTACGTGGTCTGCGACTGAGCAGTTCTGTTCGGTCTTTCATCAACGCAGCGGCTACAGTGACAAACGGTTTCTTCGTCGTAACAAAACCAACGTCCGGCCTGATCACTGCGTTGAACATTGTTCGGACAGTGGCTAAACAAACAATCCGCTAGTGACCGATTAAGTGACCAATTGATCAGCACTTGCTCTCCACTTAGTTGGCCGATTGATCTGTACAGATAACCAAACGACGCGCGTTTGCTGATAAATAACGCATTATCCACGTACCTGAGATAGCGTACAGGCCTACAGCAGAGGATTTATCGTAATTGTTTTTCAACCATATTGAGATTATAAAGAAATTGAAACGCACTTTGTATTGGTCAATAAGTGCATTTAATATCCTGAAGCCTTTCCAGCAATTTGCAATCTTGCAATTAGTAACCCGGAAGCCAGGTCATAAATAAAGCCGTTTTACTGCAAATTACTCATCAAAATTAATTAATTTATCCGATCGTTTCAGAATCATCCCAGTTACACAATACGGCTGAATAACTCGATTATTATTTAACGAGTCGATTTTTAACTCCGCGGAGGGCAGATCATTTGTTGTATCCACAATCCTTAGATGAAGTAAAAGTTCGATTTTTGTAGTTGACGCATAAATACGAGAGCACTTATTCGACCAGTAACGCTTCAGGAGGCGAGGCCATGTCATTGTCGACTTTTCGTATAACGAGCACAAAACAAACGAATACGTGACAATGAAAATGGACTCCATCGATGGAAAACAAAAG
>OZ024854.1:56701997-56704497 GCA_964017155.1 Oasisia sp. SBJ-2009
TGTTTGATACACGCAGTATCTGACAGTTTTCTTCTAACGTATCGTACACTAGATGTTCTGCAAGTTCAGGCGATCGTGTATATACTGCTTCTATCAAATGCGCGCGCGTGCGTGCATGTGTGGCACTGTGTGCGTGTGCTTGTGTGTGTGTGTGTGTGTGTGTGTGTGTGTGTGTGTGTGTGTGTTGTGTGTGTGTGTGTGTGTGTGTGTGTGTGTGTGTGTGTGTGTGTGTGTGTGTGTGTGTGTGCCGGTGTGCGTGTGTGTGTGCCGGTGTGCGTGTGTTTACCGGTGTACGTGTGTGCGTCAATGCATGCGTAGAACATAGGCAGTTTAATATAAGGGGTACGCACAAAATGTTACTTTGACATTCACTCTGTATGCTATATATATATATTTGGCCACTGAATACACTGTTAGAGTTCGATGGACGACGTGAATATCGGTATTACATGCTGAACTACTGGGTTAAGCAGTCTTAGTAAAATACACAGTCACTCAAAAATTTACAAAGGTACATTGGAATAAATGAAGAGAATCGTTGGACGAACTCGTACATACGTTATGCGGAACGGAATATTGGGTTTACACTAACTCGTTTTTACATCTTGTACCCATAAAATATCCTACGGGAGGTGAAGTCTCAGATATGATGAGTGTAACTGGATTTTTTTGATAAGCCTGCAATCGTATGTTGAAAAAAAAGCATACCCGGAACCCAAAAAAAGGAACTGCATAAAATGTCCGTTGAGGCGAACACATTGAGGATAACTTGATTTAGTATCATGTTACACACATGCCATGTATAACCGAACCGGTTCAACACACCTAGTAACCGGCCCACATGAACATAATTGGTTTGTACCACATTTGAAAGATTGTTATTATAAAGCCATAAGTATTGGTTTAATGAGAAGGTCGGTGTCGCGCTTACATTTTCCGGTCGTTAAAAACATTCCGATTGACGTTTCTGCGCATGCGCAATAAATGTATAATCATCAATATCCAGCGAAACAACAAAGCATTTTTGGTATAAATGCCACGAGCTGTTCGTTAACTCTCCTATGATGATTACTGTGAAGAGTTTCTTAAAATGTCGTTCAATACAATAAAATATTACGTTTGTTTAAATCATTGCCACGGATTATGGCCCTCAACAGTCACGTGATTTACGCTTGCTATCAAAACATGCCTAAAAACTTGTTTGCCTCGCAAAACATGAATTGGATGAGATGTTATATACATTCTAATGAACAGCCCGTAGTATTTATACCATACATGCTTTGTCATTTAGCTGCACATTGATGATTTTACATTTATCGCGCATGCGCAGAAACGTCATTCGGAAAGTTTATAACGCCGGAAAAATGTAAGCGCTACATCGGGTGAGGGAGGTTGACGGCGTCCTATGACGTCGACCACACGACGGCTGGTGCCCTCTGCCTGCAATCTAGCAACCGTTATGGCGCAGACGAGAACATACCAACCAACACCTAGATTGATAACTGAGGTATTCTAATGAAGATATCTACAAAATGTGGGAGTATTTAAAACCCTTTAAACATATAAACAGATAAACCCGCCTAAACAAGAACATGTCAATAATCAACACAGAGGCCAAACTCAGCCCAAAATAAACATGAAACGCTATATTGTATGGTGTCGCCATCTAGCGGATAGTTGTAGAAATACTACAAACTGGATGCGCGATTGTCATATATTTTATGTAGCCTCGGTTACCCAGATTCCGTGAGGTGGCAGCACTTTTAAGCCCCTCAACTTCGCCTGGGGAAATGTGGGTCTGCATTTTCGAACATCCGGGCGGCCTTACCCCAGTCCCCAGATTAGGGTCGAGACGCTGATTGGCTCTCATGCCAACTATGAAATAACACTGAAAATTACGATATACCTTTACAAGATAATAATAGCATATGAAAAGTATTCAACATTGAACTTATATTAACACAAAAGTAAGTAATAATTCAAATTTGTTGTTTGTTGTTTATAAAATAAGAATTACGGCAGGATTAACCAGTATCCGTGAGAATTGTCTAACACCACACGGATAGCATCCCAGCAAACAAGGACCCGTGATTTCACAGGTTCTATAAGTGAATTCACGAGTTCAACTGGCTCAATTCACGTGAATTTACCGGATTCTATGAACAAATTTGGTGTGTCGACACGTGTTTCCCGTGAAATCACGAGTTTTTTTCACGTGATGACACGTACCAGTGAAACCATACCAGTTCTGACCCAGTACGACTCGTGTCAAACTCGTTCAAAACTCGTAACAACAAGCAGAACACGTGTATTCATGAGAATATACATGAAAACACGTACTGGTAGAGCGGTACCAATTATGAACCAGTATATGACACCAGCCAACTGGTTCAGAAATGGTTCCTTGTTTGCTAGGATACAAATAAAATCAGGATACCTTTTTATCAAATAATGCTGTATTACAAAAACTATTCAAAATTAAACTTATATTAACACAAAA
>OZ024854.1:56709497-56716997 GCA_964017155.1 Oasisia sp. SBJ-2009
CTCTATGTATCAATACGTATATTGTCATGATCATTTGTGATGAATAAAATATAATTCTAAAAAAAAACTGCGTCAAATTATAATGAGTTATATTACGAAGATTAATGAATAATTGTCTCGACTGGCTGCGTAAATTGTGGTGTTTTGCTACCCATCCACGTAAACATGTCAATCATGTCATACGTACCTTCAGCTTAACCCTAAGTTTCAACCTAACCGTAACCATACACCAATGGGCGTATGCAGGGACTTGCTTGGTAACTCGGAAGATCTCGTTGCAGTATAATCCATGCGGGAACGTACATGGAACGATAACAATCAACATATAATAATAATTCTATTTTTTTTATAACACCCCCTTAAAAAAATCAAGCTCAGAGGCACAATCAACCAAACTTTTATCGTGTGGCGCAATCAAAAACAGGGATAGGTCAAAGTCGTCATTGAAGCACGGAACCGCTGAAAATATATGGCGGAAAAGCAATTTCAAGCAAACATGTTTCGGTTTTTACGAAAGATGGCTAACATTAGTTTCAGAGGATTTATTTGTACTAAGGAGTTGATTCTAAATTGTTGTCGCAGCTACAGAGAAAGCACGTTAGTCGATACATCGAGCCAACAACTGGTTTTCTTGCTGCTCTGTTCCAAACTAATTGTACAATTACTTTTTGTCGAAAACACTACATGTCAGTGACAAGATGCTTGAGGACACCAGAGCCCAACTTTTAGCATTGAATTCTGTTTCGGAAAACATTAAGCCGGTCGTACAGCGACCACTTGGTTTGCTGACAAGTTGACGCAGGCGCTATGGTTGGAACAGCCGCTATTCTCCGACAGGCCTGGACTCATTTTTGTCCGTATTAAATGAACCAAATCGTGCTTTTCAGCGTGCGAAGGGCTTGCGTGGAAGACATTCACGTCAACCGCAGCCATCAGTGGCCTGTTTAGGGCTGTTTAGTTATTTCAGTGACAAACCAGTGTCGTTTGAGATATGTAATTAATTAATACTGGTCCATTTGATTTGTGTAACTAAAAGTTGTGCCAATGTCATTCATTAATCAGGGCCCTTAGACTTAGATTAATTAGTTAATCTAGTGAAAGATTACGTGTAAATCCCACCTGTCTTCTCAGTTGTAATTACCCGTCACGGTTAGTCATCTGTCCGTCTTCAAGACGGAAAGACGGGTGTCCGTAATCATGTGGAACTATTCATAAGTAGTCGCGATTACTGTGTTCTTTTGATGTAATGGTGCATAAAGAGCACCTCTCATAAAATATGTTAATCTTCTAGCTCAAGTGGTGCTTGCAATTTTCGCCATATAAACATAAATACGAACACGACATGATGAACGACCGCTATTATCGATGACGACAATGATCGAACACACTGACTACAGAACACGACGATGATCAATGATGACGATCGACGACGATGGTGTTGATGGTACGATTAGAATCAGAAGTATTGATTTTTGTTTGTTTGAGTGTGTGTGTGTGTGTGTGTGTGTGTGTGTGTGTGTGTGTGTGTGTGTGTGTGCGTGTTTGTGCGTGTTTGTGCGTGCGTGCGTGCGTGCGTGCGTGCGTGCGTGCGTGCGTGCGTGCGTGCGTGCGTGTATGATGTTACAAATACAAGTAGTGGATGAATTTCGCACTGCTGTAGCATGTCGCACTGTTGTGATTATACGATGTGGATGAAGTTGATGATTATGCCTATAACTTGGATATGATGCAGGATTAAAAATAATTATGTTCTAGATAAAAGAAACATTTCACTGTCATGTTGGCTAAAAAGATATAAAAGTATACAAACGTGGATAGAATGTATACAAACGGCCACTGCGACCCGCCTAGGCGCACGACCGTTGTCCATCGTAGCCCGGTTAGCTCAGTCGGTAGAGCATCAGACTTTTAAAGCTGAAATTGTCCTTAGCCATCTGAGGGTCAAGGGTTCGAGTCCCTTATCGGGCGCTACTTTTTCTTATTGGAAAACGTGATAATTTCCCCTCGGCATTTTCTCTACAACTTATTTCTTGGATTTTATGCCTCAAGTGAGTAGGTGTGTGCACGCGCACGTGTGTATATGTGTGTATGCGTGCGCGCGCGCGCGCGTGCGTGCGTGCGTGCGTGCGTGCGTGCGTGCGTGTGTGTGTGTGTGTGTGTGTGTGTGTGTGTGTGTGTGTGTGTGTGTGCAAAAAGCCAATATATGATTGCATTTACAATATTAATATTGACTCATTTTGAAATTGATGCCCCGTGAGTAATCAATTCAATTATGCATTATAACCCTGACGCATGCTCAGATAAGCATACTTTTAAATGAATCCACCAGTCGCCGTCTGCCGCCATATTCAATGTCCATTTATTATAAAAAAAAATCATTTCCACTTTCCTGCTTTTCATTTCGGAATCCTTCACATTACCATCACATGTATGTTTCCTGTGGCCCCCATGAGACTCAACGTAGCTGACCGATGTCTGGCGGACGGTAGTGAATATGCACAAGCATACCTTACGCGTATCGTGAATACTGGTGCGGACGGGAAGCTCTATGTATCAATACGTATATTGTCATGATCATTTGTGATGAATAAAATATAATTCTATAAAAAAAAACTGCGTCAAATTATAATGAGTTATATTACGAAGATTAATGAATAATTGTCTCGACTGGCTGCGTAAATTGTGGTGTTTTGCTACCCATCCACGTAAACATGTCAATCATGTCATACGTACCTTCAGCTTAACCCTAAGTTTCAACCTAACCGTAACCATACACCAATGGGCGTATGCTGGGATTTGCTTGGTAACTCGGAAGATCTCGTTGCAGTATAATCCATGCGGGAACGTACATGGAACGATAACAATCAACATATAATAATAATTCTATTTTTTTATAATACCCCCTTAAAAAATCAAGCTCAGAGGCACAATCAACCAAACTTTTATCGTGTGGCGCAATAAAAAACAGGGATAGGTCAAAGTCGTCATTGAAGCACGGAACCGCTGAAAATATATGGCGGAAAAGCAATTTCAAGCAAACATGTTTCGGTTTTTACGAAAGATGGCTAACATTAGTTTCAGAGGATTTATTTGTACTAAGGAGTTGATTCCAAATTGTTGTCGCAGCTACAGAGAAAGCACGTTAGTCGATACATCGAGCCAACAAGTGGGTTTTTTGCTGATCTGTTCCAAACAAATTGTACAATTACTTTTTGTTGAAAACACTACATGTCAGTGACAAGATGCTTGAGGACACCAGAGCCCAACTTTTAGCATTGAATTCTGTTTTGGAAAACATTAAGCCGGTCGTACATCGACCACTTGGTTTGCTGACAAGTTGACGCAAGCGCTGCGGTTGGAACAGCCGCTATTCTCCGACAGGCCTGGACTCATTTTTGTCCGTATTGAATGAACCAAATCGTGCCTTTCAGCGTACGAACGGCTTGCATGGAAGACATTCACGTCAACCGCAGCCATCAGTGGCCTGCTTAGTTATTTCAGTGACAAACCAGTGTCGTTTGAGATATGTAATTAATTAACACTGGTCCATTTGATTTGTGTAGCTACAAGTTGTGCCAATGTCATTCATTAATCAGGGCCCTTAGACTTAGATTAATTAGTTAATCTAGTGAAAGATTACGTGTAAATCCCACCTGTCTTCTCAGTTGTAATTACCCGTCACGGTTAGTCATCTGTCCGTCTTCAAGACGGAAAGGCGGGTGTCCGTAATCATGTGGAACTATTCATAAGTATTCGCGATTACTGTGTTCTTTTGATGTAATGGTGCATAAAGAGCACCTTTCATAATGTATGTTAATCTTCTAGCTCAAGTGGTGCTTGCAATTTTCGCCATAAAAACATAAATACGAACACGACATGATGAACGACCGCTATTATCGATGACGACAATGATCGAACACACTGACTACAGAACACAACGATGATCAATGATGACGATCGACGACGATGGTGTTGATGACATGATTAGAATCAGAAGTATTGGTTTTTGTTTGTTTGTTTGTGTGTGTATGTATGTGTGTGTGTGTGTGTGTGTGTGTGTGTGTGTGTGTGTGTGTGTGTGTGTGTGTGTGTGTGTGTGTGTGTGTGTGCGTGTGGGTGCGTGTGTGTGCGTGCGTGTGTGTGTGTGTGTGTGTGTGTGTGTTTGTGCGTGTGTGTTTGTGCATGTTTGTGCGTGTTTGTGCGTGTTTGTGCGTGTTTGTGCGTGCGTGTGTGCGTGTGTGTATGATGTTACAAATATAAGTACTGGATGAATTTCGCACTATCAGTTATTTATTATCAAAACGTTTAGCCATGCATACAGTGTAATTCATATCTACCGACCATCGGACGCAAATATGATAACATTATAGGGAAGCAACCAGTTGCCCATTCTATCTTACTATATTACTATAACGTCACGCCAAGACCGCGCGGCCACCGACCCAAACGCGGACACCCCCATCGGCCCACGCTCCTGTGTGGTTACAGCATCTGCCCCAGCAACAGAACCCTCGGTTCTGCCGCTGAGGCCCGGATGCAACGCGATCATCACTCGGTGTCAACTGGCGTGGCACCAGCGAAACGAATCACATGTCTGGATCAGGAAAACGTCGACGGTGACATATTAGGATAGTCTGCAAACGATGGGAATGGTGTATCTGTATATTTTGATTCCGACAAACCTGTCGAACTCTGTTGCGAAACCCCTAATAGAGAGAAATTAAAGTCTTCGTCAACCATCATGGCTTCCTCTGCGCAGCCCGTTTTTTGTGCGCATGTCGTTCCCTCGTCGCTTGCCTTTTCCGGCCCCGGCGTCGGCTTCGGCTTCGGCTCTCGTTCTGGTAAAGCGACTTCGTTTTCTGACTCCTCTTCCGTTTCTGTTTCTGCGTAGCTATACTCACCAGCGCCGCTCTCAAGGAATTCCAACCTGTAAACAACTTGTGATTATAGGTGGCATTGTTTCAGCCAATGTTCTGGACGCACACTTCGCATCAATAAAATTAAATATGTAACTTGCCAATAGCTATATAAACCCACACACACACACAGCAACAAACCAATTACAGCATGTCGATCTCAAGCTCATTAATTACTGCTGACCACATTTCTGTTGTCGTCCATTGGCCCACTGGATGCAGCAGATAATAGTAGTTATTGACTTGCACCCGGTGAGTGGAACATCGTGCTATTTTTGCACAAGCATGACTAGACATGTTATTAGTTGGGTTGTGGGGAAATAGATAAAGATTCCGTGTTCCATTTGAATGGATGAAACGGTTGTCGTGAGTCAGCCGTCAATTGATCGTTGCAGAAAGGTGACATTGACTAGAACACCGACCACTGGGCAGGATGACCGGTCGTGAAATGTTCTTTTAACAGCATCGATCTTAATGTGGATGGGTGGGGTGGGGTGCGCGTTGGAGGGAGGGAACATTGGGGATATGATCTGATGGGGAGATGGTCGTTTGTAGAGAGGGAACAGTGAAGAAAAGGCCCGATAGATAAATAGGTTTTTGGAGATATGTATATATATATATATATATATATATATATATATATATATATATATATATATATATATATATATACATACATATATATATATATAAATATATATATATATATATATATATATACATATATATATATATATATATATATATAGAGAGAGAGAGAGAGAGAGAGAGAGTGAGTGAGAGAGAGAGAGACCGTTGGAGAGAGCAGCCGTTGTTGAGAGTGGAGTAGTCGCTGGACTTGGAGACTGCTGCAGTTGAGCTTACCGTTCTATCTGCCCTGCGGCTGTACTTCCCAACTTCACCAGCTTTTGTTCCGTTTCCTTGAAGCGTATCTACAATGCCATGTGAAATACAGCTATCACGAAACTGCCTAAAGGTATGTATAATTACTATCAATACGTTATTTACACGTGTACGCGTTATTTACGCGACACGCATAGAACCGATACATTCTGGTGGAAGAAATGTCGATAGATTCTGGTGGAAGAAATGTCGAATGCTACATAGATGATTGTTAATGCCTTTACAAATTAGAAAATATGTACAAGTCTACGGCTAACTACTTTTGTCTCGGCATTGCTATATACCTAATTAAAAATCAACACAGTTAAATGTAAAATTTGTTATATATTATTTTAATGAGTTTGACAAAACAGTGTATTTAAAGAGCTCGAATATAGACTAAGTGGATACTTAGCGTATCTAAATGGAACTTCTGTATATAATTTTTTTAATTTTAATCAATATGATTACACCAGTACACGCATTTGTTTGATACATAGGTGTAAAGGAGTAACATTGACAACAATTGACAGGTTCAATGGCGTGAATTATTTCGCCGCGTAGCCTACTTAATGTGAATAACGTCATCGTGGTGTTCTTGAAATCGACTTACCCACATTTCTTGCACTCTGTTATTCAAATCCGTATACTGCAAACACGCACACAAATCGACCATGAAACAGACAGATACTAAATGTAATTATTGTCGTCAGTAACGAGGGATTGGGGCCCTACACCTTAATAACTGAGGTGAGGCTGGTGAATGAATTAACCACCTCAGTATTTAGGGAAACTTTGAAAGGGGTGAATTGTCTGCAATTTGATGTTTTTGAGCACGTGGAGGTGTATCTGGCGAGTCTCGGAGTGGGGACGATGCAAACAGTCACTTCTGGGCGACGCAAAAACTGAAAAGGTTTCGTCTCCAGGAAATGTTCAACAGCAAACCTTCCGTCGTTGGATGTCAGCATGAACCGAGCAACACAGAAGGGAAGGTTAAGTTACGGCTGCATGGCGACGAAATGGTTGAATGGCAACTTTCCCCAAAATAATAAAAGGGCAATTTCTTATGTAGCGCAGTATCCAGTCCACAAGAATGATCGAGATCCTCTGCACTTTACTCCCTGGCGGACCTGTTCAATATAACACCATCTCGACCTCTCTGGGAAGCATCCAGAATTTAAAGCGCGAACACTTAGTGCATAAATATCCACCACTGTATACAACCAGGTACTTATTAGTAGAGCTGAGTGAACTGGAGAAAGGGAGAATGGACGAACTTGCCCCAGGTTAGACACGGCAGCACATGATTCGAACCCGGTTCTCCAAGTCGTAAGTTCGAAAATCTAGCCACTGCGCCACTAGTATTACCATCTTCCAGTTATCTGAGACAGCGCGACACTCGATGTGATATTAATTTTAAAATAATGTTTACTGACGGTATCCTTTTGAGGATAGAAGTCTCAGGTACAAATAAGCCGGGATGAAAGCGTATCAATTATATGAGAAGTTCGACAGTTCCGATTCCGAAAGCTTTACAAGCCGATATGATTGTACGATATTGACGATGGCGACTACAACGATAATGGCGGCGGCGGGGGCGTTGATGATGACATGAACACATACAAACTGGGGAATGACAAGAACAAGAGAAGAAGGCTGCTGAGAGGGAAGGTGGACATGAGATGACACCTAATTAACAGGT
>OZ024854.1:56719497-56721997 GCA_964017155.1 Oasisia sp. SBJ-2009
GACAACTTCAGAAAGCACGTAATTGCATCCAATGCGCAGGTCTATCCCGATGCGCTTATTTAGGGACATATCGTGGCGCCACTTACCAGTTTTTGTTGAAGTGCAGTTGCCTCTACATGATCACCAAAACACATGTTCTTTTTGACATTGTTAATCGTGTCGCGGATGACCTGTGTTAAGAAATGCATTCTTATTATAAGTATCCTATTATATTAAATTTACGAATTGCTAAATATTACGAACAACCATACGGATTCTTTGTTCGATTGTGCATTATTCACAACACACAACGCACGCACATACTAACACATGCGCGTATTTACGCACACACGCACGCTAAACAGACACATATACCACACATACCATATACGCACACTCACATGCTCGTGCGCATAGATAAACACGCGCGCACACACACACACACTCACGCCCACACACGCACGCACACATATACACGCACGCACGCACGCACACACACACACACACACACACACACACACACACACACACACAGACGCACGCACGCACACGCACACGCACGCACGGACGCACGGACGCATGCACGCGCGCACACACACACACACACACACACACACACACACACACACACACACACACACACAATATCAACGCAAAATGCGAGGCGTGCGTGTTGAGCGTCTACGCACCTTCCGCAGACAGTGGTTTTCATCGTCCAGTTTCTTCACCTTCTTGTCAAGCGCCACGGCATACGACAGAGGTATAAGCGTTTTCGTCTGCACCGCAGCGGGTTTGCTGAGTCCCGACGCTGCCCGACAGTCGGCTGGAGCGATGGACGGCAAATTACGACGATGAAGCGGAAGTAATTGGACAATGAATGGACTTAGTAGTGGGGTATGATCATGATATCCACACACAGACACGGACTAATACATGACGAACGATAGAGAATTGTGTATGCGTGCATACGCAAAACCATATATCTGTCCCTCCACCGAAATTCCAGAGGCAGCTACTCCCCTCCCGGTTCACGTGTACGTGTGTGTTAGTGTTGTACGTATTCGGTGATAATACCATCGTGACAGAGAGCACCTCGGAAAAGATACAAAAACACTTTGAAAAGGTTCCTCGCCACTTGCAAAATCGATCACAGTCAGTGGACAACAGAAGCAACCAATCGCATAAACTGGTGACGCACAGTCTTCCAGGCCACCTCTTTCTTTGAAACCACACGAAGGGCCAACATGGAAGACGAAAGGAGCTAGAAGGCGGAAAACCGGGATCTTTGTAAAACCAACACTGAACAGAAGACCGTGACGTGCAGCCGCTGTGGAAAGACTTGCCTATCTCTGATAGGTTTCATCAGCGTGCTTGCACCACACGAGGACTTCCTCATGCATGAATCTTCGTTCGCAAAGCAGAGCCATGATGATTATGATGGTGATGATGATTCGGCGATTGTATTGTACGTATTCGGCATGTGTTTCAAATGCGGAATGACCAAAAAACTGTTGCACCTTCCGTGGTCGTAAGAATCTGTAGCACATTCCAGTACAGCATCAGATGAAGGGAAAATAACAATACAGATGTGATCGTACGACCGTGAACATCGCTTGCGCTCGCGACCTAAACCATTGGTCGGTTCTAACACCTTTTGGCAATATTAAGATATCCTCTACAATAAAGGACATCACGTATCACCAACTGGAAACCTCACGATGACCGGCGAGACGAACTAGACGACTACTGGCAGAAAGTACCGCAAGACAGGCAAATTTAGAAACAGCATTCTGAGGCCGTTGCTCAACCACGGGACACCATGACTGCAAAACAACGAACACTGATGATGTTGTTGCTATGATGACATGATCTAACTGAGCCGATGTGTGGTGCTGCGCTTGTACACCAGCTGATTAACCCATTCATGAAGCCCAAAGATGTAGATTCACTGGAAATCGCTGAACCACAAAGATGTGCAATTTTACAGTCTGCTGAATGTTAAACCGCGAGGACGTCACCGAGCTTGTCCGGTTCAGTACCGCTTTCGAGGTCACGGTGCATCTATGAGAGACGAAATTGCGGAACACCACCCGCGTGCACTTCGCTGACAAACCTGGAAAACAAATCCAGAACTGCTCCAGAAGTTACGTAGCTGCTGAGACGGGAGTTTGCAGAAACATTTGCCGATCTCAGCAGAGACTTGGTGTTTCCAACCCGTTTCGTATGCTCAATGATGATGCTTCGGTAGCTGTTGATAATGTGTTATGCTCTTCCCGAATCTGCATTGCAACCGTTACTGAGGTACCGCCTGTGGGATGTATTTGCCGAAGGAGCAGTTTCTTGTTTAATCAAACACACCAAGTGCATTGCCAGTCTATTTGGGACAATGCATATGTCTGAGGAACTGTTCTAAAGACACATTTTTTGAAATGAAAGTGGAATATGCAGACAACTGTCAGACACTCGGACAACGAACTGAGTCTAGCATGAACAAGTACAAAGCCAGACGAGAAGAAGGTGG
>OZ024854.1:56726997-56851997 GCA_964017155.1 Oasisia sp. SBJ-2009
ATTTGCACAGGCATGTGGCTTATGCAGACTTGTACCTGTCGTTGTCATTCGTTTTGATTGCGTTGTTCAATGACAAGACGAGCCAGATGCAATCCAAGTATTCGAGCCAGAAGCGCTCAGTTTCTCCCAGTTCTCCATGTCTTACTGAACGGATCATGTTACATACACATCTGAAACCAACTGATCGAAATTGTCCCAATCACTATGGAAAACTACTCCTTCGGGTTGCCTCTTCACCACATCAGAATTGCTAATCACTGAAGCACTTGAGCTATATAGCGTAATTCCGTGGTCGCTAATTTTGCAGATATAACGGGGGGGGGGGGGCAGGGTCCTTTACGACCAGGGTATCCTGCTTGATTGTATGACAAGACCCAGTCTAGAATCGACATATATAGATGTGCAGGGCTTCATAACGATGTACTACATGCCACATGATTAAGCATAGCTTGATTTCTGCGCCCACACAGTCTGTGCGTTGGGGTAAAATGAATTGACCTTGAACCTTTATCGTTGACTTTGACCTTATATAGAATTCAGATATGCTCAGTAAACTTGAACAACACTGATAAACATGAAATCAACAATCAAGGTTATTGTCCAAAAATTAAAGATGGTAGCACATTAGAAGACCCGAAATCCGATAACTGAAATTTCAGTCATTTAGGGGGTACGTTAGGCTTTTCACCCACAGCGGGCACATTTTTCAAGATAGAGAGGTCATCGTGGTACCAAATAGAAGCTTATGGCCTTGGGAAGTTTTCTATTTGGAAAAGAGTCCATGTTGTTCATATCGAAAGGCTTGTAAATATTAATTTCTGACATGAACGTGTCAGGCGGAGGACGAGTTTTCATCATTTTTGGGACGCAATGATTCAAATTATGGAATTGCTTTGTGGAAAGCCCCTAAGTCATATATGGTAGCCTTCCCTACTATCTATTGATGCATTCTGCCAAATATGGTCTTTCTATGTCTATCTCTGACGTCACACTGACACAATATTTGAATATACATAATTTTAGGCCCGAAAAGGGGGTTTAGGCCCCCTGAGGGCAAAGGCCCCCAGTTGGGAGCGGTCATTACAAACTTGTGATGGCCCATGGGATAGGTTAACAGGAAATGGCAGTGAACAAAACTTAACAGAAAACATCCTGAGACCCGGACCTGGATCCCGGCCTAAACGGTGTTACAACTCGCCCCGAGATGAATGTTACAACTTGCCCCGACCCGTCTTTTTCATAAACACGATATTGCATAACATATTCTTCAAATCCTGTTTAAAGGTTTATGTCAGAGTTACAATAATATACTCGTAAATACATTCATCAATGAAAAAAGTAGAAAATATGAATTATGGATACACATACACTTAACTTGAAAATATTGAAAAAAATCAGAATAGTACGTGTTTTCTTTAAAAACGGCATTAATTAATGGCGTGTCGACGGACTCGTGTGATATTACACATGACATGCTCAAATCTATTGATGAACATGCTGTCTTCTTGCAGAATAATTTGCATTAGTAGTTTTGTCTTCAAGCCCTCTGTTACAACTTACCCGTGTTACAACTAGCCCCGGTCTCCCCTATATAGGGTCAATGTACTACAGTAGCTGCTGGGCGAGTTCGATCTTAAAATACACACAAGACGCACAGCTAAGACACGAATGGATATGATACAGCATTCGAACATCACTAATCTAACTGTAACAGGTCCGTGGATATTATTATGCAGTCATAAAACGGAGTCCGTCTAGCTAATGATTCGCTCACCTCTTGTTCATCTTGGTCAAGCGGCAAGAGAAAGTTAAGGAGAGCCCTTGCAATGGCATGCATCATGAATGTAAGAAAATCCATGCTTGGTTTTTATGTTCGCTTCCTTTATGCGCGCGAATTAAAACGAGCACATGAGAGGATAGTTCTGGTGACGTCACGCATTGTCCGCCAAGCCGCTAAGAAATGCTATGCTAAAACAGCCGTCCTTGAGAGCGATGCTGTTTGACGCAGTTATTTGTTCTTGCCGACATAAATTAACAAGTAACAATTCGGTCAATATTTTGTACGAACTTTTTTTTAGTTTACATTGTGAGCACACATTTTTTCACTACGTAATACGCAAACGTCGAAAAACCAGCGAATCCAGTAAACATATTGATCTAATGTTTCCAATAATGGAGATATTTCTCGTTGTTTTAACATCCGTTGCATAGCATAGATAAAAATACACGTTTGTCTCGCTCAAGTAGCTGCAACATCCTAAAGAGTAGAGAAAAAATAACAATGATTCGACAAACGGATTTTGAGGGTAGATACTAGGTAGAACCCGCGAATTATGATCTAGACCTAATGCTAGATAGGGCTGCGTCTTCGACGAGATTTGTATTTCGCCGGAATATATTATCATCATCTAAGTACCTCGATAAAACAACTGTTCTCATAGCTTCTTTGCACTGCGTTGAACACATGTGTAATATAGAGTTAGATATGTTAATTTGGTTCGATTTGTTTTAACTCCAAAAAGGCCCACTTCAACTGGTCACTGCAGAGAATTATTGTGAATGCTGGTCACATCAGCCCTGGCAAGAACAACTGTGTCCGGCACCATGTCATGCCGTCTAATCTTTACAGCAGTTTCCTAAGGCAGCCCATGTGAAAATGGTTCAGCTTCCTTGCATGCCGACTGTACACAGTCCAAGTTTCACATCAGACATGCCACATGATACAGATTACCCGTATCCGATACGGATTTTGGCGGTTTTTTAAGTGATACGGCCGTACTCCGTTTTGATACGGATTTTAACTAAATTTATGGAGTAATTATTTTTAACTACATTTTGGCTAGTATGCGTCACAAAGCTATAGGGGCCTACTGCATAATGGAATAATTGTTTACTGTTAGTAACTAAGTAAATCCATTCGAAACGAACGAACTAAGCCACCGATTAGTTTATTGTAGCGCGTAATAGATGGCGTGCTGGTAAATTTTTGTTCTGAAAACTGCGGCAGGTTGTTCAACGGGTGGGAACGGGGTGCGTGGCAGGCGCGTGACGATTATAAAAAACAATAGGCCTACAGGAAATGGAGCTCGACGCCGAATTCAATGAAATCGCCTGCATTTCTGATTTTAAAATGTTGACGCTTGCCAGTGAAACTTCGATATACGCGCGAACTGCTTAAATAAATTGTCATTATTTGATGACACTGTCTGTTTTGGGGTAAGAAACTTACGCAGTTTAAATGACAAAAAAAGTTAACTGTTTCGTGGCATACACCTAATCATCATGCTTGTCGGTCGCGAAGCGACAAAGACTGCTTCCATCACTTGACTGTTGCTCTCCATTTATCTCTCTGCTGTGAGAGTGATGTCCAGGAGTCGATCTTTATGTCTCTCAGCTTCAGGTTTCTCTTGATGGTATCCTTGAACCGGAGACGAGGGCGCCCTCTCTTTCTCTGACCAGAAGACAGTTGGGAGTAGAGAACCTGCTTTGGTAGCCTGTCTGGTGACATCCTCATGAGGTGTCCAGTCCACCGGAGATTCTTTCTGATCAGAAGATCTTCCATAGATGGCAGCCCTGTCCGTTCGAGTATTTCCTTGTTTGTCACTTTGTCCATCCAGGTTATCCTCATGATCGATCGCAGATGTCACATCATGAAGGCATGCAGCGTTTTCACCTGTCGTCCGTACACTGTCCAGGCCTCGGCTCCGTATAGGAGGGTGGACAGCACTATTGCACGGTATATCTTGCCTTTAACCCGCATGGACACATGGTGGTTGTTCCAGAGTCTCTGGCGTAGTCGGCCGAAAGATGCACTAGCATTGGCCATCCTCCTCTGTATTTCTTCGTCAATGCATCCGTCACTTGATATAGTGCTTCCGAGGTAGGTGAATTCCAGAACAGAGTTCAACTTGTTTCCATCAACCATGATATCCTCCTCTCGGGTTCTTGTAGAGTTGGGTTGGTACAGCACCTCGGTCTTCTTGATGTTAATCTTCAGGCCAAACTTCTTTGACGCATTGGAGAAAGCATCCACTATATTCTGCATCTCTTCAGCAGAGTGTGCAACCAGTGCACTGTCATCTGCGAATAGCAGCTCTCTCATCAGTATCCGAGTAGTCTTGGTCTTCGTGTTCGACGGTGAATATGTCATCGCTCTGTCTGGACTGTATGTAGACGCCATCCCCCATGTCTCGGAAAGCATCATCGAGCATTGCTGATAGGAAGATGGAGAACAGCGAGGGGGCCAGTACACATCCTTGCTTGACCCCATTTGTGACACTGAACGATTCCGAGACTTCCCCTCCAACACTAACATTCGCCATCATTCCGGTATGTAGTGCCTCGATCATTGTTGTGAACTTCTCTGGGCATCCATACTTCCTCAGTAGCTGCCATAGCCCGGTCCTCCCAACTGTATCGAACGCCTTACTGAAGTCGACAAATACCATGTACAGTGGTCGGTCCTGCTCAATGCACTTTTCTTGTAGTTGTCGGAGACAAAATATCATATCCACAAGCAAGCTCCGGTTACCTCTGAAGCCACATTGAGTCTCTGGAACTACCTCTGGTGTTATGTGGGTAGATAGTCTGTTGAGTAGGATCCTGGCGAAGATCTTGCCTGCTATGGAAAGAAGAGAGATTCCTCTATAGTTCCCACAGTCTGTTCGATCACCTTTCTTGTAGATGGTTACAATGCTGGCATCCTTCCATGCTTGTGGTACAGAACCCACCTCCCAGGCATTGGTGATTAGTTGGTGCAGTCTGCTGAACAGATTGTCTCCTCCGTGCTTCCATACATCTGCAGGAATTCCATCTCCTCCAGGTGCTTTGCCATCTTTCAGGCCGGCGATTGCTTTAGCCATCTCATCCATACTTGGAATCTTACCTAGGCTTGTCTTGATAATGCGCTGCGGGATGTTGTCCAAAGCTTCGTGATCTATGTCTCCAGGGACGTTGAGTAGCTTCTGGAAGTGTTCACTCCATCTTGCCACAACTCTCTTGCTGTCAGAGATGGTCTCCATTCCATCTGCTGATTTCAGTTGAACAGGTCCCTTCTTTTTGGGTCCCCACACTTCCTTCAGTCCATTGTAGAAGCCCTTCATGTTGTTACTGTCAGCAGCTCTCTGCAGCTCCACTGCCTTCCTTTCCCACCAGTCTGACTTCAGTGCACGGGTGTGCTTTTGTAGCAGTCTGCAGGCGTCTTTATATGCTGCAGTGGTGGATCTAGTGCTCCTGGTTTGCAACACTCTATGGTGGGCTTGGTCTCTTCTACTCATAAGAGTTTGTAGCTCCTGGTCGTTGGGGTCGAACCAGTCCTGGTGTTTTCTGTCTGGCTTGCCAAGATATGTCTTGGCTGTGTTGTACACGACCTGCTGCAGAGCTGCCCATTTCTCGTCTGGTGTTGAGTTTTCCTTCTCCTCCCATTGGGCGAGAGCACTGTCCATCTCCTGCTCAAAACTCTCCCTGTGGCTGGTGGTACTTAGTTTTGCTGTGTTGAGCTTGGTCGGCTTACTTGTTCCTTGCCTGCTGTGCTTTTGTCGTATTCTGAAAGCCACTTTTGACCTCAGCATCTGGTGATCGGTCCAACAGTTTGCTCCACGCATGGCTCGGGTACTGTGGATGTCCATCTTATCCCGACACCTCGTGACGATGAAGTCGATCATATGCCAGTGTTTCGAACGAGGTGGTCTTGCGTTCATCCTTCTGCTTGAACATGGTGTTCGTCACTATCAGTTCGAACTCAGAGCACAGAGCCAGTAAAAGCTCGCCATTGGAGTTGCATTTCCCAATCCCATGTTTGCCCATGACCAAGGGCCACTTGTCATTGTCTCTTCCTATCCTCGCATTGAAGTCTCCTATCAGCAGTAGCTTATCTGTACGAGGGATGCCACTGAGCACACTTGCCAGCTGGTTGTAGAAGGCTTCCTTGTTTTCGTCTGGGTTTGTCAATGTCGGAGCATACACGCTGATAATTGTAGCACAGTTGTCCTTGCTCAGAGGTAGTCTCATCGTCATGATTCTGTCACTTACTGGCCGTGGCATTTCTGTCAGCTTTGTGACGATATCCTTTTTGAAAGCAAAGCCCACTCCGGCCTCCCGTCTTTCTCCTTCGGGTTTGCCACTCCAGAAGAAAGAGTATTCCAAGTCGTTGAGACTACCAGACTCTGAGAACCTTGTTTCACATAGGGCGGCGATGTCGATGTTGTATTTGGCAAGTTCTATTGCTACTAGTGCCGTACGTCTTTCTGGTCAGTTAGCTCCTTCTCGGTCGAGGAGAGTCCTGACGTTCCATTGTCCAATTGTCAGTAGTTGTCTTCTTTGTCTTCTTCTTCCTAGCTGATTTTTCACTGTCGATGGAAGATGAGGTCGAGCAGCGCGGTCCTTGTTAACCCGGGCGACGGCCGATCCGGTATCATGTTTCGTGCAGTTGTACATTTCATGGAAGCTGCTAGCAAACATTTTTGAAGTGCCGCTGGCTTTTGCAAGTTACTAGCGACACTCTCTCGGGGAACAAATAGAGGTCTCACACCGGCAAGAAGATGGTCGAGAGATGTTGGGAGTTCCATACATCAACCGCCCTTGATGCTGCCACAGTGACATGGTTTTCTGGTTAGGGTTTGCTCCCTTAGCCTTCGGTTCTGACAAGAACCTGTACCACAAGGCAGTGGTTTACAACTCTGCATGGCAGGGGCGTCAAACTCCCTGAGGTATTGCAATACCTGCATTGCAATACCTGCATACCTATAGAGTTAATATAAAGTAACAATTTCCACATATACTCAATTTATTAACGCCAGCGGTTTACCAGAAAAGTATTTTTTAACACCCAGCCATCCAACTACTATGCGCTACCCCATCTTAGACGAAGAATGACGTCACGACGGTGATCGAGGCGCTCTCCACGTAGATTCCCTGCATGGGGTTTGGCTGTTGTCATGAAATGGCTGCAACTCGGCAACGCGCGTAACATGCTGATGACGGTAAATATAAAGTTGTCTATTGTTGTTATCGCTTAAATCATCCCATCAACTGATGATACATGTCTACATCAAAGCATTTCTCCTCAAAATGGACCGAGCAAAGTGAACTGTACTTGGACTGGAGGGATTCCAAACAGTACGCCCGCAAATCACCAATGTAAATCCATTGCTTCAATACTACCGGTTGTTTCAACTATTATTGCAACCGTATGCCGAACACGAAGGCATAATTACTAAAGTTTACCATAGATTTAACCACAGATTTAGATATACGTCTATAAGCAGCTGCTAGATGTCACGCCAACTGAACGAACTGTCGAAGACTCGAAGTTGTTGACCCTTAACAACGTCGCAGGAAGCTGACCGAGATATAGAATGCCGCGCGCTGAATGGCCAAGCCAAGTTAACCCTTCACCTATGGCGGCATCTAGACCATCGTGGATTTCGTTAGAATTTTAGACTTTAAAGTCACATTCTGAGTAAACCGCTGACGTTAAAAAATTGAGTATAATATTTTTTATTATGTGGAAATTGTTACTTTGTATAAACTCTATTAGGTGTATGACACGAAACCGTAGCCTTTTTTTGTCCTTTAAACGTGCTGAAGTGAAGTACGTAGAACAGTTAACTGGCCCCAATAATCGAAAAAAACGTGACAAAACCGTTTTGAAAAGGCCTTAATAACTTAGGCCAGTTAACAGGAAGATCTCATTAATGATACGGATTGATACGGATTCTTACAAAATTTTAGGTCAAAAATACGGATTGCCATTCCAAATATGTGGTAAGCCTGCACATGCACATAGAGTGATGGAAGGATGGTCGCTGGGTAAACCTTGAGCTTTGGGGACATTCTAATGCCTCTTCGATCCCAGACGTTTTGGCGGAGCCTCACAAGTGTTGTACTGCATGTCTCTATAGCAATTATAGTTTTTTTTTATAACAAAATGTCTACGCCAATACTTATAATTATATAGACGCCGCAGGGTGGCGCTGCATTCTACGCGGCCTTGCACCTGCGCCACCCGCTACGCGTCGCCACACGCGGGAAATGACCGGAAGTTTGTGAAAGTGGCAGACCTCCCAACTTGCAAGGGGAAACGGGGACCGTAAGTTTAGACCTTGTTTATGGAACACCGTCAACATTAAAACCCACATCACCGGGTAGCGGACACCAGAACGTCTATTAAGCTTCATATGTGTTTTCTTGTCTTGCTGGTTCAGAACGTTCCAAATTATTTCGATATCTTCCGCGAAGGAATGGTCCGGGAATCCACGGAATGGCAGTGGCACCGATGGCGATGACAGACCGGTCATTTACTTCCGGGAAAGAATTTACGCCCGAATTCATCAATGCATTTCAAAAGATGCGTTAGATTACTACCGTTATTGTTGCATGAGCGTAGCGCAGTGCAATGGTAACGAAATATCACCAGACTTTCGACAACCAATCCATTCACTTTCATAAGTCTACGATGCCATTTAAAACCGTTCCACTCAGTCCGGACAGAGCCGATCATAGATTCTAACAGAGATAAGGTCTTCCTGCGTAGCAGCAACTGATGTTTGTCAATAGTTTAAGTAATTTTGTCCACATAAATATTGTGTCGACAACTGTATCATATGACCTAGGTTCCACTCTAATAGTTGCCCTGTTGTATGTATGCCTCCCTTGATTATTGGGCCATGGTTTGCTCTTTTACTAGGCATAATAAACTGCTCAGTCTACTGTGGTGATGATGTTATTGTTACTTAGATAGTTATCATAGCCGTAGGCGTACTTTTGGCATTCATTGGTTTGTGTTATTGTTTTGCATAAGCGGCCATTTCCATATGTATTGCACTAGGCAGTCAAATCACTTTAAGTTAAGTGCAGCACTTGTCTGATGCCAATACAATTTCCACAGCTTCTAGATCAGGTTACTGCCAATCACTTACACCCACTAGACTTTTCTGGATATCACATTCTAGGATTCATACCTGGTTTCTCTGGTGCCCTTTATATTTGTAAATTTAGTCTGACCGATACTTGCACAGTTAGCGTACTTCTCTTTAAATTCATGAATGATTAGAGATGTTTATAGATATTTAATGAAGTATATGATGTTTTTATCTTATGTCAGGTTGATTTTTTTTCATAAGTGATGGCAAACACACAATTTCCCACAAAAAGGTATAAGGCATGGTACTTTACTAAGACTCAAGCATCAGCCATATCTTGATTTTATTATTTAAGGTGTTTCACCTCCTTGCTTCACATTGATCGGAAGAATGCACACTAAAGCATACTTTGATTGTTTGTGAACTTTTCTCATTAAAATTATACAAATGTTTGATTAAATTAATTAATTCTTGCAAAATTGTTTGCACTGTAAATGTTATATTGGTCTAGGCCAGACATTGGGTCAAATACATTGAAATGTATTTAAATACAAATACTCTTGAGGGATTCAAATACTTTTCATTTTCAGGACCTATTACTATGTAGGTAAAAGAAGAACAACTCATATATTGAGATATCTAGTGTATATGCATAATTAGTGTTTTGCTCATAGGATGACAGGCCGACCAGTGCTAACTACATCACAGTGACAACTGACTAAAAACTCTATCTACAGAGGTAAAGGCCTATGATGCTGTTTGTTGTGTTAATCCAGGAGGTCCATAATAAAATGGCTATGTTGCCCTCAGAAGAGACACTGCTAATGACTGCTAGAATCTTGTGAAGAAGTGTGACAGCTCAACTTCAAAGTCACGCAGGAAACCAGAATAACCTGGTGCCAGCTTGGAGCCTGACTAATGAACAAAGGGGATATTGACCTATGGTCACTGTCAAGTGCTAATCCACCCTATGTCTCTCAGCAAACACAATTTGTGGTCACTGCCAGAGCCATGGGGGACACTTGCTGTTAAGTGTCTTCATCAGTAATTAGCACTGTTGGGTGAAGTTGCAGTGAAGGTAATCAGTTTGGCAGTTATTACATGTGATCTTGAAACAGAAATGTTGATACTGACAATGTATTTGAAAAAGTATTTGAAAGTATTTGAAAAAGTCAAATACTTTAGGAAAGTATTTAAATACAAATACTTTTAATTCCAAAACATAAAATACAAATACTTTAAAAAGTATTTAAATACATTTAAATACAAATGTATTTGACCCCATATCTGGTGTAGACTCTTGTATCCTGGCCTGAGTAATTTGATCATAAATAAATGTTTATGTTCTTATAAATTGGTAAACAAATACCAAATTTTGGTCATGCCTTAAATACATTTAATTTTTTATTATAATTTATTATTAATTTTTATTATTAATTATTACTTAAATTCCAGTTAATTTCCTCTTCCACTTATATACAGCTGTATATGATTGGGATTTGTTTCATTATTGTGAATGCCACTAAATTTGACAGTTATATACTGTTTATTATTTGTCTTATCACACCAGTGACATCATATACGTTACAATCACAGCCCCTAGCTCTAGTCTGTGCTCAGAGT
The DNA here is from genome assembly GCA_964017155.1 of Oasisia sp. SBJ-2009. NCBI lineage: Eukaryota > Metazoa > Annelida > Polychaeta > Sabellida > Siboglinidae > Oasisia > Oasisia sp. SBJ-2009. The sequence goes on from OZ024854.1 coordinate 56,737,482, forward strand.
GTTGGCATATACATAATGCATGTACATGTAGTTTATTAATTAACTGGTTTAAGTTATTGCCTGAATTCGATATAAATGGTTGATAAATAATGTCACCAGTTTATCGCTGATGTTGCTGCTTCATGCATATTGCATGACCAGAATCTATAATAGCCAAATTCATCTGTATTTCATCCAAGTTCACACATGTTGCACCTGAGTTCATCAGTTACAAACAAATATAGATTGCACTTGAGTTCACCTGTATTAGCAGATAAAATACCTAAATACCCTGTAATGTTAACATAATTTCATCACTATCGATACAGAGATCACAGACATGCCTATGCATCGGTGGATGGGAAATTATTGCAGAAATTTATAGTTACTTCATTTTCAGTTCAGAATGTGGAAGACTGGCCAGATAGTGAATGTTAATGTATGTAGATACTTGTTATAGTGTATGCAAAATTGTCAAATAATATTCGGTGAATTATTGTTATTCATGTTGCCTCCCTTTTGCACAGCTCTGTTGCTATATAACACTCTACTACTACTACATGGTGGGCAATTAGTAATTTATTTAGTATTGGCTCATGCGACAATACATCAGGATGTTTTTCATACCTGTGGTTTTCTGTAAGTCCTGCAGCATGAAAGAAACCACTCACTCCTTAGCATGTGTAAAAAGACAATTGGCATTAGCACTCAGTACCTTCAAAGAACAGTTGAGTGTCACGTCCCTTGACCCATGCAGGTGTCACACTGTCCCATTGTCTCCTGCAATGTACAGTCTCATACTCCAGGTTGTATTCTATGGTTATGTAGCAGGGAACAGTCATAAATGAAAAAAACCTATTGAAACTAGAGGAGTATATTTTCCCTTGTAACTAGTGCCGTTATATAAAACACATTTGAAATAGCCAATAAAATTAATACACTGTATAAACATAACAGGTCAATTACTATATATTGTATCCATTTTTCATCATATTACTTCAGTATTTGTAATCAATACCATTACATATTTGTACTGCTAAATTGCCCTCTGCCTGACTCGTGTGTGACTTCTTCCTTGCAGATGCTTGACAGGTTTAGGAGCTGGCTACAGAACTAGATGAGAGACCATGTCAATGTCTCTGTGGTCACTATGGTTGGCTGTGGCAGTGCTGACTGGTCAAGGCTGGACACAAATCGTGCACCAATTTGACAACCCCAACACAGTATTCCGACACATCGTCATCGACGACAGCACAGGTGATGTCTATGTCGGTGGCGTCAATGTCATCTATAAGCTGTCGGCGTCATTGGCACATTTGGCTCACACCAAGACAGGACCAGAGCCGGACAATCTCGGCTGTCAGCCGCATCCACGGCTGGCGTGTAACTACACCCGCGTCGCCACAGACAATGTGAACCAGGCACTCGTGATAGTGCCTTGGCAGCGTGTGGTCATTGCTTGCAGTACCCTCTACTATGGCTACTGCGAGAAGTTCGGCATGTCCAATCTAACACGCGTTGAAACCGTGTACGCACACGTCGTTCCGAATGACCAACACGCATTGGTCGTGGTGGTGGTCAGCGGTGATGACCATGACACGGGGGGTTCACGCCCCGCCCGACTGTACATCGGGGCCACGCACAGTAACGTCGGCCTGGCCATATTCAACAACGAAGTCCCGATGGTTTCAAGCCGCAGTGTGGACACGCTGAAGCACCTCACCACGTCCACGACGTCCTCGTTCATTGACCTCCTTCCTCAGTACCTCAGGGACGACTTCAAGGTCTACTTCAAGGCTGGATTCTCGCACGACACGTTCACCTACTTCGTGGTCGTGCGGCTGAAACTAGTCAACGATCTGCCGATGTATTCGACGTGGCTCGTGCGGGTGTGTCACGGAGATGATCACTTCCAGTCCTACATCGAAGTTCCGCTCGAGTGCTCCGTGGGCAATCACACGTACACCCTTGCGACGGCCGCCCATCTTACCCGCCCCAAACGGGATACTTTGTTTGTGTCGTTCTCAACGGCAGAGGGAAACACGGCAAGGTCGACTAGGGATGCTGCTGTCTGCGCATACTCGATGGGACACGTGAAACTGGTCTTTGTGCAGAATATCAGAGAATGCTTCCGTGGCGAGGGGAAAATTGGACCAGCTCATCTTGTGCAGCCTCAGGAATGTACAAAAGCCGTATGTACCATGTTTCATTTATTTTCAACACTAATATATGTGATAAATATATATTACGTTGATATAATTTATATAATGTAATATATATATAATGTAATATATATATATATATATATATATATATATCAGTGTTCGAAATTCCGCTTGTCCGTGAAACTGGATTGATCACCAGACAAGTGGATTTGTTACTACAGGTGTACTTGTTGTCCATGGGATAACCTACAAAGTCTAGCTTGAATTGCATTTGACAGAGCTGTCAGCACTCAGTCAACTGTAAATATTGTTAATTACTTATGGATAATTAGTTTTAGGACAAGTGAAACGTTTTTTACTTGTACTTGGGACAAGTAAAAAAATTGAAAAATGTTGAACCCTGTATATGTATATATATATTATAATATATATATATATTATAATTTGTATATATATATATATATATGTTATACATAATATATTATATATATATATATATATGTTATACATAATATATTATATATAAATATATATTATACATACATAATATATATAAATATATATTATACATACATAATATATTATATATAAATATATATATATATATATGTATATATATGTATATATATTAAAACTATACTGTATAAATCTGGACTCCGCAACCATACCTGGTAATATCATGATCATTGCATTGTTGCCTTACAATCATAAATGGTATATATACAAACATTATTATTATATATATATATATATATACATCTGCATTTTTACATCAATTGTGTTTGTACAAGAATACAGATACATAATTATGGTCATTAGGTGATGATATGCCCTTAGATGCATCCGTGGTACTAGACTTTTTTTCAAAATGACATGTACCCCAAATCAGTTGATTAAAATGTTACTTATTTATTTCTATGATTAGTATAATTGCCTAAACAAGCTGGTAAATAACTAAATATGAATATTACGGTTTTTAGGACTAGGAATACAGTTATATGGTATTAATTTGGTTGGGTAATAACTTTTGTGTGCGAGACATATAAAGTACCTTGGTTTTTGTCATGAAATCAATATACACAATCACTGTCTTTGTCACTCTACTTAGAGTCTACTACCACACAGTACTAGCAACATCAAGTCACTGTCTTCCCATCAGTTCAGCAGAGCATTCTCACAACTAAAACAAACACGCTGGTTCTTCCCGTTATCTATTTAAGGTGATGAAACACAGCTCAGATTGCATTAAATATATACTACATGGCTAGAACAGGAATATTGTAGGATGGTTAAAAAATGCATGCCGTATTAAAACTTTATTTACACAGTAACACTGGCAACAAACTACGCATTTTGTCCAAGTGAAAGTGGCAGGTATCGTGCCAGGAACTCCAGACCTGAGGTCCACTTTCTTGTTGAGAACACTTTTACGTCAGATGACAAAGTCGCGAAGATATTAGATCCTGTCCTAATGCGACATCAGTCAAAACGTTATTGAATTTGTCGTGGGCTCCGAGACAACACTTGCTGGCTCCTCCGTGCGACAGAGGAGTGTATGAATGAGTACGATGACAGTGGTGACATTAATTGGTGACTTCTTGCCAGTCTTGAGTGCAGTAATTGACTGTGACAACGTATAATCAATGATATAATCAGTTACTACACTCTGGAGATTGATGTAAGTGGCAAGTCTGTCATGCCGTTGAGCCAGCTGGCCACTGGCCAGAGACGACACAGACGAAAGCTGATTTTCAGGTAAAATGATGACGTAAAGAAGGATTGATAGTGTAAAGTTCTGTATCAGTAGTTACCTCTTCATTTATGTAAAAATATGCTTTCAAGACTACGTACAAAGTTCTATATATAGCAGTCATTACATATACCAGCCTGGGTATAAATAAGTGTTTCTTGCGAGATGGGTCGCTCTTCTTGTCCATGTTTGTCAAATAAATTAAATTGTTATCACTTAAGTCAGTAATTTTATGATTTAGAAAGATGTCATGAAAAATGTAAGTTTTATGCATTTGGAAATTAAGCACAATATTTTTTTTTTGGAATAGAAATATTACAGATTTGTATTTAATTTCCTTTCTAACTTCAAGGGGAAGCACCAGAATGGGCTCACTGTTGACTATTGGAACACATTATGTGGGAATGCACAGTGCCGTAGACCCCAGGGACACAGTGGAACATGTCACATTGAATATGCATGTCTTGTCTCCTCATATCTCATTCAACCCAGGGGAAACTCTAAGATTAAAGACTGTCACATGTATCACCGTGTGTACAAGTATGTGTACCTGTTAGATAATATAAATGTGTATAATCTGTTAGCATACAATGTATGTATAGTATATTAATTTCAACCAATACTCTCATAAATATATACACAAGTATATATATTATATATATATATAGATATATATATATATATATATATATATATATATATATATATATATATATGTACATGTACATGTACATGTACATGTACATGTACATGTACATGTACATGTACATGTACATGTACATGTACATGTACATGTACATGTACATGTATATATATATATATACCGGGTACACACCTGTATACCAGGTATATATTTATGAAAGTATTTGTTAATATAATATGCATCTAATTGTCAGACCTATTAAGTTTGTGAAATGAGAAAACTGGAAATTTTTTCGTAAAAATCGAGCTATCAAACATCAATGCTATCGCACAGCGGTAGAATGCAAAATTCACAAACACAATATATAAATGTAAAAAAGTCTTTAATTATTATTTGAACATCATATATATAGATATATATATATACATACAAATATACAAATACATATATATATATATATATATACACGTTGTACACACACACACACACACACACACACACACACACACACACACACACACACACACACACACACACACACACACACACACACACACACACACACACACACACACACACACACACACACCTTTTCTGCAAAACAGCTCACACATAACAACATACCAGCACTACCTCACACATCATGCAGCTCACACGTCATGCTGCTCAGGGTGTTCCATACATGTGACAGATTTTGCTGCATGACGAATGTCGTCATGTTTTCCACCCACGGCAACACTGAAATGCGAGTTGCACACACAGCAAAAAGCCTGGGACACTCCTCTGTTGCTATGGTTGATCCATGACAGATCGGCAACCCATGCTTGCATAAACTTTGATGCATATTTCTTCTTAAAATGTGTAGGCAAAGCTGGCTTCGTACACAGTTTCACTGGAGCCATATCGATCTATGTAGTGGTTTCATATGATCGTGGGCATACTTATATAGGTCAAACTGAATAGAAACGAATCTGATTCGTTGTTTCGTGATCATGTGACAGATTTTATCGGGAAGATAAAAATGGAACAACACGAATAGTTACCGAAATAAATTTGCAATTTGAACATGGAAGTATTTATCACAGAAGTATTTATTTACAAAAAGTCTGGAATAATCTGTTGCTTGTAGAAACCACCTATCTAGGAAACGATCTGTCACTTACGCTAATTATGATAATTGCTTCCGTCACCAAACCACGTAACAGTAATAAGATGACTAATATAGTAAATTATGTGTATCTAGATGTACATACTACATACGCAATCACAGATAGATGTTTACCCTAACACAAGACGCTAACTCGCTAAGTAAATAACTGCGTAACTAAAAAATTGCTTTGCAAAGCCAGCCTCAGGACACGATTGTACAGTGGCGCTGCCGATAACATAAAATGCCACCTGGTGGATAAAAACAAAAGTAAAAATCACTCTCCTTCAAATTATTTCGCAGAATTTATCCTGTGTGATTTATTGTTTGCCTGGGTTTTTCAAACGTGAAGCACTGATATTGATATATATATATATATATATATATATATATATATATATATATATATAAAATAATATATATATATATACTATATATATATACATATACTTTAAATGATGAATTAACCTGAAGGATAGTTTTTCTCATATTCATAAACATATCCAACGTAAATCTCCTACATAGCCTACATTTTTAAACATGGCATTCACTGATCAAAAATGCAAAATACTGCTCTTTACTTTTTTAAATTGTTATATTAAAATACACTCTTATTGAATTGCTTTTATTTATGTTTTGATGTGTTGTCTTTCAGAATTATGTTGACTTATGTGGTCACTATGGGGTTAATTACCCAATTGAGGGACAACACCCCATCCATCCAACCAGCGTCCACCCCCTGACTGGACATATGGTGACCAGTCTTGCAGTGAAGCCTGTTGGTCAGTTTACAGTGGCCCTACTCGGAACGGACAAGGGTCAACTAGTGAAGGTGAGAGAAATTCCAGAGAGATTGGTGATTACTGGGGTCAGACCGCAATTACACTTCTGGAAGTGTTTAAGATGAATGAAGTGCCTAAAAATACGTACCCGATCTTGTTGATTTGCCAATAACTCAAGTCTGTCGAGCCACCTAGCTAGGATGGATCCCACTAGATGTTGGATGGCAGTGATGTGAATTAATCTGTACAAGTGTATTTTACAGTTCTTTGTTTTAGCATCCACAACATTCAGTATAGTCAATAATACTGGGTATGTAAAAACTATGTACTATGTATTAGGTGAACACTGCCAATATCGAGGGTAGGCATAATTAAAAACTGTGAATGCATTTTGATTTAACTTATCCAGCATTATAAATAGGCTTATTGCAGTGACTGTGAGGATGCTTAGGGATTTGTTATGATCCTGCTAAATCCTTAGTAATTATTAGATCAATAAGACAAAATTGTTTTAACATGGCCTGGCTATACAGATGTCAAGGTGTTCAGCCGCCATTACCCGACCAAAGAGTACCCTATAAAAAGTGTGGAGTGAGTAGAAATGATGTTTTTGTGCAGCGTGCCACCAGAGCTGTCAAATTATGACAGCTATCATTCGGTGCATTTCTGCGTATTAATACAGTTTGTTATTTTGCTTGGTGATGTAATCAGGGACAGTTCGTGGGTGGAAAATCAGAAATGGAGGGGTGTAAGGTTTGAAAGAAGTTTGTGGGAGCCTGAGGTATTAAAAGTTCATGAATTGTTCACTGAACCTCTGTCTATGGAGGGTAAATATGCTGTGAAATTGTCAATAACAGATCTCATCAAGTTTAGTAGGAAATGAAAGAAATGTTATAATGGTCGCCTATGGAAAATGCAAATGTGGTCTGACTCCTACAGCACAAGACTTCTTCCAGGTGGTGAGTGGTCACTCAGTCCACTCAGTGAGTCAAGTCAGTCTTTTAATATCATTTGAGTGCATCCAAACTGCCACCATCTTAACCCTTGTTTAAGGAGAGGAAATTGGAAACACATGTCGAGTAATGTTAATTACACAATAAAACTCAGTTTCTGTCTCCTTCTTCCCCAGTGCACTGTCAAAGGGAGTAAATTATTCCCTAAGGACCCTCGTCACATCAGGTCACTTAGGACACTCACTGTCACTCAGGATATAATTTTGGTGGTGAATGTCTTGATAGAAAACAACATTTTAATGGGGAGTTCTTGGCATCATGTTTGCTGATTTTAGAAAGGCAGTACCCGGTATGCTAAATTTAAATGTTGGTCCTCAATATATTGACAATAGAGGCCCCTGACCACTGTTTTTGTTGTTGTTTTTTACTATGTTGTTGTTTTTTACTATTAAGATACTTGTTATGATTTATTTCACGGATTTGCAGGAATGTTTATGTATAGTTTTATGTATCTGTCCCACTAGGCTGGTTTTTACCATTAAAAACCTGGATTGTGTTCCTGTTCATATTTCTATCAGTTCCAGAGTCGTGATTTTAACGTTTGGCACAAATGAGCCCCAAACTATAATTCATGAAGATAATTACATTGTGTTTGTCATATATTGTAAAGACAATTTAATTATTGTATGTTTATCATTTATGACTAAGCAGGATTAAAATACATATTGCTTAATTTTTGTTCTGGGTCCCTGATTGTCTTTTGTCTTGCCACCATTTTATTCATAAAACTTACTATTAATGTAAATTGTATGTGTTTATTTATTTACTATTTCTAAATCAACCCTTTTACAATATTTATTTATTTAATATTTAAGAATTTTTAATAAGATATGTTTTATAGTTTTATTTATTTTTGTATAAAGTGCTCAAGAGTATTTTATCATAAATGGATATGAGCGCTACATAAATTTTGACATTATTAATAGTTTTAATTATTAAATTTTAGTAGTTTTCTATTACCATTGTCAGAGTTGTCCTTTCTGTTGGCTCCCAGATGGTCCTGTGGCCAAGTGGTGGGCCGCAGACAGCCAACCCCGTCTATGGTGTAGTGGACATTCAACCAGGAAAGGCCATTAAACACGACCTCTTACTGGACTCAAGCAACTCACACGCATACGTACTGACATCGTCAAAGGTACCAACATGTCAAACATACCTTGACCATGACTGTTTACCTTGAGCTCGGACTTAATTACTGTGTTCATTCTATTAACCGTACCTGCCCCATTAAGTGTACACCCTCTTTGTCACAGTGACAGCGATCTCTAACTGTGTTCATGGCCAGTTTTAACATGAAAAATTGAGTCTTGAGTCCGTGATTTATTGTAATTTAATGCATAGAAATGTCACACTGGATTCAAAGCTAAGTGAAGACAGAAGATTTATGGTATCAGTCTTTACTCAGTTCGTGTATCCTTTTGTTTATATGCGGGTGCATGAAATTCACTTGCCAATACTTGTTTTGTCTTGAGGTGGTTGTAAGCAAATTTCCTGCCATCAAGACTGCATACAACACCTTGTTCACTAATAATCTTCAATGTTTAACTCTCATAACTTGTTTAATACTAATGGTAACCACAACCATTGTCACCACCTGGTGAGTAGACACGAGGGTGTTACATCTGTTGTCACCAAGCGGGACAAAGTAAAATAATTTTTGGCATCAGTAAATCGGCGTACACTTATAATAGTGCATATTATGACATATTTTAATTTTCCAACATTTGCTAAGTGTGTTGTATGCTTAACAGAATAAGTTCTTGAACATTTTGTTTTGCCTGTGAAGTACCTGACGTTGTAACCACGAATATGTATTTTTGTCAATGTAATGTTTACTTTCACCTCCGTGTGATGGCGTTGAATATGTATTAGTACATTTGACCTTTCTCGCATTGACCTTATTTGTGAACTTGACCTTGGTTTGGTTATAATGTAACTTTCAGGCACTGTTGTGACTTTCAGCTTTCAGATTTCTAGAGTGCATGTATTCAGTTTCTAATGTAATCACCAGGGACACAATGACATTGATGGTAGAGATGTAAGGGGTACAACTTAGTAGTAAATAATTTCACAGCGTTTCAGCGTCGCACTGAATAACAGTAATTATGATTTAAACATATAGATACGTTTGTGTGGCGTCTATTCATTACATACAGGACCGCTAAGTGTCTATATTTGGTCTAGTAGGCAGAACAGATGCATACAGTTTTATCTTGATAAAGATCATCTCTACATAGTGTGACCTGTTTTCTGAATTGGATGTTAGCGATTAGTGACCTTTTAGAACGTAATACCAAAGAATTGATTTCATCTATGTAAGAATAAATAAACTAACTACACATTACAAAATATACAGGGCAGTAATCTAGGCTGTAGGTGGGAACTTGACATTCTAGATGACAGGATATGTTCAATATAAACTGACACACACACACACACACACATTAATATGGGTTACATGAAATGTCGAGAAACATTGAGAAACATCATAGAGCAGACTCTAGAGTGGAACTGCCCACTGTATATCAACTTCATTGATTTCAAAAAGGCCTTTGACAGTATCCACCATGACACTCTGTGGAAGATCCTATGGAGTACCTCTAAAGATTGTTTCACTGATAGCGACGTTCTACAACCACTTTGAATGCAGTGTCATCCTCAGTAATACATCCTCTGAATGGTTCCCAGTGAAATCGGGTGTTAGACAGGGATGTATCCTCTCACCCATCCTCTTCTTGGTCGTCATCGACTGGGTTATGCGGAAAACTACATCACATAAACCCAGGGGTATCCAGTGGACTCTCTTTTCCCAGCTAGAAGACCTCGACTTTGCTGATGACCTTGCATTTCTATCAGTAAAGCTTGACCATCTGCAGGAAAAAACTGATAGATTAGAGAGATATGCAAAGCAAACTGGGCTTACCATCAATACATCCAAGACACAAGTGATGAGCATCAACACCACACCAACCGCACCTGTTACCGTAAATGGTGAACTACTTGAGTTTGTACAGGACTTTACTTACCTGGGTAGTCTCATCAGCAAAGACAATGGAGGCCAAAAAGACATCAAGGCAAGACTCGGTAAAGCCGCTGTGCTTTCGCCAAACTGCAGAACATTTGGAAGTCTAACCAGTACACCACCAAAACAAAGATAAGACTTTACAACAGTAATGTAAAGTCCATCTTACTGTATGGCTCAGAGTGCTGGCGAGTGGTTAAAGGGGACATGGCAAAGATCAATGCGTTCCACAATGGATGTCTGAGAAAGATCTGCCGAATATTCTGGCCAAACAAGATTTCCAACGTGGACCTCTACAAGAAGACGAGCTGCAACAGTGCTGTCCTGGAAATCAAACGCTGACGGCTGAGATGGCTAGGACACGTCCTGCGAATGCCTGTAGACAGCATCCCCAAAGTGGCACTGAGATGGACACCACGTGGAAAAAGGAAACGAGGACGGCCAAAGATGACGTGGCGACAAACAGTGATGGCCGAGCTGAGAGAGATGGGGCTATCGTGGGGTGAGGCTCAGGCCACAGCCAAGGACAGGACCTTGTGGCGAGAGATTGTTGTGGCCTTATGTCCCACTGGGGACGAACAGGAAAAGTAAAAAAAAAATGAAATGTAATGAAACTAAATCTGTTACTTACGTGAGTGTTAAACATATGTAAAAGCATGTAGCAAATTATTTTTTATTCATACTTGTTTTCAAAATTGTTCTATCTTAGTTAGTGGAATTATAGTTGTATGAACCCTTCATTGATGTGTTTGGGTTGAACATGTTAGATTACTTTGAATTATATAAAATAAGTAATAAGCATTCTTATACTTTCTTAAGACTGAAATTCAGGAAATGTTGTTTTTCACTTATTATTTTCTAGATACATTGTATATCTTTGTTTTTACAATTATGTGTGTATGCATAAGTGATTGCTACACATGCATATGTGTATGCAACCAATCATAGTTAACAAATATACTTTAAAATTGACTTTATTGACCTTGCATGGGAGGTCATCACTATTTTACACGGGACATCCTCACAAGCTTGGGGTCTGTGGGAACCCAATATAACAATCTGTTCACGTCCTAAACAGAGCGTCACGGTTGGCTGAACATACATGTTTTATTATGGTCACCTGAGCTAGTTTGAACCATATATCCAGTGTGCGATTTCACTGGCTGATGCTAAGAGTCATTTTTGAAAGGGATATGCCACTAATGCCGGGGGTAGATGAGAACTGGTACTGATGTAATCGGCTGATGTGACTCCTGGTGTGTGGTTGTGTGGGGGGACTAGTTGGTCTAGTGGTGTCATTGGGTAATTGTAACTAATACACGCTAGCAGCCAGGGCTTTATGCACGATAACACTTTTGCCAATCACAAATTAGGTAGACATGCATGTTAACACACATACTTACAAGCGAGTTGAGATGTGTGATGTCGACCGAAAATCAACTACAAAGTACAAACACATGTGTGACCCATTCTCAAAGTATAACTGGCATTATCTAGGATTTTGGAAGACCTTATTTTTTGCTCCTTATTATTTACTCATCTACTGATATTTTCACACATCAAAAACAGGTTTTACCCATCCAAATGACAGGTGGTTGGGGTGGGTCTCTACATAAAATTATGCCAGCAGCTGTTACCCTATTGTGAGATGAAAAAAATCATGCATTGGTATGTAGAGTATTTGAAGAAATTCTAAGGACATTATGTTTTACTGTATATGTTATGTTTCCGTCCTGTCTCAGGTACACATGGTGCAGTTGTCAGACTGCGCCCCCTACAGGAGCTGTGTCTCATGTCACGTCGCGGCCGACCCCCACTGTGGCTGGTGCATGATACAGAACAGGTGAGTCACTGGTCATATCATCTCCTATTTAATACACCATCTCGTGTCATACTGACTCATGTGACATGTCCTGTCTAGCCATAGAGCAATGTGTATAATTCAGATAGCATACATGATTTTTGCCATATAGCTGTCTGTTCGTCCATCCTTCCATCCTTCCATCCTTGCACCCATCCTTCCATCCTTCCATCCATCCATCCTTCCTTGCATCATTCCGTCCGTCCGTCCGTCCGTCCGTCCGTCCGTCCGTCCGTCCGTCCGTCCGTCCGTCCGTCCGTCCGTCCGTCCGTCCGTCCGTCCGTCCGTCCGTCCGTCCGTCCGTCCGTCCGTCCGTCCATCATGACCCGCTGTATGTGCCACAAATACCTGGTTTGTGTCAACACTATACTGGTTCCGTTATGAGAGTCAACTGACCAGTGTCTCACTGACCACAGGTGTACACTGCCCAGCGAGTGTGCAGGCTCGGACGCTGTCCACCACTGGGTCTCCTTCTTGGACAGTGGGTGTCCAGCCATCAGGACACTGACCCCACACATGGTTGACCTGTCAAAGTTCCTGGACACAAAGGTGAGTTGGTTTGTGTCATGTGTTTGTCGTGGATGGTCACGAATAGTGCCTGAACTGTTAAGTGTAGATCATCTACCTCATTGCTTTCTCTGTAGCTGTGTGTGCATGCATGTGTGCGTGCGTGCGTGCATGTATTAATGTATTTATACTTAAATATACAAATTGTTCTTTTTGTTGACTTTAGGTGTCTATAATAATAATAATAATAAACATTATTTATTCACGATAACATTACAAAATATACATTTTGTCTTCCCAAAGGTTGTGATTGTTAATGCAACTGAACATAGAATGTAATGTAGATATACAAAAAAATTGACTAGTTTATCTAATAAGTTGCATAATACAGTTAAAATATAGTGAATAAATATTAAAATTAGAATTGTACACAAGATAACATGATAAATAGCATCAATAAATATAATAAAAACATTTAGTCGCAATTTTCATTGCACTGTGTGAGTGTGTGTTACTGTTGTATAATTTAATCTAAAACATACAGCGTCCAAAGTCATTAGGGTATATGATAATATGGTAATTATTATAATTACACATGTATGATGTGAAGAGGGTCCCTGGCTATAAGACATCTGGTATGTTTTCTTTGTTTCTTTCAGTTTGTTGTGAACGTGCTCAATGTGCCACTGATTGCCGGGGATCAGTCGGGACTTGAATGTGAGCTTCAGTCACCCCACCAGAAGCTGTCAATTCCGACTGAGGGCGTGACCTCTGACATGGTCACTTGTCGACCCTTCATATCCCTGCCAACAGTGCCCAGTGACACAGGTAAGGCACTCCACCCCTACCACATGGCTCATGGCAGACAGACTAGTGTTAGAAAGCAATACCTGTGTCAGTGTTATGTGAGCTCAGACCAGTCTGACAGGGTTTATATTACGTGCATATATGAAAACATTTAATTCAGGTAAAAACCCATATGCAGTTGATACATGCACAAAAAAGTCTATAAAAGGTACATACCAGGGGTATATTAAACAATGACTAGATAAAAACTAAATAAGGTTATAAGTTATATAAGTTTAAAAGGGTAGTGTAACAGTTAAAAAATAATAAACTATATATATATATATATATGTGTGTGTGTGTATATATATGATTGTATAATAAACGTGTAATTTATACATGTAGATAAACACCTTTTGAAAATAAAAAAGTAAAACACTGAATGGATAACATAAATAAATCGATAAGTTATGTAAACAAATTAATAGTTAAAAAAAATAATAACTTGAACTTTATATGAAGATGTATAGAAATTAAGAATAAGTATGACACCAGTGCAGTTACTATGCTAAATAATAATTTCTACATATCTTCATATAAAGTTCAAGTTATTATTTTTTATACTATAGATACATATATGTAAATAATTTGTTATATATATATATATATATATATATATATATATATATACAGTATATATATATATATATATATATATATATATATATATATATATATATATATATATATATATATACAGTGTATATATATAATTTAATTTGATATATATCATTAAAATTCTATTTATTTGGTTAGGTCAGTTTGTGAATGAAAGTACACATTAAAGCAGTGTAAAATTTACTTTCATTCTAGTATTGCTAGTAGGGCGCTGCCATGCCTGCTGAATACCCACATGTGGCTGACCACCAAGCAAGAGGTTGTGTTTGGTGTTGTAGGTTTTGTGGAGCTGGAGTTCAGTGTGGTGTTGAACGACACAAGAATTGCCTCGAAGCCAGTCTTTGTCTATCAGTGTAGCCATCTAGACAGGTGGGTGGAACACGCATAATTATATAATGTATTTATTTTATAAAGCACAATTTCCAGTAAAGTGCTCATAGCACTGCACAGAACTAATAGCGTAAACATTCAACATAGCAGATGTATAAGCACAAAAATATTTAGAAAATCTGGTATAATAGTTATCAAAACAGTCAAATCATTTAAATCACTTTGTTAAAATAAATGAATAAAACTGTATTTAAACACTATTTACATATAAGCAATAATGGGTGGATACATAAAGTATGAGGAGGAGTAAAGGCTGAAAGAAAGTCAAATGTCAGCAATAATCTGCTTTGAACATACGCATATTTGTTTGAACACTGATAGGGTTCCACTACACTTTATATGAATCTGCAGCGAATTCTCTTGTCGAGGTCCGTACTTGAAATAGTAAACACAATTTTTGTTTGTTGCCCACGGCTGGTTAGCAGTTTTATTGTTTATTGAATTATAATGCAAACATATTTCCTTTCAAGCACATGCAATCACGCATTCACACACAGACACACTCAACCACATGCACATGATTATATAAATAGCAATACAGATATTGATAATTAATGCAATTAGACAGTATTTCCAATGTATCATGCAATGTATAGATAGTGATGTTATTGAACTCCACGTTTTGATGAAACCTGTTTTCAGCTGCACTCGTTGTACGGAGACAAAGTTTGGTTGTGTTTGGTGCCCGCTAGATGGCAGCTGTGTCAACAATGCATCCATGTGCACGAACAGCCAGGATATATCGGTGAGTGTCGACATACTCTCACACTAGGGGTCACTGCGACTGATTACATTTTCTCTAACCCAGGCATGTTGGGATTCTCACCAGTGTATCCATCTTCAAATTGGGGCGGGTATTTGGGCTGTTCTCACGGCTGACGCAGTAGTGACTGGCAAAGTCAATTGCTATAATTGTATAGTTTGACTCCGGTCAATCCCGAGCTTTACAGAGATGATTGGCCAGGGGAATAGTGCAGTGACACCTCACCTGTGGGGATGTGGGGATGAATGTCCATTGTCATTGAAGTTTATAGATGGGTCGTGACAATCTCTGAGGTGTACATGTATGGAACGGTCTTGCAAGTAATATAACACAGTTGCCAAGTTTACAACAATTTAAGAAAAGTTTAAAGTCGACATTACTTTCTTCGTATTTATGAACAATTAAGACAATGAAAAAAATATTATTATTGGTTTGTATTCAATCTTATAACTTTTATTATACTTATTACGCATTTTAGATGAAAAGGGCATAGCGCCTTACGAGTCGTATGACTTCTGCTATGTCCTTTTAACAACAGCACCTATATTGTATTGTCGTTACCATTATGTATTGTATTATTTTTCATACTATGTTCTATATTCCTGTGTTGCTGTTGTTAAATAAACTTTCATTCATTCACATTCACATCTCACACCCATGTAATGTGTATTTTCTTAGGCATATAACACAATTTCCTGTGAAACATGACAATTAAATAATCCAGCCACCAATAAAAAGGACAAAACATAATCCATTATTATACATTCACAAATTAACCTTTTCAGCATACTTTGCATTTGAAATATTATCAAAAATTATGACAACAGACAAATTTAACCCAGACGTTCCTCACAAACGAAAATAAATAAATCTAAATAATTAATTGTTGCAAACGTTTTCAGATGAAATTAATGCCGAAGTTGTGTTCTTTTCCCCTCAGAGTTCCTCCTCCTGCCCGTGGGTGCGGTCCCTGGTGGGAGTGGGAAATGTCCCAGCGCCCGGGACGAAGGAACTACTCATTCCGGCCGGGGTATCATCCGCAGTCGATGTCATTGTCGTCAACTTGCAGGTATTAGATGTTTGTTTGTTTGTTTATTAATTTCTATTGTACCTTATACAGTAATATGCTATGGTGCTGCACAATATGCGAGTCAATATAAACATTCAATGTAGTGATATAATATAAAATAGTATAAAATAGCTAAATAAATATATAAATACTTTGTTTAATTAATAAAAATAAATAATTAAAAAATAATAATATTAAATAAATAATAAAAATGTAAATGATTTTTTTTAGATATGTAATAAACCCTGCCATGATTGTTATTTGTGTGATGTTTTACTTCGTATTTATGAGTATATTTCTAAAGGAAGGGGTGAATTAGGTGCTTGAATAATTTTATACGGCTGAATGTTTCACAGGAAGGTTTACTAGGTGTTGGTGAAAGAACAGAACCTATTACGTGATTTGTGGATAATTTATTTGTTTTTATTTATTTATTACCTGTTTATTTTACTTGTTTCTTTTTTTGTACTAATTATGATGCATTTTGCCACATTTCAGTCCAATTTGTTTTGTCTTATACTAATCTTATTACTGGCATCCAATGTATACCTGAAGGAAAATTAATAAAATGTCAGTAAAGTTATTGAATTTGAAAGATTGAAGAATAGAATGCCTTAACTCTTTATTGGGTAGACCGCCTTCTTATTTTACACCCTGCTGTAGGCAGACAATTTTAAGATGGCAACTATCTGTGAATTATCCTGCATGTTGCTTGCATTAAAATTCGAATAACTCGACAACCGATGCACGAAAATATATGAAATTAATTGCACTGTACATGGATGATTGTGTGAATAAAATGTGTTATTAAAATGTATGTGTTGCAATCAATTACATTTCAGATCTTGAAGCAAACTTCAACAATTATAATGAACAAATAAATAAGCAACTTCATCATGCTAAATATTGAAAAAATATTAGAACACATAACAGTGATCCTGTGGAACTAATGTAGCCATGTATGTTAGTTTTATCCTAGTAAAACATTTATCAATTTTTGACGGTTAGTTTTCAAATTATAATTGCTTTTGTAAACAACGCCAACGCGTCAGAAGACAAAAATCATGCCATAATTTACAAAATGGCTATCGTTTACCG
This sequence comes from Oasisia sp. SBJ-2009, assembly GCA_964017155.1. Classification (NCBI taxonomy): domain Eukaryota; kingdom Metazoa; phylum Annelida; class Polychaeta; order Sabellida; family Siboglinidae; genus Oasisia; species Oasisia sp. SBJ-2009. The sequence continues at coordinate 56,755,135 of OZ024854.1, forward strand.
ATCATGTTGCCGAATGCAATGTTCTTTTCGTATGTAAAATCAACACTCGAATAACGAAAGATAGCACACTCCTTTCACAAGTAGATGCTCCCTTGTCAGAAGCAATGTGAGCATAGTGCATATTAATCAAATACTATAAATTAAATAAACCAAACGAAGTACGGACGGTGATCCGATCAACAAAATGGCTGCAAATCGGCGAAACGAACATGCCGCCGACGGGTCATCTTCTTCGTATCTCAACAACGAAAAGTCGCACAGACAACATAGATGGACGATAACAGGGTCTCCGTGATCGCTGTCGACATTATTCACGTTGCAAACATCGAAATCCGACTCGAAATAGTCGAGAATTGATCTCAGTAATATCCGCTAAATGCCGCACGATGTCGGAGGTCAACTAGACGAACGCACTTCAACATCCTTCCAAATAAATCACTTAATTCGCAAACGAAAACTATTTTTCACAAGATGGCGACAGCACATGTTTCCGTGACCTACATAGAGCTTAGGTCAGCAGTTTTAGCTGGCTGGTTAAAGTAAAAGAGGGATCTGATCACGGTAAACGAAAGGCCCACGAACTGTGATTTTACTGGGCGGTTTTGGACGGTCTGCGCGTATGAGGGGTTGGGCGGTTTTGGACGGTCTGCGCAGTAAAGAGTTAAACAGATAACATGATATACAATAACACATCATTACGAAATGTTTAACCTTTCTGGAAGTATATTTTGTATTTGAATGCGGTGAATGATTCGTTGTATTTACTTGTGTTTCTAGGAGCAGTACGCCAAGAACTTGAAGTGTCGATACGCTCTCGGAGGAGGACTGGTTGTGTCTGCAAATGTGTCACAACCCGTCAATCCTGAGTCCACCCGTGTCACGTGTCAGGCCGTAGAGGTGAGTGACCAGTCACGTGATCCACAGAATGACCAATGCAGAACAACCAATGATGAAATACTCCCACATTAGCAATTATTACAACTGTAGACTCAGTGTTTATGGCAGCTTAGTTATTACAGTGCGCCAAAAAGAACAGTCTGTACATTGAGATTGTGTCCTGACTTAGCAGGTGTCCACTCGGCAGAGAGTCCAGTGAAGGCAAGGAATACTGTAGTATCAACAATGTAATAACTAATTGTCACCAGAAACTCAACCATTTACAGTTGTAAATACCAGAGAAGAACTGTTCACTATTTGGCCGGTATATTCTACAGAAGTTGATGTGTTCGTGTGGTTTTGCCTTCAGTTCAACTTTGAAGAGAATCAGCCATTCAAGATGGTGGCTGTCGACGTGTTGTGGGGAGACAATAAGTCACTGGACAGTCCTAACAAGACACACAGTAAGTGCACATTGAGGGAGAGACAGCCGGGTAGATCTACCAGTGTGATGCGTGTGCTGTGAGTGTTTACATTTGGGATCTACCAGTGTGATGTGTGTACTGTGTGTTTACTGTTGCAATCTACCTGTGTGATGTGTGTTTACAAGTATGATGAGTGAGTGTTTTAAAGTGTGTTGCGTGTGTTTCTAAGTGTGTGTTTACAGCTGATACATACAAGTGTGATATGTGTGTTTACAAGTTGTTTACAGTTGAAATGTATAAGTGTGTTGTGTGTGTGTTTACAGTTGAGGTCTACAAGTGTGATGCGTGTGTTTACAGTTGAGGTCTACAAGTGTGATGCGTGTGTTTACAGTTGAGATCTACAAGTGTGATGCGTGTGTTTACACTTGAGATCTACAAGTGTGATGCGTGTGTTTACAGTTGAGATCTACAAGTGTAAGGAGATGGAGGATACTTGTGGTCAGTGTCTGGTCATCGAGCCCCGCTACCACTGTGGCTGGTGTGTTGACCACTGCAGTCTCAAGAACCGCTGTCCTGCTGGCTGGCTTGACCGATCGCGCATCTGTCCAAACCCAGAGATCACTGTGGTCAGTATAAGCACGGGAACTGTACCCTTGGCAGAACCTGGCATTGCGGCATATGATATGATTATCTTTGTGTGTGTGTGTGTGTGTGTGTGTGTGTGTGTGTGTGTGTGTGCGTGCGTGCGTGCGTGCGTGCGTGCGTGCGTGCGTGCGTGCGTGCGTGCGTGTGTGCATGCATGTGCGTGCTTGTGCGTGCATGTGCGTGTGTGCATGCTTGTGTGTGTGTGCATGCGTGTGTGCGTGCATGTGCGTGTGTACGTGCGTGCATGCGTGTGTGTGTGCGCATGTGACATCATCACTTTATCTAACATAGGCGGTTTCTTACAAACACATTTCATAAATAGCACCATGTTTCTGGATGTAAAAACTATTCAAAGACACTTAAAAGTACAACACTCATTAACACTCACCCTCACACATGCTGTTGTATACTGTAGTCAATAGTGGCTACTTACGACGTCACCAGTTTGATGTATAAACTGTGTTAGATGATGAGTTTACACAGTGCGACATGTCCTCTTCAGTTCTCGCCCATGTCGGGTCCAATCCTCGGGGGCACAACAATCACTGTGAATGGAACCAACCTGGGCAAGGTCGCAGAAGACCTTGTTGGAGGTGTCACAGTCGCTGGTGTCCCCTGTGAAGTTCGCCAAGAAAACTACGTGGCTTCGATGAGGTTTGTCTTAGATTTCTTTGAGAATTACCCGATTTATTGAATATGCTAGTAAAGATTCACATCAGTGCCTTCTGCTTGAACTGGTGTAGCGACAGGCAAAACCTATTTATGAGACAGATCGCTGAAGATTTAAAGGTGAAAATGCTATTTCAAACCAAATTTGTTTTCAGTTTTTGTTGAAGGAAACTATAGTTTGAGACAATGTTAATATAATGAGGGTTTTAGTTCCACAATGTTTGGGGCAGATACTGAAAGGCCAAGCTTAGTTTTAGGAACAAATGATTGTGAGATTGATGATCTGTGTACAGTTTGAACAATGCAATTAACACTGCCAAGACAGTAAGGTCAATATTTTACTTCATATATTCTCGTGGTGAGCTTTGTAACAAAAACTAGTTTACTTCTGAAGCACAAGTTTGTAATTATTTAAAATCTGGTGTTATTTCACGATTATATTCTTAGAAAATATAATATCCAAATATTTCCTTTTGCCTAAATCGCAACACCAGACAATTTATAATGCTACTTTTATTTCAGCTTCACATGTGTGACGTCTGCAGCGGCATGTGTGACGTCTGATGACGGCTGTGTGACGTCTGAGTCGGGTGACGTCCATGCAGGTGGAGTGAAGGTGGTTGTCAACGAAACATACAAGACGGAGTCTGGGCAACACTTCCACTATGTCGTAAGTAACACGTTGGATGTAGACTTACAACTGCGAACATTTCATAAATAATTCGTGAAAATTATTTTCATCAGGTTGGCAGTATATTATTCCAAACAAATTTCATAATTACACAACTAGCAATGTTCTACTTACTTCTACGTTTCCACCAACATCGGCGGCCTTATTCAGGAACTGAATGTTCAGTGGTCACTGCTCGCTAGATGGCGTGGCGAGCAGACTGTCCCACACGTGACTTAGTCTGTAGCCCTCCTCATCTCTGTTCATAGTTGGTTCCGTCTTCCTAATCCAGATGGCTTCTTTTATCCAGCCCGCTCACCTGTTCGTCTCTTTATCAACCACTTTTGTTCCCTCCCAGTCTATCACACAGTTGTGTCTGGTCGAAATGTAGTAGAAGTAGAACATTGCTAGAACCTCTTCCAACTGATACGATGGATGGAGGCATCAAACAGCCATGGAAACAATTCATAACTGAATTTGCAGTTGGTCTGAAGGATGGTTGTTGATGTTAGGTGAATTACTAAGTTAAATTACCAAATGAAGTATGACAAAAGCAGTATTACGAGTATGAGTGCCTTGCTGATTAACTTTACTAGCTGTTGTTGTCAGTGTACACGATAAGTGTCAATGTACTGTGTGTGATTACTAGCAATAATTAAAGAAAACATTAGATAAAAATAGCATTACACCGTTACAATGACAAACGTGATAGATGAACAGTTTGGTATGTCGTGACTTTGTGTTGTTAGATTCCAAAGGTGACTGACTTCCACCCAAAGAAAGGTCCCTTGTCTGGGGGGACACAAGTGACAGTCAGGGGGGAGTATCTGGACATAGGCACCAGTGCCACCGTCCTCATACAGAACACCTCCGTTGTACAGTTCATCAGGTATCTATTTTTAGTCTTTTTTAGTCTATCAGCATTACACAGGGTCCGTACGGGGCCTTGAAAAACCTTGAATTTGATTGGACCAGATTCAAGGCCTTGAAATCCTTGAATTTTATAAAGTAGTCTTGAAAAGTGTTGAATTTAGTTGTGGTTAATGAAATATTTTTTGGCTCAATTGTCATGATGAATTAACAGGCATAGGCCACTGGCAGTCAGGCGGAGGGGAAAGCTGACACACAAAAATAACTTGCATGCTCATTGGGCAATCAGCATTTCATCGTGGTCGCGCCATTTTGTTCTTAGTCTAGTAAAATAAGTTGGTCGAGTGTGACGTGATTCATTTGGATAGATGTTTTCAATGTTAATTTACTGCGATTAAAAGTGCAGATGTCGTTAAAACAGTTTTGACTTAATTTTTCAAATAGCCTTGAAAAGTCTTGATTAGCTTTGAATTTCAAATGTCCAGATGTGTACGGACCCTGTTTACATTTCTGTCATCGAGCGGTGTCAGTTTCCATATTTGGAGTGGACATACTTTGGTGGCGTCATGTGCTACTGCAGTCTTGCTTTCATATGCAATGCTTTCTGATAGTTGCAACTGTAGTCTACATGCAAACTTGGTACTGACTGATTCCTAGTCAAAGACATCACCTTTTTGGTTCAAGTCTGTCAATGGGAAGTCTAATCCCGTGAACAGAGTTGGTGATTCTAGGGAACTTGCACAGAGTTATTATGTCTTTACATTACTGATCATCAAATATTATCATGTATTGCTATATTTAGTGTCTAATATTTTTATTTTAGTATATCACCATTGCATATTATTTTGTAGGTTTTACTTGAAGTTGAAGAAATTTACTTCTATAATAAGTTTATTGATTTATGTGACTTTTCGTATTAGACTAAACAGAATGACATCGGCTGTACTTGAGGTCTTGCTGTCACTGAATCAATGTTGTTGCTGTGTCCAGTCGCAACGGGACATTCCTCATCTTCAACACAACGAAACAGCCACAGCCAGGGACGGCGAGTCTACACGTTGCTATTGACAACCAGGAGTGTCACTTTGACGACAAGAAGTTTGAATACACTGATGATCCTACGATTATGTCAGTGAAGCCAAAAGAAGCCATTTTTAAGTGAGTTTGTTTGTTTTGTAGACTGGCTAACATTTTCTGTGTTGTAGTTAATTTATAATTAATTAATGATGCATCTGATGGAACTTGTCAACATTTAGACCTGTTCACAATAACGTTCCTTCTTGACAAGAATTTTGTTGACAAGAAGGTCGTATACATTGGTGATCCAACCATCATTTCAGTGATGCCATAAGAAGCCATTTTTAAGGGAGTTTGGATGGTCTGTAGACTGGCTAACATTTTCTATGTTATGGTTAATTTAGAATGAATTAATGAAGGAACTTGTGAACATTTAGGCATGTTGAAGTAACATTCTATATGTGTAGACAACAGGTCATACTGTTGTCTGTGTGCCCAGTATGAGATTGTGTGATTACAATAAAGTGTATGTTGCTACAGGGGAGGTATCCGTCTGACAGTGCGTGGCACTCACCTTGACTCTGTAGCTGAGCCAAAGTTGGTGCTACACCTACCAGGAGAGGACGTGGGTGGGCCCAGTGACGTCTATGTGGTAAGTTGGCAGGAGATCCCATCTACAGTGTATATGGTAAGTTAGCAGCAGATCCCGTCTATAGAGTCTATGGTAAGTTAGCAGCAGATCCCATCTACAGTGTATATGGTAAGTTAGCAGCAGATCCCGTCTATAGAGTCTATGGTAAGTTAGCAGCAGATCCCATCTACAGTGTATATGGTAAGTTAGCAGCAGATCCCATCTACAGTGTATATGGTAAGTTAGCAGCAGATCCCATCTATAGAGTATATGGTAAGTTAGCAGCAGATCCCATCTATAGAGTATATGGTAAGTTAGCAGCAGATCCCGTCTATAGAGTATATGGTAAGTTAGCAGCAGATCCCATCTATAGAGTCTATGGTAAGTTAGCAGCAGATCCCATCTACAGTGTATATGGTAAGTTAGCAGCATATCCCATCTATAGAGTATATGGTAAGTTAGCAGCAGATCCCATCTATAGAGTATATGGTAAGTTAGCAGAAGATCCCATCTACAGTGTATATGGTAAGTTAGCAGCAGATCCCGTCTATAGAGTATATGGTAAGTTAGCAGCAGATCCCGTCTATAGAGTATATGGTAAGTTAGCAGCAGATCCCGTCTATAGAGTATATGGTAAGTTAGCAGAAGATCCCATCTACAGTGTATATGGTAAGTTAGCAGCAGATTCCATCTATAGAATATATGGTAAGTTCGCAGCAGATCCCATATATAGAATATATGGTAAGTTAGCAGCAGATCCCATCTACAGTGTATATGGTAAGTTAGCAGCAGATCCCGTCTATAGAGTATATGGTAAGTTAGCAGCAGATCCCGTCTATAGAGTATATGGTAAGTTAACAGCAGATCCCGTCTATAGAGTATATGGTAAGTTAGCAGAAGATCCCATCTACAGTGTATATGGTAAGTTAGCAGCAGATTCCATCTATAGAATATATGGTAAGTTCGCAGCAGATCCCATATATAGAATATATGGTAAGTTAGCAGCAGATCCCATCTATAGAGTATATGGTAAGTTAGCAGCAGATCCCGTCTGTACGGTAGAGTACCTGGTAATCTCGCCTGTATGCTAAATTCCCACAAGGTTATGTCTGTGTGTGTTATCAGGAGATCATATTTACATAGTTGCCAACCAGGACATCCGTCCCATTTAGGTGTAAATTTAACAGGCGATGACCAGGTCAGTTACAAGGAATCAAGTAGAAATGTTTTGTCAAGACATCTAAAATAAGTTTTTCTCAGATTTTTCAGAAGGAATAACAAATAACATCTTCACAGTAAACAACTTTTGCATTGTAAATTCACAAAATGCCTGCTTGCCCAACAATATTTCCCGAATAATACAGTAAAAAGGAACACATCTGTCCTACCTTCCTGCAACACATTTTGAAAGCTTGTATTGAGCTGTTGCTGTGGAGAGCGAATGAGATATGCACATGTGTTACAGGTCTGCACGGGGGTGACGTCGACAGAGATGCAGTGTCTAATGCCATCCCTGGGTATCATATGTTACAGGTCTGCACTGTGGTGACATCTACAGAGATGCAGTGTCTAATGCCATCCCTGGGTATCATATGTTACAGGTCTGCACTGTGGTGACATCTACAGAGATGCAGTGTCTAATGCCATCCCTGGGTATCATATGTTACAGGTCTGCAGTGTGGTGACGTCGACAGAGATGCAGTGTCTAATGCCACCCCTGGGTATCATATGTTACAGGTCTGCACTGTGGTGACATCTACAGAGATGCAGTGTCTAATGCCATCCCTGGGTATCATATGTTACAGGTCTGCACTGTGGTGACGTCGACAGAGATGCAGTGTCTAATGCCACCCCTGGGTATCATATGTTACAGGTCTGCACTGTGGTGACATCTACAGAGATGCAGTGTCTAATGCCATCCCTGGGTATCATATGTTACAGATCTGCAATGTGGTGACGTCGACAGAGATGCAGTGTCTAATGCCACCCCTGGGTATCATATGTTACAGGTCTGCAGTGTGGTGACGTCGACAGAGATGCAGTGTCTAATGCCACCCCTGGGCATCAGGCAGCGCAGTGTCCTGTACGTCAAGTTTGGCTTCCTCATGGACGGCGTGAAGGCGCTAGAAGACATCAGCAAGTCACAACCCGACATCGGCAAAATGAGGTTACTTCCCAATCCCGTGGCTGACCCATTCCCCGAGGAGGGAGGGGTGAGGGAGTATGACCCTGAGGGCCTGGTCATTCGGGTGAGTGGCGTCAGTGAGGAGGGTCGTCTGTGTCGACTGTGTGTCACACGTGTCATCCTGTGACATCTGTATGTCGTGTCATGTCATGTTTTTTTACATGTCATCACATGTCTTTATGTATTGTCACATGTTTATATGTATCGTCATATGTCGTTATGTCTCATTTTGTGTCGTCATATGTCATTGTGTGTCATCACACATCATTATTCATCCTCCAGTGTCATTTTGTGTCATCACACATCTTCTAAATCGCGTTGTTGTGTTTTTTGGTGTTTGCAAAAATTCTGGTTTAGCTTCACTGAATGTTGGTTGTTCAGTTGCATGTTGTGACTTTTTGTCAGTACATCAACTGCACAAGATGACACCAAAGCAAGGTGGTGAATCAAACTGAAAGTGATTTATGGAGCTGCCTATACATAACCTGCTACTTACAGGCTTTCAGTGGTCCTATGGCGTGTTTGTAACAAAGCTTTCAGTAGTCCTATGGCGTGTTTGTAACAAAGCTTTCAGTGGTCGTATGGCGTGTTTGTAACAAAGCTTTCAGTAGTCCTATGGCGTGTTTGTAACAGAGCTTTCAGTAGTCCTATGGCGTGTTTGTAACAAAGCTTTCAGTAGTCCTATGGCGTGTTTGTAACAAAGCTTTCAGTGGTCGTATGGCGTGTTTGTAACAAAGCTTTCAGTAGTCCTATGGCGTGTTTGTAACAAAGCTTTCAGTGGTCCTATGGCGTGTTTGTAACAAAGCTTTCAGTAGTCCTATGGCGTGTTTGTAACAAAGCTTTCAGTAGTCCTATGGCGTGTTTGTAACAAAGCTTTCAGTAGTCCTATGGCGTGTTTGTAACAAAGCTTTCAGTGGTCCTATGTCGTGTTTGTAACAAAGCTTTCAGTGGTCCTATGGCGTGTTTGTAACAAAGCTTTCAGTAGTCCTATGGCGTGTTTGTAACAAAGCTTTCAGTAGTCCTATGGCGTGTTTGTAACAAAGCTTTCAGTGGTCCTATGTCGTGTTTGTAACAAAGCTTTCAGTGGTCCTATGGCGTGTTTGTAACAAAGCTTTCAGTGGTCCTATGGCGTGTTTGTAACAAAGCTTTCAGTAGTCCTATGGCGTGTTTGTAACAAAGCTTTCAGTGGTCCTATGTCGTGTTTGTAACAAAGCTTTCAGTGGTCCTATGGCGTGTTTGTAACAAAGCTTTCAGTGGTCCTATGGCGTGTTTGTAACAAAGCTTTCAGTGGTCCTATGGTGTGTTTTGTAAAAAAGCTTTCTATGGTCCTACGGTGTGTTTGTAACAAAGCTTTCAGTGGTCCTACGATGTGTTCCAGTGGTCCTTTGTTGTGTTCATGATAGGATATCCAGTGGTCCTTTGGTGTGTTCATGATAGGATATCCAGTGGTCCTTTGGTGTGTTCATGATAGGATGTCCAGTGGTCCTTTGGTGTGTTCATGATAGGATATCCAGTGGTCCTTTGGCGTGTTCATAATAGGATGTCCAGTGGTCCTTTGGTGTGTTCATGATAGGATGTCCAGTGGTCCTGTGGCGTGTTCATAATAGGATGTCCAGTGGTCCTTTGGTGTGTTCATGATAGGATGTCCAGTGGTCCTTTGGTGTGTTCATCATAGGATGTCCAGTGGTCCTGTGGCGTGTTCATGATAGGATGTCCAGTGGTCCTTTGGTGTGTTAATGATAGGATGTCCAATGGTCCTGTGGTGTGTTGATGATAGGATGTCCAGTGGTCCTTTGGTGTGTTCATGATAGGATGTTCAGTGGTCCTGTGGTGTATTCATGATAGGATGTCCAGTGGTCCTTTGGTGTGTTCATGATAGGATGTCCAGTGGTCCTGTGGTGTGTTCACGAGTCATTCAATAGTCCGTTGCTGTATGTTGACAGGGAGAGCACCTGAATGTGCTGGGTCACTTCCCCCAGACCTTCCACATCCTGGTGGGCAGCTCCCCGTGCAATGTGACGGCCTTCCAGACCAACCAGATCCTGTGTGTGCCCCCCCGGCAACCACTGCAGCTGAGTGATGACAGGAAGGCCGCAGTTGTGGTGAGGAAGAGGGAAATTCTATGTTATGCATTATTGCTAGAATGAGTAATTGATTGGTTGAACGAAAGAAGGGACGGACGGACGGACGGACGGACGGACGGACGGACGGACGGACGGACGGACGGACGGACGGACGGACGGACGGACGGACGGACGGACGGACGGACGGACGGACGGACGGACGGACGGACGGACGGACGGACGGACGGACGGACGGACGGACGGACGGACGGACGGACGGACGGACGGACGGACGGACGGACGGACGGACGGATGAATGATGCACGCACACATGCGCACAAACACACACACCAGTAATAATATATATTTGTAATATGCTATAATTTTCTGGCGGGCCTTTCCTGTACCTGAGACAATTAACTTGTGATAAATTCATCGGATTTATATTGTTAATGAATGATTTGTGGCTCTGTGATAAGTTAGAATATATATATATATATATATATATATATATATTATGTAATATTGTGTGTGCATTAGTGCTGGTTTGATACCAGGTTTTGTTCGATACTGATCGATACCTGAATTTTGTTCGATACTCGATACTCGATACTCGATACTTACGTTGCAAGTATAATATTCACAGAGAACACAGTTCCCAGTAGAAACAGCATGCAACAGAAGTAGTGCTGGTTCGATACCAGAATTCTTCGATACCGATCGATATATTGCTGGTTCGATACCAGAATTCTTCGATATCAATCGATACCAGACTTTTATTCGATACTCAAAATTTACCTTGTAAGTGTAATTCAGTACAGTAGAGATCTCCAAAGAAACACACTACTATCCACTTAGACTAATGCCACAGAAACACACACAATTTTTCCCTTACAAGTAGGGAGATATGTGATACTTTTATAGTCATGCAAACAATGATTAAAATGCAATTTTCATTTTATGTAAGTAAACAAACAACAGTTTCAATATAATTGATTACTGTTGTAAAACTAAAAGGTAACTGTAATATAAAATTAAAACAATAAAGACAACTGCAATAAAATACCTAGTGACAAATAAATTCATCAATTGCACTGAATTATTTTAAATTAATAACAGTACTTCACCCCAGCTGTTTGTAAATACACTATAATATAGTAGCTTAATTTCAATTCACTGTGTCTCCTAAAGTGACCATCAACAAATACAGCTGAAACATAACATACAAATAATATGTTATTATTATATTAAATATAAATACACCTATCACTTATAATAGTGCCACTGCCAGCACAGCTGCACACTGACTGTTATAACTGTTTTATAATTAATTGAATCGTAAAGATAATTGTGATTTAACATCAAAACTGTATAGACGATTACAATAAAATAACACTAATTAATAATAGAAAAAAATATTAATAAAAATTTCAATTGTACTTCCCAGTTCACACCAATTTTGTTTATATAAAACTCAAATTACCACGTTATCAAGTACACATAACAAGCCCCATAATGTTTTTGCAACTGTTTTCAAGAACCGGTCAGTTTCTTCCTCTACCTCTGGCTCTGCCAGTGGTGAATCTGTTTGGCCAGTGCCAGTGACTGGCAGTGTCACAGTGAGAGTGACAGTAGATGCATAATCATTAATCAGTCACGTCGTGTATGTCACTTCTTGGCGATGTTTGCCGCAGTTACTTAGTAGATTCGGCAACCGATGGTGATTCGCTTCGAATGTAACTAGATGTCCATTGCTCGCTCACTGTCGAATATTTCAATAGAATACGTTCTCGAGTCAATGGCAATGCGACATTGTCAACAACGTCAACGTCGACGACGCCATACAATGAAAGTTGATCATCACGTTTTGATAGCTTCTTGAATGGTGACATGTTTCGTCAAATTTGATGTATTTCCCACGCTATCTTTGAGACGCCTCTAGCACAGCAGACACTCTTTGTTGGAAAACTGCCAAATTATTAGCGATGCCGATGAACGTTGCGACTTGTTGTCGTTCGCCTTGGCTGTGGGCATCGTGTACGGCAAATGGTGGCGCCACCAAACGGAACCCGGGTAAACATAACCTCCGCATCGCGCTCGAATAAATATTTATATTAATAATATTATTATTAAACTAGTTTCATAAATACTAGTGCGTGCAATAAACACTCTATTCAAATACTATAGGATGTGTGTTTTTGTACGCGTAACCGTAAATAAAGTGGGGAGAAAGATGGCATGATACTGCCACCAAACGAGATCGTCACATACGAACCTTGGTTTGGGTAACGAGGCTAAGCGAAGTCTGACCTACGCTAAGATAGCACACAGAAAACAGTTATTATAGAGACTAATTCTACAATAAAGTTTTAGAAAACAATTCACATTTTATGTTATATTATTTTTTAAACAACCACGCCTAAGTCAATTTAGGCTGCGAAGCGCTGTAGTGATAGCTCCCGTAAACAACGGTGTCATCAACAACGATGTTGCGCCTTCGCATCGACTTCGTCGAATGGACTCGATGTCGAGTATCGAAATATCGAAGGTATCGAAGGTATCGAAGGTATCGAAGGTATCGAAGGTATCGAAGGTATCGAAGGTATCGAAGGTATCGAAGGTATCGAAGGTATCGAAGGTATCAACGGTATCGAAAGTATCGAAGGTATCGAAGGTATCGAATAGTGGGCGTTCGATACCAAAAATATCGAAGTATCGCGATACCACTAAATATCGGTATCGAACTTTCGCAAGTATCGCGATACTTCGATATTTTTGGTATCGAACCAGCACTAGTGTGCATACATGTGACTTGTGCACATGCATACATTTGTGTATTTGTATAATTATCTCTATAAATATATATATATATATATATATATATATATATACAGCTTATGTCGACCAGTGCCTAGAGGGCTGGCTTATGTAGACCAGACGTATTTTTTTATGTAATACATTTTCCAAAGATGTGAAACTGGAACATTGTTTCTAATACTAATGTTTAACACATAATGAAAGTTAATCAAAATATTTCAATAAATAAGGTATATGCAAAAAAATCGGTCTACATAAAACCGCGTGATGCATAGATGCCAATTTATGTAGACCGGAGCAACACCGGAAGCTGCATATATTTAGTTAGCCTTTTTTTGCGGTAGACGCCGAATCTAGCTATGTTGTGATACATGTTTATGCAGTAAATTTAACAATTTAGTGAATGCTGTAAAATTAATTGCGAATTTACGCATAATAATATAGCCTTTTGCATCAGTATGAAGCATATCATACACTGAACACGAAACTCCAACCCTTCGTTCGGTATATACCATAAATATAAATTTTTAAGAACTTTGACCCGGTACACATAACCCTGCACACAATATACTCAAAAATATGCACGACGCTGGAGAAAACATGCTCAAAATCACTTAAGATGTTGTTCATTTAAAAATTAATTACGCACAATAGTTCACTGTCATATGAACTGTGTGCACAAGCAATGGTACTGATCAATTCAATTGTGTTAATTGTGAACTAACACGTCGAATCTTTATGTAGACCAGTTTTGGTCTACATAAAACAGCAGTCTACATAAGCCGGTCCTATATGCATAATCGGTCGACATAAGCTGCCTTTAGGAGTATATATATATGTATATATATGTATGTATATGTATATATATTTATATGTATATATATATATATATATATGTATGTATATGTATATGTATATGTATATATATTTATATGTATATATATATATATGTATATATATTTATATGTATATATATATATATATATATATATATATATATATATGTATGTATATATATTTATATGTATATATATTTATATGTATATATATATATATATATATATATATATATATATATATATATATATACATAGATATATGACATAACATAATTTTACAAAAAGAAACAACCAGATTCTGCCCCTGTAATTGTTACAACAGCCAGAAGCCGTGTCCAGCTCACTGACCTTGAGCGTGTTTGCCCCCAACAGGTGACCTTGGGCAACTTCCGGGCTGACGTGGGCTTCCTGCACTACGTGGAGGCGAGCGGCTCGCTGCCCATGCTCCTCATCCTGGGCATCGCCCTCGGTGTCTCCCTCCCCCTCATCTTCATACTCCTCTTCCTCCTCTTCATCTGCCTCCGACGTCACTACTCGCAAACGCACAAGAAACCGATGGTCAAGCTGATGCCGGACGCAGAGGGCAGTCTGCGGCCGATGTACCGGTACCAGCAGGACAACGCGGCCAACGCTGACCGCAACGGTCAGTCCCACGAGATGGTGCCACTGAGGTCGGACGAGGATCAGGCCGCGAGTGACGGCAACGACGGTCAAGCCAACAGCAATGGTCAGTCTCGGTTTGGACGAGTCATTTGTAGGTCGATTAAAGTAATTGTAAATATAATTTTAAATGATATTTTAGTCCTTTTATAATGCATGTTTACTAATTAAAATAATTTTTTCGAAGATAATTTACATATATATATTTTTAACAGTTTTAAAGGACATTATATATATATATATATATATATTTATTAACTAGTTTACACCACAATTATTGCTAAATAGATAATCTATTATTTTAATTTTATCTTTATTTATTTATTATATTAAATATATATTTTTTTAAAGAACAAATTATGTACAATGTATATCTTATATCTATATCTTATATTTATTTGCCATATTTCATTTTATTGTATATAATTTTATAGGCACTATATGAGTCAATGCCAGACTACATTCCAAGTTATCATGTAATGCACGTTGAATATGGCTATAAAGCTTTATTATATTATTATTGTAACATTCAACTGATGACATTTGGTGAAGGGTTTGTTCAACTCTATTGCACAGACCGTTCAAAACCGCCCAACCCCTCATACACGCAGACCGTCCAAAAAGATTTTTTAATATGTAGCATATTGAAGTTGCTTATTTATTTTGTCATCATAATTGTTAAAGTTTGTTTCAAGGCCTGAAATGTAATTGATTGCAACACATAAATTTTAATAACACATTTTATTCACACCATCATTCCATGTACAGTGCAATTAATGTCACATATTTTCGTGCATCGGTTGTTGAGTTATTCGAATTTTAATGCAAGCAACATGGCAGCCATCTGCGTAATTCACAGATGGTTGCCATCTTAAAATTATCTGCCCACAGCAGGGTGTAAAATAAGAAGGCTGTCTATCCAGTAAAGAGTTAAACAATCCACTGTTGATGGTTGTGAATTATTTACTAATAATGTGATAAATTATAAATTGCCATACATCTGGAATATAATGCTGCTCTGAAGTATAACATAGGTGAAATGTCATATATAACATTTCCAATGTGGTGTATAGTATATAATCTAAATTGTCCAGGTTAACCTAATCTAACCGTCTCGGCGGCTGTGTCTTTCTGTCGCTGTCACTGTGTAGATGTATATAACTGTGTAAATATTCCTATGTATGTATAAGTAAATCTCTGAATATTACAGTTATGGAAAGTCCTGTTAAATGGAACTACCTGTACATGAAAACATCTGTAACTGTCCATACACCTGTGTTGGTGACGTGTAACTATGTCCCTGTCAGCGTCCAGGTGTAGATGTCTGTGTGCACATGTTTACCTGTATCTTCCACAGCCTGTCTCAGTGCTGTGCTTGATGGCATCCATGACACGATTCTGAAGCGCACCATTCAGGAGGTCCTAGTGCCACGGGAGAGGCTGGAGATTGGGGACGTCATTGGAAAAGGTACATTTCCCAAACAATATTTGTTTAGATTAAATTTATTATAAAGTGTGATGTTTAATTAATTCATAGGTAGATATATAGGCTATATATTTATATATTATAAGACACATAATTATTACTCATTTTAGAATGGTTATGGTGAAATATTGCATTTATGCTCTGATGAATAATTACCATGAAAGTTGTAGTCTGACTTGTGGTTAATCAATTAAGGTATTATCATATCAGTAACAATAACGTTACTGCTAGATATGTAATGACACTAGTGCCAACAGATGGACAATCAATTCTATTATAAATACAGTCATTTATATTATTCACTGTTGTCATTTACTCTATCAAGTGTAGCCAAAATTTCAGCTAATATTTCTGCCACACTAAACGTAAGGACCCTGTTGTACTTGAGTGTAATTGGGCTGTAGAGAAAGGCTGTGTTTGAAGCTGGTGTCACTTGAGTATGTAACTGTTGTGTCTGTTTGGCAGGTCACTTTGGCTGTGTCTATGTCGCACGCATGCGAGATGCAGAACTTGGTTTTGCCGTGAAAGTTGCAGTGAAAACTCTGCAAGGTACATTGAGAGGATGTCTTTTGTTCTGTTTCATTTCTTCAGTTTCACTTTCATATTCACACTGTCATCTTAACGCTTGTCGCAAAGCAAAGGCAACACTACACAACATTTTCCTGAGTAATTTGTGGCTGTTTTGTATAGCATACACACATGCATTTTCACACACACACACACAAATTGAGTTCATAATGGTTTATATTTAGAGTCTAGAGTTCCCTCTCTCATGGCTGAGGTGTCACACGATACATATAAAAATGGCCAAAATGTTATTGAAATCTAGTCTCATACTAGGGTAGAGTTTACATAAACATGACTTATTATCACCCTCACGTAACAATACGCAAATGTAGCAATATATAGTAAATTAAAATAATCACACACACCACACATACACACACACACACACCACACACACACAAACACACACCACACACACACACACACACACACACACACACACCACACACACACACATCACACACACACACACACACACACACACACACAAACATACACAAACACACACACCACACAAACCACAAACACACCACACACACACACACACACCACACACACCACACAAACCACACACACCACACACACACTACTATGCAGATTTTACCCCATCACTAAACCCATGTGACAAGCGAGCAGAAATCTGCCAGTAGCCTATGTGTGAGTCAGTGACAGAGCGTGTGCCCTGTAGGCAATGACTTCAACCAGGAGGCGATCGAGTCGTTCCTGGCGGAGGGCGTCATCATGAAGGACTTCCACCACCCTCACATCCTCAGACTGCTGGGGATGTCCATCGACGAACGCGGCAATCCCATGGTCATCCTACCTTACATGGCCAACGGCGACCTCCGCAGCTACGTCAAGGACAAGACACGGGTGAGGTCACATGACGTACAGCTGTTGTCAGATTGGTCAGAATGACATTATGTTGGACCGAAGTGTTTAGGCAACATTCGGTAATGAAAGTCGAAGCAGTTATTTCAATAGGGTAATATTTCTGTTTTAATACAACCCCGGTCTTCAATTTGTTTATTTTCCCTTTCCTTGTTCGTGCCCTTCTGTCTCCCAAACATCTACTCCCTTCAATTTTTTATTATTTTCTCCTTTTATAATTTTTCATGGTGTGGTTAGCATAATTTCCTTGTTGTTTTGTAGTAAAGTGTCCATGTTGAATGTTAAATGACATGAGCTTCATTTGAAACTACTTGTCTTACATTTAATACGCCACTTGCTTATAGAACCTTGAGCTGTAAATAGCAAGAGAATTTTCCATTTTGCTAACACTCTAAAAAATAAAACACACTTTAGGTAAACGTACTTTTCAGAAATACATCTGACGATGTTTTTATGTACCTTTTTCAATCTCTGTGATTGCCAAGAGAAAAACGAACTGTGTGTTTGTTGCAGAGTTTCACGGCGCGCCAGTTGCTGCGTCTGGCCCAGCAGGTGGCGGAGGGCATGGCCTACCTCGCCAGTCTCAACTTCATCCACCGCGACCTCGCCGCCAGGAACTGCATGTCAGTACCTCATGCCCTCATCACCCACTCGCTTGTCAAAGGGATCATCTCAAAGTTCGAAAGAAAAAAAAATTATTTAGCATTGGTGAAAAATATGTTTCTCAAAATGGTGGCACCACTATAGCAATTTATTTTAACATGTAGTAATGATCAAACCCCCTCATATTTTTGGACATACCAAACATATGACTTCCCCCTAAAGCTTATGTATTTACAGTTTGATCCAGGCTGAAGTTCAGCATTTCTGTTATGTACTGTTTCAACATGAAATGTAGACCCTGATCTTTCTAACATTTTAATGACACATTTGCATTGATAAAGCCACAATGAATGCCAATATAACTGTTTTTATAACTAGTTTCCTAGAAACAAGAACATTTAGCTGTATTATTATTTACTTAAGAATATCTTCTTAACCTCTTAAGCTCTGGGTTTCTGACAGCTTCAACACTGACTATATAGCGATCAATGCAAGATTTTACTTTAATA
This sequence comes from Oasisia sp. SBJ-2009, assembly GCA_964017155.1. Taxonomy (NCBI): domain Eukaryota; kingdom Metazoa; phylum Annelida; class Polychaeta; order Sabellida; family Siboglinidae; genus Oasisia; species Oasisia sp. SBJ-2009. Next base: position 56,773,558 of record OZ024854.1, read on the forward strand.
AAACTATTGATATATATATATATGTATATATATATATATATATATATATATATATATATATATATATATATATAGATAGATAGATATATTAAGACCATTTTTTCTTCAGTTAAAAAAATAACTCTTTAAAAAACTAATCAATTAAGTTTACAAAAACATTTGTAATTTATGCAGGTTACTTTATTTACTTTATTTTCAAAAATTATGTACTTAGCAAAGAAAGTAGTTCTCAAAAGAGGTAGTTGTGGTTGTGATGTGTTGTAGGATTGACGATGTGATGACGGTGATGTAACTATGTGTTGTAGGATTGACGATGTGATGACGGTGATGTAACTATGTGTTGTAGGATTGACGATGTGATGACGGTGATGTAACTATGTGTTGTAGGATTGACGATGTGATGACGGTGATGTACCTATGTGTTGTAGGATTGACGATGTGATGACGGTGATGTAACTGTGTTATAGGATTGACGATGTGATGACGGTGATGTAACTGTGTTATAGGATTGACGATGTGATGACGGTGATGTAACTGTGTTATAGGACTGACGATGTGATGACGGTGATGTAACTATGTGTTGTAGGATTGACGATGTGATGACGGTGATGTACCTATGTGTTGTAGGATTGACGATGTGATGACGGTGATGTAACTATGTGTTGTAGGATTGACGATGTGATGACGGTGATGTAACTATGTGTTGTAGGATTGACGATGTGATGACGGTGATGTAACTATGTGTTGTAGGATTGACGATGTGATGACGGTGATGTAACTATGTGTTGTAGGATTGACGATGTGATGACGGTGAAGGTGGCAGACTTCGGCCTGGCGCGCTGTCTCTACCAGAAGGAGTACTACAGCAGTCGGGAACACAAGGGCAAGATGCCCATCAAGTGGATGGCCTTGGAGAGTCTCGAGGACCTCATCTTCACCACCAAGTCAGACGTGGTCAGTCTCATCTTGTAGTGGTCTGTCCCCTTTGTGGTCAGTCTCATCTTGTAGTGGTCTGTCCCCTTTGTGATCAGTCTGCTGTTGTAGTGGTCTGTCCCCTTTGTGGTCAATCTGCTCTTGTAGTGGTCTGTCCCCTTTGTGGTCAGTCTCTTCTTGTAGTGGTCTGTCCCCTTTGTGGTCAGTCTCTTCTTGTAGTGGTCTGTCCCCTTTGTGGTCAGTCTCATCTCGTAGTGGTCTGTCCCCTTTGTGGTCAGTCTCTTGTAGTGGTCTGTCTCCTTTGTGGTCAGTCTCTTCTTTTAGTTGTCTGTCCCCTTTGTGGTCAGTCTCTTCTTTTAGTGGTCTGTCCCCTTTGTGGTCAGTCTCTTCTTTTAGTGGTCTGTCCACTTTGTGGTCAGTCTCTTCTTTTAGTGGTCTGTCCACTTTGTGGTCAGTCTCTTCTTTTAGTGGTCTGTCCACTTTGTGGTCAGTCTCTTCTTTTAGTGGTCTGTCCACTTTGTGGTCAGTCTCTTCTTTTAGTGGTCTGTCCACTTTGTGGTCAGTCTCTTCTTTTAGTGGTCTGTCCACTTTGTGGTCAGTCTCTTCTTTTAGTGGTCTGTCCACTTTGTGGTCAGTCTCTTCTTTTAGTGGTCTGTCCACTTTGTGGTCAGTCTCTTCTTTTAGTGGTCTGTCCACTTTGTGGTCAGTCTCTTCTTTTAGTGGTCTGTCCACTTTGTGGTCAGTCTCTTCTTTTAGTGGTCTGTCCACTTTGTGGTCAGTCTCTTCTTTTAGTGGTCTGTCCACTTTGTGGTCAGTCTCTTCTTTTAGTGGTCTGTCCACTTTGAGGTCAGTCTCTTCTTTTAGTGGTCTGTCCACTTTGTGGTCAGTCTCTTCTTTTAGTGGTCTGTCCACTTTGTGGTCAGTCTCTTCTTTTAGTGGTCTGTCCACTTTGTGGTCAGTCTCTTCTTTTAGTGGTCTGTCCACTTTGAGGTCAGTCTCTTCTTTTAGTGGTCTGTCCACTTTGTGGTCAGTCTCTTCTTTTAGTGGTCTGTCCACTTTGTGGTCAGTCTCTTCTTTTAGTGGTCTGTCAACTTTGAGGTCAGTCTCTTCTTTTAGTGGTCTGTCCACTCTGTGGTCAGTCTCTTCTTTTAGTGGTCTGTCCACTTTGTGGTCAGTCTCTTCTTTTAGTGGTCTGTCCACTTTGTGGTCAGTCTCTTCTTTTAGTGGTCTGTCCACTCTGTGGTCAGTCTCTTCTTTTAGTGGTCTGTCCACTTTGTGGTCAGTCTCTTCTTTTAGTGGTCTGTCCACTTTGAGGTCAGTCTCTTCTTTTAGTGGTCTGTCCACTTTGTGGTCAGTCTCTTCTTTTAGTGGTCTGTCCACTTTGTGGTCAGTCTCTTCTTTTAGTGGTCTGTCAACTTTGAGGTCAGTCTCTTCTTTTAGTGGTCTGTCCACTCTGTGGTCAGTCTCTTCTTTTAGTGGTCTGTCCACTTTGTGGTCAGTCTCTTCTTGTAGTGGTCTGTCCACTTTGTGGTCAGTCTCTTCTTTTAGTGGTCTGTCCACTTTGAGGTCAGTCTCTTCTTTTAGTGGTCTGTCCACTTTGAGGGCAGTCTCTTCTTTTAGTGGTCTGTCCACTTTGAGGTCAGTCTCTTCTTTTAGTGGTCTGTCCACTTTGTGGTCAGTCTCTTCTTTTAGTGGTCTGTCCACTTTGTGGTCAGTCTCTTCTTTTAGTGGTCTGTCCACTTTGTGGTCAGTCTCTTCTTTAGTGGTCTGTCCACTTTGTGGTCAGTCTCTTCTTTTAGTGGTCTGTCCACTTTGTGGTCAGTCTCTTCTTTTAGTGGTCTGTCCACTTTGAGGTCAGTCTCTTCTTTTAGTGGTCTGTCCACTTTGAGGTCAGTCTCTTCTTTTAGTGGTCTGTCCACTTTGTGGTCAGTCTCTTCTTTTAGTGGTCTGTCCACTTTGTGGTCAGTCTCTTCTTTTAGTGGTCTGTCCACTTTGAGGTCAGTCTCTTCTTTTAGTGGTCTGTCCACTTTGTGGTCAGTCTCTTCTTTTAGTGGTCTGTCCACTTTGAGGTCAGTCTCTTCTTTTAGTGGTCTGTCCACTTTGTGGTCAGTCTCTTCTTTTAGTGGTCTGTCCACTTTGTGGTCAGTCTCTTCTTGTAGTGGTCTGTCCACTTTGTGGTCAGTCTCTTCTTGTAGTGGTCTGTCCACTTTGTGGTCAGTCTCTTCTTTTAGTGGTCTGTCCATTTTGTGGTCAGTCTCTTCTTGTAGTGGTCTGTCCACTTTGTGGTCAGTCTCTTCTTTTAGTGGTCTGTCCACTTGTGGTCAGTCTCTTCTTGTAGTGGTCTGTCCACTTTGTGGTCAGTCTCTTCTTGTAGTGGTCTGTCCACTTTGTGGTCAGTCTCTTCTTTTAGTGGTCTGTCCACTTTGTGGTCAGTCTCTTCTTGTAATGGTCTGTCCACTTTGTGGTCAGTCTCTTCTTTTAGTGGTCTGTCCACTTTGTGGTCAGTCTCTTCTTGTAGTGGTCTGTCCACTTTGTGGTCAGTCTCTTCTTGTAGTGGTCTGTCCACTTTGTGGTCAGTCTCTTCTTGTAGTGGTCTGTCCACTTTGTGGTCAGTCTCTTCTTGTAGTGGTCTGTCCACTTTGTGGTCAGTCTCTTCTTGTAGTGGTCTGTCCACTTTGTGGTCAGTCTCTTCTTGTAGTGGTCTGTCCACTTTGTGGTCAGTCTCTTCTTGTAGTGGTCTGTCCACTTTGTGGTCAGTCTCTTCTTGTAGTGGTCTGTCCACTTTGTGGTCAGTCTCTTCTTGTAGTGGTCTGTCCACTTTGTGGTCAGTCTCTTCTTGTAGTGGTCTGTCCACTTTGTGGTCAGTCTCTTCTTGTAGTGGTCTGTCCACTTTGTGGTCAGTCTCTTCTTGTAGTGGTCTGTCCACTTTGTGGTCAGTCTCTTCTTGTAGTGGTCTGTCCACTTTGTGGTCAGTCTCTTCTTGTAGTGGTCTGTCCACTTTGTGGTCAGTCTCTTCTTGTAGTGGTCTGTCCACTTTGTGGTCAGTCTCTTCTTGTAGTGGTCTGTCCACTTTGTGGTCAGTCTCTTCTTTTAGTGGTCTGTCCACTTTGTGGTCAGTCTCTTCTTTTAGTGGTCTGTCCACTTTGAGGTCAGTCTCTTCTTTTAGTGGTCTGTCCACTTTGTGGTCAGTCTCTTCTTTTAGTGGTCTGTCCACTTTGTGGTCAGTCTCTTCTTTTAGTGGTCTGTCAACTTTGAGGTCAGTCTCTTCTTTTAGTGGTCTGTCCACTCTGTGGTCAGTCTCTTCTTTTAGTGGTCTGTCCACTTTGTGGTCAGTCTCTTCTTTTAGTGGTCTGTCCACTTTGTGGTCAGTCTCTTCTTTTAGTGGTCTGTCCACTCTGTGGTCAGTCTCTTCTTTTAGTGGTCTGTCCACTTTGTGGTCAGTCTCTTCTTTTAGTGGTCTGTCCACTTTGAGGTCAGTCTCTTCTTTTAGTGGTCTGTCCACTTTGTGGTCAGTCTCTTCTTTTAGTGGTCTGTCCACTTTGTGGTCAGTCTCTTCTTTTAGTGGTCTGTCAACTTTGAGGTCAGTCTCTTCTTTTAGTGGTCTGTCCACTCTGTGGTCAGTCTCTTCTTTTAGTGGTCTGTCCACTTTGTGGTCAGTCTCTTCTTGTAGTGGTCTGTCCACTTTGTGGTCAGTCTCTTCTTTTAGTGGTCTGTCCACTTTGAGGTCAGTCTCTTCTTTTAGTGGTCTGTCCACTTTGAGGGCAGTCTCTTCTTTTAGTGGTCTGTCCACTTTGAGGTCAGTCTCTTCTTTTAGTGGTCTGTCCACTTTGTGGTCAGTCTCTTCTTTTAGTGGTCTGTCCACTTTGTGGTCAGTCTCTTCTTTTAGTGGTCTGTCCACTTTGTGGTCAGTCTCTTCTTTTAGTGGTCTGTCCACTTTGTGTCAGTCTCTTCTTTTAGTGGTCTGTCCACTTTGTGGTCAGTCTCTTCTTTTAGTGGTCTGTCCACTTTGAGGTCAGTCTCTTCTTTTAGTGGTCTGTCCACTTTGAGGTCAGTCTCTTCTTTTAGTGGTCTGTCCACTTTGTGGTCAGTCTCTTCTTTTAGTGGTCTGTCCACTTTGTGGTCAGTCTCTTCTTTTAGTGGTCTGTCCACTTTGAGGTCAGTCTCTTCTTTTAGTGGTCTGTCCACTTTGTGGTCAGTCTCTTCTTTTAGTGGTCTGTCCACTTTGAGGTCAGTCTCTTCTTTTAGTGGTCTGTCCACTTTGTGGTCAGTCTCTTCTTTTAGTGGTCTGTCCACTTTGTGGTCAGTCTCTTCTTGTAGTGGTCTGTCCACTTTGTGGTCAGTCTCTTCTTGTAGTGGTCTGTCCACTTTGTGGTCAGTCTCTTCTTTTAGTGGTCTGTCCATTTTGTGGTCAGTCTCTTCTTGTAGTGGTCTGTCCACTTTGTGGTCAGTCTCTTCTTTTAGTGGTCTGTCCACTTTGTGGTCAGTCTCTTCTTGTAGTGGTCTGTCCACTTTGTGGTCAGTCTCTTCTTGTAGTGGTCTGTCCACTTTGTGGGTCAGTCTCTTCTTTTAGTGGTCTGTCCACTTTGTGGTCAGTCTCTTCTTGTAGTGGTCTGTCCACTTTGTGGTCAGTCTCTTCTTTTAGTGGTCTGTCCACTTTGTGGTCAGTCTCTTCTTGTAGTGGTCTGTCCACTTTGTGGTCAGTCTCTTCTTGTAGTGGTCTGTCCACTTTGTGGTCAGTCTCTTCTTGTAGTGGTCTGTCCACTTTGTGGTCAGTCTCTTCTTGTAGTGGTCTGTCCACTTTGTGGTCAGTCTCTTCTTGTAGTGGTCTGTCCACTTTGTGGTCAGTCTCTTCTTGTAGTGGTCTGTCCACTTTGTGGTCAGTCTCTTCTTGTAGTGGTCTGTCCACTTTGTGGTCAGTCTCTTCTTGTAGTGGTCTGTCCACTTTGTGGTCAGTCTCTTCTTGTAGTGGTCTGTCCACTTTGTGGTCAGTCTCTTCTTGTAGTGGTCTGTCCACTTTGTGGTCAGTCTCTTCTTGTAGTGGTCTGTCCACTTTGTGGTCAGTCTCTTCTTGTAGTGGTCTGTCCACTTTGTGGTCAGTCTCTTCTTGTAGTGGTCTGTCCACTTTGTGGTCAGTCTCTTCTTGTAGTGGTCTGTCCACTTTGTGGTCAGTCTCTTCTTGTAGTGGTCTGTCCACTTTGTGGTCAGTCTCTTCTTGTAGTGGTCTGTCCACTTTGTGGTCAGTCTCTTCTTGTAGTGGTCTGTCCACTTTGTGGTCAGTCTCTTCTTGTAGTGGTCTGTCCACTTTGTGGTCAGTCTCTTCTTGTAGTGGTCTGTCCACTTTGTGGTCAGTCTCTTCTTGTAGTGGTCTGTCCACTTTGTGGTCAGTCTCTTCTTGTAGTGGTCTGTCCACTTTGTGGTCAGTCTCTTCTTGTAGTGGTCTGTCCACTTTGTGGTCAGTCTCTTCTTGTAGTGGTCTGTCCACTTTGTGGTCAGTCTCTTCTTGTAGTGGTCTGTCCACTTTGTGGTCAGTCTCTTCTTGTAGTGGTCTGTCCACTTTGTGGTCAGTCTCTTCTTGTAGTGGTCTGTCCACTTTGTGGTCAGTCTCTTCTTGTAGTGGTCTGTCCACTTTGTGGTCAGTCTCTTCTTGTAGTGGTCTGTCCACTTTGTGGTCAGTCTCTTCTTGTAGTGGTCTGTCCACTTTGTGGTCAGTCTCTTCTTGTAGTGGTCTGTCCACTTTGTGGTCAGTCTCTTCTTGTAGTGGTCTGTCCACTTTGTGGTCAGTCTCTTCTTGTAGTGGTCTGTCCACTTTGTGGTCAGTCTCTTCTTTTAGTGGTCTGTCCACTTTGTGGTCAGTCTCTTCTTGTAGTGGTCTGTCCACTTTGTGGTCAGTCTCTTCTTTTAGTGGTCTGTCCACTTTGTGGTCAGTCTCTTCTTGTAGTGGTCTGTCCACTTTGTGGTCAGTCTCTTCTTGTAGTGGTCTGTCCACTTTGTGGTCAGTCTCTTCTTGTAGTGGTCTGTCCACTTTGTGGTCAGTCTCTTCTTGTAGTGGTCTGTCCACTTTGTGGTCAGTCTCTTCTTGTAGTGGTCTGTCCACTTTGTGGTCAGTCTCTTCTTGTAGTGGTCTGTCCACTTTGTGGTCAGTCTCTTCTTGTAGTGGTCTGTCCACTTTGTGGTCAGTCTCTTCTTTTAGTGGTCTGTCCACTTTGTGGTCAGTCTCTTCTTTTAGTGGTCTGTCCACTTTGTGGTCAGTCTCTTCTTTTAGTGGTCTGTCCACTTTGTGGTCAGTCTCTTCTTTTAGTGGTCTGTCCACTTTGTGGTCAGTCTCTTCTTGTAGTGGTCTGTCCACTTTGTGGTCAGTCTCTTCTTGTAGTGGTCTGTCCACTTTGTGGTCAGTCTCTTCTTGTAGTGGTCTGTCCACTTTGTGGTCAGTCTCTTCTTGTAGTGGTCTGTCCACTTTGTGGTCAGTCTCTTCTTTTAGTGGTCTGTCCACTTTGTGGTCAGTCTCTTCTTTTAGTGGTCTGTCCACTTTGTGGTCAGTCTCTTCTTGTAGTGGTCTGTCCACTTTGTGGTCAGTCTCTTCTTGTAGTGGTCTGTCCACTTTGTGGTCAGTCTCTTCTTGTAGTGGTCTGTCCACTTTGTGGTCAGTCTCTTCTTGTAGTGGTCTGTCCACTTTGTGGTCAGTCTCTTCTTGTAGTGGTCTGTCCACTTTGTGGTCAGTCTCTTCTTGTAGTGGTCTGTCCACTTTGTGGTCAGTCTCTTCTTGTAGTGGTCTGTCCACTTTGTGGTCAGTCTCTTCTTGTAGTGGTCTGTCCACTTTGTGGTCAGTCTCTTCTTGTAGTGGTCTGTCCACTTTGTGGTCAGTCTCTTCTTGTAGTGGTCTGTCCACTTTGTGGTCAGTCTCTTCTTGTAGTGGTCTGTCCACTTTGTGGTCAGTCTCTTCTTGTAGTGGTCTGTCCACTTTGTGGTCAGTCTCTTCTTGTAGTGGTCTGTCCACTTTGTGGTCAGTCTCTTCTTTTAGTGGTCTGTCCACTTTGTGGTCAGTCTCTTCTTTTAGTGGTCTGTCCACTTTGTGGTCAGTCTCTTCTTTTAGTGGTCTGTCCACTTTGTGGTCAGTCTCTTCTTTTAGTGGTCTGTCCACTTTGTGGTCAGTCTCTTCTTGTAGTGGTCTGTCCACTTTGTGGTCAGTCTCTTCTTGTAGTGGTCTGTCCACTTTGTGGTCAGTCTCTTCTTGTAGTGGTCTGTCCACTTTGTGGTCAGTCTCTTCTTGTAGTGGTCTGTCCACTTTGTGGTCAGTCTCTTCTTGTAGTGGTCTGTCCACTTTGTGGTCAGTCTCTTCTTGTAGTGGTCTGTCCACTTTGTGGTCAGTCTCTTCTTTTAGTGGTCTGTCCACTTTGTGGTCAGTCTCTTCTTTTAGTGGTCTGTCCCCTTTGTGGTCAGTCTCTTCTTGTAGTGGTCTGTCACTTTGTGGTCAGTCTCTTCTTTAGTGGTCTGTCCACTTTGTGGTCAGTCTCTTCTTTTAGTGTCTGTCCCCTTTGTGGTCAGTCTCTTCTTTAGTGGTCTGTCCCCTTTGTGGTCAGTCTCTTCTTTTAGTGGTCTGTCCACTTTGTGGTCAGTCTCTTCTTTTAGTGGTCTGTCCCCTTTGTGGTCAGTCTCTTCTTGTAGTGGTCTGTCCACTTTGTGGTCAGTCTCTTCTTTTAGTGGTCTGTCCCCTTTGTGGTCAGTCTCTTCTTTTAGTGGTCTGTCCACTTTGTGGTCAGTCTCTTCTTTTAGTGGTCTGTCCCCTTTGTGGTCAGTCTCTTCTTTTAGTGGTCTGTCCACTTTGTGGTCAGTCTCTTCTTGTAGTGGTCTGTCCCCTTTGTGGTCAGTCTCTTCTTTTAGTGGTCTGTCCACTTTGTGGTCAGTCTCTTCTTTTAGTGGTCTGTCCCCTTTGTGGTCAGTCTCTTCTTGTAGTGGTCTGTCCACTTTGTGGTCAGTCTCTTCTTTTAGTGGTCTGTCCCCTTTGTGGTCAGTCTCTTCTTTTAGTGGTCTGTCCACTTTGTGGTCAGTCTCTTCTTTTAGTGGTCTGTCCCCTTTGTGGTCAGTCTCTTCTTTTAGTGGTCTGTCCACTTTGTGGTCAGTCTCTTCTTTTAGTGGTCTGTCCACTTTGTGGTCAGTCTCCTCTTGTAGTGGTCTGTCCACTTTGTGGTCAGTCTCTTCTTTTAGTGGTCTGTCCCTTTGTGGTCAGTCTCTTCTTGTAGTGGTCTGTCCACTTTGTGGTCAGTCTCTTCTTTTAGTGGTCTGTCCCCTTTGTGGTCAGTCTCTTCTTTTAGTGGTCTGTCCACTTTGTGGTCAGTCTCTTCTTTTAGTGGTCTGTCCCCTTTGTGGTCAGTCTCTTCTTTTAGTGGTCTGTCCACTTTGTGGTCAGTCTCTTCTTTTAGTGGTCTGTCCACTTTGTGGTCAGTCTCTTCTTTTAGTGGTCTGTCCACTTTGTGGTCAGTCTCCTCTTGTAGTGGTCTGTCCACTTTGTGGTCAGTCTCTTCTTTTAGTGGTCTGTCCACTTTGTGGTCAGTCTCTTCTTTTAGTGGTCTGTCCACTTTGTGGTCAGTCTCTTCTTGTAGTGGTCTGTCCACTTTGTGGTCAGTCTCTTCTTTTAGTGGTCTGTCCCCTTTGTGGTCAGTCTCTTCTTGTAGTGGTCTGTCCCCTTTGTGGTCAGTCTCTTCTTTTAGTGGTCTGTCCCCTTTGTGGTCAGTCTCTTCTTTTAGTGGTCTGTCCACTTTGTGGTCAGTCTCTTCTTTTAGTGGTCTGTCCCCTTTGTGGTCAGTCTCTTCTTTTAGTGGTCTGTCCACTTTGTGGTCAGTCTCTTCTTTTAGTGGTCTGTCCACTTTGTGGTCAGTCTCTTCTTTTAGTGGTCTGTCCCCTTTGTGGTCAGTCTCTTCTTTTAGTGGTCTGTCCACTTTGTGGTCAGTCTCTTCTTTTAGTGGTCTGTCCACTTTGTGGTCAGTCTCTTCTTTTAGTGGTCTGTCCCCTTTGTGGTCAGTCTCTTCTTTTAGTGGTCTGTCCACTTTGTGGTCAGTCTCTTCTTTTAGTGGTCTGTCCACTTTGTGGTCAGTCTCTTCTTTTAGTGGTCTGTCTACTTTGTGGTCAGTCTCCTCTTGTAGTGGTCTGTCCACTTTGTGGTCAGTCTCTTCTTTTAGTGGTCTGTCCACTTTGAGGTCAGTCTCCTCTTACAGCACAATACAAGATTTAGCAACAGTTTGTTTTGTTAAAATATTCCACCACTGGTCAACAAATGACAATAAACATAAAGTCTGACGTCCTCCACTGACCAGTCTCTTGTGGTCACTGTCTGGAGTCATTTCAGCCCAGATGCCGCTGGCACTGTCCACCCGGTCAGCAGTCAATGCAGGATGTTATGCCAGATAATGTTTTATTTTTAATGCTATCATTGAGAACTTATAGAGAAAGTGTATATGAACATATACCAGACTATTTCTATTTTGCAATATATTTACCGTTTTCCTGTGTTGTTTTGGTCAGTATCAGGAAAGTTCATCATACAGCCACTAGGTGGTGACACATTGGTCAATCTGCAGTGTTGCCACTCACTGGTATAGGCGACCATGGTCATCATTTTCATGGGATTGTAAATGTATGTGACAACACTGGGCAGAATGACGACCACGTCAACTTCTTCTGGTTGTATAATTAAGTTCACTGGTAGAGACAAAAGTCACATCACACTATAAATTAACTGCAAAATGAATAAAAATAAATATAATACAGATTTTAACCATCCAGTCTGATGAGCTCGACCACTCACATACATGACTGTATCACATATTTATCTCTCCCACCAGTGGTCATTTGGCGTGTTGCTATGGGAACTGATGACCCGGTGTATGACACCGTATCCAGACGTAGACGTCTTTGACATCCGCAACTACCTGGCGAGTGGACAGAGGCTGCGACAACCCAAGTACTGCCCGGACAGCATGTGAGTGGACAGGGGGGTCAAGTCTTGTAGGCATCCTAGAAGTCACAGGATTACATCACTTTGTATGATTGTTCACACAAGCTGTGTTTAATCAGCTACAAGATAACATGTTGTGTTTGCTCAACAGCTACAAGATGACGTATTGTGTTTTTTCCACACCTACAAGATAATGTGTTGTGTTTACTTCACAGCTACAAGTTATCATGTTGTTTTTTCCACAGCTAAAAGATAACACGTGTTTGCTCTACAGCTACAAGATAACATGTTGTGTTTACTCCACAGCTACAAGATGACGTATTGTATTTGCTCCACAGCTACAAGATAACACGTTGTGTTAGCTTGACAGCTACAAGATAACGTGTTAACTTTAACAGCTACAAGATAACATGTTGTTTGCCCCACAGCTACAAGATAATATGTTGTGTTTGCCCCACAGCTACAAGATAACGTGTTGTGTTTGTCCACAGCTACAAGATCATGTGTGAGTGTTGGCACGCGAGGCCGGAGAAGCGCCCCAGCTTCATTGACCTGGTCAACCAACTGGAACTGTTGCTCAACCCACCCTCAAAGAAACGATTCCCCCTCGACGGAGGAGAACCAATGTACATGAATATCCGACTGGAGTCGTCCGATTATCTAGAACCGATATCTACAGAGGACGGTGACAACGGGCGGAAGGGTGGACAGGTGGACTTTGTCTGAAGACTAGGGTTTCTCCCTGTTTGTTCCCTCTGTCCTTCCGACCAGTGTCATTGGGAGGTTCGTGTATCCTGGCATTGTACTGTTATTTAGGGACAGCTGTGTTGAAAGGTCAGCCATATAGACATTTCCATTGTTGAAAATTGACAGATATTGTGACACATTTGAATGTTTCAATGTGCAGAGTGTCTGAGTTCTTTGGATTGAGCTACATTGTGTAATAGCAGGTTCAGGGGAGACTAGTTCACTGTGACACACAGGATGTTGGTCCTTGTGTCACAGAGAAATGTTGTTCCCCATTTCAAAGAGAAATGTGTCACAGAAATATTGTTCCCCAAGTCAGATGTTACTTCCTGTGTCACAGAGGAATGTTGTTCATTGTATCGCAACAGCAAGTTGATCAAAATGTCACAATGGAAAAAATTTCAATGTCACAGAGTAACGTAATTCAGTGTCACACAGAATGATGTCACACATCCAAGCAAGGAATGTTGTGCAAGGTGTGTCAGAGGACACCTGACCAGTGTCATTGAGGAAAGATGTATGTCATATCACAGGGAAAAGTTGTCAGAATCTTTAGAGGGAAGTTGTCCACGTTCTCATCTAGGAAAGTTGTTCACGTTCCCACTGATGAAATGTTATTTAGAGTGAAATGCAGGAAAGCTGTTCGCAGTCACAGCTGAATCTAGTAATTGTATGACATTTTATACGTCGCTGTTTGAGGCAAGTCGGCATAGTTTTAAGTAGATATATATATGACTTGTTCAATATTTTCAGATGGCCATGTTCCTGCTGTAGGGGACATGTGTGGCAGGTGTTATATTTGATACGCAGGATGGTAGCTTTCTTACGAGGAATGTCTGGGAAGGTTTTATGAAGTTTGTATTTTGGGATCAATATTTGTGGGTTTCCCCAACACTCCCCGAATGTAGTTACCCTGGGTAGTTACCCCCTGTACCGGTTGGTCTATATGCGCCCCACACCCATTTCACATAGCTAGTGGAGAAATAGACGTTTTATTCTCTGTCTACTTCAGTGTTATTTTTCAAATTCGCATTGTGACTATTTAACTTTGTCTTTTTCCACAATGGAATTTTTTTATCTATTTTTATCCCGTTTTTAGGTAGAATTACTATATCATTGTGTAAACACCTTACACAATGTTTGGGAGAAACACCAAATATTTCGGTTCAGGTCATTGGGGTGGTTGACCTTCTTATGTCCCTCCCCAGCTGATCAGACGGGTTTTCCCACCAAAAATCCCCTAAATCCAGTTTTACATCAGATTTGTAAAGACTTTATTGGATTGCAAAATAGGTTGCAGGATGATTGACATTGTACCTCAACATGTCAAATTAATGCTTCATTAGAGCATTTCATCAAGATTACTTGTAAACTGTTTTTGAGACAACCCCCAGGAATTAGTTTGAAACCAGCAGCAGTGTTCTGTGTAAACTCTGTGTCTTGGTGCATTGTAACAAGCTTTTATTTAATCTGTAATTAATTGTTAATGGCTAAGTGTGTACATTTGTGCTTGTAAAATGGTGACTCGTGTTTTTACTTATGCTTCTTACGCAGCCAAGAAGCCGTAATTTATGTGAGCAAATCACTTATGTAGTTAATGTAATTATAATTAATGTAATAGTTAATGTAATTATAATTATATCGCTGATGTATATGGAAACTGTGAATGAGTTCAATTTTATGTGCAATACATTTTAAGCTTAAGTCATCTTTGTGATTCTGCATAACGTATAAAACCATTATTAGTATGTATGCCTGTATTATGTATGTCTAGTCTTCTACAAAACTTTCTTTGTATATGACTTTATCTGTTGACCCACCACAAAACAGAATATCATTGAACATGTCTCGTGCTAAATAATGTAGGTAAATCTTTCAAACGATCAGATCAGATCGCTTTGTGAATGTTGTGACATAAAATAAAGCAAGTTGAACTGATCATTTGAAAGATTCACCTACACTTTTTAACACGAGACATGTTCATTGATGTTTTATTTTGTGGTGGGTGAATGTGTAAAGTCATATACAAAGTCAGTTTTGTAGAAGATTGTGCTATTGTGAAGTCATCAGATGAATTTACATTGATCATTGAATCAGGTAACTTGCAGTGTGTCAACGTGTCGTGTCTAAAGACTACAGTTATTATCTGAACTGTTCAATTGTGTCTGATAATTTATCAAAGCCAACGTAACCCGTTTGTACAGACGAAGTAGAACGTCATAAGTTAATTTGTATGCAAATCAGATGAGCGAGAATACGAAGAGTGAAGTGTACTTTTATCACTTTATATCTAGTTATGATGTTGCTCTAAATTACGAGGCGACAGTGTCACAATATCGTGCCAAATGTAGTTAAGTACGTCATAATTTCTTAAATCCTGACGTTTGTTGAGTGCTCATTGTTCATATGCTCATTAGAAAGTGGATGTTTATTTAAAAATTTAAATTCTAGATGAAACCTAAATTAAATGTAATAGGCCCTTGAAATAATGATATACCGGTATATATATATATATATATATATATTCTAGGATTAAGACCAACAACAGATCTGACATTAGCAAAATATTATTGTATACGTATCCATTGATGTGCCATATATAGGTATACGACACATATTAATGGTAGCATTGTTGGTATCTTATCAACCGTGTCATTGACTTAGTTTTATGATTATTATGATGAGTAAGGTTCTACGACGTGTGGTTATAATGTTAATTAATTGCTTGCATGCTCGGTGCATTTGTAGCGTATCATTTTAGTTGTAATATTGTTATGTATGTCGGGGGATGTTTCAGTGATGTGTCTCTGACGTAATGGTTACAACACAAGTACTGTACTGTAAGAGACAGACGTACACAATCAACGAGGCTTGGTGGCTGTCCTGTCAGACAGAATCACTTTAAAATGATAATGCATTGCTCATATCGTGTCCACTCAATTTGTACAACAGCTGATTGTCATTGGTTTTGTTTGCTACTGTGAAACGCATCGGCGGTAGGATTCTAGTGAAGTGCAAGATGTATTGAGTCCTGAGAAATCACGACAGTGCACCTTTGTGAGATACGTTGGTCTGTGGACCCTTAATTTATGATGTAAGCAGTGTGAGTTGTTGGTGTGGTAAGGGGCAGTCGTGGCTGGGTTGTATCAACGCAGCCGCCGAGTTGTGACCTTCGAAAGCACAGCTTAGTTAATCGTGGTCATAATGTAGACTTATCAGTATTTTCCGTTAGAATTGCTTCACAAATGGTTCTTCCTGCTAATGTTACTGTGCAGCTGCTACAGTTAGCTTTTGTAAGATTTTTTAGTAGGACTTAAAAACATTTTCTACCGCATTTGTGTTTGTGACACTTGATATTTTATTGCTTGTGAAATGTGTTTGTGCCGTGAATGCAGACTGTTACTGAAGCTTCCGGTTCAACTACCCCCTCATGTAGACAGAGGGGGTTCAGCTACCCCACCCTTGTAGACAGAGGGGGTTCAACTACCCCCATGTATACATAGAGGGGGTTCAACTAACCCAGCCCCATGTAGACAGAGAGGGGGTTCATCTACCCCCTCCCCAGTAGACAGAGAGGGGATTCAACTAACCCCGCCCCATGTAGAAAGAGAGGGGTTCAACTACCCCCACCCCATGTAGAAAGAGAGGGGGTTCAACTACCCCCACCCCATGCAGACAGAGATGGGGTTCAACTACCCCCGCCCCTTGTAGACAAAGAGGGGGTTCAATTACCCCTGCCCCATTTAGACAGAGAGGGGGTTCAACTACCCCCACCCCATGCAGACAGAGAGGGGGTTCAACTACCCTGCCCCATTTAGACAGAAAGGGGGTTCAGCTACCCCCCATGTAGACAGAGGAGGTTTCAGAAACATTGCTTGTCTGTTTCTACCCAGGCCTGGTTGTGTCTTGTGGTTGTGACAGTGTAATAACCCACGTGAATTAGTGTCACGTGACCACCTCAATGGCCCCTTAGTGTCCTGTGCAGAGGTTTATTCCAGGGTCACAGACATGTAAACTGTAACCGGTACTTAAGTCATAATTGTAACCACCCATTACACTGTGTGACATGTAATTGTAAACATTGACAGATCCCAGTTATTTATTGCATGCGTTGATGTGAACATGGAATACGCACATCCATAAATATATGTTAAACGCCACAACAACTTACATATATCTGTTATGCTGCCATCTGGTTGATATGATAGTGGTAGAGGAGTGTTTAAGAAAATATGAATCCATTGGACATTTGAAATATTTTAGTTTATGTCACTTGCCAGCAAAACCGAAACCTGGATTTACAGGGTATGCCAAAATGGATATAACATGCTGTATATGCATTATTAATCACACGATTCAGATGTTTGTGGCCACGTGAAAATGTGCCACCTAAAATATGAGTTATTGCTAAGCTCAAGCAATGTAAATAATGTTGGAATGTCGGAACAAAAACAAATGTCATCTATCAGTATGGCGTCATCTAGGTAGAAGATATTTACTTTTTCATTTAGTAGTCAGTTAGTAGGTTAATTTAGTGTTTGTTTAATAAACTATTGGTATTATTAGTTGCTGCTGCCGCCTACTGTGATGATGTGCCTTGCATGTACGTATGTATATAATTAGCATGTAATTATTGTCTTCTTTTTATCAGATATCGTCGTCTCCATGGCAACGTGTGTGATGAATCACCTGCCATAACTTGATGTGGTACAGTTGTAAGATTTAGTAAGTCATTAAAATGTAGCGATTAAACTGCGTCTCTGTGTGTTATTGCTCAAGCAGTTCGACTGGCTCTGATTAGATTACATGTAGTGGGGAGCGGTGGTTGTGTTGTAGAGCGCCGGACTGTCAGTCGAGAGGACGGTGGTTCAATCCCACCTACTGGCAATGTCGTTCACCCCACATTTGCCTGTGTCTTTAGGAAGAGACACTAAAAGTTATAATATTATGTTTGTAATCATGGTTGCCACTGGTCAGGGAAAAGTCAGGAAAATTCATGGTCAGGGAAAAGTCCGGGAATTTTGTGCTGGGTCAGGGAAATTTGAGATTTTGAGAAAAGTCAGGGAAATACAGGAAAATCCCTTGAAAGTCCGGGAAATTTGACTTTCTCATGTTATATATGCGTAACGCTGCGATGCTGAGTACTCGAATTCATTACGCTTAACGATCCTGTGAAACAATGTTGATACCACAGACATATGCTGTTAAAATGTGGATACCATCCGTTCTTCAATTGGCTCATATAGGGTAAAGAAATTCAACTAGGCAATCTGAGTGGGCATCGAACACTGATTACATTTTGTAAGTTAATTGCTAATTATATGTACATCGTGCATACATTTTCATGATTATTCAGCCAGCATGGTCAGGGAAAATGAAACTTTCAGTCAGGGAAAAGTCAGGGAATTTTGAAAGCTTCCATGAGTGGCAACCCTGGTAATTGAAACTAATACTTGTGTGACAAATATAAAGAACGTTTTACGTGACATATATGTGTTGTAAAATCAGGACCAATATGTAGCCTCTAACACCCTGGCAGAGTTGTGCTTTTCTGCCACCAACCCTGTAATTAAACTGACATGGCACCCACAACTCAAGTTGATCAAACAAGATTTGTCCAAATATTATCGACCACACAAGCAACTTTTGTTTACAAACCTTGCTTTGGATAGGTCGTTTGTGTTTCATTAACTCATTTTAATACGTTTCCGTATCGACTACACGAAACAGTCGTCATAACTGCAGTTCATGTCATGTCGAATATGAACAATTTCATCCAAACACCATATTTCTGGTATCTAACTATAATATATTTATTCAGTAATCACGATAATTAATATTCATTACCTATTAGTGTGACACTCTTCACGACACGTGCAATAGTCTCCTGTATTCGCAATTACTATAAACATCCCATGTACATTCCTTGATTAGAGTCTTATCAGGTCAAGGTAGGCGGCGATTTGGAATAAAGCCGCGTCTGTGATATGCCCGATACCGGTTCTCAGTCCTCAACATCTGGTCTTGTCTTGTCCTGAAACATGAACTTTTATTCTCATGTCCACATATAGGTGAGAATACAATTCAGGTTACATACTATCTTGGTTGCCACACTGAATGTTCATACGTTAAGCCAATTCTGCTGGATTTTACCTTGAAAGAAATTCTGTTTGGTTACAAGGTCTAGGGTTATGTTAGCTTCTAGCTGGTTCCAATCTACCTCTGGTAATGTACTAAACTATATATATACTGAACTGAAATAGATACCCACATTACATACTGCTCTCAACCAGCTTGGTAAATCTAGTATCGCTACTTAAGAGAACCCAAAACTTTATGGAGCAGAACCAATTTCCTGCATGGTATCTAACTATACATAGATCCTGCTGGTACTCCACTTAAGTCTAATCAGGATGTCACGGTCATATTTAATCAAATTGTGTCCATGTTACCTACTATCTTACACATTAACTTCATGTTGTCATCTCTTAGCCATTTTGAGTTTAAATTATGCATTTGATTATAGAAGTCAGATGTCGCATGTTTGTGTACCAGTACTAATAACTATCACTCATTGGTTAATAATTGTATGTGTGAAGTTCCTGCCAAGGTTTTACGCTGTTTAGTTTCACTAATGCCAACTTTGCAGATACAGAAATGTAACATGGATATCCATCACAACTGTTTTAGAAATGTATGAAAACTGCATATTTCTATGACAGTCAATATAATTCTCATACACCAGAGGTCACTGTGACTGATTCACAGTGAGTCGGAACGACCTATTGTCTACCACTGACACATTACTTTCTAAAACTCCTCTTTTTATGTCAACCAATGATATCGTCCACTAGGAGTGTGGTTGGCCTCTGGTCATATGTTATATTTTGGTTGATTTCAGCCACACGCTGCTCGTGTTACATGCAATGTTTAGGATGTGAATGGGTCATTATATTGGGATTCCCACCAGGTATGTACTCGTCTTAAAATTGGGGCGGGTATTTGCGCTGTTCCCACGGCTGATGCAGTAGTGACTGGCAAAGTTAGTTGCTATAATTGTAAAGTTTTTAGCTCCTCAGCTTTATAGAGACGATCGGCCAGAGGTGAGTAGCGTAGTGCAACGACCTCTGGCATGGGAGGATGGTTGATAGTGGCAGACAGAAGAGGGAGACTGGCACGGAGACTGAACAGGGAGAAAGAAGGACCCTGAAAGGTGAGGGGAGGATGGGTGTAAGGTGAGGCAAGGATGGGTGTAAGGTGAGGGAAGGATGGGTGTAAGGTGAGGGGAGGATGGGTGTAAGGTGAGGGAAGGATGGGTGTAAGGTGAGGGAAGGATGGGTGTAAGGTGAGGGGAGGATGGGTGTAAGGTGAGGGAAGGATGGGTGTAAGGTGAGGGGAGGATGGGTGTAAGGTGAGGGAAGGATGGGTGTAAGGTGAGGGAAGGATGGGTGTAAGGTGAGGGGAGGATGGGTGTAAGGTGAGGGAAGGATGGGTGTAAGGTGAGGGAAGGATGGGTGTAAGGTGAGGGAAGGATGGGTGTAAGGTGAGGGGAGGATGGGTGTAAGGTGAGGGAAGGATGGGTGTAAAGTGAGGGGAGGATGGGTGTAAGGTGAGGGAAGGATGGGTGTAAGGTGAGGGAAGGATGGGTGTAAGGTGAGGGAAGGATGGGTGTAAGGTGAGGGAAGGATGGGTGTAAGGTGAGGGGAGGATGGGTGTAAGGTGAGGGAAGGATGGGTGTAAGGTGAGGGAAGGATGGGTGTAAGGTGAGGGAAGGATGGGTGTAAGGTGAAAACTGTAGAGCACAGTGGTTCAGCGGTAAAGCTTCGGACTCTATACTACGAGAACCCGGGTTCGAATCCTGTGCTGCGATGTTAAAACATTGGGCAAGTTTTTTCACTCTACATTGCTCCAGTTCACTCAGCTGTATAAATGAGTACCTGACTATAGACAGTGGTGGATATGTGTACAAGCAGCCTTCGTTCATTAATTGTACCATATGGCTGGATGCTTCCCGAGAACCCAAGATGGTGTCTGAGTGAACAGGTCTGTCAGGGAAGTAAAGTGTAAAGCACTTTGAACGGTCCTGAGCACTGGATACTGCGCCATATAAGAACTTGCCTTTACATTTTTGCCTTTACAGAGGATTTGCATAGATGAAGACACATAATTGAGTCGGTTAAGCGGATCATGTGACACAACTGCCACCCCAAAAGAGACCGAGGGGAAGAAGAGTTTAGGAACACCCTGTACACGTGACACTTACATGACGACCTCGACGAAGTCAATGGCCCACTGGTCCTTCCCCTTCCCACGGTGCTCCGGCTGCCACCAGCGCAACTGTATCCCGTAGGTGCGGGCATCCCTGGGGATGTCGTACCCCACCCTGTGGGGGGTCAGGAACTCGTGGGGGTCGTGGGTGGCCAGCAAGTGCCAGTCTATGCCCTGGAAGAAATGTCACAATAACATGTGAACAAAAATTTGTTATTAAAAATGTTTTTTTTTCAATCACAATTAATCCTTTAAAAAACATGATAGAGATTTTCAGGGGTATTTGGGAGCTCCTCCAGATACGTTATCATGGAGTGGCCATGTGATAAGTGCTTTCTCTGAAATGATCATAATTATAATTTACAGATGTTTATTATTGTTTATTCTTAATGAACTGTGTTAGTTGGGCCTACCTTGTTTTTAGAATACTGCAGCAAAACCATTCCCTGGGACGATCCTCCATTGAGGTCAATGTTACAAGACTCTGACTGTGTGACGCTGCCTATCTTCAGCACAAACATCACCTTACTGCAATAAACACACCACACCATTACACACCTGACACACACCATTACACAGCATTACACATCTTACACACAACATTACACACCTTACACACAACATTACACACTTACACATAATATTACACACCTGACACACACACCTGACACACACACCTGGCACACACACACACACACATACACACACACACACACACCATTACACACCTGACACACACACCATTACACACCTGACATACACCATTACACACCTTACACACAACATGACACTCCTTACACACAATATTATACACCGTACATACACTATTACACACCTTATATACTACACATTACACAACATTACACTTCTTACACATTACACACCTTATACAACATTACGCACAACATTACACACCTTACACATAATATTACATACCTTACACATATCATCACACACCTGACACACAACAGTACACACGTTACATACAAAATTACACACCTTACACACAACATTACACACCTTAAATACAACATTACACACCTTACATACAACATTGCACACCTTACACACATCATTACACACAATACTATACACATTACACACAACATTATACACCTTACATACAACATTACACACCTTACACACAACATTACACACCTTACACACAATATTAGACAAACATCATTACCCCAGCATAATTCATTAACAATTCACAATGCTAATGCACAGTTTTTCCAGGCGAATGCTCTGAGCTTGCTTTCTAAGGAATCAGGCACAATAGAAATGACCTAATTATTATTATTATTAATATTCTCATTAAAGTTACCTAATTATTATTATTATTAATATTACCAATAAAATAATAATTACATCTTGACTTGTGTAAAGTGACATAATGTGTCCCATTCATGCAAGACCTAAATGCTTCTTCATTGAAACGGTACCACATATATCATGTGGAAATTGGTGGCCCCCAAAATATAATCTCAGCCTGAAGATTACATCTTGACACATGACGACAGGTGAAGTCACTATGTGACCACGACAGTATATTTTAAAGGGATACTCCAGTCAGTGAGAGATTCACACCATTTACTTACATCTGCATAATATATTGGTTGTGCATAGTAATTGTGCACAAAGATCGTTAATAAACAATGAATTATAGTCTAATTGTACCGGAAACACTGGCGCATGCACATTCGTACAACCTATGCCTGTCTAATGGTATTTGATGTATCCAATATGTCGCGGATTGCTTACGTCATAATCACAATTAATAGTGAAGATTCCGCCAATTCTTGCCTTTTTGAACAATGCACCAGTGACGTAAACGATTTGGATTACGTCACTGGCGCATAAGTCTCAAGATGGCAGTGCCCTGCATCTAAGATAGCACGTGTTTGGTACCATTAATCTATAAGTAATTGTTTATTAACGATCTTTGTGCACAATCACTAGGCACAACCAATATATTATAGTTATGTAAGTTAATACTGTGAACCTCTCACTGACCAGAGTAGCCCTTTAATAACACGGTCACAAGAGACTGACCTGGCCCGAGTGAGGTCCAGTTCGGCAGTGACCGCTTGCCTCAGGCCGCAGCCGTTGAAGTAGAGGTTCTTGCCGTGGGCCAGGGGCAGCAGGGCGCCACACCCCAACCCCACGCTGCCCCCCGACACACGCACCCACCTACCGGGGGAGATGTCATCCTCAAAGCCATCGGTCATGTGACTCAGTAGCTGTGATCTGATTGGCTCACATGTCTCTCCTGCAATGAACAGTGGTTGGCTAAATGAATGTTAAAATGCTTACAATTAAAGTGACATATAAAGTTATGAAACTTATGAAAATAGGATTTTAAAAACATTTCATAGCTGATTTTCTTTGGTAATTTTAAGATTGCATAATATAAAAATAATAATGTAATTTTTAATGATTTTTATACTATTTATAAAAAATGCATTTGAATATATTTTGAATTGCACAATGGTAAGTGGTGGTCACAAGAAATGTGTTAAGTATTAAGTGTAGGAGGGTTGTCAGCAGAGGGTGTGGGGGTACCAGATTACTACAGTCGCACCACCTAATGTTTTAAACTCATGTTTATTTACCAGATTTCATCCGACCACTACAAAATATATCACGCATCTGGTGGCATAGACTGGGAAGTCTTGGGCTATCGAGAACTCAACAGTTTTCCATGTCATTCTATTGTTGCTATTACTGTCATTGCCTGGGACGTTCAGATATTCATGCTGATGCGAATTTCAGCTGTCCAAAACAATTTGTTTTCGATTTCCTTGCTGTGGGACCTTTTTATATAAAATGAAGAAACTTAATTGACATTTTACTTCACCAAAACTGTTCACCATGTATTGATAAGGAGATGATTTGAGCTAAATGCTGAACATTTTGGACTGCACTCTTTTAAAACAATCCCTACTTGGGATAACAACAAAACAATATTTACATAAATACGCATCAAAACAAGCCGGACTCACCTACATATGTTGGGTCACACACACATTTCCCATGGACGCAGTCGCCGCGACCTTGACACTGCTGGGGACATGCCTCGCCGATGTAGATGTCATCAATGGCCCAGTCCGGCACTTCGCTGTCGTTTGGGTCCTGCTGAATCCATCGGAACCTGGTTGTACTGAACCATAAGAGGTGTGTTTAGTGGACAACTGATTTGTAGAACACCGTCCTCGGTAGATATTTCAAAAAGATGCAGTGTTGACTAAAATGCTTTGGGTGTTGTGTGGTGTGAAAACATAATCTCAGATTTTCTTAGGAAAAATTGGAATAAATAATAATATTAATAATCTGCTTTTTTAAGGATAAATCGGAATAAATAATAATATCAATGGCTTATGATGCTTCAATATCCTCGAAGATCAAACTCAGTGGCATGTCAACACCGAGATGAAGCAATCTTGTTATTGTAAACAAATGATTCGACGACAAATGGATTTTAACAAGGTTTAACAAGATTGCCACCTAGATAATCTAGATGGCAGGTGGACAAGGAAGCCGTTTGGCTTATCGAGAGTCCAACCTATCTATCTAAGTATACCCCGCCCGTCTTAGGTATATGACGATTTTATTTTAAAATATATTAACACTAGCACCTACACAATCAGCTGATAATCTGTTCCATTCGTTTACAATGGATGGATGAAAGTGCTAGGAAGCTAAGGAAGATAGGCAGCATTAAATAGATATCGTGTGTGGTTTTTTAGGTGGTTTTTGGGCCCCAGATTTATTATGCTTAGATAGTTTTTGCTTATATAATTAATCTTATGCAATCCCCATTGAATTGACAAACTTGCACAACCCATCTGTGCTTGTAAGGGGATTTGCTTTTATTATATAGGCCAACGGCAATGCCCCTGGTCACGCTTACCAATATGTGCAATTAAAGGGCATCGCCAATTTCCACACACATCTGTTTTCTTGCTTCTATCACTTCATAAACCAAGCAATGCGCAGCAGGCTACAATACGTTTATCTGACATCAGCGGTGAGTAAATTAGATATGTTTTTAGATGCCGGTGAAATTAAACTGTAATTGTTTCCTTCTAATTTAACACTGACAGGAAGTGAATTCCACTCAGTTGGTGCTGCAACAAATAAAAGAAATCATTATATTATTATTTGTTTTATTATTAGAGTTGGTGTGAAAACGTCAAGAGAGAGCGTGAGAAGGGCAGGGCTGAGGAGAGAGAGGAGAAAATAAGACAGAAGGTTGTGACAAGTGCACACACCTCGTCGAAAGAAAACAACACATACGATGGAGAAGAGGAAGATGTGAGAGGCGTGACTGACCTTGAGAAGACCTTGAGGGGCAGCATGAGACTGACCCGTGTCCAGTGGGGGTGTGAGTTGGCCGTGTACACGCTGCCCGGCCTCACCTGGTACGGCCGACACTGCATGTCCACCCCGTGGCCGTTGAGGTGACACTGCGGGAACACTAGTTCCCAGTCGTCCACCAGGGGGTCCTTGTTATACTGCAGCGCCACCCCGTGGTCAACGGTGCAGCGGAATGGGTCAAGGCCACAGCCCACCATGATCTGTGCACGAACACTACATATGTTCAGATGTTATCCTATCTTGAACACACACATTATTCTATTTTAAGAGTTATTTAAAGACAGAATCAATTCAAAGATTCATGGGATCGTTCAGGAAATGTTCTGGATAATTAAGAGCTTTCCAAGTTATTCAAGGACCTCCCAGAGTTAATCAAGGAGCTCCCTGAATAATCCAAAGACCCCCAAAGAAACAACGCAATCACCCTGAACTTCAAAAGGAATTTCCGGGATAATTAAAACAGCTCTCTATGTTATTCAAGGATCTCCCAGAATATAACCACGTACGGAACCACCTGAATATTCCAAGGAGCTCACAATAACGTCCCCGTAGAGAAACGACCAATCACCTTGAACTGCAGCATGTGTCCACTCTGGACAATGAGCTGCCGCGTGGTCACCCCGCGGACGTGTCCCCCCTGCCGGCCCCACGCCAGGGCCGTGTTCTTGCGCTGACACACGACGCTCTGGACGTCCCCGCTGGGATGAGACTCCCACTGCTCATCCTGCAGCCTCCGGTCAAAGTTCTCGTACAACTCGCTCGGGTTGATCTTTGACCCCCCGATGTAGACATCGTCCAGCGTCCACCCCACGTGGGACTGGACGTCTGACTCGAGGGCCTGCCACCACCTCACCCTCGTGCTGTTGGTGCGCGCCCCCCGGGGCAGGGGGATGTAGTCTCGCTGGGGGGTGCTCCAGTAGGCACTGAAGTCTAGCACGTGCATCGTGTGCCACGTGATGCCTGGGGACGTATGTCATAGAGAACTTGTGTGTGTGTATATTATAATACTGTTAATATTGTAATATATATATATATATATATATATATATATATATATATATATATATATATATATATATATATCTATTCTCTATCACACACACACACATATATATTATAATATTAACAGTATTATAATAATATAGTGTTCATGATTTCAGAAGACGTATGGTAATCTAAATTAATTATTTTATCAACACCATACTAAAAAGATAACACATATATATATATAATAAAGAAAAAAATAACATATATATATATATAGTGTATATATATATATATGTTATTTTTTTAGTATGGTGTTGATAAAATAATTTATTTAGATTACCATACATAGAGCACAATGGCTCAGGCGTAGAACTTCTGACTCTCGACTACGAGAACCCGGGTTCAAATCTTGTGCCGCGGTGTTAAAACCTTGGGCAAGTTTTTTCACTCTACATTGCTCCAGGTCACTCAGCTGTATAAGTGAGTAACTGGCTATAGACAGTGGTGGATATGTGAACGAGCAGCCTTCGCGCATTAATTGTAGCATATGGCTGGATGCTTCCCAGAGAAGCCGAGACGGTGTCTGAGTGAACAGGTCTGTCAGGGAAGTAAAGTGTAAAGCGCTTTGAACGGTCCTGAGGACTGGACACTGCGCTATATAAGAACTGGCCTTTTTATAATATATCCTATAACTAAGAACATTAACATGCATATTACCATAAAACTGTTACTATTCTAATATACCATCTAAAATAAAATATTATTATAATACATCTTCTAAAATAAAAATAAAATATTCAAAGATATTAATAACTTTATACCAAATTATATAATAGATATTCCACAATAACTACAACTGTTACAATATTATTATGGTTGAGTTAAATGATGCAGTATCAGATGTCATTCATTCATCGGTTTCTTTGGACCAAGCGTTGTGTTTTACTTGGGAGACAGAACAGTAAAGAAAACAAGGAATGACTGGACACAACAGGCCACAGAAAGTAAGTGATTTAATGGAGTATTTTTACTCACCGGCATTAATAGAGTATTGTAGGACTACACTCTCATTTCTAGATCTTGGTGTACCACATTCCTTTTTCGTTGACGGACCCCCAATCATGGCATAGTACTGCACAAACCTGACCAGGACACATTGGAAGGATGTTAATGCAAGGTTCTGCTACAACACACTTTCACCAGGAGTTTTAAAACTAACTGCTCAGTTGATTTGGCTATTGCGAGTCAGGTTTGTTTATATCAAATTTGTAATGTACGGATAATTGAAGTAATAAGCATAGCTGCTTAAAACATATTATTGCACGCTTTGTAGAAAAGACTGAAAGTATTCAGGTTTTTTTAGTGAAATATTATAATTGTAAATAGCCTTATGCAATTAATACAGTTGTTCTGGAGCAATTGTGTCAATTTTAATAAAACAAAATTTCATATATGTCGTAGGATATTAAATAGGCTGATTTATAGCAAAATATGTCTGATCTGAAACAAGTGAAAAATATAGATAAGGAAGATCCTAGGAATAGTTTATAAAACCTACTGTGAAAAAGCTACAAACACATAGACACAATCTCACAAATGATGATTTATAATCTAAAAAGCTGATTATGATATACACAATTACTATAACACATTGTTACAATTTGTTCGTGGAATGAATTCTGGCTTAAGACTGACCATACCTGGCATTGCGAAGGTCAAGGTCAGTTGTGATGGCCTGGCGTTGACCATGTCCACTGAAGTGTAGGGCCTTACCCTCGACCAGAGTGCGACATCCGACCCCTACTTGACCCCCTTGCACCAAGCTCCACTGGTCAGTGTCAGAGTGACCTGGCTCAAAGGTGTCCTTCAAATACGTCTGGTCAAACAAAAAATAAAAAAGATTTAGTCAACACTAATCAACTGTCACGCACTCACTCCTAGAAAGGCTCGACTGTGTATATCAAATGTCTGCACAACAGAAATGACACAATACTGATACAAATTATGCAGATAGATGAAATAAGATTGATCGATACATTTACATAAATTTGCCTAGATACATTTTGGTTCTAGCTCTATTGTTACCAGCAATTGGCAGGTTCTGTTGACTGACTAGGCTGTACATATTGTGGTTACAAAGTTACTATCTTATGATGTCTCATTGAACTAGGCAGTCTTTTTCAGGACATTTACGCCAAACCGATCTTTCTGTGCTGGCACTGAGGGTGGTCACTGCCAGGGTTCCTCAGTGGTTCTTCTTCTTCAAATTGACACCTGACCGACATTAACATGATTCTCTGATTCGTCATTTTCTGATTGGTCTACAATGGCAATATTGTATGACTGTGAAGCATCAATGTTGTCAACAACAATGATAATATCAGGTCATGACACACTGTTGTTAACATTCCTGTTGTCAACTTGACAAGGCTGACACGGTAGGTTGTGTCGACGTTGTTACACATACCTTTATAGGGGAGAGTTGGTGACAGTTGTGACCTCCATATCCCTTGTCACAAATGCACAGTGGATAGTCGCAGTGGCCGTGCCCATGACACAGGTCTTGACACGCTGTTCCTATATAGACATCATCAAGGGCCCAATACTGCTTCTTCGGGTTCGCATCCATAAATTTTAGGGTCTGATACCAACGGAATCGAGTGGCGCTGAAAACACAATGAATATGGCTGATGATAGAATGGGCAGTCATCTGTGTGTGTGGTGTGCGGTGTGCGGTGTGCGGTGTGCGGTGTGCGGTGTGCGGTGTGCGGTGTGCGGTGTGCGGTGTGTGTGTGTGGTTATGTGTATGTGTGTGTGTTTGTGTATGTATATTATGAATGTACGTTTGTGTCTGTATATATGAAAGTATACATGCATATGTAGCAATTGTTCTCAACAACCTGAGTGGTTATCTCTCTGTCTGAACCCCTAAATTGGCATGTAAAATTTAAACATCTTTTACAGACGTTTTAGTGGCAGTAGTCGGGTTCTGTCTTGAGAGACAACACTTGTCTTATGAAAGATCTCACCACTTTACAAAGTCAACAAATTGTTGCGTTTTCCATTTCTCCAAACCACCTCATCCCTACACCACAATGTGTGTTGTGAAACTCTAACATTTTATAAAACATGGCAATCAACATAACATTGCCATAACATTTACATGATTTCGCTCACTCGCTGCTAGTTCTGCGGCAACTAATGCTACCAATATTGATGGCTGAAACCTCTCTCTATGTAATGCTATGACCTTTGCAAAATTATGCAACTACTTAATGACATCTTGAAATTCATTAGGTCTATAAATACTACAAATTACACCTTTCTGTAACACTGGAGGTCTATGGAATATATACTTGACAACAGTGAAGATTAGCCTGTATCACCTAGAACAAATTCCTCCTACCTTGAAACAACTGGTCCCTTCAACAGTAACGTCTCCCTCCGCCATCGACTGCTGGAGAAATACAGGCTCGGCACGGTCATCTCCCCATTGCATTGTGGGTAGAACGACAGACACTCCTGCATGAGATAATGCCACGTCATGCCGTAGTCCGTGGAGTACTGCAGATGTACTGGCGCTATGTCACTGTCGGATGACACGTGACATCCGACGCTGATGCTGAACTGAAGAATGTAGCCGTTTCTTATGTGCATGTCTGCCGTCGTCAAGGTTACGTCTTCGTCAGTCTCCGCCTCCCCACTGATGGTGAATGCCGAGCCACAGAACGAGCCGAGCCTCGCGTTGTTGTCCTCGAACCACATGTAGCGACGGATCTGACTGTCGAATCCGTCTCGCATTTCTTCTGGATTGGCCGCCTTGCCTGCGATCAGTATCGTGTCAATCGCCCAATCACCACTCGACTGTCCATCGTGATGCGGCTGCCACCAACGTATTCTTACGCCATTCTTTTTGGCGTCTGCAGGGACAGCGACGATCTTGAAGCTGCAGCAGGCAACATGTGATTGATGTGAAGAGTTTCAAGGAAAATTGCGGAAAAAGCTTAAACTGGATACGTTTGTGACTGGGTAAACTTTTAAAAATATTCAACCAAATATTTTTTAAATATCAACTGGTATGACACTGTTTATTCAAGATAGTCCAATATCATGTAAACATTTCCTTTCGTGCTCTACGGAAGACGCACAGAAGTGGGATTTTATCAGAAATAAAAACGCATTTTGTTCTAAATCACTTCACATACATCGGACGGTGTCTGCTAAGGCGTAATTTTGCAATGATTTTATTTCATGTATATTTTAGTCAGCAGATAAATTAAAAAAATGCAGTTTGGCAAATATCTTGTGTGATGAGTTTTGTTAAGGCTTGTTAACTCATAATCATGGTTTAATTGTTTAATAATTAGCCTGTTTACGTGGCGTTTCGGTAGTGGTCGTAGAAGAGTTCGACAATCTTGGTCCACTGAGTGCCGCCGTTGCTTGAGAAGTCTATGAGGATGCCACTGTCTCGGTGCCGCGGGGGGCTCACACACCCGAACTTGAAGGTGAACTGGATGAAGATGGCGTCACGAAGGTCAAGGTCGGTGGTGATCAGCTGCCGCGTACAGCCCTGCAGCGAGAAACGGCAATACTAAAAACTTTGTGCATTTGTTTGCAAAATTATTTTCTTCTTATCATAAAGTAAAAATGATTATAATGTGTGTGAACAATGCATTACTAAAAATTATATAAATATTTGTTATTCATTCAAATGCATGATAAACAAGAATAAAAATGAAGCAGTTGTATTTCCTACAGAGCAAATGACTGGAAGAATATGCTTGTTCTTTTATCATCTTTTCTAACCAGAGACGTTCTCCTGAACCTCTGAGTGAACACATCTCAGTGACCGCTACAGTCTGAGCCGGAGATAAACTGTAAGCTGTGTGTGTATCTAACAACTTGGGCAAAAGATAATAAAAGTTATGTGTGAATGTTCCTAGTGAAGTGTACAAGTATATATATATATATATACACACCAGAGCCGTAATGTAACGAAGTACTTTTACTTCGTTACTTTACTTAAGTAGAAAAGTTTACTTTTCTTGGGTAACGAAGTACATTTATTTGGAACTACTTTTACTTGTAACGAAGTACAAAGTATGTGTACTTTATCTAAATGTAGTGAAGTACCCATAATTTCTTTGTTAAATTTGCAAATGTCCTAAAAGCACCTGTCGGAAGCAAGGTAATGTCTGCAGTTAGCATAGATTTATTTACGAACATCAGCCGGAACTTACAACAAACAGATATGTTAAGTGTCCTGGACTGGCCACATCAGTTGTACAAACGATTTGCTTTGTCACCTGATGAAGCCAGTGAGACAATTGCAATCTGGGGTCTGGCACAGGTGCTGCTGAGCCTGAACTGAGTGTTACAAGACTTCCTGACTGGGCCTCTAAGACAACAATGCCCATGAATGGCATTGGCCCTGAGATTATTTAAAGCCTTGCATTGAGTAAACATGAAAAACAGCTGCCTTACTTGTCTTCTTGTGTCTTGCACATTGTTGACACAGTTGATTAGCTTTAGATGTTCACTGTGGACTGCACATGCTATATATATCGAAGGCTCCCCGTTATCGCCAACCGCAAACCTGCCGGTCTTGTGGAACCACATCTTTATAATGTCTATGTATTTTTAATATAGATCAGTGTTTGTAACTGTTTAATTTAACTAAAGTTTTTTATAAATGTTACAATTAGTAATTATTACAAATGAAGACATATTTCAAAAGACACGTTATTATAAGTATTCATCTAGACCGAATGCCTCCTTCAAGTAACACAGGATAAAATTAATCATGCATCCATCTATAACCCACAATGGTAAGAACGTTTTAAGAAAGATGTAACACACCTATGACAACGTGAATTACTTCTAGTTCAACTTATGAATACGATGGTTGCTGTGGGCCTATTATTAATAAAGCATGGTGTATATACAGCTTGTAGGCCTACGCAGTATTGTCTGCATCATTATAGTTCTTAGTATTAAATATTATATTTTATGCATAGTGTGTACACACTAAATTATAATTGTGAATGTTTTGTTTTGTTCACAACAGTGAGAATTAGTTTTGTGTTTACTTCAAGTACATATTTTTACTTTTTACTTGTACTTCAAGTACATTATTTTAGAAGTACTTTTACCTTTACTTGAGTAGCTTTTTCTAGGGTTACTTTTACTTTTACTCAAGTACAAAATAAATGTACTTGTTACAGCTCTGATACACACACACATATATATACATATATATTATATATATATATATATATATGGTCAGTTATCACGAAACGTCGTCAGAATCTGCTTTAAGGGGGCACATTTAGAATTCAATATTACACGGTTTCCCTTTAGTCACAAATACATAACATGTCAAGGTATACTGGAAATAAATTTGGGTAGCTTAATTAGTAAAATCGGATCTTTGGCATCGCTTTGAAGTTGGGTGTCCGTGTTGCGCGATACCAAGCGTATGCACGCACAGAGTATATCTAAGGTATATGTTATGGTATTTAATGTTTTCGCAAAGTGCTCTAGTTTATTTTGTTTGAGCATGTGACAGGTGTATGGTTCAAAATGGACAGAAGTGGCAATGTTTGTAAACATTCTTTTGTTTTTATGCAATTTAAAAATTAGAATACATTTTCGGTACCCCGTAAAAAGAGTAAAGCGGTCATATAATTACTTGTCATTCTAAGGGAACTGCTTGTATACTGTCACCGTAAATGCAGTTGTAAAATGAACAATTACCATTTTAGCGGAACAAACCTTATACGGATACTGTCTTCTGTAGTCTTCATAAGGATGTTTAAAATAGGTATACGCTCGGTATCGCTGAAAAACATTCTTCACTGGTATTTTCAAAATAGAAAATACTTGTTCTAAGGGGCATTTGTTTTATTCTGCTTGGCCTCGGCGTGTTGCCCTGAGGCAGGAATGTGCACTATTTCCCAGTCATCGCCGTTTCTAAGGAAACGCAGTTCTCGTTTAACTCAGACGTCGCCATTGTGGCAAGAAGTATATTTTTAACCAAGTAATTGTCATGTCGATTATTTTATAATGTTCGGGAAGATTAAACAGTCTTCCTTTCGGCTAATGGACGCCGTCTCGAACTGTTGGTCGTCTATTGTTGGTCGTCGAGTGACAAAAGACAATAGTTTTAGTATATACACAGTGGTTCAGTAAATATTGGACATTAGACAAATTTGTTATGCTTTTTAATGATTCAATAACAGGCGGAGATCGCGTGAAATTCTACTCTTAACCAAATTAATTATGTGTAGGCATCGAATACATTCTGCTAATCACAATAACAAATAAACAACTTATTCTACTAATGTGCTTACTGCTACAATAATTTGCTGCATTAGTAAGTGATAACCATGGCAATAACCTCATCGACAAACTAAGCTTGTCTAGTACAATACTCATATTCTACGAAAGCATGATATGAACTGAACATGTCCTTTATTCAGCAATGTGTGCAACACAGCCAACATGTTTTTACTCTTCGATAGTTGACACCATCTGATCATTTGAGATTATTGTCTAAAATTGTAACGACGGCCATTGCTGGAGCTTGCTTCAGGTGGATCTTCCTCCAACTGATCCCGGATGACAGCGACAGGGACACTTCTCCACCCGTCGCAGTTTGGTTGAAATATCCGCCCCTTCATAGCAACAGTCATGGTAACATGAGCTGCCTCTCACCATAAGAGTGTTGTCCACTGACACAATGGCGCGCGCCTCCAATAAGCCATTCACTGCACGTGGCTTCCGTCATAAGCTTAAGATTACCTCTGATATGTCTGATTTGCTCGTACTGTGTGAAGGCCCTGCCACAATGTCCTCTGAATTCTGGGAGTTCTCTCATCGGTGTTTAGGAGAATGTGTCAATGTCCTCCACCACTTCAATTTGTGCTGAGGGTGGTCTTGTATTGCACATCTTTCTTGATCCACAGTTTATATTTGATTGGTCTTGTGCAGTCCCCGTCATTCAGTTTCTGCGTTATAGTTTCATCACTCATCGAGGTTAATTCAGGTAAGGATTTGGCAGTACTTTGGAGGCATTCGCCGTCATGGACATGTTGGCGTGATGCTGGCATAGGCACACGTATCTCTGAGCTTGACATTGGATGGTCTCCCCCTGCAGAACGCAGTAAATGATATCTTACTCTCGCTGAATTCAAGGCTGAACTTCCTGTAGATGTTTTGCATAGCGTCTGTCGGTGAGAAGATTTCTCTTCCCCTGATTTAATAATTCTTTCAAAGTAACTCATTGCTCTTTTCTGATCTCCTAAGAAATTCCGCTACCGACATCTTATCTTCCGTGATTTGGCTATTGCCTTCCTGTGTCTTTCCCTTTCCTCTGGTAATGGCAGCAGTACGTCATTTTTTGAGATATTTGATTTGCATACGCTCGGTCTCATGTATACGCTCGGTATCACCACACGTATAAACATCATAACATATAGAAGAAAAAGATGGCTGCATTTCTAATTTATCATTGTCACATACCTTAAGTAACACCAGACAAATTTGTGAAAAAAACGTCCACTAATATTTAAAACTCTCTCCAAAATCAGTGAGTCTATGTCATTCGCTCGGTATCGTCAAAAACTACCCCACATCGAAATATGAGACTATTATATTTTATTACAGGATTAAACAAATTGGGAGGCCAATTTAACCTATAGAGGTGTTATCTAAATGGAAGTATCAACATACAGATACAATTAGTATTTATGTACTACATTATTTACTCTTGCATACGCTTTGTTGAAAATTTGCATACACTCGGTATCGGCCAAACTACCCCACCATATACACTCTTCTTGCGGCGTGCCCATTCAATGAAACGCTGACATTTTTTGAAGACTCTATGTCGAACTATACACCGATAAATGGGTAAATAAACCACACACCTGTGATTATTGGTTAATGCATAATTCGTGTTAGTATAATAGTACTACAGAAAAAACCTCCAAAAATGGGTCAAAAATACCCTTTATTTGCCTGTATCTTCCATAATTTTGAAGATACACATGTAAAAGTTGGGTTCCCATGTTATCTGACACCGAGGCGGTTGCCGTGACCACCATTACAATGCCGTGCTGTATGTTTTTATAATGGTTAGATTTCAAAAAAGGTTTGACGACGTTTCGTGATAACTGACCAT
Organism: Oasisia sp. SBJ-2009; assembly: GCA_964017155.1. Classification (NCBI taxonomy): domain Eukaryota; kingdom Metazoa; phylum Annelida; class Polychaeta; order Sabellida; family Siboglinidae; genus Oasisia; species Oasisia sp. SBJ-2009. The sequence goes on from OZ024854.1 coordinate 56,808,006, forward strand.
ATATATATATATATATATATATATATATATATATATACACACACACACACACATATACAACAATATGCTATAAATTTATAATTACCCCAGTGAGGTGCATATGCCAAAATGTACTAGAAGTGTAACAGTGTAAGTAGTATACATAGTATTACATACTCTGATGAAGTGGAAAGGGTTAGGGCAGGGTACGTAGTAGTAACTATGTACCGAAGTAAGTGCATATATGACGTGCATAAGGGTTCTTACTCCTGTAAGAGTTTACACACCCCAGTGACCAACAAGTGCATAAGTGTGCCCATCCCAAATAAAGTATAAGTGTACATGTGTTAGTCACTTACCCCAGTGAAGTGTAGGGCGGTGCCTGAGGACAGGACCCCACACTTCTTGGAGATGTCCGCCCCATTCACTGCGGCCCACAGATGGGGCTGGGGTGGCTCACTGAAGGAGTCACTGAGGAGGGTGAGAAGGGGCTCCAGGGGCTCAGAGCACGCCCTGCCTCCCCAGCCCTTGTCACAACTACAACGACATCAACACTAGGGCTCAGACCACAACTACAACGACATCAACACAAGGGCTCAGATCACAACTACAACCACATCAACACTAGGGCTCAGATCACAACTACAATCACATCAACACTAGGGCTCAGATCACAACTACAATCACATCAACACTAGGGCTCAGAGCACAACTATAACCACACCAACACTAGGGCTCAGACCACAACTACAACGACATCAACACAAGGGCTCAGATCACAACTACAACCACATCAACACTAGGGCTCAGATCACAACTACAATCACATCAACACTAGGGCTCAGATCACAACTACAATCACATCAACACTAGGGCTCAGAGCACAACTATAACCACACCAACACTAGGGCTCAGACCACAACTACAACCACATCAACACTAGGGCTCAGACCACAACTACAATCACATCAACACTAGGGCTCAGATCACAACTACAACCACATCAACACTAGGGCTCAGACCACAACTACAACCACATCTTCATTAGGGCTCAGAGCACAACTACAACCACATCAACATTAGGGCTCAGACCACAACTACAACCACATCATCATTAGGGCTCAGACCACAACTATAACCACATCAACATTAGGGCTCAGAGCACAATTACAACCACATCAACATTAGGGCTCAGATCACAACTATAACCACATCAACATTAGGGCTCAGACCGCAACTACAACCACATAAACATTAGGGCTCAGACCACAACTACAACCACATCAACATTAGGGCTCAGATCACAACTACAACCATACCAATATTAGGGCTCAGACCACAACTACAACCACATCAACATTAGGGCTCAGATCACAACTACAACCGCATCAACATTAGGGCTCAGATCACAACTACAACCACATCAACATTAGGGCTCAGACCACAACTACAATCACATCAACATTAGGGCTCAGATCACAACTACAACCACATCAACATTAGGGCTCAGACCACAACTACAACCACATCAACACAAGGGCTCAGACAACAACTACAACCACATCAACACAAGGGCTCAGACAACAACTACAACCATATCAACACTAGGGCTCAGACCACAACTACAACCACATCAACATTAGGGCTCAGATCACAACTACAACCACATCAACATTAGGGCTCAGATCACAACTACAACCACATCAACATTAGGGCTCAGATCACAACTACAACCACATCAACATTAGGGCTCAGATCACAACTACAACCACATCAACATTAGGGCTCAGACCACAACTACAACCACATCAACATTAGGGCTCAGATCACAACTACAACCATACCAATATTAGGGCTCAGACCACAACTACAACCACATCAACATTAGGGCTCAGATCACAACTACAACCACATCAACATTAGGGCTCAGACCACAACTACAACCACATCAACATTAGGGCTCAGATCACAACTACAACCACATCAACATTAGGGCTCAGATCACAACTACAACCACATCAACATTAGGGCTCAGATCACAACTACAACCACATCAACATTAGGGCTCAGATCACAACTACAACCACATCAACATTAGGGCTCAGATCACAACTACAACCACATCAACATTAGGGCTCAGATCACAACTACAACCACATCAACATTAGGGCTCAGACCACAACTACAACCACATCAACATTAGGGCTCAGATCACAACTACAACCATACCAATATTAGGGCTCAGACCACAACTACAACCACATCAACATTAGGGCTCAGATCACAACTACAACCGCATCAACATTAGGGCTCAGATCACAACTACAACCACATCAACATTAGGGCTCAGACCACAACTACAATCACATCAACATTAGGGCTCAGATCACAACTACAACCACATCAACATTAGGGCTCAGACCACAACTACAACCACATCAACACAAGGGCTCAGACAACAACTACAACCACATCAACACAAGGGCTCAGACAACAACTACAACCATATCAACACTAGGGCTCAGACCACAACTACAACCACATCAACATTAGGGCTCAGATCACAACTACAACCACATCAACATTAGGGCTCAGATCACAACTACAACCACATCAACATTAGGGCTCAGATCACAACTACAACCACATCAACATTAGGGCTCAGATCACAACTACAACCACATCAACATTAGGGCTCAGACCACAACTACAACCACATCAACATTAGGGCTCAGATCACAACTACAACCATACCAATATTAGGGCTCAGACCACAACTACAACCACATCAACATTAGGGCTCAGATCACAACTACAACCACATCAACATTAGGGCTCAGACCACAACTACAACCACATCAACATTAGGGCTCAGATCACAACTACAACCACATCAACATTAGGGCTCAGATCACAACTACAACCACATCAACATTAGGGCTCAGATCACAACTACAACCACTTCAACATTAGGGCTCAGATCACAACTACAACCACATCAACATTAGGGCTCAGATCACAACTACAACCGCATCAACATTAGGGCTCAGATCACAACTACAACCACATCAACATTAGGGCTCAGATCACAACTACAACCACATCAACACAAGGGTTCAGACCACAACTACATCAAATTTTGTGTAAGAATTGTGGAAAGTTATTGCGTAAATAAATACATAATTCCTGTAACCAACACAGAAGAGACCTACTGACATATGTCATTATCATTACTGAACGAGGCTGGTACGTTCTAGCATGAGTTGTGACAACTAGTGACCTAGAGTGGTCAGTAGTTGACCAGTGGGCAGTGGCTGAGGTACGTACTGACATGTGCCGTGGTCACAGCGGCCGCGGCCCGTGCAGGAGCAGTCACACTCGTCCCCCAGGTACACCCAGCGCACGGCCCACGTGTCCTCGCGGCGGGACCCAGCACGCTGCACCCAGCGCAACCTGGTCGTCTTGGACCTGTGACAGACAGGACCGGGATGACGTCTGGTGACAGGAAGGACTGGGTGACGTCTGGTGACAGGAAGGACTGGGTGACGTCTGGTGACAGGAAGGACTGGGATGACGACTGGTGACAGGAAGGACTGGGATGACGACTGGTGATAGGAAGGACTGGGATGACGTCTGGTGATAGGAAGGACCGGGATGACGTCTGGTGATAGGAAGGACCGGGATGACGTCTGGTGATAGGAAGGACCGGGATGACGACTGGTGATAGAAAGGACTGGGATGACGTCTGGTGACAGGAAGGACTGGGATGACGTCTGGTGATAGGAAGGACTGGGTGACGTCTGGTGACAGGAAGGACTGGGATGACGTCTGGTGATAGGAAGGACTGGGATGACGTCTGGTGATAGGAAGGACCGGGATGACGTCTGGTGATAGGAAGGACCGGGATGACGACTGGTGATAGAAAGGACTGGGATGACGTCTGGTGACAGGAAGGACTGGGATGACGTCTGGTGATAGGAAGGACTGGGTGACGTCTGGTGACAGGAAGGACTGGGTGACGTCTGGTGATAGGAAGGACTGGGTGACGTCTGGTGATAGGAAGGACTGGGATGACGTCTGGTGACAGGAAGGACTGGGTGACGTCTGGTGATAGGAAGGACTGGGATGACGTCTGGTGATAGGAAGGACTGGGTGACGTCTGGTGACAGGAAGGACTGGGTGACGTCTGGTGATAGGAAGGACTGGGTGACGTCTGGTGATAGGAAGGACTGGGATGACGTCTGGTGACAGGAAGGACTGGGTGACGTCTGGTGATAGGAAGGACTGGGATGACGTCTGGTGATAGAAAGGACTGGGATGACGTCTGGTGACAGGAAGGACTGGGTGACGTCTGGTGATAGGAAGGACTGGGTGACGTCTGGTGATAGGAAGGACTGGGTGACGTCTGGTGATAGGAAGGACTGGGTGACGTCTTGTGACAGGAAGGACTGGGTGACATCTGGTGATAGGAAGGACTGGGTGACATCTGGTGATAGGAAGGACTGGGTGACGTCTTGTGACAGGAAGGACTGGGTGACATCTGGTGATAGGAAGGACTGGGTGACATCTGGTAATAGGACGGACTGGGTGACGTCTTGTGACAGGAAGGACTGGGTGACGTCTGGTGATAGGAAGGACTAGGTGACGTCTGGTGATAGGAAGGACTGGGTGACGTCTTGTGACAGGAAGGACTGGGTGACATCTGGTGATAGGAAGGACTGGGTGACGTCTGGTGATAGGAAGGACTGGGTGACGTCTGGTGATAGGAAGGACTGGGTGACGTCTGGTGATAGGAAGGACTGGGTGACATCTGGTGATAGGAAGGACTGGGTGACATCTGGTGATAGGAAGGACTGGGCGACGTCTGGTGATAGGAAGGACTGGGTGACGTCTGGTGATAGGAAGGACTGGGTGACGTCTGGTGATAGGAAGGACTGGGATGACGTCTGGTGATAGGAAGGACTGGGTGACGTCTGGTGACAGGAAGGACTGGGATGACGTCTGGTGATAGGAAGGACTGGGTGACGTCTTGTGACAGGAAGGACTGGGTGACATCTGGTGATAGGAAGGACTGGGTGACATCTGGTGATAGGAAGGACTGGGTGACATCTGGTGATAGGAAGAACTGGGTGACGTCTGGTGACAGGAAGGACTGGGTGACATCTGGTGATAGGAAGGACCGGGTGACGTCTTGTGACAGGAAGGACTGGGTGACATCTGGTGATAGGAAGGACTGGGTGACGTCTGGTGATAGGAAGGACTGAGTGACGTCTTGTGACAGGAAGGACTGGGTGACATCTGGTGATAGGAAGGACTGGGTGACATCTGGTGATAGGAAGGACTGGGTGACGTCTGGTGACAGGAAGGACTGGGTGACATCTGGTGATAGGAAGGACTGGGTGACATCTGGTGATAGGAAGGACCGGGTGACGTCTTGTGACAGGAAGGACTGGGTGACATCTGGTGATAGGAAGGACTGGGTGACGTCTGGTGACAGGAAGGACTGGGTGACATCTGGTGATAGGAAGGACTGGGTGACGTCTGGTGATAGGAAGGACTGGGTGACGTCTTGTGACAGGAAAGACTGGGATGACGTCTTGTGAAGGGAAGAACTGGCATGTCTGGTGACAGGAAGAATTGGGATGACGTCTGGTGACAGGAAGAACTGGGATGACGTCTGGTGACAGGCAGAACTGGGATGACACCTTGTGACATGGCGGAAGGAAGATGGAGGCAGACTACAGATCTAAACTGAAGTGCATTGCTACTGATGAAATAAAAAATTACATTCATTATATAATGTACATGGTGATTATTATTACTGGTGTATCGACACAGTCAATGTGATGATTGCAGAGTATTGTTAGTAAATATAACTACTGATAGTTATAGTGCCAAGATTTCATTAAACTATCAATAATAACTAGTCAGCACTATGATCAGCAGGGATATTTTTGCCACAAAAAACCATGCTCATAAGCGTGCTTATTCAACTTCATTTTTGGTTCTCATTTCATCCTCCCCCCCCCCTAACATCAACAGTTGTCAACTGGATTTACCACTTCGGGAATCAACCATATCCAAGACCACCTTTATACATTATGGTTTACTTTAATTTACTTTAAACTGCTTTTTCTAGGTCTATATTGCTATCACTATACTATTATAATACAATCGCAGATGTAATCCTAACCATCACACCAATGACTTCTACATGCTACCTGTGTGAACTGAATGATTGGACGTCTCAAGTCACCTGACATAGTGGGGCAGTACCATGTTGACTCGCTTCCAGTCGTGGTACACGTCGGATTTGAATGTGCTGCTGCCATGGTAACCGGTACATGTGACGTCTGACGGCATACACTCCGTTTGCACTGCCGTCCACGTCTGGCCAAAGTCCAGCGAATACTCCAAGTGGACATCTGCACAGGTAAGCTCAAGTAGAATGTCATATAATGTAAGTGGGTCATGATACATGGCGAGACTCCGCGCGACTGAAGCTGATTGGGGACTGGACACAAGAATACGTTGTGGTTTCAATGAGCACTTATATCTGACAAGTTGTCTATATGCACATAATCATAACACATGTATACGTTTGCCCAAAACAGGTTATACTGCGCGAAAAATGGCACTCGTCATTATTAGTCAAGATCGCCAAACACAATTACCCTGGCAACCACCATAATAATCGATTAAAATTCATGATTTTCGTGAGCATTGTCACCGGCAAAGTGTTCCACTGCTTCTGCTTGTAATAATCCTTCGGACAGTATAACTGAAATACGTTATTTGGGAACAGTTCGATTATTACAACCAAAAACAAAACAAAGTCCTATACGTTAACATGGAGAATATGGACCTCCTGCCCCCAACTCCCCCCAGCTTCGTTTTTGCGTGCGAGACTTACATGCCGTATTACTCGTACAACCAGTCGCAAGGACCAGTTATACTCAACCCATGACAGCTCTGGTGTTTTCTCAAACACCAACTCACCGGGCGTATTCTATCTGCAGTGCGCAGAGTCAATGGCCACGGAGGACGCAAGGAGTGTCCAATGGAATAGACTAGGGAGAACATGTGGGTTGTATGGGATGGGGAGCAACCAGTTTAGTTATAGTTCATAAACAAACATGGACGAAGAAACCACATGGTCAGTGGTTGATGTCATCAAGTGATGTTTCATTTTCAATTTAAATAAATACACTTTTTTTGTCATATACTCAAAAGAAATTTAAATTAATTTAATTTCATACATTTTCTACATTGTATATTACACTACGCCATATTTGTGTCATGTGATCATCACATGACTGCACCTCTCCACATCCCCTGCACGAGGAGGGACAAAGAGAGAGTGGAGTGGTGTGGACAGCCTCTCTGGTCTGTTTAGTTTAATGTGGAGAGATCATACGACCAATCTACATCAAATAGAACAGCACATTTTGGTCCGCGGATGCTACATGGAGAGGCAAATACAATATACCCATCAACTTTAGGAACGATTCAGCCATACTGCAACTACTACATGAAACTCTATGTTCAGATGCATTCATCAGGGTCTATGATCAGATATTCATTTCTTCATCTGAGTGAACTGAGGCCATAATTTTATGTTGTGAATAATTCAAATGGTAAGTTTTTATTCAGTGCCATCTCCAATCCTCAGGATTACTTAAGTTCCTTTCAACTTACTCCCTGGCAGCCCGGCTCAATCAAACACCACATTGACTTCTCTGAGAAACATCCAACCATGCAGCAATTAACACGCGAACACAATTCGTTCATAAATTTCCGCCACAGTCTATAGCCAGATTCTCACTCCTACAGCTGAGTAAACTAGAGCAATGTAGGGTGAACAAACTTGCCCAAGGTGTGACACAGAAAGAAACGATTTGAACCGGTTCTCTTAGTGAAGAGTCCAAAGCTCTAGTCACTACACAGCAGTGTTACTACGACTGATCTATGTCTGTTGATAGAGAGATGGGTGTTCTATCCACTGTGCTACGGACACACCTACAATGTCTGTGTTGAACCTACCAAAGCAGTGGTCATTGTACGCGCAGCCCATGGACAGGAGGAACTGAAGGTAGGTCGCTTCTGTGATTGTCACGTCTGCCGTGACAGCGTACCGCACGGATCCTTCTCCTGGCACAAACACACCCACCGTTAATTCAGGACACTCCTGTGTGTGCAGAGTCATGTTCCTAATACTGTCATGTAACGTCAAATACTATATAGTTCTATGAAAAATTACCTGAGTAAGTCTTTCTTGTTGCAATTGATGTTGACAAAGACTAATTCACCCAATAAAGTTAGCCTCGATTACCCAGGCTCTGTGAGATGGCAGCACATTTTAGCCCCTCATATTCACCTGGTGTGCCAATATTTCCACCCACCAGGGTGACCTTTTTCCGGAATAAGGTAGATATGCTAATTGGCTCTCAGGCCATCTATGAAATAAACACTAAAATTACTTTTATTATTTAATGCTATACTATTATAAGTATTCAAAATTAAGATAACATTAACATAAAAATAAACAGAAATGCAAAATCGCAGTTGTTTATGAAGCAGGAATTGCGGCAGGATTACCCAGGCTCCGCCAGGTGGCAGCACTGTTTAGCTTCTCGCAGATAACATTCTAAAGGCGGCTAAGCCACCAGACTATCTTCTCGGCGAAGTGACATGGCTGAATGACTGACGATTAAGTGAGACTACAAAGTGAGAGATCAATGTACCTGTGAAGTGTAGCGCCGTGCTGTGAGTGTCACACACTGCCTCCAGGGTGGCGCCAGGGTGCATCACGAAGTTGTCGTTGTTGAGCGTGTCTGTGTCGTCCTGGAGAGTGATGCGGCCATTGATGTCTCCGCCAACGTACACCTGAGTAAACGACTCGTCACTACAGGTGTGTCTTCTCATCAGGGCATCGTTATAACTAAGTTATAACATCGTTATAATATAATAATTTTCATTCCAACTAGTGTTGTGTTGATGCCTTGCATAAATAATATTGTGCTTTTGCTATGCTGTCATCATCATACCAACATTGTAATGCGCCCCAGAACAATTATTTGCATTATATAAGAAATACATTATGGTTATTATTATCATCATGTTGCATGCTACATGATATAATGTTCAATCACAGGTCACATATAACAAACTAGATTGGAGTGATATAACGTCCAATCACTAATCATATAACATATCACAGACTAGGTAATACACTGTTCCAATCAGACATCACATGACACAGTACGGAATGGGTAATCATATACCAGAACAAGGTGTATTCTTATTGGAATAACAGATTAAAAGTAATCGGCATGAATGTTGCTATCGGGTTCTGTTAAATTCATAATTGTGAATAACGTCCAAGATATCTTAGCAGTTGGAGAACCAAAGTGAATGAAGGCACAACATCACGGCCAAAGAAGCAACAGAGCTCACCAGAGAGAACAACTTCTGGCAAAAACAAAATCAGCAAGGGGGTCAAAATCAGAGAGAGGCGGCCAGAGATCAATTGAGATTCTGGGTACAAGTTTCATGCAATCTTCACAGAATTGTTGTCACGTGAAGACCAACAACAGAGTAGATGATGACCAAATAACCAACAGTCCAACATTCACGAAGGTGTCGAGAGGACGTCGAAACCTCCACAGGAGAACACAAACACAGTGGATTTGGAAAGGTATCTTGAACTTTACTCACAATTAGATTTACATTTCTAAGACTTTTCAAATCTGCCCGATTTACGATTTTCGATCCCAACAAAGCCTCACATGAAACGACCACGTGAACAAGACCTAGACGGATGACAATGTCTGTGTTCTGTGTATTCACCTGGTCGATGGCCCAGTCCTGTTGATAGGTGCCATCGGTGGACGGCTGCCACCAGCGCAGCCGTGTGCTGTTGGTGCGGGCCTTGGCAGGCATGTGTAGGGCAATGTACTTGGGCGACACAGTGTGTTCACTGAAGCTGAACTGTTCGATCGTCTGCCAAACGATTCCTCCATTTGTTGAGTACTGCAGAAGCACAGGGTCCGTGACCACGTCACGCGTCACAATCTTACCACAGCCCAGTTGGATGAAAAACTGGATGATCCTGAAATGAAGAGGAGAGGTGAACGGATGCTTTGATTGTCGTGGCAGTGTATCGCTGTGGCCATGTTCTGTCATCAGGAATTAAAACATACACACACTCAGATGACGGGTAAATTGATGGCTAGGTGGATGCATAGAGGGATGGATAGGTGAAAGAATGGATGAATGGATGGATGGATAAGTGAAAGAATGGATGAACGAATAGATGGACGGACGGACGGACGGACGGACGGACGGACGGACGGACGGACGGACGGACGGACGGACGGACGGACGGACGGACAAACGGATGGATGGATGGGTTGGTGGGTGGGTGGGTGGGTGGGTGGATGGATGGGTGGGTGGGTGGATGGATGGATGGATGGATAGGTGGATGGATGGGTTGGTGGGTGGATGGATGGATGAATGGATGAATGGATGGGTGGATGGGTGGATGGATGGATGGATGGATGGATGGATGGATGGATGGATGGATGGATGGATGGATGGATGGATGGATGGATGAATGGGTGGCTAGCAGAAAGACGGTAAAACAGGGGTATTGAGACTGATGAATAAGCAACAACAAAAAAGATGAATGAGGGGCAAGCCAGTCGTGCAGACAGACAAACATAGACACGTATTTATTATAATCAGAGAGTAATTAAACAGGCTGAAGCAATGTGACACACATCATATAACATGATAACAGTGTCTACACATTTTCATTTTCAAAAATATTTTAATGACACTCAAACTTCTGAACTCAAACTGAAAAATCAAATAATAAAAACCACACACCCACAAACGATGTCATACTTCATTGGCAGATTCCTCAAAACATCAGTGCGGAAGTGTTTTCAAATGATCTTTCACTATCATAAAAACAAGAGTGAAAGCATTTTACTTGCCTTGCCACCTTCAGGTCAAGGTCACGGGTGATGAGCACGCGGTCGCCATTGGCAACAAAGTGTAGACTGTAGCTGTCCACCAGCTGACCACACTTCTTGGTCTGGGCTGCCCCACTGACCGTCTGCCATTTGGTGTGGTCCAAGGTCTTCTGGGAGGTCACTGCAACACTGACCTCAGTCACAGTGGGTCAGACTGAAGGTCACCTTCAGCTACAGCTACAATGGCTCAGCTATAGTATCTCAATTGTAGTTTCAAATACAATTTTCACTCACAAATTGTGAGTGTCCCAACAACAACACTCTAATTACAATGTCACTCTCACCATGCCGAATCAAATATGCCAATTACATCATCGACATAAACCATGTCCCAATTACAACACTTCAAATACAACACCTTAGTAAAAAACAGATGTTGAATAATTAATGACGAGAGTAGATGATCTCCGAGCGAAGGAAGAGAGAGAGGGGAGAGCTACACCAGAGAGGAGGAATATGTGGAGAGAGAGAGAGGGGGGGGGGAGATGAGGGTGTACACAGATGTGACACGGGAACGAGGTGGACAACCAAATCATAGACTGTTACTAATTCCAGCTTCAAGCTCGACTTAAAGAACAAAGAGTAAAACAATAATAATTTTACCTCTCATGTTTCTTTTTTCTCCATATATTTCGGCTGTCTCTCACAGCCTTCTTCAGTCGACTGGATTTACCTTTTTGCAGAAGGCTATGAGAGACAGCTGGAATATAGAGAGAAAAAAGAACAAAGTTTCATTAACAATGAACCAAGAAACTGGATCATTACATTCGAATAGTAGAACAATAGCTGACATTTGATCCTCATGAAGCGGTGTCCTTTTAGACATTGGCCAGTTGACAGTTGACACAGCATTATGTTGTTATTTTGGCCTGTGTTTTGCTGAATTGAAATGCCGGTTCATGTTTGGGTTTGGCTGATGAGGCATCCATTGTATAGGATTTTTGGTGATTAGTTTATGCGACATGACAAGAACAAAGGAGGTGAGGAAGACAAAGAATGCGCTGGGAGGACAAGTTACCAGAGACCTGGGAGGAGAATGGAGAACAACACCAAGATGTTGATAGAGAACATAGTGAGAGGAAAGTAAGAATGAAAAGACGATGAAAAAGACGATGGTAACCATGGCCAACCTCACCCCCAACGACAGAGTTGGCAAGAGGAGAACAACATGTGCGCTACTCACACTCAAAGTCATCCTTGAGGTAGGTGGGGTGACGACGAATGGCGACACATCCGTCAGTGTTATACCCCTCGTCACACTGACAAAACATGCCATTTATACATGTTCCATGGCCGCCGCAGTGGCCCCGACACTCCATGCCGATGTAGACGTTGTCGACGGCCCACTCAGGAGGAATGTCTTGAGTCGTGAAGAAGCCCTGATACCAGCGGAACCGGGCAACGCTGAAACATTGGGAAGTGTATGTGAAGTAACAATTTAAATAATCCAAGTTTTTTTAGATGGATTGATTCTACCGAAAGACCCTGCATTAATTCCTTCAATCAAACAATACTCAGAGTATGTGTGTGTGTGTGTGAGTGGGTGTGTTTGTGTGTGAGACTGTGAATGTGTGTGTGTGTGTGTGTGTGTGTGTGTGTGTGTGTGTGTGTGTGTGTGTGTGTGTGTGTGTGTGTGTGTGTGTGTGTGTGTGTGTGTGTGTGTGTGCATGATGGCATGTTAACATTTTCTTTCTGGATGATTTGCATCCAGAGCACCAACTGTTCAATGATTCGTAACAACAGTAACACCTGTACTGTTGTTTAATCTCCCTGTTGGTCAAGGGTTTGCACCCATGGTTCGTATCACATGTTAAACAATCATAAATTTATCATAACTTGATGCACATTTTCTGCAACTCTTCAGAACTGCTGATTAGTTGGAAAAGTAAACTTTTTATGTAACTTGCATTAATGGGAAAAATTTCTAATGTACTTCACATCAAACCTTATTTACAAATATTCAGGTAAACCATCTTACACACCTGTATGTTGTAGCATTAAAGGATGGACATACCTCAATGTCCTTAGATAACTTTAAGAAATGTACACATCAGGTTTTATATTACCAACTGCATATATTCACACACTGCAGATACATACATCAACAAACCTCTTTGGCAATGACAAAATTAATTAACAAGGACAATATCAAGTTAAGGACAACCTCCATATTGGTCACATGACATACCCACATATCTGCAGGCCATTGAGAGGAACGACAACTCTCTGCCAGTATTCCGTTCGCCCGGCGTAGTATACAGTCGTGTCAATCTCACGGTCCGCACACATCGGCAAACGGTCGAGCGAACATGGGGGCACCACCAGTCGCCATGTCTTCCCATGATCCTGTGAATACTCGAGACGAACAGGAAAGTTGTTGGTCGACTGTGGTGTACAGCCAACATTGATCTGGAAGCATCATCACTTAACTACAGCACTGTTACGTAATATATATATATATATATATTATATATATATATATATAATATATATTCCAATGCCAGCTCAATCGTGCCTGAAACTAGCCAAGTCAACCTATTTTGTATTGTGACACTAGTAATAATCACTAATCATTATTGTTGCTAAAGGGTAATTCATGAATAAAACAGTACCTAAATTTGTTTAACTGATGGTCAGCATGATTAAATAAAACTTTTACTTACTTACTATATACCATTCGATTAACAAATTTAAAGTATAAAATTACATCATACTACTACATGAAAACATTTGTTATATGAACCAAGTGCTAGTATTGTATGTCATCGTCATCATCATCATGGTTCTGCATCGCGAATGAAGATTCAGGAAGGAAGAAGTCCACATCTGGTGCAGGCTGGTGGCTGATGAAACCTATCCGAGATAGGCAAGTGTTTCCACAGCGGCTTCACGTCATGATCCCTTTGCCTTCCATGTTGGCCCTTCGTGTGGTTTCAAAGGAAGAGGTGGCCTGGCAGACTGTGTGTCGTCAGTTCATGAGATTGGTTGCTTGTGTTGTCCACTGATGGTAACCGATGTTGCAGGTGATGAAGGACTTTTCAAAGTGTACTATCGTATCTAACCCTCTATTAAAATGTACTACTTACATCAAACTGTATAATCGTGATGTCACTGACACTGAGGTCACGTGTAGTTATTGAATGCTCCCCTGTGCCTCGAACAAATGTCATCGACGATGGTCCCGCCAGAATCGTGTCTGACCTAGGAAGAAATAAAAACACACTTTACACAAGTAAATTTAAATAACGCTGCCTATGCTCAACCTCCAAAACCACCGATTCGTCCCAGTACATATAAGATGTATTCGTTTCACTTGCCTGGTGTTAAAAGAACAAAACTTGTCGATCTTTCCGCCAGGCCAGAAGATCCAGAATGTAGAGTCTGGGTCTCCGTCAAACGTCTCGTACAACATGTCTGGATTGGTCATTGCACCGTCAGCGAAGAAGTTGTCGACGGCCCACACAGACTTCATGTGACCTGTAACAGGAACAAGGTCGTTACTCCTAAACACACTGTGTTTCCACACTGTCGCGGGTTCATTGGTTATGCATCGGTAGGAAAAGTAACCATTTAAAAAAAAAATTCTTGTGGGTTAATTCGATTATTCACAATGATATATAAATGTTCTAAGACTGTACTATCTTTTCCTAGAATGACAAATGTTGTCTTAATATTTCTAATAACAGCTTTATACTGTCTGATTCTGTGACATTGATGCCAACGAATTTGCTTTTTGTGTGGTTACATATTGAATTGAATTTGTATTTTTTTTTACCTATTTTTAGATGTGATCATGAGCTGTGCAATGAATATCCTTATAAGGACATTAAAGTGAATTCAATTAAAGATTTGTTATCAGCTTTATCTGAATAAACATGAATTCTCAACTATTAGCATGGTGATGGTGCTGGGTCTGACACTGAACCCACTAGGGACGTCTCAGGTAGTTACCTACAAACAGCCCAAATTTGGGCTAATGCAGGAGTTGTTCTTCTCTAGAATGAGTGAGTCCACTCCAGGTTACACATTTACCCCCTGTGTGGGATCTTTTACTTCCCCTGGCATAGACACCAGATAGAAGGGACCATCGGCTTTTAGTGTCTCTTCCGAAAGACACCGGCAAATGCGGGATAAACTAAATTGCCTAAGTTTCGAAACGGTGGTAGGTGGGATTGAACCAGTGTCTCCTCGATTGACAGTACCAGGCGGCCACCACTTCCCCAGAGACAGTGCCATCCTAGACGCCCACCCACCTCCATGTCGGGGCTGCCAGAACCGGAAGCGAGTTGAGTTGGTTTGAGCCGGCATGGCAATGCGCACACTGAAGAACCTGGCCACTCCACGACTGTGAAAGTGGACCTCCTTGAGCAGGTGCCACAGGATGCCCCCATTGTTGGAGTACTGCAGCAGCACGGTGTACTCTCGTGGCCACCCTGTGGACTCGTCGAAGCTGCAGCCGTACTGGAAGGTGAACTGGATGAAGTGCGACATCGACACGTCGAGATCCTGTGTCACCACCATGCGTAGGTTCTCCTGTTGGAAGAAGATATGACGTGTCATGGTCCTGTTTGAAATGTGACATGATATGTCAATGTCCTGTTTGAAAGATGACATGACATGTCAAGGTCCTGTTTGAAAGATGACATGACATGTCATGGTCCTGTTTAAAAGTTGATATGACATGTCATGGTCCTGTTTGAAAGATGACATGACATGTCAAGGTCCTGTTTGAAATGTGACATGATATGTCAATGTCCTGTTTGAAAGATGACATGACATGTCAAGGTCCTGTTTGAAAGATGACATGACATGTCATGGTCCTGTTTAAAAGTTGATATGACATGTCATGGTCCTGTTTGAAAGATGACATGACATGTCAAGGTCCTGTTTGAAAGATGACATGACATGTCATGGTCCTGTTTAAGAGATGATATGACATGTCATGGTCCTGTTTGAAAGATGACATGACATGTCAAGGTCCTGTTTGAAAGATTACATGACATGTCATGGTCTAGCCTCGATTACTCAGGCTCCATGAGGTGGCAACACGTTTTAGCCCTTCATGTCCGCTGGGGAATTACTGCTCTGCTAATGTTACCAACAGGGCAGCCTTATTCCAGAAATGGGTTGATTGGCTCTCAGGCCAACTATGAAATAAAAACTAAAATAACGATATGCTTTAAAAAATAATACTATTAAAAGTATTCAACATTAAACTAATGTTCACACAAAACCAAACACATATACAAATGTACAGTTGTTTATGAAGTAGGCATTATGGCAGGATTACCCAGGCTCTATGAGGTGGCAGCACTTATTGGCCCCCTCACATGGATAACATTCAAAAGCCGGCTAAGTTACTAGACAGTCTTCTCAGTGAAGTTACTCATGAGAGTCGGCTAAGAGAGACTAGTCAAGGTCCTATTGGAAAGATGACATTACATGTCATAATATATACACTGTTTATATATTTCAGACAGTGTTCCGTCGTGTCACGTGACCTTGAAGAATGTGAGGGCGGTGCCAGACACGAGGATGCCACAGACTCGGGAGATCTCTCCCCCGTACACCTCGGGCCAACTGTCACGTGACAGCGTCTTCTCAAACGTCTCCTTCAGCACCATGGGCAGTGGAATGTACGGGACGCAGTACACGCCAAAGTAACCACTGTCACACCTGAAATGTGTGACACCACACTGATTGTAAATAGCAGGCTTTTTACTACAACTTGTGTGTAGTTTTTTACAAGCTGTAATATATACTTTTTTTGCCTTTTCTACGACTTGTATTTTTACAAGCTATATACTTGGGTTGGCTTCAACGTTTAATATTTATCTCAAACAGGAAGATATAACATCTCTCATTATGACTACATGTTTGCAAGGCCAGCTCAGTACATTTTTTAAATAGTGAAACATAAAAATAAACTGATTGTTCTACACATATCTGAACAAACACCCACAATTTCACTCACCTCAAAGCCATAAGCTTTTAACAACAACATTCTTAATCCTACCACAAGCTTTTACAATAACATCCCCCAGTACAAGTTTAGTAAATAAAAAACGTTACAAATCAGAATACACCCAGTTACTCTTGACCTTTGACCCGTGCCATGGTGACCAACCTGCAGACCCCCTGGTCACACTGGCCGTGTCCAGAACACATCCATGGGCAGCCGTCCCCGAGGTAGATGTTGTCGAGGGCCCAGATGTTGCCTCGCAGTGTCACCGTCTGCTGCAGCCAGCGGAAGCGAGTGGCCGGCGACCTTCAGACATTGAATATATTGTTCATGGCTCCAAGAATGGTTTATTGTAGTTTAATTTAACTTACTTTGGAACGTAACTGTCGAAGATGAGTATAATGTTTCGACCTGTCAGCTTCGGGCCTTGTTCACGTACTGGTGTCACGTGTGTTGCCTCAGATTTCGGATACCATTAACAGAGACCAGGGATACCATCTGCCTGCCATCAACAACCAAATTATCCCACCGAAATCTGAGGTACACATGTGACACACACGTGACACCAGTACATGAACAATGCCCATAGCTGACGGGTCGAAATGTCATACTAATCTTCGACAATTAAGCTCCAAAGTAAGTTAAATTATACTACAATAGACCTATAAACAGATGACATCTCTCTAGGTCATTATACACAGGCTGGCTGTCTTGGTAAGGTTGTTCTAATGTTTACTTTTTGTGGATCTCACTCCGGATTCGTTTTGCCCCCAAAAAAAACAGTTGCTACAACTAGCTTAGTTTCTAATTTTCTTGTATCATTTTTACCTTTTGTGGGTCTCGCTTCAAATTCATTTTGTAAATTATACAACAAGCTTGTTTCTGTAAATTTTATTTTTCCTAACTTGTTGAACAAACTCTTCTAGTTATTTCTGATGGGATTAAATAAAAATTTGGTGTAATGAGGAAACAGCTGTAAGGTGATACATGCCTAACATAGGTTAGTTGATGCTTTTGTGAGTTATCTGATCTAACAACCAAAGTTCAGTGTCAGAGCACTGAAGAAAATACAGCACATCCCATTAAATAATTACCTGTTATTTCAAAGTAATCATTTAGTAATTATTTGTTATTTAGCATTTTTAATTTGAAGAGACTATTCAGCGAGTCCATATTAGTATATTAATATAGCATATTAGTATATGACACACCATTGAAGCAACCAAAATGTGGTTTTTAAGAAGAATGATGAGAGTTTTGTGGACAGAAAAGTAAAGCAACAAAGAAATCCTTAGGACAGCAAACTATACAACAGAAATATGATTATCAAAATAAGAACAAGACAGACATGGTGTATAGTGGAAACTATGAGAAAAAACACAGAACATCTGGTGACAACTGGAAAGATTGCAGGGAAAAGATCAGGGGGACGTCAGCGAGTAAAAATAATTGATAGTCTGTTAATACAGTATGGAATGAGTGCAACAGAACAACTAAGTACAACGAACGACTGTGTAGTTTGGAGGGCCCCGTTCGCTGATGCTGGAACTGATATGACAAATAAAGGTTAAAGCGACATGGTCCGTTCATGTCTTTTTATTTTTATAAACAGAATTAAGCACCCCTTACTGCGTCTTTTGTCAACCCCTAAATGGTACATGAAAACATATTTTGTCTGTCTTTACGCTATAATAGGTATAATTTATACCGCATGACATGATTTTGCAATAACAAATAAAAAGCCACGAACGGACCATGTCCCTTTAAGCGAGCGCGTAAGGTTTGACCACTGGCACTCACACGGCAGTCGGAGGGAGGTAGCGAGTGACCCGTGTCCAGTTGGCGTAGGCGTCCGACAGGAAGCTGCTACTGAGGTGATAGCCGCTGCAGTCCAGTTGAGGGGGGAGGCAGTCGTCAGCCACCATGTGCCACGAGTGACCCATGTCCACCGAGTACTGCAGCTGGACACTGTAGAGGGCGCTGTAGGTGCCACTGCAGCCCATGGCGATGTCAAACTGGAGGAAGGTGGACGGTGTGACGCGGAAGTCCCAAGTCTCGGCGTAACGCATCCGCCCTACGCAACAGTGACATCTGTGTCAGAGGCGACTGAATGTGTCAGGGCCGACTGAATGTGTCAGAGGTGACTGAATGTGTCGGAGGTGACTGAATGTGTCAGGGCCGACTGAAGGTGTCAGAGGTGACTGAATGTGTCAGAGGCGACTGAATGTGTCAGAATGTGTCAGAGGTGACTGAATGTGTCAGAGGCGACTGAATGTGTCAGAGGCGACTGAATGTGTCAGAGGCGACTGAATGTGTCAGAGGCAACTGAATGTGTCAGAGGTGACTGAGTGTGTCAGAGGCGACTGAATGTGTCAGAGGCGACTGAATGTGTCAGAGGCAACTGAATGTGTCAGGTGACTGAATGTGTCAGAGGCGACTGAATGTGTCAGGTGACTGAATGTGTCAGAGGTGACTGAATGTGTCAGAAGCGACTGAATGTGTCAGAGGCGACTGAATGTGTCAGAGGCGACTGAATGTGTCAGAGGCGACTGAATGTGTCAGAGGCGACTGAATGTGTCAGGTGACTGAATGTGTCAGATGCGACTGAAAGTGTCAGAGGTGACTGAATGTGTCAGAGCCGACTGAATGTGTCAGAGGCGACTGAACGTGTCAGAGGCGACTGAATGTGTCAGAGGTGACTGAATGTGTCAGAGATGACTGAATGTGTCAGAGGTGACTGAATGTGTCAGAGGCGACTGAATGTGTCAGGTGACTGAATGTGTCAGAGGCGACTGAATGTGTCAAGTGACTGAATGTGTCAGAGGCGACTGAATGTGTCAGAGGCGACTGAAAGTGTCAGAGGTGACTGAATGTGTCAGAGGTGACTGAATGTGTCAGAGGTGACTGAATGTGTCAGAGACGACTGAATGTGTCAGAGGTGACTGAATGTGTCAGAGGCGACTGAATGTGTCAGAGGCGACTGAATGTGTCAGAATGTGTCAGAGGTGACTGAATGTGTCAGAGGCGACTGAATGTGTCAGAGGCGACTGAATGTGTCAGAGGCAACTGAATGTGTCAGAGGCAACTGAATGTGTCAGAGGTGACTGAGTGTGTCAGAGGCGACTGAATGTGTCAGAGGCGACTGAATGTGTCAGAGGCAACTGAATGTGTCAGGTGACTGAATGTGTCAGAGGCGACTGAATGTGTCAGGTGACTGAATGTGTCAGAGGTGACTGAATGTGTCAGAAGCGACTGAATGTGTCAGAGGCGACTGAATGTGTCAGAGGCGACTGAATGTGTCAGAGGCGACTGAATGTGTCAGAGGCGACTGAATGTGTCAGAGGCGACTGAATGTGTCAGAGGCGACTGAATGTGTCAGAGGCGACTGAATGTGCAGTTAAGTCATAAGGAAGACTTTTTACAATAAACATTTCCCAATTGATGTTACTATTGTGCTCTATTGTTTCAGTTATACGTATTCTGACTGAGGGAGCATGGATTAGATATTACACAGGGAGCATATATGAATCCTACAGAGGTGAAAAAGATTATTTCACGAAGGAATATATATCGATCATTATAGGAGCATAAACATATTTTACAGGGAGCATTCATGAACCATTAGAGAGCACATGGGAATATTTACATAGGTATAATACACACACTTTTACACACATGAATTTTTGCAAACGGAGCACACACTAAACTTCATACAGGACACACATGACTCGTTACATCGATGATCTTTGGAAGGAAAACAAATGCGTGTCTACAGAGGGAGCATACATGAATTATTATTACACAGGAAACATCAATGAATTTAGAGGGAGCATATATGTTCTTTACAGATGGAGCATCCATGAATCTGCATACACAGGTTTCACCTCTGGGAGCATATCAAACTCTTTGCGTTGCTTGCTACCTACTTTCTTTATATATCCATGTTTAGTAGTACAGACTTGGTGATGTATATCTATAGTAATGATGGTTATTATAAATGATGAAGGCTTCTAGCCAAGTGACATCCATGCAATGCAACATGCTGACAATTTAATATATACTTTAGTTTTGTTCTTGTACATGTTGTGTTGTGAAATAAAAGTGACTTACTTACTTACTACCTTTGACGTAACATGATTTACCTGCATTCTTGCTGAACTCAAGGGCGTTTCCAAGGGAACTGCAGGTGATCTTGGGCACTGCGTTCATTGCCATGTACCAGACATTGGTCTTCATAGGGTTAAAGTTCTCTTGGAAACGCTCACTGTTTGTGTCGTTGACAGCGATGATGACATCATCAATCGCCCACTCTGCTCGTGGGCTGCCTTCCAGACACAGATGCAAACTGTCATAGTCAGTTGTGTACACCCCATGTGTTTATACATATAAACCTACTGTAATCCGGCCATAATCTAATAATATGTGGAACAATAATATTACAAGTGCCATCCTAGCAATATATAGTGTGGAAATTATTAACTGCCTGAGCTCTGAGATTCAATAGCCTAGAATCTTTAGGCATAGTTTAGCAAGAACACAAGCGTGCAAAAATAAATAATTTGGTAATGCAATATACATTATGTACATTTCTGTGTAAAGAAACATCTCAATTTTGACATAAAACAGAACTACCCTGGGAAGTATTCAGCAATTAAAAAATACATATCTTCTTTTCCACTACATTTTAGTCTACCTTTTTGCTATACAGTTCTTGCTTATAATAATTTGTATATTAATACATTTTGATGAATATTTTCATTGTATACCTGTTGGTTGTTACCTGTTTGCTATATACCTGTCTTGTGAGAGCAGAGCCAAGTGTTACCTGGGGAGATGATGGGCTGCCACCATCTGATGACTGTCGAAGGTTTCTTGGCGGCCAGAGGCAGCTCTAGGGTGACAGTCTGGGGTTTGTCACTCAGTGTTTCTGGGTCTAAGATACGCAGGATGTGCCACATGATGCCGTTGTCTGTCGAGAAGTCAACTATGACCCCCTCGTTACGACTGCTTGGTTTGCGACATGTCCGCCAGTCTTCCGAACTACCGATCTTGATGAGGAACTGAACTATCCTATAACGGCACGATGGTAAAAGTTTAATGGGAGATTAAATAGCATTTTTTCAAGACATTAAATATACTTTATTTCATTTGAAAAAGATGAACGAGATGCCATAGAGTAATCTTTGTATAGAAACAATGTGGTTAAGAAAATATTTATTAAATGTAATTTATTTCACTTCAGAAAGAAACATATTAGGAGATGCAACACCCTCATAAGATAAACTGTAGGAGAGAAGGTGAGTGCAGACGGATGGAACTGAGGGAGGAGGCTGGAAGAAAAGATAGATGAAGAAGAAGAAAAGATAGATGAAGAAGAAGAAAAGATAGATGAAGAAGAAGAAAAGATAGGCGAGGGAGAAGAAAAGATAGGTGAGGATGAAGAAAAGATAGGCGAGGATGAAGAAAAGATAGGTGAGGATGAAGAAAAGATAGGCGAGGGAGAAGAAAAGATAGGCGAGGATGAAGAAAAGATAGGCGAGGATGAAGAAAAGATAGGCGAGGATGAAGAAAAGATAGGCGAGGATGAAGAAAAGATAGGCGAGGATGAAGAAAAGATAGGCGAGGATGAAGAAAAGATAGGCGAGGATGAAGAAAAGATAGGCGAGGATGAAGAAAAGATAGGCGAGGATGAAGAAAAGATAGGCGAGGGTGAAGAAAAGATAGGCGAGGATGAAGAAAAGATAGGCGAGGATGAAGAAAAGATAGGCGAGGATGAAGAAAAGATAGGCGAGGATGAAGAAAAGATAGGCGAGGATGAAGAAAAGATAGGCGAGGGAGAAGAAAAGATAGGCGAGGATGAAGAAAAGATAGGCGAGGATGAAGAAAAGATAGGCGAGGATGAAGAAAAGATAGGCGAGGATGAAGAAAAGATAGGCGAGGGTGAAGAAAAGATAGGCGAGGATGAAGAAAAGATAGGCGAGGATGAAGAAAAGATAGGCGAGGATGAAGAAAAGATAGGCGAGGATGAAGAAAAGATAGGCGAGGATGAAGAAAAGATAGGCAAGGATGAAGAAAAGATAGGCGAGGATGAAGAAAAGATAGGCGAGGATGAAGAAAAGATAGGCGAGGATGAAGAAAAGATAGGCGAGGATGAAGAAAAGATAGGCGAGGATGAAGAAAAGATAGGCGAGGATGAAGAAAAGATAGGCGAGGATGAAGAAAAGATAGGTGAGGATGAAGAAAAGATAGGCGAGGATGAAGAAAAGATAGGTGAGGATGAAGAAAAGATAGGGGAGGATGAAGAAAAGATAGGCGAGGATGAAGAAAAGATAGGCGAGGATGAAGAAAAGATAGGCGAGGATGAAGAAAAGATAGGCGAGGATGAAGAAAAGATAGGCGAGGATGAAGAAAAGATAGGCGAGGATGAAGAAAAGATAGGTGAGGATGAAGAAAAGATAGGTGAGGATGAAGAAAAGATAGGTGAGGATGAAGAAAAGATAGGCGAGGATGAAGAAAAGATAGGCGAGGATGAAGAAAAGATAGGCGAGGATGAAGAAAAGATAGGTGAGGATGAAGAAAAGATAGGTGAGGATGAAGAAAAGATAGGTGAGGATGAAGAAAAGATAGGCGAGGATGAAGAAAAGATAGGTGAGGATGAAGAAAAGATAGGTGAGGGAGAAGAAAAGATAGGCGAGGATGAAGAAAAGATAGGTGAGGATGAAGAAAAGATAGGCGAGGATGAAGAAAAGATAGGTGAGGATGAAGAAAAGATAGGCGAGGGAGAAGAAAAGATAGGCGAGGGAGAAGAACAGATAGGTGAGGATGAAAAAAAGATAGGTGAGGATAAAGAAAAGATAGGCGAGGAAGAAGAACAGATAGGTGAGGATGAAGAAAAGATAGGTGAGGATGAAGAAAAGCTAGGTGAGGATGAAGAAAAGATAGGTGAGGATGAAGAAAAGATAGGTGAGGATGAAGAAAAGATAGGCGAGGATGAAGAAAAGATAGGCAAGGGAGAAGAAAAGATAGGCGAGGGAGAAGAACAGATAGGTGAGGATGAAGAAAAGATAGGTGAGGATGAAGAAAAGATAGGCAAGGGAGAAGAAAAGATAGGCGAGGGAGAAGAACAGATAGGTGACGATGAAGAAAAGATAGGTGAGGATGAAGAAAAGATAGGCAAGGGAGAAGAAAAGATAGGTGAGGATGAAGAAAAGATAGGTGAGGAAGAGGAAAAGATAGGCGAAGATGAAGAAAAGATAGGCAAGGAAGAAGAAAAGATCGGCGAGGACGAGGAAAAGATAGGCGAGGAAGAGGAAAAGATAGGCGAGGAAGAGGAAAAGATAGGCGAGGAAGAGGAAAAGATAGGCGAGGAAGAAGGAAAGATAGGTGAGGTAGAGTAAAAGATAGGCGAGGATGAAGAAAAGATAGGCCAGGAAGAAGAAAAGATAGGCGAGGGAGAAGAAAAGATAGGCGAGGATGAAAAAAAGATAGGCGAGGATGAAGAAAAGATAGGCGAAGATGAAGAAAAGATAGGTGAGGGAGATGAAAAGATAGGCGAGGACGAGGAAAAGATAGGTGAGGGAGATGAAAAGATAGGCGAGGGAGGTGTAAAGATAGGTGAGGAAGAGGAAAAGATATGCGAGGAAGAGGAAAAGATAGGCGAGGAAGAGGAAAAGATAGGCGAGGGAGAAGAAACGATAGGCGAGGAAAAGGAAAAGATAGGCGAGGAAAAGATAGGCGAGGATGAAGAAAAGATAGGCGAGGGAGAAGAAACGATAGGCGAGGGAGAAGAAAAGATAGGCGAGGAAAAGGAAAAGATAGGCGAGGGAGAAGAAACGATAGGCGAGGAAGAGGAAAAGATAGGCGAGGGAGAAGAAAAGATAGGCGAGGAAGAGGAAAAGATAGGCGAGGGAGAAGAAACGATAGGCTAGGAAGAAGGAAAGATAGGCGAGGAAGAGGAAAAGATAGGCGTGGAAAAGGAAAAGATAGGCGAGGGAGAAGAAAAGATAGGCGAGGAAAAGGAAAAGATAGGCGAGGATGAAGAAAGGATAGGCGAGGAAAAGGAAAAGATAGGCGAGGGAGAAGAAAAGATAGGCTAGGAAGAAGGAAAGATAGGCGAGGAAGAGGAAAAGATAGGCGTGGAAAAGGAAAAGATAGGCGAGGGAGAAGAAAAGATAGGCGAGGAAAAGGAAAAGATAGGCGAGGATGAAGAAAAGATAGGCGAGGAAAAGGAAAAGATAGGCGAGGAAAAGGAAAAGATAGGCGAGGAAGAGGAAAAGATAGGCGAGGGAGAAGAAAAGATAGGCGAGGAAAAGGAAAAGATAGGCGAGGAAGAGGAAAAGATAGGCAAGGATGAAGAAAAGATAGGCGAGGGAGAAGAAAAGATAGGCGAGGAAGAGGAAAAGATAGGCGAGGATGAAGAAAAGATAGGCGAGGAAGAGGAAAAGATAGGCGAGGATGAAGAAAAGATAGGCTAGGAAGAAGGAAAGATAGGCGAGGAAGAGGAAAAGATAGGCGAGGAAGAGGAAAAGATAGGCGAGGGAGAAGAAACGATAGGCGAGGGAGAAGAAAAGATAGGCTAGGAAGAAGGAAAGATAGGCGAGGAAGAGGAAAAGATAGGCGAGGAAGAGGAAAAGATAGGCGAGGATGAAGAAAAGATAGGCGAGGGAGAAGAAAAGATAGGCTAGGAAGAAGGAAAGATAGGCGAGGAAGAGGAAAAGATAGGCAAGGATGAAGAAAAGATAGGCAAGGGAGAAGAAAAGATAGGCGAGGAAGAAGGAAAGATAGGCGAGGAAGAAGGAAAGATAGGCGAGGAAGAGGAAAAGATAGGCAAGGATGAAGAAAAGATAGGCGAGGGAGAAGAAAAGATAGGCGAGGAAGAGGAAAAGATAGGTGAGGGAGATGAAAAGATAGGCGAGGAAGAAGAAAAGATAGGCGAGGAAGAGGAAAAGATAGGCGAAGATGAAGAAAAGATAGGCGAGGATGAGGAAAAGATAGGTGAGGGAGATGAAAAGATAGGCGAGGGAGATGAAAAGATAGGCGAGGGAGATGAAAAGATAGGCGAGGGAGATGAAAAGATAGGCGAGGGAGATGAAAAGATGGGTGAGGGAGATGAAAAGATAAGCGAAGAAGAAGAAAAGATAAGCGAAGAAGAAGAAAAGATAAGTAAAGAAGAAAAACTAAATGAACAAGAGAAGACAAATGAAAAAGAGAAGTGAAGAAGAAGAGTAGACAAATCATGAAGAATAAGAGACAGGTGATGCAGACAAAGACAAAAGAAGACAAGAAGAGTGAAGACAGTATATGATGGAGGAGACTGGTGTGACTGTGTCAGGAGGAGGCTGGTGTGACTATGTCAGGAGGAGGCTGGCGTGACTGTGTCAGGAGGAGGCTGGTGTGACTGTGTCAGGAGGAGACTGGCGTGACTATGTCAGGAGGAGGCTGGCGTGACTATGTCAGGAGGAGGCTGGCGTGACTATGTCAGGAGGAGGCTGGCGTGACTGTGTCAGGAGGAGACTGGCGTGACTGTGTCAGGAGGAGGCTGGTGTGACTGTGTCAGGAGGAGGCTGGTGTGACTGTGTCAGGAGGAGGCTGGCATGACTGTGTCAGGAGGAGGCTGGCATGACTGTGTCAGGAGGAGGCTGGCGTGACTATGTCAGGAGGAGGCTGGCGTGACTGTGTCAGGAGGAGGCTGGCGTGACTGTGTCAGGGGGAGGCTGGTGTGACTGTGTCAGGAGGAGGCTGGTGTGACTGTGTCAGGGGGAGGCTGGTGTGACTGTGTCAGGAGGAGGCTGGTGTGACTGTGTCAGGAGGAGGCTGGTGTGACTGTGTCAGGAGGCTGGTGTGACTGTGTCAGGAGGAGGCTGGTGTGACTGTGTCAGGAGGCTGGTGTGACTGTGTCAGGAGGAGGCTGGTGTGACTGTGTCAGGAGGCTGGTGTGACTGGGATAGGGGGCGGCTGGTGTGACTGTGTCACGGGCAGGCTGGTGTGACTGTGTCGGGAGGAAGCAGCCAAGACCCACCTGATGTTGGTTGTGTTGAGGGCGATGGTCCTCACTTCCCGCGTGCCTCCGCCACTGAAGTACATGGAGTTGCCGCCCCCCAGCACCCCACACCCCGTGCCCAGGGCTCCTCCCAGGATGCGCTCCCACATCTCACTCGGGTTGTTCATGTTGTCAAACCTGTCAATCATCCCCGGCAGTTCCTGTGTCGACGTCAAACACCGCTCCCCTACGACGACACACAATAACACTGTCAGGTGTTGGATGACACTGACACAAGTGAGGAAATATGACACATATAAAGAAAAAAGAAACAGAAGGACCTATCTATGATTGAGCTAGTATGTGTGTGTGTGTGTGTATGTGTGTGTGTGTGTATGTGTGTGTGTGTATGTGAGTGAGTGTGTATGTGTAGGTGTGTGTATGTGTGTGTGTGTATGTGAGTGTGTATGTGTAGGTGTGTGTGTGTATGTGAGTGTGTATGTGTGTGTATGTGTGTGTATGTGAGTGAGTGTGTATGTGTGTATGTGTGTGTATGTGAGTGAGTGTGTATGTGTAGGTGTGTGTTTGAGTGTGTATATGTGTGAGTGTGTATGTGTGTGAGTGTGTTTGAGTGTGTATAATAATAATAATAATAATTCCGTTGCTTAATATAGCGCTTTTTAGCTAACTAAATATCAATCAAAGCGCTTCACATTAATACGATGTGTTCACTAACCTAAAATATAAATTAACTAAATACAGAAGGCAAGATAACAATAAATAAGCTAAGATAAATAAGTAAATAAGTTAAGATCAATAAAAACACATTACTATGACGTGTTGACCAATTCTAAAATATAGACTAATTAAATACATAAGGTAAGATAAAATCAGTAATCTAATTTAAATGAATAAGTAATATAGGAGCAATAAGTAAGTAAAAATAAATAAATAAGCTAAGATAAATAATTATAAAACAATAAATTAGTGTGTAAAAATACAATTCCAAACCGAACAATTTAAAACCAAGCAGCGTCATAGAATACAAATCAGTGTCATCAAGGCAGGTAGTGTAAACGAAATAAGTGAGTTTTTAATTGTTTTCGGAAAGCTGCCAGTGTCTCGGTTGTTCTCACACTCTTAGGCAAGCTGTTCCACATGGTTGGACCTGCCACTGCAAAGCTGCACCTTCCGACCGTTCTCCTCGGCACCGTCACTGCGAGCAATGTTACGTCACTCGCTGATCGCAATACACGAGTAGGCGCGTTGCGAGCTATCGCACAATTGAGGTAGTCCGGAGCCAAGCCATGCAGGATCTTATACATGCAAGTACAGATCTTGAATGTTATTCTCATATTGATTGGCAGCCAATGCAGCGATCGCAGAATCGGTGTGATGTGATCTCGCCGTCTGACACGGTTGATAACGCGAGCGGCCGAGTTTTGTGCTCGTTGGAGTCGGTTGGTTAGTCCAGTGTTCAATCCACCGAGTAAACCATTGCAGTAGTCGAGGCGACTCAGCACAAGACAACGTATTGCGGCATGGCACGCGTCTCGGGTCAGCAGGTGTCGGATTCTGCTGATCAGGCGCAGATGGTAATATGCTGAAGAGCAGTAGCTGGACACGAGGCGGTCCAATTGCATATGCCTATCGAAGTAACAGCCCAGATTTCTCACTGCGTCTGTAGATGTCAATGTTAACCCAGGCAGCTCCAAGCTGAGTGTATGTGTGTGTATGTGTGTGAGCGTGTATATGTAGGTGTGTAGGGGTGGTGGAATGTTAATGCATGTCTTCTAGATTGTTCTGCATTTCAGGTGCCAAACATTCAACAATTAATCTACAACACTTTGAGACAAAGGTAGCACATTTATTTTTGTGAACATTCTGTTAATCAAGGGTTTACTTGTCTTAAGGTTCATACAATGCATTAAATATATGTCGATTGGTTGTTCATAATGCTACACATATTCTCTGTCACTGTTCTGAGAATTGCCAACCAGAATTGTTCTGAGAATTGCCAACATGTCATTCATGAATACTTGGGATAACCATCTTCTACATTGATATATGTGTGGCGGTCTAGGAAAACCAGTCGCATTGACAAAAAATTATTTTCATTTTTATTTAAGAAATGGAAATCTACACTATTTACATGTTGGGTACTGTTTACTGTTTACTGTATTCAAATATTACCAATAGAAGCAAAGTTACAGGAATTTAAAGAGAGACCCTATCAGAAATTACTTAAGGAGAAAAACAAGTTTTAAAGTCGAAATTCATTCTTCACATGAAAACCACACATTATGATGCATAATACAGTAACTGTTGCAGTTACGTTATAAAGCCCTGTGAGGGAAATGTAGCTGTTTGTGCTACCTTTACTTTCCTGTACTGAAAACATTATCCAATTGTGATGGTTACTTTTAAAGCCATCTTTGATTTTTCGAAGATCGTAAACACAAAATGAAATTCGCCTTGAAGTCTGTCTTTCCAACGAAATCCGCTCCAATAACGCGTTCAACAGTTAAGAAATATGTACAGACACAAACTATAGCAACATCAAACTAAACTATAACTAATCGAACTACTAAAACAACTAAAATCCAACTTCTAAATACAAATCCGTTAACTTTCAAAATGCTATATAACGTAGAATGATCTTCCCAGTTACAAAATCCTCAAAAAATGCAACTTACACTTGGGTAATCAGGAAACTACTTGGTGAACGTATAAATAAGTATGTTAGCAAAAACATCGTTGTAAAATCTCAAAATGGACCGAATGACCCAAAAACACTTTTACGACGCATTTACGGGGCAAATACGCCTAGCGACTTCCACACACACCACACACCACACACACACCACACACACCACACACCACACACACACCACACACACACCACACACACACACACACACACACACACACACACACACACACACACACACACACATATGTATATATATATGTACCCACTGCACATACAGCCTCCTATGCAAAGCAGCAATGCAAGACAAGTGATGATTGAAATTGGCCAAACATATGACAATTTTATTACATTAGATAAATCAGATGAACCACATACACGTGTATATAGATATATACCAAACATACATTATACACAGCGAACATGCTGGCCCAATGGTCTTGCTAAGCAAGACCTACAACTTCTAACACATTACCAATGACTTTTATTGACAGTTCTCTTCACAACATATTTACCATTATTGTCAGGGGGGTCACTCCGCCACCTGGTCACCTAGAATTAAATGTGACCGACCCCCACGCACTAATATATATATATATGTATATATATATATGCATATATATATATATATACATATATATATATATCTGGAGACGGGACATTTTCAATCGTAAAAAAATACGTAAAAAATAAAATTTACCCGAACAGTTGCCATGGTTACTACAACCCACCTGTATAGCCAGGATCACAGGAACACGCCCCGTGCAGACACACCCCATGTCCACTACACATGTCTGGACAGGGCGGGCCAATGTAGACATCGTCGAGGGCGAAGTTGTACACGGGCCCACCCTTCTGCCACCACCGGAAGTTGACCCGTCTACAACCGACAACACCACTAGCAGGCGTTTTACTCATTCTGCAGTCAACTGACCTTTATTCTGGGACGGTTTGTTTGCTATCAACAAGCTCAAGGGGAGGTTGCCAGCTCTAGGTTTAATTTTTTACTTAATATTATGTTCTTTTGACTACAGCATGTTGAAGGTTTACTGCCTGCCAATTTGTGTTTAGTTACTTCATTATGCTCAAAATGATGTTTGCAATTTGAAAGATTCCGCCTGTAACATGTTTAAACTCGGGTTCCTCGAAATGTTCATGCACTCTAGCTGCTTGGTCCCTGCGCCCCAATCTGCAGAATGATTGTTGTATTGTTACTTATCAGTAGTTGTCTAAATAACTCTGCAGACAGCAGATAAAATGGCAATTTACCACACACCAACAAATGTTGTGACTTTTGTACAAATAGCATAGTTTACTTAAGTTGAACCAAAATACATGACATACAGTTCAATATGTCATTGTACAAATAACTTCTCAGGTGGTTTCCTCCAAAGTTACAAATTTATCCCCTGTGTGGGATCTTTAACTTCCCCTGGCATAGACACCAGACAGAAAGGACCACCGGCTTTTACTGTCTCTTCCGAAAGACACAGGCAAATGTGGGGTGAATGAAATTGCCTAAGTTTTGAAACGGCGATAGGTGGGATTGAACCACCGTCCGCTCGATTGACAGTCCAGCACTCTACCGCACGACCACCGCTCCCCACGTGTACTTCATGCAAACGGAAGATATCTGAAGACCAAACAGAATCATGAGATCAGTGCACAATACAGATCACATTTCATTAGATGCAGGTGGCGCCACCTACCCATTGATGATCTTGTCGTCGAGCGGGATCACGACCAGACGCCACTCCCCGTACGTGCCGGTGTAGTAGATGCTGCCCTCGGTGTAGCGTCCACTGCACTGGTCATCTATGTAGCATGGCTTGTTGACCAGTTTCCACGTGAGGCCAGCGTCGTGAGAGTACTGAAGTAGGACGGGGTGATGGTAGGAGAAGGCCTTGCTACATCCCACGTTGATCTACAACCATAATAGAAGGCCTTGCTACATCCCACGTTGATCTACAACCATAACAGAAGGCCTTGCTACATCCCACGTTGATCTACAACCATAACAGAAGGCCTTGCTACATCCCACGTTGATCTACAACCATAACAGAAGGCCTTGCTACATCCCACGTTGATCTACAACCATAACAGAAGGCCTTGCTACATCCCACATTGATCTACAACCATAATAGAAGGCCTTGCTACATTCCACGTTGATCTACAACCATAATAGAAGGCCTTGCTACATTCCACGTTGATCTACAACCATAACAGAAGGCCTTGCTACATCCCACGTTGATCTACAACCATAACAGAAGGCCTTGCTACATCCCACGTTGATCTACAACCATAATAGAAGGCCTTGCTACATTCCACGTTGATCTACAACCATAATAGAAGGCCTTGCTACATCCCACGTTGATCTACAACCATAATAGAATGCCTTGCTACATCCCACGTTGATCTACAACCATAATAGAAGGCCTTGCTACATCCCATGTTGATCTACAACCATAATAGAAGGCCTTGCTACATTCCACGTTGATCTACAACCATAATAGAAGGCCTTGCTACATCCCACGTTGATCTACAACCATAATAGAAGGCCTTGCTACATCCCACGTTGATCTACAACCATAATAGAAGGCCTTGCTACATCCCACGTTGATCTACAACCATAATAGAAGGCCTTGCTACATTCCACGTTGATCTACAACCATAATAGAAGGCCTTGCTACATCCCACGTTGATCTACAACCATAATAGAATGCCTTGCTACATCCCACGTTGATCTACAACCATAATAGAAGGCCTTGCTACATCCCACGTTGATCTACAACCATAACAGAAGGCCTTGCTACATCCCACGTTGATCTACAACCATAACAGAAGGCTTTGCTACATCCCACGTTGATCTACAACCATAACAGAAGGCCTTGCTACATCCCACGTTGATCTACAACCATAACAGAAGGCCTTGCTACATCCCACGTTGATCTACAACCATAACAGAAGGCCTTGCTACATCCCACGTTGATCTACAACCATAATAGAAGGCCTTGCTACATTCCACGTTGATCTACAACCATAATAGAAGGCCTTGCTACATCCCACGTTGATCTACAACCATAATAGAATGCCTTGCTACATCCCACGTTGATCTACAACCATAATAGAAGGCCTTGCTACATCCCACGTTGATCTACAACCATAATAGAAGGCCTTGCTACATTCCACGTTGATCTACAACCATAATAGAAGGCCTTGCTACATCCCACGTTGATCTACAACCATAATAGAAGGCCTTGCTACATCCCACGTTGATCTACAACCATAATAGAAGGCCTTGCTACATCCCACGTTGATCTACAACCATAACAGAAGGCCTTGCTACATCCCACGTTGATCTACAACCATAACAGAAGGCTTTGCTACATCCCACGTTGATCTACAACCATAACAGAAGGCCTTGCTACATCCCACGTTGATCTACAACCATAACAGAAGGCCTTGCTACATCCCACGTTGATCTACAACCATAACAGAAGGCCTTGCTACATCCCACGTTGATCTACAACCATAACAGAAGGCCTTGCTACATCCCACGTTGATCTACAACCATAACAGAAGGCCTTGCTACATCCCACGTTGATCTACAACCATAATAGAAGGCCTTGCTACATCCCACGTTGATCTACAACCATAACAGAAGGCCTTGCTACATCCCACGTTGATCTACAACCATAACAGAAGGCCTTGCTACATCCCATGTTGACCTACAACCATAACAGAAGGCCTTGCTACATCCCACGTTGATCTACAACCATAACAGAAGGCCTTGCTACATCCCACGTTGATCTACAACAATATGAGAACTGGAGTAGCAAGGGGTGATGATAGAAGGGATGTTGCCCCATCAACTACAACCCCCACTCACCCTGAACTGGACAATGTCCCCTGTCTGCAGTTGCATGTCCTTGGTCATTGCAAACTTCTCGTTCTGCTGGTCAGCGAACATGAGGGTGTCGTCCCGGGACTGGCAGTAGGGCGCATACATGCCCTCGGTGATGGTCAGCCAGAGGTCATCCTGCACTTGTAGTGGACTGTCCTGCTGCTCAAACACAGGCACCTCATTCACAAATGTCATCTTTGTATTTTGAGAAACTCGATTCATTGGAGAAACAGATTGTAAAAGTCAAGGGAAGTTGGATATACATACATGACAATTGTATCCCTCTTTACAACAACAACTGGTAAATGTGGCAGAAAATGTTAACTATTTGTAGAGGACTTACGTACGAATGTGCTGTCACCTTTGGTTGTCACTAATTGTTATTGTTAAAAATTCTTACATAGACAGTTACGCAGTTAGTAGAATTGCTCAGTGCTTTGTACTTCTTTAGTTCACTCCCTCAAGTCTCTTCATTCAAACACCAATCTTGAAATTCCTGGTCACCCATGCCTTAATTATAGGGCAAAGATGACCGCTTTTTTGATGCACATCGAGCAAATTGTTATAATGTTTATCATATGTCAAAACAGCTGCTGAAATTGTCCAACACGTTGGGAAAAGACAAGTTTCATATGATGTCCTTTTTCCCAATGTTTTTGGTGAAACAGAAGTCTTTGTACTGTGGGGCGCAGTAGTACAGTGGGTGAAGCATTGAACTCTCACCCGTGGGAACCCAGGTGTGAATCTGCCCGGTCAAGTTTTGGGCAGATTCGTTCACTATACTAAATATTACTTCAGTTCACTCTGCTGTATGAATAAGCAGCTGGCTATAGACATTGGTGGATTTTATGAATGACTATTCTTTATATGTATTTTTAATTGCAGTTCAACTTTGGTTCAACTGAACAAGTCAGCCGGGGAGTAAAGTATAAGACACCTTGGACAGATCGGATACTGTGTTATATATAAATTTACCTTCACTTTATTAAATCGATGAGCTGATATTATTTTGTAAGAAATTTAGTGATATTAGATTAAAATGAATTTGCTAGGTAGAATGGATACTGTGGTATATATATATATATATCTCTCTATATATATACACACACACACATATATATATATATATATATATATATATATATATATATATATATATATATATATATACATATATGAACTTATCTTTACCTGATTTTATTAAATCGATGAGCTGATATGAGAATAGAATGAATTTTCTACAACTGTATCTATGCCAATGTTTGAGGCTTCGCAGCCTGTGAGAGAGGTACCTGGAAGGTGTCCAGTAGGCTGGGCATGTCCTTGTACCTGGACAGCACAACGCCATCCACGGACCACTGGTCAACGTTGGCCCCGGAGTGGGTCGGCTGCCACCAGCGAATACGGGTACTCTCTGTCTTGGCCTTGTCCGGCAGGACGATGTGAATAAACCTACAAGTGACCATCAGTGACAGCTGACAGCTACTGGACACTGGACAGTTCTACATAAGCACACTTGGACACTACATTAGTGTGTGTGTGTGTTTGTGTGTGTGTGTGTTTGTGCGTGTGTGTGTGTGTTTGTGCGTGCATGTGTGTGTGTGATTGTGCATGCGTGCTTGTATTTGTGCAAGTGTGTTTAAGTGTATATGTGAGTGTGTACAAGTGTGTGTGTGTGTGTGTGTGTGTGTGAGTGTGAATGTGAGCCTTTTTGTTTATTTGTTTGTATATGTGTGTACGTGCATGTGAGAGAGTGTGTGTTATATATCATCATATATAATTAGTTGATAATATCTCTGATAACTAAGGATTCTCTACAAAAGCTACTTTCTTCACGGATTACCAACCAATGATACAGACTGTTTGAATTATCACTGAAGTGATTTACTACAGACAGTGAATGACCCCACAGCTGTTTAATCTCCCAGACTAACCTCGACTGATTGGGGTCAGTCTCTTGTAGTTCCTTCAGTAGATGCCAGGTGACGCCACCATTGTTGCTGTACTGGACCAGGATGTGTTCTTCGCGTTTCTCGATGCCGTAGCAACGGATGTTGCTCCGGCCCCCAACCTGGATGTAGAACTGCAGGAAGTCGATACTGAGCGTGTGCAGATCCTTACTCACCAGCTGTCGTGGTCCAGCCTGAAAAATAACAATTCTTTCTTATGGGCCTTTGGATAAGTTCAAAAAATTCTGAAACACACTTAACATATTCTGAGGAGAAAATTAGTTGCTACAATGATGCCATCTAGACTGCTAAACTTGTTAACACCATTTACGAGGATTAGGTAGGATTGTTTTTTTAATTTGTGCAAATATTGCATTTTTCTGCCCCATATACAGGGTGAGTCTTACAGAGTAAAATGTGTTCAAATTAAATATATGCTCAAAGGTGCTAACGCGTTACTTAAAAATAACTTTGATTTAAAATATGTGTTAACATGTATGTCTCCAACACATCGCGTGTGTTACCTTGGAGAAGTACAGTGACTCTCCTGACAGCAGCATGCCACAGCCCTGATTGGCTCCGGCCACGTCCGCCCCGAGCACCGCCAGCCAATCAGACTCGAGCTTGTGCATCATGGAGAAGTCGGTCTTGAGACTGTTGGGGAGCTGTGTCTCCGGGGAACAGCTGAGGCTGCTGTACCCCTCGTCACACCTGACACACAACGCACCGATCTTGATAACTTTTAACACGACACACAATACACTGCTTGACAATGCTAGAGTTTCGCTGGTTTTCTATTTTTCTCGCTTTCTCTCTTCCACTCATTTCCTCTCCATAAAACTAATACATGTAATGATGTTCTATCGCTCTTGGACTGAAATGTGCGTTGATCAAAAAATGGCTGCCAATACAACACACCAACGTCACAGAAAGAGGTTGATGATTGGCTGAGGTGACAACAGCAGAAAGGCGATTAGTGTGAAATGTGGTGTGAAATGTGTGACGCTGCGAGCCATGCTTCAAGGTATGATGCAGAGCTGAGTGATTTTACCAAACCACAAATGAAAAAGCCCCATGTTCGCCAAATATTTTTAACTGTTTGGACGTTTTACTTAACAGTAAATCTGTAAATTATAGGTTTCAGCAGAAAATAATGTGGCAAAACCGTAATGGTTAGCAGGTCTGTACTTTGAACTGAACAATTGTTACATATATTTTCAATGAGCTGCCGAGTAACACACATAAGACATACTTGCATATTCCCTCAACACATCTGCCGTGTCCATTACACATCTGTGGACAACTCTGGCCTATATAGAGGTGGGCCACTGCCCAGTGGTCAGTGTCTGACCACTCAACCTGACGCCACTGGAACCTTGTGGCACTTGACCTAGAACACAAGACACACAGACTGATCGAAACTGATTGTGAAGGGAGAACAACAACATATTCATGCTTGTGAATGACGCAACAACCACTTGAAGGTATGTTTTTACTTTTTATTTTAGTAATAATATTAATTTCATATTATTACAACTGTTCCCACTCTCACTGATTGCCAAAATCCAAATATACGTTCACAAACAACACACACACACACACACACACACACACACACACACACACACACACACACTCACACACTCACACACTCACACACACACACACACACACACACACACACACACACACACACACACACACACACACACACACACACACACACACATGCTTATACAGTACACCTAGCACACACACATACACACACACACTCACACACACACACACACACACACACACACACACACACTCACACATTCACACACACACTCACACACTCACACACACACACACACACACACACACACACACACACACACACACACACACACACATGCTTATACAGTACACCGAGCACACACACATACACACACATACACACACACACACACACACACACACACACACACACACACACACACACACACACACATGCTTATACAGTACACCTAGCACACACACATACACACACACACATCCATATACACTCACAAGCTTATACAGTACATCTAGGACATACTCACATACACACAGACACGCACACCCAGTGAGTTGACACAAACTTACCAGGTGACATGTGGCAGTGCAATTGACACCCGTTTCCACGTATGGTACTCGACCGCGTGGAACACGCTGGGTGTGTGGTACTCGCCACAGATGCGTGGTGGCCAACACCCTGCCCGGACCAGACTCCACGTCATGCCGTGGTCAACGGAGAACTCGAGGTAGACCCGGTTGTTGATGCCCGCCTTGTAGGGCTTGTCACAGCCCATCACCAGGTCGAACTGGAGCACGAATGACGGGCCAATGTGCATCGGGTCGGTGACGATGTAGCGCATCTCTCCGGCCTCGTATGGGGACTTGAAGCTACAAGCACAGGCACGACTGATAGTATGACACAAACAAAACACCAGAACACAAGCCATATTAAGTGTAACAAATGTTTGTTCTTAAAGGGAGTGTGCTTCTTGCTTTCATATTATTTACTTATAATGTGCAATTATGTTATACAATATATATTATGTCTATTATGAGGTACAGAAAACACAAATATGTTTTACAAAGCAGAACCAACTTTAGAATTTAACCGTTCAAACATGTTAATCGCTGCGTGGTCACTCAATTCCCAAATACGGAGCTCAGATAATTCCAAGGAAGGTTGTTTCCCAGCAGGGGTGGAGCTACAGATGTCAGCACTACGCAGTCAATATGGCTCTCACTGTTCACACGCACGATTTGCTAATTTGTCACGAAGCATAACATTTCACCAATCAAAAATTGGTTCATTAAACATATTTTGGCTGTTGGAATAATACAAAATATTTAATTTATCTTGTGTAACATTATTGTACAATAATAAACAGGAAGCACACTTCCTTTAACATATTTATTGCAATTTTAAGGCAATTGTTTTCAACATAGTAATTATTAAATTACACCAGGGAAGTACTATGCATGGAGAATGATATCAGTCAATATCTCCCAAATGGATGATCCTCATTGGACAAGAACGATACCAATCACACCATCTATCCGGCAGTGTACTAATGGCGCCATCTACCCAAGGGAGTGTGAGTGGCGCCACCTGCCTGAGTGTGTGAGTGGTGCCACCTACTTGAGTGTGTGAGTGGTGGCATCTACCTGAGTGTGTGAGTGGTGCCACCTACCTGAGTGTGTGAGTGGTGCCACCTACCTGAGTGTGTGAGTGGTGTCACCTACCTGAGTGTGTGTGAGTGGTGTCACCTAGCTGAGTGTGTGAGTGGCGCC
Source organism: Oasisia sp. SBJ-2009 (assembly GCA_964017155.1). NCBI lineage: Eukaryota > Metazoa > Annelida > Polychaeta > Sabellida > Siboglinidae > Oasisia > Oasisia sp. SBJ-2009. Next base: position 56,846,855 of record OZ024854.1, read on the forward strand.
ACCTACCTGAGTGTGTGAGTGGTGTCACCTACCTGAGTGTGTGAGTGGCGCCACCTACCTGAGTGTGTGAGTGGTGCCACCTACCTGAGTGTGTGAGTGGTGCCACCTACCTGAATGTGTGAGTGGTGTCACCTACGTGAGTGTGTGAGTGGTGTCACCTACCTGAGTGTGTGAGTGGTGCCACCTACCTGAGTGTGTGAGTGGTGCCACCTACCTGAGTGTGTGAGTGGCGCCACCTACCTGAGTGTGTGAGTGGTGCCACCTACCTGAGTGTGTGAGTGGTGTCGCCTACCTGAGTTTGTGAGTGGCGCCACCTACCTGAGTGTGTGAGTGGTGCCACCTACCTGAGTGTGTGAGTGGTGCCACCTACCTGAGTGTGTGAGTGGTGTCACCTACCTGAGTTTGTGAGTGGCGCCACCTACCCGAGTGTGTGAGTGGCGCCACCTACCTGAGTGTGTGAGTGGTGTCACCTATCTAAGTGTGTGAGTGGTGCTACCTACCTAAGTGTGTGAGTGGCGCCACCTACCTCAGTGTGTGAGTGGCACCACCTACCTGAGTGTGTGAGTGGTGCCACCTATCTGAGTGTGTGTGTGTGAGTGGTGCCACCTACCTGAGTGTGTGTGTGGTGCCACCTACCTGAGTGTGTGAGTGGTGCCACCTACCTGAGTGTGTGTGTGGTGCCACCTACCTGAGTGTGTGTGTGGCGCCACCTACCTGAGTGTGTGCTGCAGGCCGCAGTAGGTGTCCGTGTGTCCGAGGTGGACGTCGAGTGCGATGTCTGTCTCCTGGCGGTCGGTGAAGTCCAGACTGATGGTGTTGTAGAGGTGCCCAGTGAGGGAGACGTCGTCCACGGCCCACACGTCCCGGCCGTAACCGGAGTGAACCGGCTGCCACCAGCGGAAGCGACAGGCGGCCTGCCTCGCCTGGGCTGGCAGGTGGACGGACACCATCCTGAAGGACAACGCATCACCTGACACTTGCACAGGGAACAGCTGTATAGTACGGCAACAGATGTGTTCAATCCTTGATCTCTTCAGGTTTAATCTTTTGTGACACTGACTAAGAGCTTTAACAACAGTTCATGACTTGAAGTCGTCCAGCTGAAGGGAAGAATTATATAAGAGCTGATGAAAAAATTGATAGCTCGATTGGTTTGAGGAATGTCATTCACAATATTTCTGCCTTGCATCTTTTTTCTAGTTCCAAAACTTATTTTTCATTTTAATTTAGTGTAACACTTCACAGGTATAAAGAAGTATGCAGGACAATAACACTGATACTAGAGAGTGATTAGTTAGTCCGGGAGCAGAGAGGGTTAACCCTGCATTGTTGTATTAAGTTTTTTTTACTGTTGATTTTGGTAGCCAAGGGTCTCTGTGTTCAAAAACTGCTTGATGACATGTTGTCACCCTTGAGCAATTTGAGAAATTCAAGATGGCGTCCAAGATGGCGGCCATTACATATAAATGACCATAACTCCGTAGCTGTTCATCATAGGAAGGTGAATTTTGTCTTTATACCTAGGTTTTAGGGGTCAAGCTATCCATTAGAACTAAGTATTATGTTAATATCGTATTACATAATGGTCATTTCCAAGATGGCTGCCAAGATGGCCGCCGTAATACAAAAACTGGCATATCACCTTAACTATTTACTCCAAATTAGTCGTGAAGGTGTCTATCACTGGCTATTTTGGAGACACATCTATCTGTATCAGATCAAAGTTCATATACTGATGATGTCATATAGAAATCCAAGATGGTTGCCAGTTTACAAGCTCTGGTATATCTTCTATACTATTCAATCTTGGGAAAAATATGAAAAGGTGTTATATTATAACAAATGTTCTTTAATGTTAAATCTGAATTCTCACACAGACTACCAAAAGCGTATTATACAATTCATATTTAAGGATGGCTACCACTTCACCAAGTAATTTACGCTGTTGTACATTGTGTTGCCCATGTTCATCGCAGACATGCAATCAACTATAATGTCGGGTTACAGCAACCCTGATTATAGCAGGCGCAAAATATTGTGCATTTCATGTTTGCATAGTTGCAACTACAAGAACTTGAACTGCATGGAGTAGTACTGTGGCATCCACATTTTATTAAACGTAGTACTATGTCTGGGATTAGATCGACTTCATCAGGGAGGGTGACTGGTTGAAGGGACTTGTTTTGGTCATCATTTACCCAACCATATTCAGTTGAGTCCAACTCGGGTGGATTCTGCGCTTCCAATGACTGCCATACCAAAGCCTGATTGTGAGCTCTTTTAACATTTTCTTTGAATGCCTCAGTTTTTGGTGGCAAGGTACACAACTTCGGTGTTGATGACCCTTTGCCTGTTTTTGACAGCTATACCTTTAACCTTGTCTCTGACATTGTACTACAGTTTGTTTGACTACACAGCACGTGGAAATGGAGGAGGTAGCCTGTTGAATAACAGATTCCATAGAATGCCCTGGTGCACCCAACAAGTTAAGTGAGTGTCCCGATCGAAGTGTTTTGAGTACAGTGGCCTTTCCAATTCCAAAATAGGAGGCAACGGTGTCACAGCCAGAAAGTGCATGTACCGGGAGTATTCCTTCGACTATCTCAGAATGCTTCTGCACAGTTTTGCCTATATCAACCATCGTCCTTACTTTGATGGGGGACTCCATCAATACTACATTCTTGAGATTTGCCATGTGATGATAATGCAGCAACAGTACAAAGACGTCAGTGTCATCAGCAACAACAATGATTTTGCTTTCTGCATTTTCCGCGGCACAACTCAAGACCTGTTGGACAATGATGTTATCTGCTTCTTCGTGTGAAGTTGCCAGATATGCCCGTGAGACGACAACTCCACTTTCACTGATTTCGATTGGCACCGGATCTGCTCCTGTTACCAGCACTAACTTGTGATGTGTGTTGTCCTCGTGAAACTTCTTATCCTGGACTAGATCATCAACTATCAGTTGCATCAGTTGCTTCTTTTTTTGGAAGAGGCTAGTAGAATCTTCTGCGCTGGAAGTTTACTGTTAGCTTGCAAATGATGAACCCTACTGACACCAGTTGCCCTAGATCCTCTGGTAACACGCTTTGTGCTGTAGTCATAGTATCTGTCAAATATCAGATACACGTCCTCGACCGGTAACCTTTTTTCTATGGCATATTTGAAGTTCGCTATATAGTCCTTGACAGACCCATCAGCAGGCCAAGGAACTACCCAGAGTATTGCTGAGCCACCGAGCACACTAACATTTGCACCACCAGCAACTCTGTCAGACACCTCAACTTGGAGTATTTTCTTCAAGGTAGATTTCGATTTCGCAATCCTCATATCTCCAGTAAACATGGACGTTGGAACTGGCGCAAGTTCGTGACCAAGCACATCCTTAATGTCAATGACCCGCTCACCAGCCTGTAGGCCAATAACCCTTGAGTAAATCAAATTGGTATCAAATACGTTCATAGCTCCGACCTTCACATGCTTCCTTGCATGATCCATAGTAACAACCTTCTTCGTGATGGTTTCATAAAGTCCCTGCGGTAACCGACTTTCAAAAACCTTAATTTGTTCAGTTCCGATTGTGACAGCATGGACATTGACTTCAGGTGAACCAATCTGGCCGCTAACTACATTGACTATACCACTGGGGTGTGCCGCAGAATCTAAAAGATTACTGCTAGTGTCGAGTTTTTGTCTGATTCCATCTCGGTCTCTCTTGTCTTCAGCGATCCTAGCTTTTGTCTCTTCATTGTGTGTTGTCACCACCTTGCTTTCAGTGTCCTCATCCGTCATGTCATCCAGATCAGATTCCAACCAGCTGCATGCATGCAGACTAAGGGCCCATACCTTCAGCGTTTCTGGCTTAAGCGTGATGCCAGCTATCCAACCAGGAGCATGCACATACCGCATGTAGGTCGTCTCACTCATCATATCGCTCCAGATGCCATTCCATAAGCCAGCAGAATGGTGCATGACATGCTCACTCTTCGTGAAGTGTGACAACACCTCTTGTGGTAGCCGTTCCATCTCACGACGGTAGCACAACGCATATCTCGCATAGGTCACATGCCCCCGCAGCAAAGAAGTATGATAGCATTTGCTTGTAGGATGCCAGATGAAGTGGCCAGTCACCTTCGCGCTCAGCCCGTACGAACATCATGGTGAGCAGGACAGGTTTTATCAAGACATCGACCCAAAGTTTGGTAGTTTGACTCTTGCTGGCTTCGGTTTCGATAATTTGCATGAGGTCACCACTGCAATGTAGTGGTTTATCCTGAATGATTCCGCGAAATGCCTCTTCAGCTACCATTCGTAATTCTCTGACGTTCTGAGGAAACGTTTTTGTTATAATATAACACCTGTGGTCGTCTACCTTTTCATATGTTTCCCAAGATTGAATAGTATAGAAGATATACCAGAGCTTGTAAACTGGCAGCCATCTTGGATTTCTGTATGATATCATCAGTATATAAACTTTGATCTGATACAGATAGATGTGTCTCCAAAATAGCCAGTGATAGACACCTTCACGACTAATTTGGAGTAAATAGTTAAGGAAATATGCCAGTTTTTGTGTTACGGCGGCCATCTTGGCAGCCATCTTGGAAATGACCATTATGTAATACGATATTAACATAATACTTAGTTCTAATGGATAGCTTGACCCCTAAAACCTAGGTATAGAGACAAAAATCACCTTCCTAGGGTGAATACGTAGGGAGTTATGGTGATTTATAGGTAATGGCGGCCATCTTGGACGCCAACTTGGATTTCTAGATGACGTCATCAGTATATGAACTTTGATCTGATACCGATAGATGTATCTCCAAAATACCCAGTGATAAAAACCTTCACGACTAATTTGGAGTAAATAGTTAAGGAGATATGCCACTTTTAGTGTTACGGCGGCCATCTTGGCAGCCATCTTGGAAATTACCATTACGTAATACGATATTAACATAATACTCAGTTCTAATGGATAGCTTGACCCCTAAAACCTAGGTATGGAGAAAAAAATCACCTTACTAGGGTGAATAGGTAGGGAGTTAAAATTATGGTCATTTATAGGTAATGGTGGCCATCTTGGACGCCATCTTGAATTTCTCAAATTGCTCAAGGATGACAACATGTCATCAAGCAG